>CM075854.1:45662180-46322180 GCA_037975125.1 Latrodectus hesperus | reverse complement strand
CAGTGTTTATATAACATTCCAAAAAAATTTCATTACTATGATTTCAAATTTCCTAGTTAAAATTTATGAACAGCAGAGTTAAGAAAAATTCTAAAGAAATAAAGTACACACATTATTAGGAAACATTTATCACTAAGTTACTACATAAAAACTAAAATCCGTGGCTCGACAGCCCATGTGGACCAAGGTCTACAGTGCCCATAACTGTTTTCATGACTGAGGGCTCTGGGGTGCGAAGCATATGTCCCAGTTAGGTGGTCAGCTTAACATAAGACCCCCAGTGTTTAGTTCCCAAGCATGCTTGGTACTCAGTTAATCGACCCACTGAAGGGATGAAAGGCTGAGTCAACCTTTCCCAGCCCGAGGATCGAACCTTAGACCAGTGTCAGGAGAGCGTGAAACGCTGCCGCTAAGCCACCAAATTTCAAGTTACTGCATGCATTTGCTTAAAACTGACAGTGCACAGATAAAATTTGAAATTAGATTCATTAATACTAAACCGAAACTGCATTTCAATTTGTTAAAATACTTTTATAGCAACAAAATGGCATTGCATTTTTATCTAATTTTTTAATAAAAAGTTGTCCAAGTATTATCATTTATCAAATGTTAGTCTGTTAGGGTTGCTAACTGAAATAGCTTGCTTTTTACTTGATCATACTTAGATTCTAGCACCATTCTTATAAATGATCGTTCACACTATTCAAAATAAAAGTAAGAAAAAATTCTTTGTTTGCCCTTGAAATCTAATTAGAGAAAGACCTAAAATTTCAAATCACTACAAACATCAAAGCTCAAGATGGGAATAAAACACTGATCTAAAGGACAGAGAGCAACCCATTCAGTTGAATAAGGTTATATATAAATTATATTGTTACAAACACTAATTTTTTTTTTCAAATACTAGGTTTCAGTGATTTTCCATTTCTTTTTTTAATTTTACTGTCATTTCCATTGAGGCATTTTAAATCAGTATTTTATATTATGCAAAATTGACCAGTTAGAAAAACCTTGGCACAGCTGAAACACAGTCGAGTGATATTGAAGAAATTGATTAGGTCAGAAATTGCAAGTTCAGAATATAGTCAGGGTTGCATTAAAGTGGCATCACAGATATAATCATTGAAGAATTAGATTTGGAACATAAACACAGAAAATTGTATAATTTTGTTAAATTTTCTATCATTGCATTTAAAAGATGAACAATATTTCAGAACAAACTACAGCACTCTGTATGAAAGAAATTGTTTAATATGCGCAAAACTGATTTTCTCAGATTATAAAATTATGTATATATAATCAGAATATTGAATCTATGAAATCCAATTATAACTCTAATTATGCAATATAATAAGATCTTTTTATCTTTACATTATTTATTTTGTAATGCTAATGTAATTAATATCATTTTGCTAATAAATTAAAACATTCAAAAATGAAATAATTCATAAAAGAGTTTTCTAATATTTTATTGTAAAACTTAAATATTTTTTACAGTTAGTCCATAAACAAAACATAGCCATCAAGTCAACTGATATGGTTTAAAATAACAGAATACTTTCCATTTTAAAAAGATTGAGTCCCTTTTTCTGTAAAAAATTCATTTTATGATAAATACAAATTACTAAAATATTTAGGCACAACCATCACATTGATTTTTTCTGGACCATGTTTTTGTTTGGACAGTATATAGATATTTTTCAACCAAATTCTTTAGCATCATCTTCTGTGATGTCACCATAAATCCACAAATTCTCCTACAAAAATTTTAAAGTAAATTTTATTGTATAGCAATTCATAGATTAATTTTTCTTTTAAATTAAAAAATTTACTTTCAGTCATAAAATACAGTCATATATTCAGAATCATATCTTCTTTCAGAACTGATTTCAGTAAAGCTTAATTTATGTACAATTTCTGCATTGTAATAAATTTTTCTTTCTTTCCTTAACAAAATTAGTTATTTAACAAATAGTGTTAGAACACATGATTTAAGAAATTCGTTTATTGATATTGCATAACGATACATCCTTAAAAATTAAAGTTAACATTATAAGAAACTTTAATTTATTAGATGCTCTAACAAACTTGAAATACCAATATTTTTTTAGCAAATTAGGTAACTTTGAAATATTTATATAAAACTTTAAAAGATTTTAAACTAAAATCTCAAAAGGCAAGCAAACAAAACACATTAAGTTGCACTGGTACAGCAGCAAAAGCAGAAACTCAAAAATTATTATACCAGAATACATTCTTTCATTTTATGCATTTCAAGTAGCACATTAGATGTCTGCATTATGTTCTCATATACACAGAATTTGATAGAAGCTTTTTGTAACTCTTAAATTTTATTAAACATTTTTATAATTTGCAAATGCACTTTGAGATTGCTAGTATAAAAAATACTTGAAAATTTAAATTAATAACTTAAAATTGTAGTTTTCTTTAAACTTGAAATTTACATTTTTATTTTATTTGGAGTTGAATGTTATTTTGGGGAAGAAAGAATTACACATATTTAAATTAAAAAATTCACCATAAAATTTTGTTAGGAAGTTCAATTATTGTAAGAAATTTTAGCGTTTTTATGCTTTTGTAAAAGGTAGGGATGGTGAAAAATTGAATTAAGGTATTTTTTTAATTTGGACAGATGCTCATACAGATTTCTTAGAATCAAATTCCAGTTTTTTTATTTTTTAATTTATTATTATTATACGACTCTTTGAACTCTGTCTTTCTTCAAGGAGTTATTAACATTCCTGTTAAAAATCTTTAATCAGTTGTTCTTAACCAAATATGCACAAAGTTTGTACATGCAATAATTTTCAGTTATAGCTGTAAATAATAAAAATAAATAATTTCAAAAATGAGAATTTATTTAAATTACAATTATATTTAATGATAACTTCAAAAGCCTTTATTGAATTTACAGCTACCACAGAATGTGATTTATTTTTAAATACATAAAATCAATATTCTTTACAATATAGAATTATACATTGTGTAAAATAATGGGTAATTTTAGAGTTTTTAAAAAAACTTCATTAGTTTCCTATTAAAAGAAAATTTCAAGAAATGTATGATATTATCTTTTCAAATAAATATACTCATTCAAAACAAAATAAATACAACTATTAAATAAAGTTTCCAGAGTGACCTTTTTCCCAGTTATGATTCAATAAAAGCAACTCTAAATTTTTTTTCTGTTTATTTTCAAACTCCTATAAATCTATACAGTTTTACATTCATATTCTAGACTTATATTTCTTTAATAATTCAACAGATTTTCACATTTCTATGTTATTGATATATACAAAATATTGCAGTAAAAAATGCTAACTTCCCTCCCTTTAAGGTAATTTTGCTTTCAATTCATGAACAATATTGAATAACAACTTGCTTCTTTCAACTACCACTACAATGTGTTTGATTGTTGCAATTAATGTTAATTTAAACCAGTTTTTTTAGTTTCTTCAGATTATTCTATTGTGGATTTTTCAAATTCATTTATGTGACCTTCCAAACGCTTCTTTTTTATTTTCAATTCATCAAGTTCTTCAATTTCAAGCCTTTCCCTTTCTCCATTATCGGCTGCTTTTTTTAATTTATCTTAATATGATTTATACTTTTGCCTAGCACCACCCACAAAACTAAGTAGGGTTTTGCTAACTATTATATAGTAGACATCTATGTTTTAAACATGATCATCATCAATGATACACTTGGCCTCTCAATTATTTAAATTTTCTATCAAATATTTTTTTCACAGAAAAACTACATTCAACAGATGCTCCTCCATGAGAGAATAATGAAAGCAAATTAACTATATTTTATAAGTGACAATTTTTTTATTTGAGTGCAAGTTAATATAAAAAAGTATCTGGTTAAAATAAAAAGTAACATTCTTTAATAGGAACAGCAGAGGGGAAAAATCTTGAGAATGAGTAGATTTTTGGCAGATACAATCAGCTCTAATAAATGTAAGTATTCATAAGTATGGAATTTGACAGTCGAGTCTACCATATTAGAAATACAGAAAGTTGCAAATTAAACAATGGGCATGTATTTTATCTGAACCAAGAATAAGACAGTTTCTGAAAAGACACTTTCAAATAGGCATATTAAATGATTTATTTCAGCCTTTGTTTCATTAATAAACAGTCATCATGGAACTATTGTGGCTGAACGGGATCTTTATTTTAGTCAGCGGCTATGAATATAATAACAATCTAATATCGATTGTACTACCATCTAATAGCAACTTTGATAGTTAATAATCAATAAGGATTTTGGACAACTTCATTGAAAATTTTAAAATCAAAGAATCATCATATTTTATTTATAATATATTTAATGATGAAACAAAAATAAATGTGTCAAGGTAAGTAAAAATTTCAAGACTAATTCATAATTTTCAAGGAGTCAATTCAAAATTCCAGGAGTTTCAAGGAGTTGTATGAACTTCTGTTAGAAAATTAGGAAATTACTTTTCATGCCTCACTAAACAATTTTCTTAGACTGATAGTGAACAGGAAGATTAGATGATTTATTATAGGACTCATTATCAATTTTATGCACTAAATTATTCTACTTATTTTAAGCGCAAAAATTAAATTTATATTTTCTCTTATATTATAAAAATTGTCATGTAATTATGTTATTATAATGTGTGTAAAGCTTACTTGGCTGATGCATAATTAATATTGCTTGTAGGTTCATCTACTCTTGTCGGATCACAGTTATAACAAAACATTATGCAATTCATGTTATTAATTTGGTACTATTGCGTAGTTACTAATGCATCTGGAAGAGGTATGCAAAAATCACAAGATGTTCTCTAAGGTGTATGAATCTGCATGAGTAACCAGAATGAAAAATAATAAAACATTCACTTATATACATAAATGACTTTTTTCTCAGTCATGATAGCAGCACATTGTTTATTAGTTATTTCATATTTTGTTTTTGGCTATGCATTTTTGAAAAATTTGTAAATTGTGAGTTTTAGTTATGAAACATTCCAGTGATATGTCACTAAGGAGAAATATTAAAAGTCTAGATATTCGTAGAAGAAAATTACACAAACAAGCAGTATTTAAGATGAGAAATTTGTAATATACCCATCAGGAAAACAGAAAATCGCACAAAACCAAGTTGAAGGATTTTAACAAAAAATTAAGCATATTAAAGATAATCAGGAAAACTTATAAATAAAAAACTAAAGTTAACAGTGAAGATTTGAATTCTTTAATTTGTAGACTTCACTAAGAAATTTAAATAAAATTTATGTGAAATTACTGTATAATAATTTGATATAACTCTATATCATATACATACCCTATTCTTCTTAGCTGTTTCTTGAGCTGAGAAATAATCACTTATTATTTTCTGGAATCTTTTCTCTGTCCTCCTTTCAACAAGTACATAACCTTTTTCAACAAGTTTTTTCCCAATATCTTCTTTTTCATCGGATGTTACCAAAGTAACAAAAGTTGTAGACCCACTTTTATATTCAACATTTAATTTCAAACTAGTATGCTGAGATGTTTCCTGACAAAATGCAAGACGAGCATCAGCTGCACTTTCAGGCTAAAATGACAAAAAACAAAATCTTAAATAAAGACAGAATACTTGTAAATTATATTTAAAGAAACTTATATACAGCTGTTTTTTATGGCATGATAAAAAGTGCATGAATTTACACTTGAAGATAGAAAAACCTTGTTTGAACACATTTTGCATTATATAATAACAAAGAAAAAATATTCAAAATGAAAAAAATTGTTTGCTAGCTCTAAGATTTCTATGACAAAAATAAAGTTTAGAAATTTAATAGTTATCAAAATTACTGGAATATAGATATGTTCAAGAAAAAATGACTTTTGATATGTGAGCTACAATATTAAGAAACTATTGCAAGGCATGCTGCTTATCTAAAAAAGCAAATTACATATTTGCAGACTATTGAAGAAAACTTTTAGGTTAAGAAATTTTTCAACCACACTATCATAATATACAGTTAAATATAACAGGGTTCCTCAGTGAATGATCATAAATATAAACTTAGTTCAGACACATTTCAGGAAGCTCCTTTTTCATTTAATTTTCTTCCAAACTGAGAAATAAATTAGGTCACATTAGTGTATTTTGAAATAATTTATTTTCATTATCCTTCTTTTAATAGTGTTTGCATTAAGACACAAACTTGAAATGATAAAAAAAATCATATTTTTACACCAAGATCTATTTAGAGTACATTAGCATCTATGAAAGTCTTGCAAACTTGAAACAATCATCTAAAACTTAAATGGACACTAGTTTAAAATGAGCAAAAGTTTTCTTTGATTTTCGTTTCATACACAATTTTATCAATGTTCAAAATTTGATTACCTCTTCCTTTTCATTATTTCTAAATGCTTTTTTCATCCAATTACATAAAATTTAATATGATTAAGTGAACACAAAAGGTTTATAGCATGATTTATCATACTAAAAATAAGAAGTTTAAAGATTTTATTACAGCCAAAAATAAATACTGAGATCACAAAAAAAGATAGAAATTAAAATGAAAGGCTTGTGATGATTTCTGATGACTTTGCTGATTTCAAATAACATTCATTGATTTGAATACCTCTACCAACATTTTGCATGTAAAGGATAATTTTACTGAAACTCACAGTTAAAAGTGAACTTTGAATCACTAGAAGCATCTACACCTGAGGTGCGAGTTTAAAATAACATGAAATAGAGCAAAAAAATAATTCAAGAGTAAATTAGCCGAAATCAAAAAATGCAACAGTTGAACAAAAGTTTTAAACAGAAAATCTAACAAATATTTCAATTGAATAATACAAAAATCATGAAAATATTAAAAATTTTCTTTGCATAACTTTTATATTATTTTCAATGACATCTAAATCTATAACATTTAATGATTTATAAAACACATTCAGAAATAAAAATTCTACATGTCACTCTATACAGATCAAGTCACTCTCATATTCATATTTTTTAGACTAAATACAATGAGGATGAAGTAAAATGATAAATTTTAATGAAAATAAAAAATATAATCGAGATCAAATAAAAAAACTGTATTCTAATTTACAGAAGTTTGAAAATAAAATATTTTATAAAATGTTTCTTTATAACAACTTTAAAACAGGGATAAAACGTTAAAATGACATTTTGCAGGTGACAAATGATTCAATTTCTGATGCTGACACTATTCTCAAGTATTTAGAATTAACATGTGTAATGTTTATCTTGTTTGCCACTCAACGATCATTTTATGACCACGAGGGCCAATTAGACTGAGACTTGCAGTTTAAAGTGGGTTCTGAACCACTACAAACATCCATGCCCAAGGTGGGATTTAAACACATGAACTGTTCAACTAAAGGCAAGAGCACTAACCATTCGGCTACCAGCTCAGCTAACAGGAGTAAAGATGGAAGTATCACTATTACTGATAGATGGAGTAAGCACCACACTTACAAATTTTTCTCCTGGAAGAGATCGAGGGAAAAGCGAGTAATAAAAAAACAATACTCCAGCTCAGAGGAATATGGAATCGTCAAAATGAAAATTATAAAATTTTATAGCTCTGAACCAGTGACTGCCATTCATGATACTGAGGGTTAGATCCTGTGTTATGATACAATCAATTAATAAACTTCTTACAGCTTAAACTAAAAGTTTTCATTAGAATAATTAGAACAGATTACTAAATTTCACTACTCAAATGAAATATTGAAGATTTTTATTAATAAGTAAATGGTATTAGTCAAAAAGCTTTTTAAATATGTTCAATTCTAATCACTTCCTCATAATTATTCAACAAAATTTTTAAAATCATAATTATGATACATTGAACTTTTTTTCATAAAGAGACATTTTTATTAAGTAGGATAAAATAAGGTAACACAGTTGAGGATAAAGAAACCATTTATTGTTCCAGAAAAAACATTTCTTTCAATGAATTCAGACAATCTCTAGATGTAATACAGTTTCTCTATAGCTAATTTACTTTAAAACTTTTAATTCCAAAATCTTGTAGGACAAAGGCTCAGTACCCAGTAAAATGGATTTTACATCATTGCAGTATTAATTACATTTGCTTAAAAAAATTAATTTAGATGGCTGCAGTTGCCTAGTCATTAATCAGGGTTTGTAGATTTCCAAGAATCAAGTTTCTAGGAGGTAGACATTTATGTTAACTGAATTTTTTTATTTAAAAAACTATTGTTGAAATATGCACATGCAACATTTTTTCATTATATTTGTAAATAGTAGAAATATACTGCAAAAAATTAATAAGAATTTTTTTATTTAAGTTAGAACTATATTAAGAATTACCTAAACAGTCTTCAATGAATTTACAGCTATAACAGGAAACTTTTAATTTAAATAGTCAATATTTTTTAATTACTGAATTATACATTGTATAAAGTAATGTATAATTTTAGAGTTCTTATAACCTTCATTAGATTTCTATTGATAAGTTTATTGAATATTTCAAGATGTGTATAAAAATATCTTTTCAAATAAATGTATTTATCCAAAGCAAAATAACTACAACTATTAAATAAAGATGTGACTTTCGTCCAAATTATTATTTAATAAAAGTAATTCAAAATTTTCATCTGTTTACTTTCAAACTTTTTAAAAACTATACAATTTTACATCAATATTCTAGACTTTTATACTTATTTAATAATTCATAGACTTCTTGGTTATTTGTAAACATAATACTGCTATTAGAAAACGCTAACTTTCTATCTTTAAAGCCTTCACTTTTAATTCATTATGAATGAGTAATAACTGTTGCTTTTCTGAGGCACCACAACACATTTTATTTTGCAATTGACTTTACAAGTTTTTTCAACTTTTTCAGCATACACTATTGTAGATTTTTCAAGTTCATTTATGTTATCTTCCAACACTTCTTTTTGATTTTCAAGTCAGCAATTTCTTCAACTTCGAGCTTTACTCTTTCCCTGTTATCAGCTGCTTTTTATAATTAATCTTAATATAATTTATACTTTTGTCTGACACCGGTAGCAAAACTGAATAGGTCTTTGATAATTACTATGTTGACATATTGTTTCAAAAGTGATCATCAAAGATGCACTTATAGCCATAATTGATTATTTAAAATTTTCTACCATCAAATTTTTGTTCACAGAGAACTCACATTCAACAGATGCTTGACTGCGAGATAGTAGTAAAAGTAACTTTCCATAAGTGTCAATAAATTTGTTAATTTAACAGTTAAGTTAAAACAAAGAATGTATTCTATCTTCGATAGGAGCAAATTTTTCATCTGTTGTAATGATTTAAACTTTTACAAAATTATGAAATACTTTTTTTCTAAACCATGCAAAAGTCAATCTTTGTACAGCCTTACCAGAATCAATTGGGACATCTGAAAAACACTTTCCACCTGTCATATTAAATAACTCATTTCTCAGTCTTTATTTCATTGATAAACAAATTCATTCCAATTTATTGAAAATTTAATGTAATTTTCATCAAGGAAGATATGAAAACTATATTTTAACTCAAAAATTTTATATTCAAACATTAATATTCAGTAAATTCAAACATAAATATTCATTAATATTCAGGGAAACAGAGACAAATAGAAAAATTATCAATTAAAATTGCTTGTCTGATGGTACAACATGATCTTATTGGTGATTACTCTTCAATTCACACATAAATCTAAATAATCTAATGGGTCCTGAATGAACTGGGTCATCATGAAACTATTGTGGGTTAACTAGATCTTTATTTTAGTCAACAGTTATGAACAAAATTTAACATCATATCAGCATCTAGTGATAACATTATCAGCTAATACTCAATTTGGTCTTTGAACAATTTCATTGAAAATTTTAAAACAAAAAAATAAAAAAAGAAAAAGAAATATTTTTTAACAAAAATTAAGTGTCTCATGGTAAGTAAAAATTCCAGGAGTACTTTGATTTTCAAGGAATAAATCAAGATTCCAAGACCCTGATTAATTCCAATACATCTTACACATGAAAGATGCTTGGTTTGTTGTTTTTTGGTCGCTCAATGGTCATTTTTTGCACACGAGGGCTAATTAGACTGCACATGAAAGATGCAGGGAACTACAGAAACATTAATAAAGGCATATTGTAGGAGTGCAAAAATTCATCAATGAAAATTAGGAACCCAAGCACTTTTTTGTTTCAGATATATTCAAGATAAGAATAGCACTAAATTCAACATTAGCAAGTCCAAACTAGGTTGTATTTAATTGTCCATTATTATAATTTAGAGAATTCATATTATTTGCATATAGTTTTTATTATTTAAACTAAATGCATTGGACAATTCATCTTGTTTTAAAATCTGGCATCACAAATATTTAAAAAATTAAAATTACTAGAATATAATGACAATCAAATAAAGACCAATTTCCTCACCAAATAACATTTGATAGGTCTTAAGAAAAGAGATAGAGATCATTTTGAAGAAAAATACATATTTTTACATGTAAAGTATTAATTATGTCCAGTTCTTTTTTTTTCTGAAATACAATTTGGTCTAATTATAGCCTAATGGCAGGATCACACTCATCAGAGTAAAAAATCAAGAACACAGTACCAGACACTACTGAACTGAAGATGGGTATTGCTTTTATGTTATCTAAGCTTTTCTCTAGCCACAAGCCATTATCAGTAAGTCTTTCCAGAATGAATGAATCATATATTCAACAATGAAGGAGAAATGAATTGGATATTCTTATGCCTTGCAATAGCTTTCAACAATTAGGGTACTTACATATGCATGTCCGAATAAATTATTTTTTAATTATTAGCAAAATTTCTTATAAGATTTGAAATACAATAAGACTTCACTTAACGCGGGGGATACGTTTCATCCAAGAAGAGCGCAATGCAAAATAGCGCTAATCGAGGCTATCTTAACATGTACGTTACGGGAAGATGGATGGAAATTTTTTGGGTAGTAAATTAAATATTGTTTTCAATAAAAATAAAATCAAACATTTCTTACAAAAATAAAAATAATATAAACGAATATACTTATAAAAACAGATAAAATTCTTAGTCAGATCCTTCACTCTATTCTGTGTTTCCAATTTTCTGCCATTTTGTCAAGAAGGCATCTAATATAGCTTGTGTTTTCCTTCTGCATTTTGTTAGAAGTAGTTAAGTGGATAAAGCATCTATAACCCTGTCTTGCTTTTATCTCCTGTCAAAATTTAGATGATTTTCTGCAAATTGGTCCACAATTTCAGTTATAGTGGTTGAACCCCTTTTTACAAGCGCCACCGAAAGTTCATTTTGCTCTTCTTTGAAATCATTATTTTTGTTTTCTTCTTGTTCAGTTAATTCCTTGAGCAAATCATTAGAAAGACCAGCTGCTGTTTCATGAACTATTTCTTTGACAACTTCCATATTTACTCCACCTAAACCGGTTTGTTTCACTAATTTCACTACTTCATCCATATCTAGTGTCAAATGTCTTTGCTCTTACTTAAATCTGACCAAATGCTTTTCCATACTCCTTTTAAACATCTGTGAAATCATTCCAAGAAAGGTTTATGTTTTCTACAGCATTCATGATATTGTGGTTTTTCCAAAATTCCCTTATTGATTGCTTCTCTTCTCCATCTGTTTTGTCAAACATCTGCCTAAATGTCCGCTGCAAGTAATAGGTTATAAATTGGATATAATGCCTGGGCCCATTGGTTGGATTAAGGCAGTTGTGTTAGGCAGCAAGAAAACCACTTTGATTGGAATGCATGTTGTTAAGTCTGATAAATTTTCTGGGTGGCTTAGAGCATTATCAATTAATAGCACTGCTTTTTGTTCACACAACTACACTGTTTCGGATATGTTATTTGGAAACCTAGCACTGCACATAAATTCAGGGAATCCCCGGACTGAAATAAAAGCGCGCTAAACCGAAACAGCGTACAGTGGGTTTTTAATGTACAGATATTGACAGAAAAATTTAAATTTCTTAAAAATCAATTTATCATCCTATGCTCAATAATTCAACTTCAGATAAAATCAAGGTTTAATAATCAAAAGATTTTGTTTTTTAATAATACTAAGCAACTGTAAGTAAAAAATTAATTCTCAAACAAGTTTGAAATGAAAATATTTAAAAAAGCTAAGATTTACTTACATCTTTTGGAAGTTTAATAAAGGCTAGTGCATATTCATGTGCACAAGGTGGAAGCGCTTTATACTTGGCAGGCAATGTGGCTAGTTTAGTAGAAAGTATAGTTTCTTTCTATATTAAAAAAATACCTGATGTTATAAAAGAAATAAAGAATTTTTTTACAAAATTACATTGTTATAAACATATAAAAACTATAACTGATTAAAAACTAGTTTTTCCAATATTTAACTTTCATTAACGTTACATTTAGCTGCAGTGACCTAATTAAGACGTTTTTTCCCTCACAAATCCTATTCTGTAACCTCAAAGTGGTGAGAGGGTGTACACAGGTAGCAAAGGTGATGTAGGTTCCTGGTAGGGTCACCCGTGGCAAAAAGGTTGTGCCTAATACACCTGGCAAATACAGAAGGGTAACCCAAGCCAAGGTGTTAGGCTCTGTGCCGATGGATAAAGGCAAAAAGTAGAACACTGTCAATCTGGCTGCTGGAGGAAGTGGAGTTGCCACAAAGCAGCACACAGGTACCACAGTTTGAGAACCAGGAGTTCTCACAAAAACACAATGATGCAATCTAAGGTGTCGCAATAAAGCAAAGGAGCAGGTGGAGACTGCTCAGAAGGTGGGCGGCACCAAAAGACTTAGGTCTGAGGTGTCAATCCCTTCTCCATTAAAACTGCCTTCAAAAAGCCCAGGGACGATCATCAACCTAGGACTTTTGCTCAGGCTGTTAAAAGCCATAAGGCAGCTATTGTGTGAAGGATGGTTTCCCAACCATCAAACTCAACAAGGAGGATGTTGACTCCATACAGTTGGAGATTCTGACCAGGACAGATGAGGTCCCCATAGGATATCATCTGCCTAGGCTTCGAGGCTTCAGCTTAGTGTCTGCGGCACTAATTCTCCTATGTGATGACCTTGAAACTGTGGAATGGATTAAAAAATCCTTCCATGGTAACAAGAATCTGTTATGTGGTGAGGGGCTCAGTGATCTAGCTATACTGTTTATATAGAGCCTATACTGTTTATGAACTGCTACAATGCAAATGATCAAAGACAAGCAAGGCTATTAAATAGCACGTGCCCTAGCGAAATTCAAAAAGAATTATTAAAGCTAAATAGAGGCAGTCTAAGGAAAGCAGTGGGACTACTTACAGGACACTGCCACCTTAAAAGACATCTCACCATAATGGGAGTTTCAGATGATCCCACTTGTATAGGTTGCCATTATATGGAAGAAACTTCATTACACATCTGATGTGAAACCTTTTCTGCACATAGATTTGAGCACCTGGGTCAGCACTTGATTGAACCTAGGATGTTGCAGGAAATTCCTGTAAAATGTCTGCTGAACTTTGCTTCAGCAACTGGTCTCTTTAAATAGGGCTTTCTGAGGGGTATAGTACAATAGACCTATGGTCGCGGTGCTAGGTTCTTTTGGAACCACCCTATTTAAAATAAAATCAAAGCGTTTGTACCTATTATAAGATAGTGACTCTAAATCACGACCCAATAGAATGTCCTTCATGAGAAATGATACCTTTGAGAGAGGTAGGCTGAGTCTCGTGATCCACTATTTGGTCCCTGCTGCAAAGTATGACAAAACTATTTTCAAGGCCACAATAGCACAACCACTTGGAGCTCAATTCTATAAGGTGCCATCATTTCTATTCTTTGTAATGCTGAAAGCTGAAAATCTCAGCCAGGCAATATAAAACATTATATGCATATACATATATTATTTATGGTAATATTCTTTATATGATAAGACAACAATCTCATTTTTACACTTACAAACTCAACAGATATTTATAAAACGTATTTAATTTTTTGTGACATAATTGAATAGGATATGCAAAAATATTCAATAATAATCTCCCAAATAAGACTAAAAAATATTGTCAAATTAAGAATTGCTACAAGATATTTCAGAATGTTGAAAATATAAGCCATCACATTTCTTTAACATATTTAATATCCTTTACGAAAAAATGTTAAATAAAGAGCTGGATATTTGCTAGTTAAACTATTTCCTGTTATCAAGCAATAGATTAGAAAATTTATTAACTTCAATTAGTTTTAACATTATTTTAAAAAAAAATTTATGGAAATGCATCAAACAAATCAAAACAACAGAATTTCATAAAGACATTATGACAATCACATTTCAAAAAAATTTTTTTTACAAATTTCTAAAAAGTGCTTGTCATGTACAGAGTATTTTACCATTAAAACAGCTAACATTTAAACATACAGTTGCATGAAGTCACTACAGAAATTTCTCATTTTAAATCCACACAATGTTTAATAAGTATATATATATACACACACACACACACACATATATATATACATACATATATATACACATAAATATATATGTATACTCATGTCCATAAATTAAGGGTAATTCAAAATCCCACAGAAATTGAACTCTAAAATAAAAGTTTCACACGTAGAATTATCACAGACATCTAGAAGAATATGCAAATTATAAGAAACCACCAGGTGGCACCAATTGTACGTCACAATGACGAGAGTGTAAGAGAGGGGTATATAAGGAATGGTTGCAAAGAAGTAAAATTGTTCACATGTGCATTTAAAAGCCTTTTAGTGCAATAACCACATAGTTATGGCACAAAGGAAGCATTTGGATGATGTTTTACTTAGTAGAATTATCGGTCGTCTGGAATGTGGACGTACCCAGTTGGAAGCATCAGAGGAACTTGGAATCCCCCAGAGTATGATCTCCAGGCTTTGGCAACGGTTCCAAGATGATGGTAATGTGAGTAGACATTACAGCACAGGTCACCCTTGAGTTAAAATGCTCTATGAGGACCGGTATTTGGAAGTTACTGCCAAAAGAAACGGAGCACAGCATCAGACCTGTCTCGTCAGCTCTCTTCAGCTACCGGTACGACGATAGACAAGGCGGACCGTGTACAGACGCTATGGGCACATTGGTCTATGTGCTCAAAAACCTGTCAGATGTGTTCCACTTACCGCAACTCACTGTCGTCTGCGGTTAGCCAGGAGTAGAGAGCATGCGTTGTGGACACCGCAACAGTGGTCTTGTGTGATGTTTTCTGATAAGTTCAGGTTTAGCTTTGTCTGATTCTCACCGGACTTTCATATGGAGAGGGACAAGTACACACTACCACCAAGAGAACACCATTGTACCACACCGTCACAGTGGCGCAGGATTGCTCAGTTAGAGAAGAATTATTCTGGGCTCCAGAACTAACCTGCATGTTCAGAATGTAACCATGACAAGCCACATCTATTGGGATGCCATTCTGGAACAACATGTACGTTTGTTTCAGGGCGCCTTGGGTGCAGAATTTCTGTTCATTTATAACAGCGCTGGTCCTCACCGTGCAAACATTGTAGATGAATACATTCAATCAGAGGATACCACCCGTATGGACTGGCCAGCATACTCACCGGACTTGAATCCAATAGAGTATGTGTGGGACATGCTTGGCCAACGAATTGCAGCCCGTCCAACCCCTCTCACATATCTACCGGAACTTCGGAGAGTATTGCTTGATGAGTGGTGTAATATTCCCTATCATGAGATCGATAATTTGAAAGTCAGCATGCCAAGGCATTGCCAAGGTATTGCATAGTCTGAGCGGCATACTATATATTAACTATCATACCAACCATGTTATATTGGTTTTTGTAAGTAGGTTTTTTGAAATTTACTCCAGGGAGTAAAAAATAGCAATTTTTATAAATGATGTCAAAGATATAGCATCTTTTTTTGCTCTTTACCTTTTGTTCAATAAACAGACTTTACAAATAAGCCACTTTTGTTTTCCTTCTGTCTCTTTCTTTGCCTGAACTTGCATTATTCTAAATTTATGGACACAGGTGTATATACATATACACACACACACATATATATAAACTATAAATATATATTTATAGATTTGCATATATAAGCTTTGTAAAAGAAATATATGAACTTCACAAGTTAACATTTTATTGAAATGTTCATGTGAATACAGCATTTGTGCTTTTACTGTTTAAAACTTATTCATTTTGCATAAAATAATATGTTTAAGATTGTAAAATTTATTCTTGATATCACCATATAAAATACAGTTTGCTATGTTTTTTAAAATAACCATTTTTAAGAGGAGCACAAAATCTAAATTGGGAATCAAATCAATTTGTATCCAGTTAATTAAATTTTCTATTTAGAATAAAACTTAAGATTAAAATGAATGACGCTAGATTTGGTTTATCTCATCATTAAAAGGTCATTTTTGGCACTCAAAGGTTAGACAAAAACCTACAGCTTAAAGTATATGCTGAACCATTACAAAGATATTCATTCATGGGGAACTGACAGCAATATGACACTAAAATTTTTATTTTTTCAGTTTAACTGCAATCTGGGGAACTGTCAAAATTTAATATATATGATATAAACAATAAATCTTTCAATAAAATACTTACATTTCCATAATCTATGAAGGATACATATACACCATTTTTAACAATTTTTAGAATTTTTGCTCGATACCAAAGATTATCTACAGGATATTTAGCAGCGCAAATTTCATTCTTTATAGGCACATTTCCAGAAAATGGAGGTGATTTTTCAAAATCTTTACGTAATTCTTCCATTAATTCTTCCAATTTTGGTCCTAATAAATAAAATTTCACAACAAAGATACAATTTTTGATGAAGTTTATGACTACAACTTTAAATTAAAACAGTACTTTATAAAATTGTTGAAAGAACAAAATTTAGACAAATAATTTCTACAAATTAATCAAATGACAAATGAATAAAAATACCCAATAAAATGAACATTCTAAACAAAAGTTTATTGCACGAGGATCAATAAAATATAAAATCTTTGAAGGGAAAAGTAAAAAATATGCTTTTGTTGACAGTACACATTCTGATCCATAGAGTTGTAATAAGAAACAAGAAATAGATGATTTCTGTTAACACTGTGAAATAAATCATTCCAAATTCTTCACTAACTTCAAGAATTTAATCAGAAAATTAAGTCATCAATATAAAGAGAACTTGATCAAAACAATGAAATAGTTTTTTCTCAAAACTTTACTCAGATACCTAAAAAAATGGAAATTTTTTTGTTTTTTTGATAAAAGTTTTTATGTAATATGCATTTATTTTAAATTAATATTTTTATGATGCAATTCCAATCAAACATTCAAAATAATCACATAAAAATAATATTTGATTAATACTAATCAAATATTAATTTAAGTTCCACTAAGAAACAAAAGTAGGGGAAATTTAATCCACACACAAAAATTTTCATTGACATTTTCAATATTTGTCTAAACCCAAATGTGTTTAACAAAATTTTCTGCAGATATGAACTTCAGAAAATATTAAAATGCAACAACAAATAGATGTTAATAGAATAATTATGAATGAATGTTATAACAAACTGTATAAGAATTGATTAGAACTTATAATTGATTTGATTATCAATAGTAAATTAGATTATAAATTAACTCCACAAAACAAATTATCTACTATATAAAATTTTTGTATTTCATGGAGGAAGAATCTGTCTCTAGATGATATTTAAAAGAAATCTTTTTTTACTTCCCATTCTTTTGAACGTGGTTAATTTTGACTGGGACCAACAGATTGAAATGGATTCTAAAACATGGTAAGCATCAAAGGATGAATTAAAAAACAAATCTATGAACTGCTGACCCAAAGGATAGAGGGCAAAACCATTAGTGTGTATTTCTTTATTTTTTGCATAATATAAATATAATGCAAAATGATATGCAATTCAGTTTTATAGAAAACAACCATTGATTTGCAAATAATTTGACGATTGATTTGTGTACCTAAACTGAAAGTTCAAAACATTTCCTCTTGAATAAAAGCATAACTGGATAAAATAAAAAGTTGCAAAGAGAGTTTTAAAAAATTCGTGCTTTTAGGAAGCAGATTTTAGGAAATATATTTTAACAAACACATTTAAAACTTGCTTAAAATTCATATTAAGCAAATTTTAAACTTGTAAAGCCAGAACATTATACTTAAGTACAACTTGAAAGCAGCCCACACAGACTCATAATGGAAAACTAATTTCAGTTAATTGATTAAGTAACTGATTTTTTAAAAGTAACAACTTAGGACTTGCGATTGTATACAAAAAATTCCAGAAGAGAGCTCTTCAACAACTACAACACACTATGCTGTCGCTCTAATATATTTCCATTAAATCGTACATAAATATTTTTAGTAGAATGGATTAATTGATAACTACAAAAAATCGATACATATGTACACACACCACACTAATTTACCTATTTTATGTAATATTAAATTGAGGAAACAATTTCAGCTTTTAAATACTTAGCAAAAAAATTAACCATAACTTACCTTCATCAAAGTGTTGAGCATAAAATGCTAAATCTAAGGAATCATCTTTAGCTTCTGTGATAGTAACATCTTTGTAATTAACAGTTCTATCTGACTTGTCCTCTTTAGGTTCATTTTTCGAAGGTTCATAATTTTCCCATATCTAAAACAAAAAAATAAGTTACAAGCAAATTTCTGATATATATTCAATCCACAAGACTTTTAAATTTAAAAAGTATTTAACATAGCTGATTTAAAAATTTTACTGTATTTTAAATCAATTTCTTTAGGCAATATTTGTTGGATTAAAAATTTAAACTTTTAATACCAAAAGTCAATAATAACTGATTTTTTTTTAATAACATAAAAATATTCTATAAAAAATCATTATCTGAATTTACCAAAACAAAACAAAATAATTTAATGACTGAAATATCTTTATAAACTGAACACAGCAGAATTGGGAAACAAATCTAGCTTGAGAACTGGATACCTTTATAAACTTAAACGAATAATTATGTTTCTACTACTAAAATCAAAAGTAATTGTTTTTATTCTTTATAGATTTTGCAGTTAGCAAGTAATATACCTAAAAGAATTTTACATATTTCTTTGTACACTTATTTTTAGTTTAGTTACATAATTCAAAAAGAAAAAAATATTAGGCAAATACATGCATCAGAAATAATAAACCCCTTTACAATTGCTCAATTATATTTTTTGATATTTTAACAAGAATTTATTAGAATACATACATTTTTATAGCTATCGTAACTAAATACATAATCTTTCATACAGAAAAGATTAGACTTAAATACATTGAAAAAGAAAAAAGAATTTTTACAATATTGCATATACATTCCAATAATAAATACACAAAGAATTTTAAAACATAAATAATTGTTAAAAAAATTAATTGTAGTTGTTGTGGATAGCAAAGTGGCAATAGCAGGTGTGTTCCTCTTTTGTCATGTCTGAGCAATGACTCAGCACCACAGCCGATAAGAGCATAAAGATTCTCCATTTATTTCTGATTTTGCTGTCAATATAGTGTTGTGATAAAATGTTCTTGTCATAAGATAAGCTGCAATATTTTGTTTATCAGTAAAAAACCCTTTTACGATTAAGATTATACAACATAGTTGTAAAATACCAAAAGAAAAGTTTAAATATTTTAGAAAAAGTGAATTAAAATTAAAAATAACATAATTAAAAATGCATTCCATATCAAAATTTACTAACAATAAATAAATGTTAGAATGATCAAACTAGGGAATTGCTCTAAATGAATTTAAGTGGCTTAAAAATTAAATATACATATCAAAAATGTAAAATGAAATAACAATAAAAAGCTCATGTACCCTAATTTTTTTCTTTTGAGCTTCATCGAGAGCTGTTTGCAAAGCTCTGTAATAAGGACTTCTAGAAGCTGTAATGTGAATATCTGCAAAACCTTCTCGAACAAGAGCTTCTGACAAATTTATTCCATCAATCCATAACCAACCAATAAAATTACCTCCTTTATCCTGTGATTCCACTTCAATCTGAACCTAATTTCAATTAAGAACTAGTTATAAAAAATAAAGTCAGGACATCAATGAACATAGCAAATTATTAAAACAAAGCCAACTTTTTTCAGATAGTAGAAAACTGGAAAAAAAATTTGAATTCAAAAATTTACATTTCATACACTGTCAAATAAGAAAATTAACATTTTTTATACAAAATAATATGCAAATAACATGTAAGTGTATTAATTTTCAGGTAGACTGAACTAAGCTCTTTCTTCTTTAAATACATTTTACTCTCTAAATGTATGCTCTTATTTTCTGAATTCAAAATTTATATTTTAAATTCATGCCATTTTTTCTCTATACATAAACTTAGCAAGTATTATGAAAGTTTTAATGGATTTCACAATTTAAATCTAATAACTTTGAAATAAATCTAATTCATATACTTCAATAAAATCATTTCAACCTGCTTCACAATAAAATCACTAATTCTTTCATTAAATACAGATTTAGTTTCAGGATTTTACATGTTGGAAGAGTTCAATGTCATAACAAGGGGCTCTTTTAGCCTTTTGTAACAAATTCAAATGAACTCTTGCTTATAACAATTTCTATAACTTAAAGCTTTCCAAATATTGTAATTTTTTTTAAAATTATTATAAGATAATGAGTTTTTTAATTCATTTAATTTTCATTCACTAAATTATAAGTTCTTTCACATTTTTATAGTAATGTGGTACACATACAAAGACAACAAGAATTTATAAATTCTGTCCCATTTGAAAGTATATAGTTATCCTCTTATTATTTCACTGGTTTTAAACCAGGGGGATAGACTTTTTTTTCAGATTTCAACTTAACTCAGTCTTTAATCAGAAAACTGATTAGCTAACTTATAAATAGTGAAATTAACTAGCAACCAAATGGAAAGCCAGGGCTCTCACCATTCAGTTACCAGATAACTCCAAATTCTGTAAAGAGACTAAAAGAATAATCTACTTTTTTTGACTACTCAAATTCACCATAAAAAGTAAGAACAAGAATGCTCTTGCAGAAAATATATATTTTCTCTAGATTATTAATATACTATGAAAAAATTCTGATATTATTAAATTTTTATTGTTTATAAAAATGAGTAAAACATTCTACATTATCAGTAAAAGTATTAAACTTAGTGATATGGCATTAATGTCTGCATATATGGATATATTAAACTAATAAATCGCAATAAATTTGCCACCATGGGAAAACCAGGGTTACTATGGATTTTCAAGTATCAAACTCCAAAAATTTTAAGGAGTCAAATAAAAAATTTTCAGGAGGTATAACATTCATGTTAAATAAATTTGATTTTAAAAATTGTTATTAACCAAATATGAACATAATTAGTGTATTCAATATTTTTCAATTAAATTTATAAATAGATATAAATAATTACAAAAATTAATAAGGATGCTTTCATTTAAGTTAGAATTATATTTAGTAATTATTTCAAAAGACTTCAATGAATTTACAACTATAAGTGAAAATTTTTTATTTAAATAATCAATATTCATTACATTACTGGATAATAAACTCAACTCTGTGGCACGACAGCCCATGTAGGCCAAGGCCTACAGTGTCATCTCTGTTTTTTAAACCAAGAGGCCCACTGGTGTGAAGCATGTGTCCCGTTTAGGTGGTCAGCCTAATATTATTGGATAATACCTTGTATAAAATAACAGGAAATTTTCACTTTTCAAATACAAGTATACTTACTCAAATAGATAAACTTACTCATTAAACTTTAAAGGATGATTTTATCACCAAGCTATTATTAAATAAAGGCAAACCTTTTTTGTTTACTTTCAAACTTTTAAAACTATACAATATGACATACACATTCTAGGCCTTTCTATTTCTTTAATCATAGAATAGAGAGGCTCACATTTCTTGGTTATTTACTTATGCTAATAAAAGAAATTATACATAAATACATTTATATACATATACACACATATGTACGTACGTATGTATGGCTTTTCAAGACTCCACTGGTTATTGAAAAGACACGTTCCACCAGGTATATTAAACAATTTATTTCAATGCAAAACAAATTCATCCCAATTCACTGAACTTATGTGCAATTTTCACCAAAGAAAATATGGAAAGTATATTTGAATTAAAAAATTTTCTATTTAAATATTAAAATTCAGTGATTCTTATGTATTTAAAAAAAACAGAAACAAATATAAAAATATTTAATTAAACCAACTATTTGATTACACAGCAGGATAATAAACTCAACTCTGTGGCACGACAGCCCATGTAGGCCAAGGCCTACAGTGTCTATCTCTGTTTTTTAAACCAAGAGGCCCACTGGTGTGAAGCATGTGTCCCGTTTAGGTGGTCAGCCTAATATTACTGGATAATACCTTGTATAAAATAACAGGTTATTTCCTTCATGCTCATAAATCTAAATACTGCATCTGGTCCTGACTAAATTGGATTATCGTGAAATTTTTGTGGCTGAACTAAATTTTTACTTTAACCAACAGTTACGAATACAATAATCTATTATCGATCATGTCACCATCTAGTTGTAACATTAAAAGCTTAAACTCAATTTTGTTTTTGGACTATTTATTAAAAATTTTATAATAATGAAATAAATTACTAAAAATAAATTGTAACATTTTCTAATAAGAAATAAATGCATCTAAGTAAGAAATTTCTATGAGTTGTACAAACCCTATAATAGATGTGAACTATTTTTAAATTATCTCGCTCAAAGTTTTTACCAACATATTCACATTTACACAAGATAAAATTAATAAATTGATTACTAATATTCTAATTTTCTTATATTTAATTACATTACAACACTAATACTGCACAACAAAAAATTTTAATCACTTTCATTTTTCATCTTATATGGATTTGGTATAAAGCAGAAATTAAGGAAAATAGTCTAACATAAGAAAATTTATCACATTTCTTTATAATTATATTTTTTTACTTGAAAGCAATTATAACTGGAAATAATTAACAAACACATGTAAATTAATCAGTAATTAATATGGTTTTGTATAAAATTACTGATTAATATGGTTTTGATCATTGATTTACTGTTATTCTTTGCACACGAAAGTTAATTTGACTAGGAACTAAATGTTTAGAATTATCTCCAAACACAATAAACATCTACACCCAAATTAAAAATTATTACCATACTTAAAGATAACAGCCCCAGTGACTTATCTGCCAGTTTGGCCCATACATGAAAAATTATTTCAGTATAAACACTATAGAAAAAAAAGGATAATACAAATAATAGAGCCTAAATGATTAATTTTAAAAATATTTTTTATGTAACAGAATTTCTAATAGAAGGTTAAAAATACAAATCTGCTAAATAATTCTAAATATCAATGTTTTATTTTGTTCTTTAAGAGTCAAGTATTCCACGAGATCAAGGCTACTTTTAGATTAAAGATTTCTATGCATAATTTTGAAAGTATTTTGTTTTTACTTAAAATGTGCCAAATAAGGTTTGCAAAAGTTATTTCAGTACCAAATTCAGTAATTTTTTTCAGTACCAAATTACATAAACACAGTGAAAAAAACTAACTTCTTTTTGCAAACATAAATCTTTAGTATAAGATAATGCTTCATCACCATGGGGATCACCTGGATTATTGTCTCTGCTTGATTTAGCACAAGTAATACCTGTAAGACATTAAATATTATTGTAATTCAAAAAATTTATAATTATAAAATGAAATAACTAGCAAATAAGGTACAAATGTTACCTGATAACAAATACGTCAAAATATAATTTTGTCGAGGTAAAAATATACGTAATCTAGATCCAGTTGTAACAAATTCTACAAGGCCTTCAGTCTTTCCTCCTCTTTGAATTAAAGGAAAATACTGCTTGGCAAGTTTTAAGTCCTAAAAAACACATAAAAAATAATTTAATACACAAAACTTTTACAGGTAATCAAATGCTGTGTCAACAATTTAGATTTTATTATCCATTATATACAAATCTTCCCGACAAATTTTACATCATAAAACGTTTATCACTTTACATAAAAATTGAAGATCACAAATTTTAACACATTCATAAATTAATATATAAGTTTCACTCAAACATAAAACCAAATTTCTTATACATTAACTTTAAGAGTTACAAACTCTTTTGAAGGTTTGCTATGTAATTAATTTTGTCATATTGAAAATGAATGATCAGAATGTAGAGAATTTAGAATGCAATAATATAAAACTTTATAAGAAACAGAAAGTAAAACAAAAGTAATTCAATGAGAACTATAAGGTTTACTTTAAATTTTGCCAAAAAGTGAACTCAAAATACACCCAGAATCAACCAGGTTTATTTGAAACACTTAATAATATTTTTCACAAAAATAGCTTTACTTCAAATGAAACTTTTTTCTTTTAAACAACTGGATCACACAATAGTGAGAAAACACAAGAATTCTTTATTAAAATCAGATAGCTTTAATGTGAAAGAATAATTATGAAGTGATTAATAAAACGCTACATCAATTTGAGGATTCAATTTTAAACATTTAAAGATAACAAACTTGGATTTCAAACTAGATATAGACATTTTTGGAACAAAAACTACTTAAGATTTTCAATATAATTTCCCTGAAAAAATTGAAAAACCAAAATATACGCTGAATGTAAAAATAGAAGTTGTGGTGCTAAAAACGCCTACTCATGACTATCTGGAGAAAAGCTGATTATCTAATAGTTTATGACTTAAAAGCTGTTTATATTTATGTTTGTTACAATTTTGCCTAAAGTTCCAGTATTTTTTAGAATTACTATAATCATTAGTGTTTAACAAATAAGTCTTTCCAATATGTAATATTTTCTTCAAAAATATAAATATTAGAATTGCATCCCTCCTAGGAATTGTTTTAAATTTTAATAACTATGATAAGAAAAATTGAGCAAAATATTAAACAGAGGAAATTTACAGTGAGAAGAAAAATATCAAATTTGAACAAAATTTTAAAATTAATACATCATTTATTCCATTTTATATAGCTCAGTTTCACAATATAACAATGGTAATAAAAGTTTCATTTGTAATTTGAAGATTTAGAATACTAGTTTGGGATGAGTTTCATATTGTCAGAAAATATAACTTAAACATGAAGGATTTCAAGGTAGTTTTTCCTTAAAACAGACAAGATTAATAGCATAACCTTATTTCTAGACTCCTAGTCAGAATGAAAGATAAATGTGTATTGCAAATCAACACAATATGTACAAACTGATAATTAAACATGGCTGTAGTTTTATTATATATAATGTTGAAAAAAATATCAAAGCTTAAAGTTTTAAATTAATTAAAATTTGGGTATGAGAAGAAAATTACTCACCACTATCTAAGTATTAATTGGTATAACTTAATTTGTCTACAACATACTAAACACAGTCACAAGTGAAAAAAATTGAAAAACTAATCAACATGGGGAGAACCTTGGATTTAGAAAGAATAACATTCAAATTCAAGATTAAGTAAGAATTTTAAATAAATGAGAAGTTTAATTTTAGCATTACAGAAAGTTTAATTTTAGCATTACAGCAATCTGAAAGAAAACAAAGTAGGGCTTTACAGAATCCCTTCAAGATCTTATTTAATTCAAAGTACATGCAGTGTTTTAACAAACTGCAAATCACTTTGTGCACTATATTCAATATAGGCAAACAGGATTCTTCAAACTGTACTGATTTTGTTGCTTTTCATAAAATTTGTATTGTTTCACTTAATGTTATTAATAATTTTATCTCCAAATGAAAATAAACAGAAATAAAGTAGACGAATTTTTGTAGCTACATAGCCAATTTTTAAAAATGAGTGTTAATTACACAAGTCAATCCACACCTGAGGTGAAAATGAAAATCTTGAAATGATGAGTTGAACACTAGAGAGCCACAATGCAGCAGCCAGATTTGGTTTGGTTTGGTTTGTTTGTCGCTCAACGGTCATTTTTTGCACACGAGGGCTAATTAGACCGGGACTTATGGTTTAAAGTGGAATCCGAACCACTACAAACATCCATGCCCAAGGTGGGATTCGAACCCACGAACTGTTGAACCGAAGGCAAGAGTGCTAACCATTCGGCTGCCAGCTCGGCGCAGCAGCCAGAAGGGTTAAAAAATAATGCAGAAGAATGTATAATAGCAAATGGCAGAAATGTTTACAAGTACTTTCTCAAAACTTCTGACATCAAAGCTGTATTTGATCGTTCACTTCACTAGTTCAATAAATACATTTTGTCCACCTTAAATAATAAATAAAATCAGCAAGGCATTCACACGATATTAAAACTTTAACACATAAATTCATTAGCTAAGTAATTTAAATGTTAATTTTTTAAAACAAAATCTTAAAAAAATAAACAATTTCGTTTCAAAAAAAGGATATGCCTGAAATCTGCATTGAAAATTCCTAACATTAAATCATATGGGAAACATTACTAGTCAATATTATTGGTCTTTTAGGAACCAGTACATGCACTGAATTTTTGCTATATATGCACTGCATTTCAAATACATGTAATTAGTCTAAATATTTGGGATTTGTAACCTCTTACACAGGATTTGTTGGTCAGATTGAAAACTATTAGACAAGCAGACCTGATATGATTAAAAAATATAAAAAGTAACAAATAAAACAAATGATTACCCCTGATAAATCAACAATTCGGAGAATAGGTGCTTCCTTCTTACTATGCATGCCTTTTCCGGATTTTATAGCTTTTGTTTCAGCAGAAAGAAGCTCATCATAATGAGCAGACCTTTGGTCATCATCAGCTCTGTATCTTACAACAGTTGCAAAGCCTTTGCTAACTAGTGCTTCTGCAACATTGCTAAAAAAATTAAATTCAAGGTCATAAGAAACATTTAAAAACAAATTAAAGTTCAGATTTTTAACAAACACATCTTTACAAAATTTAAATTGACTCACATTCCCCCAATTGTTACAGTGCAGCAAATTTTCTCAGGAAAATTATTAAAAGCAGGCTGCTTGTAATCAACAGTAACATTGACTTTTTTGCCTATCAGTTTTTTCCTAAGAAATTCACGGGCCTCAAACATATAAGGTATCTCATACAGAGCCCTTACTTTTACTTTATTGGAATCCTGTGCATTTTCTGGCATCCTGAAATAAAAAATGACGAGTTTCATAGTGATATTACATGAAAAACATATTACATGTTAACAAACTACATATAATAAAAACATACATATGAAATGAATAAAATAGATGCTAAATATTGATAATAAATCAAAAAGCAAAAACAGCATTTTAACAATCAGTAGTAGGACTATAATAAACAGTGTTTTTCATCACTCCCCAAACAATTTTTGCTAACAAGGAGTAATTTGACCATCAAATACAATTTTCAAAGTGTACTCCAAAACTATAAATATTTAACCAAGGTGGGAATCAAACAAGCAAATGAACCAAAAGCCAGTGCACTTGTCATTCAGCAGTTTAGTATGGCTTATAGCTGAACAATTTTTTTGTGCTTAACTAATTAGTTCAGGTTTGGTTTGGTTTGTTTTGTTTGTCGCTCAACGGTCATTTTTTGCACACGAGGGCTAACTAGACCAGGACTTTCGGTTTAAAGTGGATTTCGAACCATTACAAACATCCATGCCATACAACAAACCTCTACAAACATTCAACCCCAAAATGGGAAGTGAACTCTGAATTATGAACCAAAAATCAAAGCACTAATCGTATACATGGCAGGTCAGTAATCATTCAACTGGTAATGCAGTTTGAAATCTATACACTGAAAGTTAGAAATTGCAAATTTTAATTTTTTAATAACTGAATGCAAGTACTTCATCTCAAAAATACCGTTCTATGAATTGATGCATTATGAATATTTAAACTAAAATCTATTGCTAATATTTAAAAAAAATAAGAAAATTCCATCTTTTATTCTATTTAAAAAAATATCAGCATCACTAGTTTTACCAATTACTGTGTTGATTTTCCTAATTATGAATAGTATACTTTTTGGTACATAAAATGTACAGTTAGATTCCAGAATTTTCATTAGAGGCTTTCAAAATTTCCAAGTTTTCACTATAACTAAGAGCAAACAAAAGAAAAAATGAGAAAAAACAAGTTACAATATTGCAGTTTACAATGTCATTCATTATACCAGCTTTTTAATTTTACCTTCCCACTGATAATCAGAAAAACTTTAAAGTCATCTTTCCTTTTGGTTTATTTGTCACTCTACAGTCACTTTTTAACTAGAGAGGGATAATTGGACAACACTTACAGTTTAAACTGTATTCCAAACCACTATAAACATTCAAACCCAAGAGGTGAATCAAATCCACAAACTGCCGAACCAAAGGCTAGAGTGCAGACTATTCAGCTGCCAGTTTGGCTCATAACCTTAAGGATTTCCCTATTTTTCTGTAGAGATGGACAATCCTTTTCCAAATTGGTACTTCAGAACAAGGACTCAAGAAGAGTGGTGGCTTTATGAAATTTTCCCCTTTTACAGCTTACATTGAATCTAGAGATTAATCAGTGATTTCCCTTGGTGGTTGCTCATTGGTAAGTAGAGACCCAGCTGTTCAACTCTTTCTAAGTTCAGTTCTTAAGACTCCACTCTTTAGTTCTTTACCAGCTTCCATTCCCCAGTTGTCATCTCTGGTTTCTCTTACATAACCCGTTTCATAAAGAAGTAACAACTAAATTTCACTGTCAATATTTTTAATCATAATTTCAGCTATTATAACTATGTGTAATAGCATCAAATTATAGTGATACTGTGCATACTTTTTTGTATACTTGAGAATTGTTTCCTTTCAATGAGTGAGCAGTTTTTAATTTGATCCTGAAAATGCGTGATTTTGCTCTCACCTTTAATCTTATACATACCAAATATTACACATCATTCTTTCCACATTAGAGCAAACTATTTGCAAGAGTCACTTGCATAACCTATTATTTACGCTGGTATAATGTAGGGTTATGATAGAAGAGAAATAATTGTGAAATCTAAGTAACATTTCGATAGTTTTGTTTTGCTTGTTGCTCAACGGTCATTTTTTGCACACGAGGGCTAATTAGACCAGGACTTACGGTTTTAAAATAAGGATTCCAAACCACTACAAACATTTCTATAGGAAATAAATTTTGACTTCAACAGTCAGTCACTGGAACTATAGAAAAACTCATTAATGAATAAAAACATTTCCATATATAACTTTGAAAGCTTGTTGTTGTTAATATTCATTATCTTTCTACATTTATTACATACCAAGAAACATTAATTTCTTCAAAGATAACTTACTAGGGGATATTTATATATTAATAGTAACATTTTACTACGCATTTCCAATATTATAATTAAATTTATAGAATGGTTCACATAAATACCTCAGCCTGAATAAAATATTGCAGAATAATCACTGAAATACAGAACTAAACTAGTAAAAATCCTGCCTCTTTGAAAAGCCAGACTTTAAACTTGGTAAACCATTTTTTTCTCATTATTCCTTCAATATTTTGTGCTGTGGGTAATATTTCCCAAACACATAAAAACATAGGCCATATCCTTTTCTGTTGGAAGGTTAATCTATTCATAAATGAACCAATATATAATTTAAATTCTTTTGAATAAAATTAAAAACTTGAATTTCACAGAAGTTTAATAATTAAATAAAATTTCAACAATCAGGAACTATTTAATACAATTTCTTCACAACGCAACTTAATGAATGCTGAAACATAATGGGAAAAATATACAAACCAATAAAAATAGAATATTCAAAAGTTGTACTGGTATATATAGAGAAAACAAAAAATGCTTAAACAATCTACAAAAATCTGAACTGACCTTGGAGGTCGTATACTAGCAAGGAATATTTTCTTGGTGCTTCCATCAGCTAGTCTTATAACCATAGCATCGGCCATTATTACTTCTACAACTTTCCCTTGAAATTCACGTTCATTTACATCAATAACAGGACCACTGGGTGCATAATCTTTCCAAATTCTAAGACGACGCTCTTTAGCAAGCCTGAAAAAATATATCAATTTTTTTAACTGCAAAATAAACAATAAAAGCACAGTATTCATTACCTCTAATATAAAAACACAAACTTTTCAGCAGCCCGCAATTTCTCTATACCAGTAGTTACACACTGAAGACTCCAATCCACACATTTTGCCAAACCCTCAGCTAATAATAATTCTGTAATGTTTCCTTTCTGAAAGAAAAAAATTCAATTAAATGTTTTAGGGTGTTGCTAATTGTTGTAAATATTACAGTCACTAAGTTATTTTTTCACCAGTTATTACAAACATTACTTCAATTAAATGATAAATAGTTTTATTCAATAAAAATAAAATACCAAAAACTTAAAAAATTTATTAAAAATATTTTGAGAACAAATTATTTATAAAAGTGTTTCTTGGTTATTTCATTATTTTAAAACATTAACATGAAAGGATTTATTAAAAAATATACTAACTTTTTTGTATTAAAATAATATTTGCATATTAATAAAATTCAAAAAGTATATTAAAAAATTCCTTAACATAAGTTTACTCACTAAATTAATCTTTCATGAATTCTTTACAATTGCATGGTGATATAGTTTGCTAACACTTTGCAACATAAGCAAATGTAAACAGAGGATTCATTTTTATTAAAATGACAGATGTTTCTGTTCTCATAACTGTATAAACTTGAAATATATCAATTTAAAAATGAAACTTTGAAAAAATAGCATTTATTCATTGATAAATACATTACTCCTTTTAAGTATGATTCATACTCTTTTTAAAAAGTCACAATATTTATCCTAAAAATTAAACCAAAGAAATAAAAATTGTATCAAGCAATAATAGTTAATGGGTAAATATTTCAAAATAATATAAAAGTATATAAAAAAGCAACCAGATATGATTAGTTATCAAATCAAAATACAAAACTTAAAGCAGCTGAAAGATTTAGAATGCTTCAAATTATATCTTCACTATATAATGGACACAATAAACAATATGCTGACAAAAAATTTTCAGCATTAATAAGCACTAGAAAGCTATAAAAATAATCAACTTTCTGGTAACACTATTATCTTGCTGTCTAGTTAAGAGATCCACCCAAATTGATTCATATATCTAATAATTTTTAAATTAAAAAAAATCAATATTACATACCTGCCAACTTTTGAAAAAGCCCTTCAGTAAAACTTTTCAAATGTCAAAATTACAAATCTGTCAGATACATATTTTCTTAATTTAACTAACTAAATTTATTACTTAACTTAATTTGATTAAAAATAAATGATTAATTAAAATCTTGATTCTAAGAATTTAATTCAATAAAAGATTTATCTTCAGTCACATTAAATTCATAGAATCTAGAACACATTCATATATCACCACTGAATATTAAAAACCACTTGCAAGGAAATATTTTGCATGCCACAAGAAAACTTAAACTGCAATCTGTTGAAATACTATTTTGATCATTTTATCATAAAAATTAGTTATCCGGATAGAAATATGTCCCACTTTTACAATAGTTTCTAAGTAAAGTTAATAATTAGAAATACAAAACAATTTATAAAATAACACTTCTGAATTAAAGACTTAAAGAAAACTCCATAATAATTTTCTTGATTAAATAAATATCTTTCATATTTTATATAATGGAAGAGTTCAATGGTGTAACAGAGGGGTTTTTTAGAGCCTTCTCTACCCTAACTCTTATTGAATTCTTGCTCATAATGAAATTCATCACTTAAAGATTTCACGATAAGTAAATTTTCTAAATTATTATTAGATAGTAAGTTTCCAAACTCATTTTAATTATTTTTTACTAAACTAAAATTCTTTCACTCTGCATTGCTATGAGGTATCACTAATAAAAATAACAAATTTAGATATTCTATCATATTTGTCACTATTATCTACACTTTTAATTTCAATAATTGGAAACCATAGAGAATTAGTCTTTTCATTTTCAGTTTTTAATTTAAATAAATCTTTGGTTTGTAAAGAAGATAACTGATTTTCTAGATCATCCACGGCCACAACTTCAGATTCCCCATCTTTGATTGGCAGCAGAAATGGTAACATTTGAACAAAGTATCTCACACTTGAAAATTTGGCCTCTTCCTATTAATCCTCATTTAGCAACTGTAAATGATACAGAAGATCTTGTTTTATTGGAAATTTGTTTAAAATATAATCACAAGTAGTTAAATATTTCTAAACATTAGAAAAAAGTTTTTTTCTTCATCAGATGTACTATGCCTAAATCACAAGATTTTTAATTATTATAATAATGATAATCTACTTCAAATAAAGGTACACTTCAAATCATGTATAGATTAATAAACTTAATAGTTATTTCAGCAAGCTATACATGTCTTCAAGTTTAGGTATTTGTGGATGGGTGTGTGACTAGATTGTATTAAAACATATTTTTCAAATATCTTTACAGTATAAAGATAAAAACACACTAAGTTTAATGTATGTCGAAGATGTTAAGAACTGGGAAAAGTTTTTCTCAAAATATACTTTGAGATATCAATTTTTAACTTTATCAAAAGATTTCTTCGTAACATTCTTCGATTCTATTTCACATCTATTTAAACTTTATTTGATGCATTGTGGATTAATGACTTCATCAATTTTAATATGTAAACTTGCAACACGCGTGTTTCTCATAGGCAAAATTTATCAAATGAGAAAAACAACCAATTGCTATTTAATTTTCTTGCTATGTCCTTAAGTGGATTATCACATCTTTTTCTTCCCTTGCATTACCAAGACCAAATGTTATACAATATTTAATCATTTGAATTAATTTAAAAGTACTTATATTTTCTCTTGTTGCATCCCCTGTCAAAGCTGATAGAGACAATAAGCAGCTTTGAAAGGATTTACAATGGGATTGAAAAAGTAAACAATAGGACCTAATTTCAAATCACTCATTACTCCCAAAACATGCAGCAGAAAATAGTGAATTTTGCAAGAGCTTAATAATGTTTGCCTTTTTGTCCGATGCTAATTCCTTTATAATGGTAGAAGTTTTGGTTTGAGTACATCCATAATGCATTACAATTTCACTTTTAGTAAACATTTTCCAAAACAGGGGGGCAGCATTACCAGCAACGCTCAATCAAGAATGAAATTAAATATAGTTCTGACTGAGTGACTCGAGTATCATTTTTAAAATAAACTTCCATTCAAAAAGTATTTGTAGTACTTTTTCCTTCTTGTGCAAGGAAACAGAAACTAATAGAAAAATTATCAATTAAACTTGCTTGTCTAATGGTACCACATGATCTTATAGGTGATTACTCTTCACTACACACATTAATCTAAATACTCCAAAGGGTCCTGAATGAACTGGGTCATCATGAAACTATTGTTGCTGAGGTAGATCTTATTTTAGTCAACAGTTATAAAATACTATCTAGCATTGATTATGCCGTCCTCTAGTGGTAACATTAACAGCTAATACTCTATTTGGTTATCCAACAGTTTCATTGAAAATTTTAAAATATTAAAACAAAAAAACTCAGAAAAATTATATTTTATAACAAAAATAAATGCATCAAGGTAAGTAAAATTTCAAGGAATAATTAAGGATTTTCAGGGAGTCAAGTTAAAATTCCAGAAGTTTTAAAGGCCCTTAAAAAATTTTTTTTCCAATTCCAGGAGTTGTATAACCCTGATTAATTCAATAATGAATAAAAGCATTTAACAATACTTGCAGGATAAAAAGAGAATAATCAAACAATTATGAAAAGTGCAGCAACAGCTGCTGCATTAGTTACTACAACATTGGATCAGTGCATGAAGAATGTAAAATGTATATTTTGTGAACAACTACATTTTAGTCATGATTGCATGAAAGCATCAAATTTGAGTAAAGAAAGAAAAAATCCAGTGGTAGGGAAGAATAATTGCTTAGTATGCCTCAAACCAGGATATTTTGCAGACTTGCCACAATATAGTATGTTGCATAATAAGTTGTCAAAAACATTTTGTTTTACCTTGCCCGAATTTGCTGACAAAAAATGAAAGCAAAACAAAATATTAGGTTTTTGATGCTCAGCCTACTTAAAAGTTATATGTTGGTGCTTTACTAGAATATGAATTTTGCCAGTCATATATAGAAAGGGAAAAATCATATGGTCAGGAAACGGTCACTATTGCTTTCAGTGAAAAAATCCTTTTACCCAGGACTCTATAGTGGAATGATAACCTCAAACGTTCAGCACAACAGATTCATAGGGACAATTGAGAGTTTATATGGCAAATATAAGAAGCATGTGCGTATCTTAGACCAAGAAAAGATTTGTATGATGATACTTCTAATTAGAGATGACAATGTGACACTCGAGCTAAATTTGTTTGGAATAATTTATCAGGTATTGGCGATAGATAACACAGCATCAAAAGTTCTCACTGAAGCTGATATTTTTTTATTTGTTTTAAGGAGAAGAGTAGAAGTCATGAGCACTGGAATTTCAGCTATAAAACAAAACAAAGTTGGACTATTTTAGGACTATGGTTGAAAAAATAAATTATTAATATAATGGCATTAAATTTGCAGAATTTTGAAGATAAAATTTCGAGATTCCACAAATTTCTAAGTATTACAGATACATATAAGCCAAATGAAATTTTGAATGACACTTTATTACATTTTTTAGAGATAATTAAATATGATAAAAATCATTGATATGAAGTGTCATTGCTTTGGAAAGGACATCCTCTTAATATATATGATATTGTTCTGGCAAAACTACACATGAATACAAAACGTTTAATAGCAGAAAATTTGCTTAAAGATTACAATGATATATTTCTCAATATATATGAAAGTGAAGGCATAATTGAAGAAATAGTACCCTCGTTAGAGATTGATAACCAGGACATCTCTTATTTACTTAAGGACTGTCATTAAATTGTCGAGGGAAACAATAAAAATCTGTCCTCTTGATCCTTCTGCCGAGACAAGGTGTGGTGTTTCATTGAATGTCTATGTACAGGATCAAGTCTCGCAGAACAAATCCCATCACTTTTGAACAGACTCGGATTAAACAATATTGTTGTTATAACTGGCATCAAGCAAGCAATTTTACAACTAAGTCTACAATCAAAAGACAGAAATGTATTAAGATTTCTATAGTGTAAAAATAAAGACAGTAACTAAATAAATATAAAGGAATACAGACATTGTCGAGTGGTTTGGGGATTAACTTCTTTCATTTTTATAAAGTGCCTTTCTTACGCATCACTTGCATTTGCACAGATTCCAGTGTAATAAATAGAAATCTACTGTTGATATATTTCAGAAAGGATTCTATGTGGATAATCTTGTAACTAAAAACTAAAAGCTCAATAAACACTACTATTAAAGTTGAAATATTAACGAAAAATTTTGTAGGCTGCATATTAAGGCGTTAAAGAGTACACAATTAAAATTTTGTAAAGATTGCACTTACTATCTCGATTTTGAGGGTGTTCCATCACATGGAACACTGCGCTGCAAAGATCGTTGTAAACCAGTAAATGCTTTTGTATATGAATGAAAAAAGAATGCATTACACCTGTGTAGCAAATTTAGCATGACCCAAGGGTCACCATAAGGAGACCTGCTACTCTACAGCCCCCAAAAGAAAAAATTACTTATTCTCTACACGAGTTAAATCTTGATAATATATGATTTTAAGGACAAAATATTTACAAATTGATGACTTTTTTCATGATATTTTTTAAACCAAGTTTTACCATTTTGGAAGAAGCATAGTTCATTACAGGTTTTGCATGAAAAGCTTGCCTTGCGAGGCTTTTCCTTTGTGCTGCAGTATGTACATCTTCTCCAGTTACTTTTCACAGGAATATGTTCGACATTATTGTAGCATATGTTGCTAGTAACTTTTATTTTGAAACTTTAAGTTCCTTCAGGGCTTGAAGGAAATCATCTCTTTAGGGTTGTTTTATCAGTTGTAACACAGAAGGAATATATTAAATTGAGACAATACTTTAATTGATTTTATTTCACCTCCAGTCAGCATTTTATGTAATATATAGCTGTTAAGTACAGATGTAACTGGAAAATGGAAAAATATACGATGCCATCATTTTCTACTCTTACGGTCTACTTCATAGAGCGATATCAGCTGAATCAAATTTGTCTACAAAACCCATATTTGCATTATAGCTGCAAATTGATTTGGGGCAATTTATTTTAACTTTTGTGCTGTCTTTCTCTTTCCAATCAATATGAGCTGAATCAACCGCATCAGGCAGAGAAGAAAGGATGGTGACATATCGTTTATCCTTCCATTTCAGACAAATTAATATGTCACTACTAACAGCCCAGTCAAATTAACCTCTCTTTAACTCCTGGTCTCTGAGAATTCTCTTTGGGAATTTTTTTCTGTTCAAATTGGCAGTTCCACATGCATATAGGTTTTTATGCCTGTAAAAGTCAAAACAATTCATATATAGTAAAATAATTATCCATAAAAATTTATAGTTTTTACCATGCAGATATTATATCAATCACTTGACAACATTCTCGCCCAGACATTTTTCCAGGATTTCCTTCTTTCCCAAACAAATCTCAAACAGATTCAAAACCACTCTCATCAAATCTCATCCATACTTTAAATCCATATTTGGTTGGCTTCATCAGCCTATGCTTTACATATCTATGACCCTTGAATTTTATCATCGATTCATCTATCAGTTGGTTTTCACTGGGATGCAGTACTTGCAAAAAATTTCTTCAACGGATGATCTAGTATGGGAGGATCTTTATAGAGGTGATCGAAATTTCCTTTGTGGTTGCACCACGTTATCGTTCAAGCGCAAATTGCCGAGAATTTCTGAAAATCTTCGGCATGCCATGTGACGAGATGAAGGCATCACTTAGAGCTTCCTCATTAGCCCAGTAATCTATATAGCTCAGCATCCTCTTTATACCCATCACCATATTTATCACCAAAAAAATAAATAACTCCACTAATGTGAGTGGGGAAAATGATATTCCACTTTGCATGGTATAAAGGTTGGTCAAGAAAGCAATCATTTCCATCAACTGGCAAGAAAAAGCTCTAGAAAAATGGAAAGGGGTTTTTTCGAACAAATTTCACATATCTTGACTAGGCCCACTAATGTAAAATCTGGCAGCATCTTCAGAGCCTGTTTAAATATCCAGGTAATGTTTTGGGGCTGTGTAGAGGGGCCTGGGTGTGATAAATCATCTCCATCACCTTCAACTTTGACATCAAACCGAGACTGATCAAGAGGTATAGGAACATATTCCTCTAAATCATTATCCGCATGCTCCGATTCACTACTAGAAGACAATATTGGAAGCATTTTCATTGCTTCAGAAAGACGAAGTCCTCTACGTGCCATTTATTTGCAATAAACAAATTTAAAAAATTAAGTAGCAATTATAATTATACTTGCAAAAAAAGTAAAATAAAAATATATAAATTCAAAAAATATCTATACAGTAAAATAAAATGAATAGCAGCAAAAAAGGAAATTGAGAACACAAAAATAATGCACCTCTAACTAGAGATGCTTCGAAGTAACTGATATAATCCTAATCCCCACTTGAAGCTTCCCAATTCAAGAGGCCGAAAAGGGTGTAGAAATATTTCCCATAGAAGCAATCCTTCCCAGTAAATTCCTCAGCATTAGTTCAATCCTCCCCGAAAGAGTAAAATGATAAACAAAAACACAGCCGTTTCCGTCATCATTGTGTTCAATGCTAATCTCGCAATGAATCGTAAAGCAAAAAAGTACAGTTACGGCACAATGTTCCAGGGGATAGAACACCTTGTTTTATCAGGTGATCCTACGTATACTATCTGCATAAAAAATTTAAAGTAATATAGAATAAATATTTCAAGGTACTGGCAACAAAATAATACAGAAATTTATTAAAATATTTTTGTATGAAAAAAAATTAGGAAATATTCCTTCAAAAAGGGTCTTAAATAATCTTCTATAATTAAAAATTGTTTATAGTTTTATGTAGTGCTGCCATCTATTATCAAAAAGGAAAGATTAAAGAACATTTTAAGCCAAATTCTATCAATTTATCTTTAAATGCAAAAATTTGATAATAAATAGAAATTTGGTGTTCCATCTCACCTGGAACACTGAACTGCAAAGGGTTATGAGAAAAGCTGGGTTTAAAACAAATAATTTCTTTACAACATATTATAAAGACCTGTTATTTACACTCTTTATCAATTAAAATAACATTTTCTTTTTGTAAATCATGAGCTGAATCTCATAACAAGCTGTGCTTCTAAAAAAACTAAAATATGGAATTGCTGCATGTGCAGCATATTTAGTATCACGATGTTTTTTTCTGTTTAAGGAAGATAATATTAGTTTCTTGTTTGATAATGAGATATAAGTTTGTTTCTGATATTAAGATTAAAGAGTTACACTTGAAATTAAGATTGAAGTTTTACATTTAATATCTATGCTGTTTTTTTTAGACTTTCATACATAGGAAAATGAATATTTGTATGTTTTATATCAAGTCTGACATAAAGCAATGAAAATAATTTTATGATAAGATAGTAAAAATTAGTAGTTTCCCTTCTACAATATAATATTGCATTTTCAAATAGACGGTTAATTTTGTGATAAATATCAAATGACTCTAGCACCAAGGAACTGATTTCAAATTCCATCATCATAAATAAAAATTCATTTTCAAGATTAACATTAGAGATTTGTATCAGGTATTTGACACCCCCACTTACAGTCGTCAATTACACTGCTCAACACGATGATTGCAAAAAAAATTTTTTAATTTTAGAATCTGCTACATTCACCATTGATTCATATAGTATAAAACTAAACGATTAGTAGATAAAATTACTTCCTGTGTTTTTGGAAGTCTCCAAATCAAACACTACAGTTACATGGAAATAAAAGTATATAAATGAGTTTATGAGTTAATTAATGTTTTTCATAGATATTCAAAATATATAAATGCTGGTACAAATTTTTCAAGTAATGTATAAGTTTATATCATATAATTGGCAGATATTCTCTCCTTTTTCATTTCTTCAGAGCGCTTAATCAGTTCAAAATGTGAGATTGAAGGGAAATGTTCAAAATTTTACAATTTACTAAAAATTATTAGATACATAACATTTTATTATGCATTTAAATATTGTATTGTATTACAAAACAATATTCAGTAAGTCTTTGAAATTTCATATTCACATTGAAATATATTACACCATAAATTCATTTTGACTCAAGGAAAACTTCAACATTAGTGAAACAATGAAGTACAGTAATATATTGTATATTAATACTTGTTACTTTATTTGGGACAATTATATCAATATGAAATAATTGTCAAAAATAAAGTAACAAATCTTAATTTACCTTTACCACAATTAGTGTATACTATACAGCTATAACATTAATAAACACAAAAAGCTCCACATCATGCATTTTTAAATAGTATGTGTTTTAAAAGCTGAAACTCACAGGATGAATAACTGTACCGAGAAAACTTTTATTGGATACGCTTTCAAGTATGACTTCTACATCTCTTTGCAATAAACGTGTTTCTGTAAAAAATCTTGCTTCCTCTGCATAAGGTTCTGGAGTCTGCTCTTCACCAACGAAGCCATTACACTAAAAATAGAAGATGAAAGACACTACTTAAACAATTAAAAATAAGGAATTTTCTTCAATTATAAATATATTTTTAAATGTTTTCGAGCATTACTATTTTAAATAATATGTTGAACTAAAGTAACGGCTTATCTTTTATTTCAAATTAATATTTGAATGTATTTAATTACATCAATGCGATGTTCAATGTGCCATTTAATTATTTACAAAAAAAATGTAGCTACAATAGAAATTAATACTTACTCTTATACCTGACAGCATAAGTCTTATATAATAATATTCAGGAAAATCATCAGAATATAAAAGAAGCCTCAAGGTACTACCATCAAGAACAGTTTCAACAATAGCTTTGATAGGCTTTAGGTTAAAGGAATCTTTAAACTTCTGAGGATCATCAATTGTCCATCTCATATCCCTAACATGTTCAGAAGCATTAGGCCCATGCCTGCCTTTTCCAGCAGCTTTAGCAATATCTTCAAGCTCACATAACCTTTGAATAAACCTGTAGACAGAAAAAATAGAAATCATAAGAAATTTGCAAATATCTATTTAAAATATCCATGCAAGAGAATTTCTTATTAACTGATTTATAATATAGGTTTATTATACCCTTTTCTCCAATAAAATTAACAGTACAATAAGTAACAAATTTAGAAAACACTCACTCATTTGATCTAGCAGCTTGTCGGCGTACTTCTACAAGGCCTTCACTAACTAACGATTCAATAACGTTTTCAGCATTAGCATCTATTGTGACAAAAATAAGATGAGTTTTAATTAAAGGAAATTTTTAATACAGATTCTTTTAACATTATAAATTTAAAATAATGCATTACTTTTATTTCAGATTAATTTTCATGCACAGAAACTGATTTACAAAAACTTAGAGTTTTAATACTTCCAATTAAATATGCCAACCAAACTGAAGCACTAAAGAATATACTGAAAAACAAGAAAAAGGCATTCAGTTTTTTTTTTTTTTTTTTTGTAGTGTATGATAGCAATATCAAAGCCGAAAGTTCTTAGAAAGTCTTCTGAAATTTCTTCAATGTATAGGTCTACCAATGAGAGGGAGCCTGTAATCACTAGAGAGCGCATACTTTGGTAGCAGATAGGGGGATCTCCATCGGTTTACCTGATGGGTAGTAGGAGGGAAATAAAATATCTCCTGAGGACCAACAGGCGTAAGTCCAACCTTCTGGGGCACTGGCACCTCTCTTCTATTCAGATTTGATGTTTTACTAAAATATTACTTTGTTTCAATTCTGAAATATATCTAATATATATTAAAATGAGGTATAAGAATAAAATAATGCATATATAATAGACATATATTTTTAGGAGTCACTAATTTATGAATACTCATGTTTTTATGAAGTAGCAGATAGTCCCAACCTGACACAATGATAATATTAACTCCCATTCAAGAACTAAAATTTTGAAAAATGGAAAAAAATTTTTTGAGGACTTTCCTTTCTGACAAATAGTCTTTTCCTTTTATATTTTATTTTTTTTTATTTTTTTTTTATTTTTTTTTATGATCTGATGTTCTGATATCAAACAACAAAGTGACACATGCAGACATTTCAGGAACTGTTGGAACAATAGTTGAAGCCACATGGATATCACACTTGATGGTAAAGAGCTTCAGCGCGGAATTCAACTTTCTGAGCTCTTATTACACAAAAATATAGAAATAAAAAATCTTAACTGTACATTAGAACATAACAGGTGAACTCCTTAAAATTTTGATTTTGTTTCCTTTGAACAACTTAATTTATGAAGTTACATATGTAAAGAGAGATTAAACTAATTTCACTGACGATTAGTAGCAACTGAACAAATGAACATATTTATCAGTTAAAGTAAAAAAGAAAATCCTAAATTCTTTTAAATTTAAGAAAATTCTAAAGTGCTATTGATAAAATTGCCTAGAAACATAAGATTCCAAAGAACAGCTTCTCAACTACAGTAAAAGCTCTTGCAAAAAATCCTTGAAAAAGAAAACAGAACCAGTAAGTGTTCCTCTCAAAAATATTGTAGAGTGGCAAATCATCTTAAAATGGAAATATTTTGCTTGCTAGGCTGAAAAAAATTGAGGAATGAACATTCCTCTTGATGGCATAATATCATTAAAAAGAAATCTTTGCTATGAAGCTGAACACAAAAGACCAAAGTATCAGACTATTAGTTTCAAACATTTGAAACCAGACATTGTTTTAGAAAATTGTGTGAAATAGAATCAATAAAATGAAAGTGTTGTTCTTAACTATTTTATTTTGCATGTGTTTCTTATAGTGCATTATAAATGAAATACTATTAGAAATAGTTATTTACAAAGAAAAAGTAGTTTGGTAAAAAATAAAAAATCAGATCTCTTAATAATCTAATAATTTATTTTTCTATTTAATTATTTTATTACTCCCTACACGTTCATAAAAAGGAGCATCTACTGTAACATATATTTAATTTACACCTTAAAGTAGTATAGATAAAAATCAGATCTTATTAATCTAATACATTGTTTTTCTATTTTATGTACTTTCTTTTTTGCAAACTGTTTTACTGGTCTCTGAGTTTATAAAAACAAGTGTCTACTGTATCAATAAGCAAACTGTTTAAACATTTGTACTGGACAGTAAAAGGATTTAATACAATGTGAACCATGGGAATTACTTTTCCAAAAATTTTCAATCACATTTAATGTCACTGTTCAATAACGCACAGAGTTTGAAAATAAGGCAAACTCCTGATTATCAACAGAATTGAATTATACTTCTATTGCAAATAAGCAATTTCATGGCTAATCCAAAGTACTAGAAAAGGGAAAATAAATCAATATAAATATACCTTTAAATACACAATAATTAACATAAAAATTTATACTAAATAAATTAATACAAATATGCCTTTAAATACACAATAATTAACATAAAAATTTATATTTATGTTTCTTTAAAATAATCACTCAAAAAACTAATTGCTTTGCATTGAAATAGTTCTATATTAAAAATAAATTATTTTTTGGAATTTAGACATGGCAATTAGAAGTTTACTGTATCAGATTCTCTCTAGAATATTTTGAATTATTAAATAATTCGTTATAATATAAATGCAAATGAAATTATATTTTTAAAACAAATGTTAGTCACACTGTTCTTTCAATTTATTACAAATTTTTTTTTCTTTTAAGAGAAAATATATAGACAGTAACAAAATCTGCTCTTATAATATAATGGTTTGAGAATTTATGATAACTTTTTGTACATAACAGTTCATTAAATGAAACTTAAAACTTGTATTGTATATTGAAAAATTTGAGGTGGCAAACCATAAATTGATTTGTATTGCCATTATTTTTATAGTAGAAGCCAAAAATTGATTAATAAGTTAGAGCATTCACAAGTAGAACAATCAACATATTTAGCTGTGAAAGAATAGCTTCATAAAAGAACGCAATAAGAAAATTCAAAAGTCGTTAAATGAAAGTTCACCAGAAATTGCAAATTAAGCGTACAGCTAATGATTTTGGAAACTAAAACATCAAAATTGATATCACTTAAATAATGCAATCTCTCGTAACAAACTTGTAAATTTTAAATTCAGCAAACAAACATTAACTTTTAGTATAAAAGGGATGCTGCAATTTTGGTTTCCTTGTCACTCAATAGTTATTTTTAGTACACAAGGATTGATTAAACCAGTTAGGTTTCGTTTGCTTTTGAGTCAAGTCATTTTTTTTTGTTATTGAGAGCTAATTAGACAGGGATCCACAATACAAAAAGTAGATTCCAAACTACAAAAAACATTCCAGCCAAAATGGAATTTGGAAACACTAACTATGTTGTGACCATTCAAATGTTTTAATTACTAATGTTCATAATTCTAAAGACAAAATGTTAACCATTCTACTATCAGCTTGGCGATGCTACAAATTAAATTTTGAAAATGAAAGCAAAACATAAATTGTAGGAAATATAAGAAATGTAATGTAACAAATGAGATACCAAAAAGACTAAGACTATAAATTTTCAATTTTTTTAGAAACAATTAATGAAAAAATGCTTGTTAAGAACTTTCAAATTTAATTGTTACATTTACTTGATGCTTCACTTAGATACAAATCAAAAAATAGAGAAAAGCAATTACTACATGTTTAATAATTAAAAGTTTACCTATATATACATATATTTACAAATTAAAGTAAAAACTTACCTAATCCATTGTACAGCACACCATATTCTCTATTTCCTAATGGACCTTTATCTCCAAATGTCTTGGACTTCTCAAATGTGAAGAATATTTTCTTCCCAATTAACTTCTTACGTAAAAATTCTCTAGCTTCAAATGCATATGGCTAGACAAAAAAGTGATAGTAAGATACAAAAGTAAAGAACTATAAAATTATTTAAAAAGAAATATATATGTATAACCAATTAATCATTATTTATAAAACTTGATAATTTAATGACACTAAACACAAATAATGAAAGCTTATATCCATAGGTCTCAGTGATAAGCAGATTATTCATTATAAAACCAAGCAAAACACAGCAAAATGTTAAAAAAAACTTTAAAGTTAATTCAAATGAAATAACAATTGCCAAGAATGTTTTCGGTATGAAAATACATTTGAATTTTTAAATAATTTATAACCAATAGGATTAAAAAATTAAAATAATTACGATCCAAACTTTTAATAGGAGAAAATAAAACTTATTAAACTAACAATGAACTTGGTTAATATGTGAAAGTATGAAACAAGCTATTTTATATTTAAACTGTAGAAATTAAACTGCAGAAATATGCAAAAATCCTTTTAATTTGCTACAACAGGCAAATTAAAAAGATATTTACAAGTGAACAGGCAGATAAAATGTATACTTGGTTCAATGTATACTTAATACTAGCTGCATCAAATCATGACAATTTCATTAGTTTTACCGATGAACAAATTTTTTATAATTTTACAAGTATAAAATTCTTAATACTTTTGGCATTTAATATACTTTTGGAATCATCAATCAAGGTTGGTTTTCCCACAAGGTTTGATTTGCTGCTCAATGGTCATTTTTTACACACGAGGGCTAATTAAGTCAAGACGTATGGTTTAATGTGAATTCTAAATTACTGTAAGCATCCATGACAAAGGTGGGATTCAAACACAACCTGTTGAACTGAAAATAAGATCTTACATGAAGTCTGCATTGGATAAATTAAAATACAACAATATAGAATTTGGTAGAACTAATAATGAGACGTTCATCTTCAATCTGAAAATTATAATGGATTTGGAGCTATAAAATAAACATTGCAGCTAATATTCTGTGTGTGTGTGTGCGTGTCCGTGTGCTGCCATTAAAATGAATTAAATAATCTGATGGAATTGGATCTCTATATGATGGTAATTAATATTTTATGCAAAGAAAATAATTTTATATTCTTATCAAATTTCTAAATAACATAAAACTTGTTTAAAGAGTTTTATTCAAAAGTAGTCAGGTTCAGAGTCGTTTGAACACCACTGTGCCTAATAGTTTTATGAACATTTTCAATGTAACGTCTCACAATTGGATGATTGGGAAGTACAGTTGGTCTCTGAAAAGTATCTGGACCTTCACCCAAAATCAATTTAGATTCAACTTTTATTATTCCAGATTCTTCATAAAATCGTACTGATTTGGCATATTTTTCCTTTAACTCAGACATGAGTTCTCTTTGAACAACTCTTATGATGGCAAGTTCAGCTTTCTTCATTTCTTCACGTTAACTCTGATGTGATTCGCAGAGAATTCCTTTTAGAATTATGTGAAAATCATAAAATCCAGGCAATCATACAGAGAATCTTAGGATAACTTGAGAAATATAATAAACTATTCCCAAATTTTTCATTTGTATCTACACTTAGATTTGTCAAGACAGTCTTGCGTCGTTCCAACATGGCTTCTTCAGGAAGAGTTATTTTAGAGTAGGGCCAAAGTTCTGGTGGATCACGTAACCAGTCTGGACCCTCCCACCATTTGCTTCGCAAGATATCAGACCAGTTGCAAGATCGAGAAGGCAGATCAGCTGGGTTAATTTCTCCAGGTACATGCCTCCAGTCATTGACATTGGTGAGTTTTCTTATTTCCTTGACTCTATTTCCTACAAATGTATTCCAGGGTTCTTTTTTGGTTATCCACCCTAACACTACCATGGAATCAGTCCATAAAGTTGTCTTCAAAGGGAAGTTTAGATCTTTGAGTATACTGGCAGTCATTCTGGCTCCAATAGTAGCTGCTAACAATTCTAGTCTTGGGATGGTAGGTCTTTGAACAGGTGCTACTCTAGCTTTTGCTGCAACTAATGAAACCTTAATATTGTTATCATTTTCATTTCTTAAGAAGGCGCAAGAGGCATATCCATGAGAAGATGCATCAGTGAAAACATGCAAACTAGCTTTATCAAAAGATCCATAGAAAACTCTCCTAGGAATTCTGCATTCTGTAAGAATATCGATATGCTTAGCCCATCTTTGATATCGTCGTTGAATGTCAAGGGGTAATTCTTCATCCCATCTCACCTTACTGATCCATGCTTCCTGTAGCAGTATCTTTGGGAATAAAGTTGCAGGTGAGGTAAAGCCAGTAGGATCATATATACTGTTGACGATCGAAAGTAATTTTCTCTTCGTAATGGCCTCGTCATCTTTTACATCTATTTTGGAACTTACACAAAACAGCTCATAAGTGAGTGTCCCATTTTAATCCAAGTACATTTTGCTGGGGGCCTTGAATTCCACTGTGAGCCCAACACCTCAACTCGAAGGATGCAGTATTCATGACCTCTAAAGCTTGCTTCTTGATTATCTCTAACTCTTTTTCACTTTCAACACTGACTGTCAAGTTGTCTACGTAAAATCCTCCTTTTAACTTCTCAACTGTCTTTAAAAGAGTCCTTTTGAAATTCTTCTAAACTAAGATGGTGTTTTATAGTAGCATTTAAAAGGAAGGGGCTAGATGTCACTCCAAATACTACACGTCTGTGTCTGAAAAATTCCAGTTCTGAACGATCATCATCTTTCCACCAAAGAAACCTCAGGTAATCACGGTCTTCTGATTTCATGTTAAGTTGCAAGAATGCTTGCTTTATATCCGCAATCACACCAATGGCCTGAGAACGAAATCTCGATAAAAGTGGAGGAATCTGTTGAGAAAGACTTGGACCAACACTTAGACACTCGTTCAGTGAGGCATATCCAGTAAGTTTAAAGGATGCATCGAAGACTGGACGGATTTTAGTGGTATTACTTGTCAGTTTGATAACTGGTCTATGGGGAAGATAATGACTAGGTCTCTCAATTTCATTTTTTAGAACAGTTTCTATGATTTTATTCTTTTTCCACTGCTTGAAGACATCATCATAAGCTTCATAAAGTTTTTCTTTAACAAGGCGTTTGGTTACTGTGCAAAGTCTTGATTCAGCAACATCAAATTTATCGTACACTGGTGGATGACCAGCCAACCAAGGTAAGGCTACTTCGTACCTATTTTCATATCTTTGGACAGTTGCTTTAAAGTTTTCCAAGGTTTCTTCTTCCAAAATTTTAGTATTCTTCTCTATGGGATCAATAATTCCTAGAACATCTAATTCCCATATCTTTGGAATTTCGAAGTTCTGCAAACAAACGGAGACCATGGCTATTGTAGAAGCTTTCTTAGCACTTCCTAAAATGCTACAACCGAAAATTGTTTCAATAGCTGATATACCAGACCTAAGAACTTGTACTCTTCCTGTCAGAATTTTTCCAAGTGCATCAGCTCCTAATAACATCTTAATAGGAGGAGTATTTTTACCAATATCTGTTAAGAAAATGCCATTATTTTCAAGTTCTGCCAGCAAATTTTTATTTCTTACTCTTGGAAGAGTCGTGCAGATTTTGGGCTGATCTAATACTAGTACTCGACATGAAGCCTTCCCATTAATACTTCCTATTTCGACACAATAGCGAGTATGTATTACTACTGGAATTTGTCTTCCTCCGAAAAGTCCTAGGGACAAAACTTCTTTTCCTGAAGGTGAAAGTTGAAGTTCTTCAGCTAATTCCCTTTCTATGTAGGATCGGTGGGAACCATCATCTAGTAGAGCACGAACATATTGAATTCTTTCTTTGTTTTGAAGTCTTACCATAAGCGTCTTCAAATAAATGACATTTTGTGAAGAAGGATTTGAAAACAGTGCTGCTGCGTTCAATTCTTCCGGCAGACGTGTAGGAATTTCAGCATCATTTGATCTATTTGTTTTGGGCAATTCTGGACAAAGTATTACATAATGCCTTTTTTTGCAGATAACACAGCGCACATTGTTGTGACATTTTTGAGCCATATGTCCACCTTTTAAACAAACTAAGCAAACTCCCTTTTTATGACAGCTGCTCTTTTTGGTTCTTGTGACATGATAGAAGCTTTTCCGCAATCTTGACTTGGATGATGCTTTTCACAAAATACACATTTAGCTCTTTCCTTCGTAGATGCAATTAAGGCTGAAGCAGAGGGTACACTATTCTTAAAAGTATCGTTTTCCTTCTTAACTTTAACTTGCGGTCCGAAACTTGACCGAGCTAAATTGATCATTTCCTCACCATTAACCTCCTGCCTTAAAAACTTCATGAGCTTCTCTAGGGATCTTTGACTGCATTCAGCAACTTCATCGTTGTTGTTTGAAATACTTGATACTCTGTATCTTTCCCAAGCTCTCAAAACATCTTCCGGAAGACAAGATTCGATCAAAGGAGATAAAAAGTCTGCAAATTTTTCTTTAGATCTTCCTAAGGTATCTAAAGCTATTAAATGTGATTCTAGTTGATCATATAAGGTAGTCAAATCTGCACATTTTCTACCACTTATAGCATTTTTCATCACCATTTTAAGTAATTCATGAACATATACTTGTACTAATTAATCTTCTCTGCCAAATCTTTCCTTCAATAACTCAATCGCTTTGGGATAATTTTGAGCTGTAGGTGGAAAACTTTCAATTAAACTGGCAGCTCTAGATCCTAGAGTAATTGCCTGTATTAAGTATTGAAACTTATCTTCAGCAGGCACTCTTCATCTTCATGAATTCTCGAAAACTGGCTCCAGAATCCCAAAAAAGCTTTAGTATCTCCATTAAATTTCTGAATTTCTAATTTTGGTAATTGGTACTTACAATTTACAAGGTGACTGGCTTATTTTGTCATCAGAATTTTCAAAATTTTCTATCTTTAATTTGAGAGAAAAGTACTGTTCTCTATAACTTTCAGCTTCGCCAAAATCCTTAACGTACTCTTTCTCATGTATTTCGTCGCCATCACCAAGTAATAATTCAGAAATTGCATTCTGAGTTTCTTCCAAGCGTTTAAACTTATTAGATAATAATGAACTTAATTCACAAATCTTAGAAAAGTCGACTTTCATTTTCGTAATTTCTTCATTAATACTCTTAACAGTGTTCGTAAATGTCATATGCAAAGTTTTTCGCTTCAATTTCAAAGCATCCATTATAAAGTATTTAACAAACAGTAGAAATATATAGGCCTAAAACTCAAATCGTATTGCTAATACAAAATTCAAATCCAAAATGTACTCTAACTTTTGATTCTTGTCATGTCAGACGGACGCCATATTTTACGACTTGAGAAAAAAGACATTCTTAACATTGAAAATACTTTATTTAAATACTCAACTACCACCACAAAATACTATTTACAAGAAGAACGAAGTTATTTCCATTTTAATATTTTATTTCGTGAATTTAAAATGCTTAAAATAATCTTAACTACTTTTGCTTTTAATCTTTAACTTAGAACAAACAAAACTTAATGTTGCCAATCTAAAAAGTTAAAATTCAGAAAAATAAATAAATAAATATGTGAATTACAACAAGATTTTCAGATAACAACATAGATACAAGTTTCTTAACCATAAAAAAGAAAGAAAAAAAATCAAACGATAAAAGAAATAGTTTAATATGAAAAATTCATTAAAGTTCATAAGAAAATTTTCAAAAAATTTAGTTTGTAAATGGGAATTAAAATTATTGCATCTATGGGACCTTGTTAGGTACCAGTCAATAGTTAATAAAATTGTGAGTTTGTAATTAAGTAGGAAAAATTAAAGTTAAGAGTGCTTATTTTAAATAAAAACATCAAAAGCCATTAGGCTTTGAATCAAAACGTCAGATTTGAGAATAACATTTTAAGAAGGATGATTTTGAAAGAAAAACAATATGTGTAGGATACCAAGACCAATGAGAAATTGTCAGCTCCACAGTAACATTCAAGGTTAGAAACAAATATCCAAATATAGCAAGATCATTTTAGTAACTTCTAACATACAATTAAAAAATTATAAATTACCTTTATAATCATTATAATAAGTTTCTTTTACAAGATATAAGATTAATAAAAAAATAATTTCCATAAAAACATAAGCTCACCTAATTATTATTTACATATATAAAACTTCATTTTTCTAATAAACCTAAGCATACTTTTTATCGTCATAATTTGAAAATATTTCGCCTTATTTCTCTATTTATAAAACTACATTTATACTCTAATGAATGTTCTTGAATAGTACCATAACCACTAATCAATATAAAAATATGTAAAGTATTTTTTATATAAAGTTGTCTCATTTCAGAGTTAATATTTTAAAGTTGAGAAAATGCAATCTGCTGTAACTATTAACATTAGAATTTCAATAAGTGTTTCCATAACAGGATAAGCATTTTTAACAAGTATTTGTTTCAACAAATATTTAATAACTCTCTATTAAGAATAATAAAATTCTTCTATCTTGAATTAACAAATTCATTAAGTCAATTTTAAATTGCTTTGTGAACAAATCTAAAATAATTTCCTGCAAATAAAAAACTAGACTTGTTGAATTTAATGTGTGATATTTTAATTAAATTATGAAAAAACTCTGCTTGATGGTTTTAAGTCATAATTCAGTTATTATGCACGGAATTTTATTATTTTTAGTTACTGTCAACATGTCAACTGTTAAGATTTCAGTGGCTCAACAAGTCTTCCTTAAATGGCTCATAACTAACGTGACCATTTATATTTTGACTCAAATTGGGATATTGGTTTATTTAGGTCAAATCATAGGTAGTCAATGAAAAAAACATAACTCCTTTAGAGCTTCAACTGGAATTGTATAAATATAAAAAAATTAGTTTATCTTCAGAATAACACTTTCGTATTCTACAGGTAGCCCATCTGTTTATTGCATTGAGAATTACATGAGCTCCACATCCAATACCTATTAATTCTTTTTTCAGAGATGATATTGTAATTTCCTTAATACATTGCTAGCTCCTCACCTAACTGCACCTCCAAAATTGACGTTGGCATTGTCCCCACAAAATGCTACAACTTTTGCTGTCAAATTATTATCTGTCAATACTTGGTTTAAATAATTGACTATGATGTCAGAAGTTTCACCAGATTGGTCTTGGAAATCTACAATTTATACTTGCACACCTACGTAAGGTTGAAAAAAGCGCACTACAATGGGGTATATTTTCTTGTTATTGTAATTTGATACGTTGTTTAGTATTGTAATACAATTGCACTTATCAAGGTCATCTTTCAATTCTTTCATTGCTGTAGGCATTGAAACATTTACTACAATAGCTTCTGATATCGTACGCCCGCATGTAAATTTGTGATCAAAACATGATTGCATCAATCTCGATGCACAATCATTAGAACGAAAACTATAGTTTTCTTGTATCGTGTCATAAGCCCAGACACCTGCTACGGCAATATCCAAGTCCTTCAAAGTTAACGCGTCCGATTTCTTGATAAAGTTTAACAATGAAGAACTCCCAGTGGCGGCACAATCAGCATTTTTATGTTTGTTACATTTTAAATACTGTTCAATATCACTGCCACCACTGTGGGAAACACTAAATTCTGTATGACACTTTTCCCATCTGACATCAGATGGAGAATTTGATAAACTGATATTTCTCATATAACCTAACATTGAATGAACACTTGCGTTTCGGCATTTTTGCTTGTGATTCTAAAGCAAAAGAAATTTAAATTATTTACTTCATGAGCATCAAACAAAAACACAACAAATAGCAAGAAGTGGGAAAATGAAAAGTTTGTCAAACAATAATCAATAAGTCAACAAAACACCAGCGATATGACGTCTTGATCACTTTCGGTTATCGTTGCGTCAACGCCCACGAGGTCTCGCTATCGCACATAGCTAGCTCGCACCCAGTTGGTAAAGGCGTCACATCGCGGCGGCGTGCAGGCCAGTGACTGGCCGTCTGCTACTCAAATTTTCATGCAGTTTCTGAAAACGGGACAATTTTGCATCCCACAGTCCATTTCTGGGACACCGGGACTTGTAATTGAAAAAGGAACAGTCCTGTTCAAAATGGGGTGACTGGTCACGTTACTCATAACTCACACGCTCAGACCTCCCTATCTTAGTGTTGAGAACATTACTAACCTGGTCAAAAGTAGTAACCCTAACATACAAGGTATCAGGTACAAAATTTAATTAAATTTAAAATTTAAATTTTGGGCAAATCCTATAATTATAAGAAATAAGCTGACATACATAATAAAACTGAACATTTAAATTCTAATTAATTCTAATAGAAATGAAATTTGCTATTTAAAGTTACAGTAAGAAACATAATTCACACAAGAAAATTAAAACGTATTTATGACTAAGAATCTTTTATAGTTGTAACATTCTATTTACTATTGTTTGCAGGTTGAGATCAAGTTTACTAACAGAAATTATCAGAAGATACTTCAAATGCTCAGTTTGACTCTCTTCAATATTTTTTATGCATTTCAGTTTAGTAAGGTTTGTTTCTTGCTTAAGCAATATTTTGAGCACAAAGGCATTAGAACAGGACCTTTGTAAACCAGAATCTACAACTTAAAGTACATCTCACAAACTGTTAAAGTGAAGGCCAAATTATTAAATGTTAGCTAAGCACTTCTGGAAATCTCAGAGGATTTGTTTCTTTGCTAATAAGTACTTTTGAAAATGGAATAAAAGTCAACAGTAAATTCATGTAGCAGATGAAATTTTGTGAGAAAAACTCAAAATAGCATCAAGTTTTTTTTTAAAAGATATTACTAAGTTGTAACTCATTTTCTGTTTTAAATTTTGGATAAGGGTTTCTATGTCTGTATTTAAAGAATTTTAAAAAAATCTTCAAACAGCAATTACATCAAAAGCTAAAAAATATGACTCAAAATTTATTAACAAAAGCCCTCAATGCTTCTTTTGTAAAATCTTTTGGAAATGAAATCTCAGCTGATTAAATGTTTGGTATGTATTAAAATCATAAGTATAACTCATGGGTGGAGGTTTCAGAGCAGCATCTGTTTGATTGGGCACTCGAAAGCAGAAGACTGACTTGGTTCATCGTATGCTAGCATTAGCTGAGAATAATGGTCTGGCTTTCATGCCTAGGGTGGCCCTACTAGGAGTAAACTCCCGCCATGCATCACCCAGACTGCCCAAAGTCACTTACTTGCCACTATGAGGCTGCCAGCAGACTGGAGGGGGTGAAAAGAAAATGTCAGGCTGCTCTTAACAGATTTACCAATAGCTACTTGAGAGGGATTTCTTTCTATAGAGGTCAGAAGATTTTTCTAACATGCAACAAGTGCACTTCAGAAAATACTTCCCCGAAACACATTTTGGACTGTCTTCAATAGTCCTCCTACAACTTAATTTGAAATCCTTTAATGTTTTGGGGCTAACTGAGGGTTAATAATATTGTGAACCTTGTTTAGCAGTTGTTAGAGAAGGGGGATATGAAACAACAAAATCTCAAGCATTTTTTGTACAGTTGGGATTAGAATAAAACAAATTACCAAAAATAAAAATTAAAAAAAAAAACAGTAAAAAACTATCAGAGGAAATGTTGCATATGATAGGGATTGCAATCTGCAACAAATCCCTGTAAAATACTTTCGTTATCAACAATTGTTTTATTAATATGCCTTATATCTTTTGGTTGACTTTTAGGAAAGTCATATTAAAAATTTCAGAAAGATAATGTATCTTGCCACATGTACAAATCAAGTAAAACTAGCTTCAGAATGAAAGAATAGAGACCTTAAGCTTACCATGCTACTTTCCACATCCAAATTTCATAGAAAAAAATTTAGCCATTTGGCTCAAGTGAATGCAAATGATATGTCAAAATGAATTTTAAATGGGTACCACATATGAAAGGGACAATATTCCCAAATAATTGCTTAAAAACTTGTTTAATTCAGCATTTGAAGTTATTCATAAAAATCAGTGTTTGAAGTTATATGTAAAAATAGTAGCTTAATTTATTTTAGTTTTATAAAATAAAATTAACCGGTTGTCTTATTATTTAGTAAAATATGAGAATGGAAAATTTTTAAGTTAATAAAATAATTAGTACATTAAAATATATTTCTTAAAAATAATACGCACACATTTTATATTTCCCTTATTAACATCAACTTTATAAAAAAAACTTACATTATTTATGATAAAAATTATAGCTATCACAATGGTTTAATAATTCCTAGATTTACTGTATTACAACAGTCAGAAATCATAATTAATCAGTTCAAAATTATTTATTCCTATATAATGACAATATTATTAAACAAACATGAAATTGAAATTACACATGGAAATGAAAAGAAGAAATTTGACATTCATAAAAAAATATACCACCAACATTTTTCTTTTTACTTGAATTACATATTTGAAAATATTGGCACAACAATGATTACTTCACTATTATTTAAATTTGATATCGAAACAAGACTGATTTTAAAGTTACAATAAGTACAAGAAAAATTATCACAGTAATGTTATTTTCATGGAGTCTGCATATTTGGTAGGCAAGTCTACACATCCATCAACAATATTTCTAACACAGAATTGTATAAATAAATCCCTTTTATTCAAACAATGAATAGGAAGAAAGTTTTAATTTTTTACTCTAAATTTTAAATCTGTAATAAAGAAGTGAAGCTGTTTAAACCCAGTTTTTATATTTGTCATTTAAAATCCTATAAGTTCATTTAATACATAATATATTAAAAATGAATAGTAATTTATACACGAGTAATCAATATATTTGATGATATTCTCAAATATACCGAGTAATTTATGCTACGTAATACTGACTTTAAATTCTGTCAATTTTACATACACAAATAAACGCTCTATATAGCCATGTGAATGCAGCATAGTCACTAGAGAAAGATTTCTGGTTTAATCCCACACTCTTTTGAACAGAAGATAGATAATATAGAAAGCGGAAGTGTAACATCAATCTTCTGTAATGGAAACTTTGCAACATTTTCTCCTTTGTAATATGAAAATAGCTTACTAAACAAATGTCTTCTTTTAAGCCTGTATGTCACTTATCAGTCACTTTTTGCACATGAGTGCTAATTAGACTGGGACTTATGATTTAAAGTGGATTTCAAACTACTAGAAACATCCAAACCCAAGGTGGTATTCAAACGAAAAAAGTGTTGAACAAAAGGCAAGAGTGTTAACTATTTCATAACTGGTTTGGCCCAAATATCTACTTAAGTAGCTAATCAAGACCAATATAAAAATGTTTTACAAAAGCATTCAGCAGTTAAGTTGTCAACTGCATGATGTGAAAATCGGCAAAAAATAGAGGTATCTTTTTTCGATTTTTACTTAACTTGTACAAAAATATCATTTTAATTCAAAATTTAAGTTGAATATCATAAAGGAATAAAAGAAATGGAAAAAATCTGAATTACATTCCGGATAATACTACAATAATTTTAAAATGAAAAATTTTTAATACATTTGAAACATACAAGTCTTGCTGATTAAAAAGCATTAAAACAATTTACTGTTACACAAACCGATTACTGATAATATTAAATTTGAAAATAATAAAACTTATGAGAAAATGTTTAAATATATATATAAATTACTTACTGCATCTTTGATTATAGTACCATCTGGAAGAGGTCGTCTTGCTAATTTTGGGGCTGTTATACCAGTAAAAGTAATACCTTTTTCATCTGGCTTCTGGTTACCTCCTTTGGGTGGACCACGGATTACAACAGTATCCCCAGAGGCAATCTAATATCAATATAAAAAGTTTTAAAATACATTTTACAACCTGACCCAGTGAAATACAAAAATACATGCATAATTTAAAAATTTGATGTAATATTAAGTTCCAATGTAAAACTAGCATAAATTTAAAAAAAAAGGATATCATTAGTTTAAATAGCAAATCAAATGAATAGGTTGGTTGGGTTTTATGGCACAAGGTTTAAAAATGACAAAATGCACTAAAAGTGGATTTTTAGTACACATTTCTTAAAATCTCAGTAATGTTAAAAATTTAAAATACAAAAATATGTGTACATAATAAAAATTTAAATAAATATATATATAAATTAAATAGAAATTAACTTTAAAATATAAAAGTTTATAGCTGTAACAAGTTGTAAAAATCCTATTGTTTTTTTAAAAGCTCAAAAGTATTTCTTGGGGGTTCAAATGAATAAGATATAAAAAGATAACTACAATAATCAAAATATTATCACTTGGTTTGTAGAGGCATTTCTAGCGATAATTCATTGTAAATACATTAACATTAAAAATTATACTAGATAATCAAGATAGCAGGTTTGGTTTAACACTCGAGTATTTTTTTGCAAATAAAGGGTTTGTTTGCCTGTTTACCATTAAATGGTTATTTTTTGCTACAAACATCCATGCTCAAGATGGGATTTGAGCCCACAAATTGTTGAATAGAAGACAGTGTTAAACACTTGGCTAGCAACTCTGCTTGCACACAAAGGATAATAAGAACAGGTTTAACAATTAATCGTAAATTCTGAGTCACTACATTTACGTCAAACCAAGATCAGTTAGTCTCTCTACTACTGTCACTTTCTACTTCACAGTTAATGTCACTGGGACCAAGAGGTTAATGTATATTTTTGTAGTACTTTACAAACATTCACATCTGAGGTTAAAACCAAACTTGAAAACTATTGATCAAACACTAGATAATCAAGATAGTAGGTTTGGTTTAACACTCGAGTATTTTTTTGCAAATAAAGGGTTTGTTTGCCTGTTTACCATTAAATGGTTATATTTTGCATATAAGGGCTGATTAGTCAAGGATCTGTAGTTTAAAGTGGATTCTGAGCTACAAACATCCATGCCCAAGATGAGATTTGAACCCACAAATTGTTGATTTGGTTTGGTTTGTTTGTCGCTCAACGGTCATTTTTTGCACACGAAGGCTAATTAGACCAGGACTTATGGTTTAAAGTGGATTCCGAACCACTACAAGCATCCATGCCCAAGGTGGGATTCAAACCCACGAACTGTTGAACCGAAGGCAAGAGCGCTAACCATTCGGCTGCCAGCTCGGCCCACAAATTGTTGAATAGAAGACAAGAGCGTTAAACACTTGGCTAGCAACTCTACTTGCACACAAAGATAAAAAGGTTAAATTAAAAGATAATAAAAACAGGTTTTACAATTAATCGTAAATTCTGAGTCACTACATTTACATCAAACCAAGATCAGTTAATCTTGCTACTACTGTCACTTTCTACCTAACAGTTAATTTCACTGGGACCAAGAGGTTAAAATATATTTTTGAAGTACTTTACAAACATTCACATCTGAGGTTAAAACCAAACTTGTAAACTATTGATCAAACAGCAGAGTGCTAACCATCAAGCAACAAGTTTAACATTTGAGTTGTGAATCAAAGCCCCAAACTGTTGAACTAAATGTCAGAAAACTAATCATTCAGATGCCAGGTCAGCAAAAATAAAAGGCATATAAGAAATACTAAAAAAGATTTCTTCATAAAAGGAATTTTCTTTACAAAAAAACACACACACGCAATTTATAAAATTATAGCCTGTAATCATATACTTACACATTTATTATTCTAAAAATTCTTATTGGAATCAAAATATCTGGAAATCTCTAACAAAATAGTATAAAAGAGGGATCATATACTTTTAAAACTAATATTTTCATTTCATACTTTTTAAAAACTAAAATAATATTAATATAAAAGCATGAAAACAAACAAGATTTAAAATGCTTACCCTAAACATAAATTTTTTATACAGCTTAATATAAAATTCCTTTCCTAATACGTTAACATAAATGAGTAAATATAAAATTTATTATTATTAAATTAGAATGATACTTTCAACCATTAAATCAAACATCAGGCTTTTATTGATATTGCACATAACTATATAGCATGAATTTCAGAGGGTAAAAAACTTACAGGTCAGCCATAAATATCCACTTCAATTAAAAATTAAATGACAACTAACTATATTATTGATAATAAATTATACACCTAAATGCTAACAATGTTAATTAACACTAAATTTCTTTGAGGATTAAAAAATATTAGACAAAAATTCCAAATTGGGAGAACCATCCATAAAGTTAAAAAATACGGGATTTGATTTAATAAGCTTATGCATCGAAAAAATTAAGCACTAAATTCTTGATGAATAACAGATTCTCAAGCTTCTTAACAATTTGATTTCATGTTTTAGGAAATTAGAATTTAGTTCAATTAGCACTAAAGAAAAAAAATTTTTATAGAAAGGTAGCAAAAAAAGTAACGTATAAAAAGTGTATTATTGTTAATGTAATACCAAATTTGTAATTTGTTAGAAGTTTATGAGAAGTTTTTAGCTTCAGGAAATACACAATTAAATTGAGGTAAAGGATTACAATTAATATAAAAATATTTTTCTTAATTTAAAATTATGGCAAAAAACAATAAGTTATAGTTAAATGAAGCAATAATTACCCCTCTTACAGACCAAATATAGGTATCAAATTCTTTATCAATCACCCTAAAACTATACATCTTACTCGTTATTTTAGATTAGAATTGAAGAAAACAGTATTCCTTCAAATATAAGCGTAATATTTCCAATGTAGTAAAAATATTACAGAAATTTTGAACACCTTTCGAACGATCAAATTATGTGGGCGATATATCTGAAATCAAGCAACGAAAGGCCGCCAAAAATATCGATGTTATTAATTAAATTATATCGATATGAATATATAAAAATTAAATTTAAAAAATTTAAACTGAAAAAAATATCCATAATTTTATTGACCTAAAAAACATTCCAAATTTATTAAAATATGGAATTAACATTTACTGTTCAAATTTTAAACATTTTCTAAATGCATTTCAAATGAGCAGAATCAAAACATTACTAAACGAAAGTGCTTTTATGCTGGATAGCGAAAGCGTGATATTTCCATTTAATTACATTTAATCTAAATTTTATTTCCATTTTCATTAAAAAAATTAAAAAACAGTAAAAAATTCCCTATTTAAATAAATCTGATTATTCAAATTTTAAATGTTTTCTAAATGCATTTCTAAAGAGCAGAATCAAATCATTTACCAAACGAAAATAATTTTTGATGCTGGATGGCAAGTGTCATAGGCTTTCTATTCGGAAGTGCTGAGTTCGATTCCTAATGCCGTCAAAGATTCACCGAGTACATGCGATATACGTGCTCGTTAAATCTAGTCTGTCGTTAAGCAGTTACCATGGGTGTAATGACCTATAGAAAATTTCCTCCCCCCTCCAGATCAAAGTCAGAATTGAGGGAGTGGATCCTCAGGTAGTGTTATCTATCGAAAGAGTCGTAGAATAAAAAACGTACTTTCACTGGTGTTCTGGTCAAAGACGCAACTTTCTGACTTAATTTCGCCTAGCCATTGGCTAACGAGCTTGGCTAGTCCAAGTGTTACAAATACAGAAAGAGAGACATTGAAGCCTGCACTTCTAAATTTCTTCATCACATAGTAGGTGTTCATATTAAGCATTGATAAACAAGCATAGGTTGTATGTATTGTTAAATAAAACTTATTAATTTTCAATCATAATCTTGTTTTTACTATTAAGAATCTTTGCAGTAAACAAATTAAAAGAAATGAACGCTTAGAAACTAACATTTTGTTTTTGTTGTTTAACATTTAGCTGAATTATCACGAAATCGTTTCAATGATGATTCATTTCACATTTTATATAATAGATTTCAAAATAACTCAGACCATTAATTTTGTAAAAATATATATATAACAAGTAAATAAAATTTGTGTGTGTACAGTAGAATAGAAAATTTCTTGATGATTTCTGATTGACAGTTCATGGATATCCTCCAATCCAGAAATTCTCATAAGTGAAAATAAAATTTCACTTACAGTGAAAAAAATTCCAGAATAACGAACTATATATAGTAATAGTCAAACTGTTGATAGCTTCAGAGTGTTGTGTGCATAATGTTATAATAGTGTGGTGTGTAGGAAGGTTTGGAAAAGAAACAGAAACCAAATGCGTAATTTCCTAGATATAAAATACACAAAAAGAAAATCTGGGAGACACTCCTGTATAACTGTAAAGTTAACAGGTTAATCAAATGAATAGACTAACTGAATAAATATTAAAATATTTAATTTCCTATTTAGTGAAGCTTGACGATAAATGGGAGTTAAATTTAATAGAAAAAACTTTTAAAAAATTAAAACTGTATTTTACCGAAATACAGTTATATAAACACGGAATATAAAAATTAAATTACCAGAAGAGAAATTCCATTCGAAAAATTTCAGCTAATATCAATCAAAAAAAAAACTGCTAAGGCAGCTTTATTGAAAGGATACTATTTTCAGTAGCTGTTTACAAGGTCAAATCGGTACAATTAATGATTTTTCGAGAATAAAAATAGTTGAAGATAAATCTAACTTCCGATCAGTTAAAAGGGATTTGAAAACTGGAAAATATCGGAACTAATCGAAAATCGGATTCGTAAGATGTTATGAGCGAGGAGATCATGAAGGAGTTAGAAGCAGGTATATTTTACCAAAATCAACGCTGTAAAGTAAAATTACGCTGTAATCCTCAATGAAACATTTGGTGAATAATGAGGAAATTGGCCGTAGAAGATAAAGACTTTCTTTAACGAATATAAGACATAATTTATATATAAGGCAAGAATATAAGGCATTTTTAAAGAAGATAGTGCTCTAAAGAAAGTGGAAAACTAAATCCATGTAACTTTGAAATAATCAGATAGACTTTGGCTTAGAGTTAAACAACTCAGAATATGATCAGTTCTTAACACACTCAAAAGTTTTAGGAGTAGCATAGGGGGGATCATAAGAATTTTTATTTTGACATATAAATGTTGTGAAAAGTTTCTCTCTCCAAAGAAGTTGCAACTAAAAAATTCCTTTAGTGACCAAATCTCTGGCACTGGAAACAACGCAAAGGATTTGGAATGAACGGCCTAACGGATAGATGCATATACGCAGCTTTAATATGCTGCGGTAGGTCTGGCGTCGCAAATGTCAGTACGAGATGTTTAGTATTAATAATCTGCCCATCCCGTCTAACAGTGAAGCGTTTTACTGCACAGACCTTTTGATCTTTTAGATTTTCTAAGATCGCGTCCGCAGGCGTATTTAACAAATCCTTGGCGGATACCACACCACGTGAAAAGTTAAGATTAATATGAGGTTGGACGAAAACCTCAATGTTAGCAAGCATGTTCATGCTGCTTATTATAGCTTGTGCTTCTGAAGCAACTTCTACCATTAAATCTCCAGAAAGCAGTTTCCGAATGCTCTTCACTTCGCCGATATTGCCAGATATACCTTTCTTGATTAGGAAAGGGGATACAGTATCAAATGTACCCTCCTTCCGTTTCACAATGTAAAATTTAGCCTTCAATAATGTCAAAGTATGCTCCCATGGGAGAGAAGAGAATAGAAATGTTTCCATATTAGCAATGGAAAATTCGGGACCTGACGGCACCACCCACCACCGAGTCCAACAAGGAGATGCAGACCAGCCACACCAGTGTTAGGTCCTATACGCTCACAGTACATCCCTGAAGTGGCTTCCACCCTTAACGAGTCACCCAGTAGATGTACCGATCGCTTGATCCATAAAGCCGATTGATGTGCTGAGAACCACAACACACCTCCCGTTTACCTGAAGCAGAGGCCAAAGTAATGTGTTGGTCTCTGGAGGCCTCAATTACCAGGACCCTCCTTTCCAGGGACACGGGTCTCCACGCACGGCAAACACGTGGGTGATTTAGTCCTCAAGAGCAGCTAAGAGCAACAGAGCGACGAAAACTACTCAAGGGGAGCCCCCAACCTCTTGCGAGGCAGCCACAATGAGGGAGAAGAGGAAGAAAAAGCAGAAGAGTAGAGAAGAGAAGAAAATAAAGAGAACAGATCACTAGGGTACCTCGGGATTGTGACACCCGTGTTTACCTAAAGCAGGTAAACCCCCTGAGGGGGAATTGCAACAGCAAAATGTCCTACCTGACGTCATGTGGATGCAAGATGATACTCCCCCACGAAATCAAAATTTTTAGTACTTAAGTTTAAACAATTATTTTCCATTTCACGTTTTAGTAACAGTTAAAAGAGGTCCCCCGATCTTATTCCAATGGACAGCTGGTTATGGGGACAATTGAAATCAAAGGTCCATGCATTTAATCCGCAAACTGTATTTGATTTTGAAATTTAGATGAGAAGTCTCAAGTGACCATTGTGGTTAAAGGAATTCATGGAAAATTTGAAAATGAATACATTGTTTGTGGATATCTGTTCCTCTTCTGCTTATTAGTATTTCATTCTTATTCTGTCAAGCACCAGCCATTTTCAAGCAACAGGTACAATTTCGAAGCTATTTATCGCTTTAAATTTGGGATAACATAATTCAATAAAAAAGATTGCCATTCGAGATTTTGTTGTAGTAAATGTTAGTTCAAACATTATTTTTCATAGAATTCTTGAGCTCAAAACGCAAAATATACCAAATTTTAATTTAGTTTCTGCGAGCTAGGAACTCGTGTGTCGAGGTTTTTTTTTTTTTTTATATAATCACCGGTGCGTGCGTGTGTGTGTGTGCGCGTGCGTGCGTGCGTGCAAGAAGAGGTTGGTTTGGTTTGTTTATCGCTCAACGGTCATATTTTACACACGAGGGCTAATTAGACCAGGACCTACGTCTTAAAGTGGATTCCGAACCACTACAAACATCCATGCTTAAGGTGGGATTCGAACCCACGAACTGTTGAACCAAAGGCAAGAGCGCTAACCATTCGGCTGCCAGCTCGGCGTGTGTAAGAGAGAGAAGACTCGACTATCATTAGCAAAAATTACGAAGGCCAATTTTGCAATGCAACTTAACTTTTAAATGTTTTTTGTTACTCTAACCGTTAAGCTATCGAAAAATTACAAAACTAGCGATGCACTAAGTCGTTTACTAAGCGAAACTAAGTCGTTTAAAATGCAAAACAAAGTAAATAATCAGATGAGCCGATGCTAAATTCATGCTGACTCAACTTCTCATGAATTATCAGTTAAACAAAACCTTCTTTTGAAGCACATCACAATGGTTTATTGAAACTTTTGATAATGTAAGCGATTCATATTATTCGATTGATTAAATTAGATAAATTAAAAAATTATGAAATGTCTTCACAGATCATACCACAGAATTGTTACTTTTTTTATGAACAAACTTTTTTTAATTAAACTTTATATATGCGATCAACCACAGTTTAACCAAATTTTTAAAAAATTCGTATAATTCTACATAGTAAAAAAACTACATAGAATTATACGAGTTTTTTTTTTATAGTACAGTGGACGGGAATTTTAATTTTTAAACTTAAAATCAACAATATATGATAATGGTTTGAATTAAAATAAACTCTGTTGAATAAAACTCATTTTATAATGCCATTTCCAAATTTTCACAAAATTCTGTTGCAGATTAATATAACACACACACAAACTATATATTATGTATACATACTAAATATTATAATAAAAATTAAAACACCCAATATATCAACATTAAGATTTTATTATAAAATTCAGAACCACATTGAAAAATTTTCTAAAGAGCTCACACTATTATAAGAGATGAAGTCCTGGTTAAATATTACCACACATTCAATTGTATTTAAGATAATTCATTTCTGAATGTAGGATTAATATTCTATTCCGCCATGTCTGGCAAAGATTCAAAAAGGTCCTCTCGTTTTCAAGTTCAAGGACAGGAGGAACAGTCCCCATTCAAAGCCCCATTTAGGAACATAAATGTGGAATCCTTTCCCCACAAAATAAAGACTCCTCTAAATCTGAAATCACACAGGGGTCAAACTTAATTCCACGTAATGACGGACTGTCTGATAAAATTTGTTCCTGAGCAAGAGTTTCCTGCCGAAGGCCGCTCATGGCGGCGCTGTCGACCGTCTACGGGACGGTCCCTGACTACTTATGCCGGCTGACCCCGGAACCTCTGCCGACTTGATTACGAACTCACGGACCGTCTTGAATATTTCTGCCGATAACCTGGATATGGATATTTCTATGCCTGTCCCTCCGGGACATTCATGCGGAGCTACGAATTCATCGCCTATAGATTGTGATGCTAACCGATCAAGTGTTCCTGCTATGCCGATAATGAAAGATTGTGATGAAAGTGCTTCAGCGTTGGATGAGCCCGAACCAAAAGGCCCTTGACAGGGCCATAAAATTATGATTTCCCAACTTGTGTTTTGACCAAAGGTTTCTAGTGATGTGTTTCGTCATACCAAGTACAGTGAATTCCTTAGTGCCGAATTTGGATTACCTCATATTATTAGATTCAAGTGTGACAATTACCAAATTGTCAAGATGTGATGCGTTATGTGAAAAGTTGTGAGCTGGATATTTTCGCCTCAGCGCAAAGAGGGGTGGAAGGGATCGAACAAAAGGATCCCAATTATAGCAGTAACCAGCTTTGTATATACCAATGAGCATTCATCGTAAGCCAGGAATTAAGAGGTAGATGCTCCCAGTTTAGTTATTGTTTAATTTCTAATTGTACTAAGCATGGTATTAATTCTGCTAAAAATTCTAATAGTCTCAGAGAAATAGAGATCGATAACCAGTCAATTTCTAAGTCTAAATTTCTAATATTTGAGGTTAAGAAGTAATGAATGTGATTATAAAAATAGAGACATGTCATCAATAGACCTGTGCAGTGCTACAACTGCCAGGGTTATGGCCAAATTACTCAATTTGTTTCCTGAAACCTAATTGCATGAAGTGTGGTGATAAACACACATCTAGGAACTGTCAAAAAAAAACTGATATGCCAAAATGCTGGTTTGGTTTGTCGCTCAAGAGCGCTAACCATTCGGCTGCCAGCTCGACATACCAAAATGCTGAAACTGTGGCAGTATCCATACTGCATCCTACGTTGGCTGCCCAGACAACACCATAAATAAAACTGAAAAGTTACCACCTCGATTAATAACGTAAACAACCAGGTAAGGACTCCTTCGCTCAGACTGCGCCCAAATCCTCCCCCTCAGGCTATTCTAAGACCCATAGTAGAAGCTACTCATTTTAAAAACTTTCAGGCGATTATCCAATTAGTAAAACACCATCTTTAAGGCTTACCAGCGCTTTTGAAAGCGATCATTCATTACTGGAAAAAACTGTTCATCCTACAGACAAATTAAATATATTACTGAAAGCCCTAAGCACAACTGACAACAGCAGTACACAAATTAAACTTTTCAACAACCTGAAAATGATGATCTGGAATGCGAACGGCATTATCAGAAAAAGCATTGAATTTAACCTGACGAAGAGAGCTGCGAGGATTCCAGTGATGAAAACATTAGTGAATGAAGACGTTTACTATTCATCACTGATTGTAGAAACTGTTAGCTAGATAGAAATGTTACGATTTATTTCATGTTCATATTTTACGATAGGTACCATATAAACGGTTGTGGTATTTAACAATGATTGTTTCAAATAACAATAGCCCACTAATAGGTTAATTCTATGTTCTGCTATTTTACGTATAAATCCATTGTTATATAAAATATGGGTATTTACGTATTAGCGTCACCGCGACTTTTTAAGCAGGGCGAAAATAAAAAATATTATTTCCTATAATTAGAAAATTACTTTTTAGAATTATAAGTAAACTTTTTAAAAGTAGAAAAAATTTTCAAATTATAATTACGTGCTAATTCTACTTAAGTTTTGGAACAAAATTAGATGTGGTGACGCTAATACGTAAGTACCAAAACATGGTATCTAAATTTAAATAAAATTATAGCATTGATTGATAGTTTATATACAAATCCATTGTTGTATAAAATAAGAATCACTAAATACCATTGATGCGCATTACATTCACCCCGACAAACAATTTTATTATTTAAAGTTTTAAAATGGGGGTGCGCATTAGATTCACATAAATACGGTATTTAGCCAACGAACACGACTCTTAAATGTTATGAATCATCTGATTTTTTCTTTTTTAAATTATTTGATAAAAAATAACACAGCGTGCATATGATTCCATTTATAAACAATTTTTTCAACGTTTACTAGAGCAGTTAAAAGTTCCTTATTTCCGTTCCCTTTAATGAAGCACTTCGATACACCTTAATCTTTTTTTATTGATTTTCACGCATAATCAACTAACTAAAATTTTCATGCTGATCAATTTGACTTTTAGGAGGGATAGGAAATGCGCTATATGAAACTTTTAAATTGTTTATTCGAGTAGATGTTCTTCGCTTTAGCTATTATCACCCAATATTTTCAACTAATTTCCAAAATAGATTAATAATATATTAATATACTAAACTGAGTGACACGACAGTTCATAAAAGAGGGTAAGACCTACCATACCCATGTCAATTTTCATGACCGAGGTCCTGTGTTGAGAAGCAAGTGTCCTAGTTAGTGATCAGCCTAACGCGATAACCCCAGTGTTTAGTTCTCGGGCATGCTTGGTACTCACTCAGTTTCATCGACCCACTGAAGGAATGAAATTGATTTTGCCCAGCTCCGATGATCGAACCTAGGATCTGTGTCTTGGGAGCACGAAGCCTATCCTTACGCTACCGGGCTTCTAATTTATTATTATAAGTAATAATAAAATTTTGTGACTCTTAATGTTCTGTGCTAATTGGAATTTAAAAATAGTTCAAAAGTGTGCATTTATTTTACTCCTCTTCTTCCGATTGTAAGAAACAATGTTAGATAACGATTTTTATAATAACGTTTTTACATTTTTAAATGTCTATAGAATAAACAAGTTGGTAGTTTCTTTTCGTATTCTGTAGTTATCTTAAGTACTTGAAAAGAGTCTTCCTTATTAATTAGGTCAATAATTTTGGCCTCGCGAAATCCAGTAGTAAGAAATGTTTCTTTATTAGTAATTCCTTCAGACAGAATTGATCAAGAGACATTACTTAATTTATGAGTGTGATTCACAATAAGATTAATTTTTGGAAGGAAAATCATTAGTGGACAAAAACTGGATATCTTAGAATTCGGAATCTATAACAAATTTAGTTAATTTAACGGACCTCAAGTGAAAAATAGTTGTATATCTGTTTGTGTTAATATAAAACATGTATGCAGCAATAATTAACATCAAAATAGAACTATAAAAATATCTTTTATTTCAAACATTTAGTTTACAACAGCAATTTTTTTTTCTTTTTTGTAGAAAACCAATGGAGAGATAAAATGATATCATTTACAACAGTGACGAAATTCGTGACATTCTGTCCGCTTTAGGGGCTGCATCAAAGACCGCAAGAGAAAGAGGTTTGGTTACTTTCAACCATTTAATAAATTTACATCTTACTATGTCGAATTGAAAATTTCTATTTTTCTAAAACTGTATTAATTGTTTCATCTAAATAGCGTCATCCTACTATGAGAAAATCTAATATTTTTTTAATTGTGTATGTTCATCTGTAAAGTTTCTAAATGCAATATTTTTGTTCTAGAACTGAAATTTCTAATTTATTTTATTATTCCAAGAAAACTTCACATTACAAATTTTTCATTATAACGACAAAGTTATTTAAGAATTATTGACCCTTTCTTGAACTTTTAAGTGATAAAGAATGACATTAGGAAATATTATAACGAATGACGAACAATAGAAACACCACTGTCACCGTAATGTTTTCACAAATGAAAGCCATCTGAAGTATATTTTACCTGCAAATATATATATTTTATTCATTACTCGAACAATAAATAGCAATGTCAAAATTTCCATTTATTTCACAAAATGTCAATATACTAATATCAATAAATTTTGTATTTAACGCAATTTTTTTACGAGAACAAAAACAAAATGGTACAGCTAGTAGCTGATACAATTCCATATTCCGAAATTTTCTCAACTAAGTATGCTTTCAAATTTAAATGAAATCTAAATCTAATGAAATTCTTAAGTTTGATTTATAAATGATACTTTTGTTTTTTTATCTGTAAAAAAATGTACGCGAGGTTTAAAAAAAACAAATTACATTTATTTTACATTTAAAGAGACAAAGGGAGCAACTTAAAAACAAATGTAATTAATATTTAAATGATACATCTATTTCTAGTGTGTAAGAGTGAATCTAATATATAAGGGAATCGAGAAAATATAGCTTTTTCTTCTTATCAATGTGATGAGCAAAAGTATATTTAGACATTTGAAAAGAAATTACTTCAAATAATTGAGCTTATTTAATATTTTGAGACAATGACCCAGAATACCTGCTTCGAACAGTTAAGAGGAAATTCTAAAATTATCCCACTTTCCCCAATGTTCGAATTTAATCTCATTAAATTAGCATATACGGAAAATTTTTCTCTTAAACGCACAAAACAGTTTTAAGATTTGACAACACACAAAATTTTTTTTTACAGCCGAATGAATTATATAGATGCTAATTTTCATAAACATTTATTTGATGTAGGAAAAACAAATTTCAGTTTTTGAATACATTTTTTATTATGATGCTAAACATATTTTATTTAAACGTATAGGCAGAATTATTCATTTTTTCATTATTCAATTTTGCTTGAATTTAAGAAGTAAAATAGTTTAAGAACATTGAATGTGCCTGGCGAATTGAATTTCTTTTTCTAAAATGGACCAAATACGAAGTGCAAGTTATTCGTCATAAGCTTAAATTATAATTGACTATTGTTTGACAAAATATTTTGTAATTGAATATAAAAACTAAAAATTAAGAAATTACAAACGAGAATACATCAACAGTTACGGGAAATACATCAACAGTTACAACGAAATATTACTACAGCATAATGGTAGTAATATTTCGTTGTAACTGTTGATGAATAAGCAAATAACATAAATACAATATATTTAAAAATACTTGATAAGCACCTTTCATTTGCCTTTTTTTAATAGTTTATTTCCTTGAAATCTCAAAATGAACGTAGGATATTTAGTAATATTAATTTTTACTAGAGAAAGTAAAAGATGCCACATTAAAGTCAATTATTAACAGAAAGACAGTACAATTTTTAAGGAGTGGACATTTACAACAGAGGAGTGGAAAACAAATTCTTGAATCTAGTAAATATTTATCACAATTAAGACCTGAAAATGTTGAATTTTTTACGATAAAAATTAGTACTTTTTTTAAATTGAGTATAAGTTTTTCTCATTCCTCGTGTATATTTATGAAAATATTGAGAAATATATTATGCTATACATCGAATTATAACTGAATATATCTTTAAAATAAAAATCAGTGTTAAAAATATAGACGACAATAACTTTACCATTTTTATAATATATAAACTCTAAGATAAATATTTAAAATATACGTATTTCCGAAATATACATTTATCAACAATGGTGAAATACTTTTCACCATTTAAAAACCATCTTTTAAGTGCAGTTAAATTTATTTGATTATTTGAAAATACATGAATCTTATCATTTTTATTTCCCTTTAAATTTTAAATTATTTGTTATAAACAAATCTGAAATAGCATTTATCCAGTAAATGCTATTTCAGAGATTGATCTAAACACACACACACACACAAATCGCAGATATAAAATTAAATTGCGATCCCTTAATAAAAACTCAAATAACATAAGATCGGATTGCATACTTCGAAGCAATGACCATGTAAGAGCAAGAGGTAAGTCATTTTGCGGGTTTGGAATCTACACTCAAAATATGCCACAAGAGGGTCGGGCGGCGCGTGATATATATAATGTTTAAAAATGTGTCATTTACACTACAGCTTTTAAGAACTTGGGGCAGGAAAACTCTTTAAAAATAAATAAAAAAAAACGTTTTATAAAATTTATTTTCTTCAATTACAACACATCCAATGCTTTAACATTTAATTCAACAATAGAATAACTTAGAAATATGAAAATGGTAAAATAGATTAGAGATTGATTGATTGATTGATTGATTGTCTTTTTCTGGCGCAAAATCCAAAAAGGACATACTGCGCCGAGCGAAAGGTTAAAAAACTTTTGAAATTAGAATAAAATATACATTATAAAATTGGCAAACAAGTTTATTGCAGTAAAAGATTATAAATTTGAATCTTATTAAAATTTTTTTTTTTTTGGAGTAAAGAGAATGCGTTATAAGCAGTGCAAAATTCTGATAGTCCTTAAGAAAGCAAAGAGATTTGGATGAGGTATTTCCCCAATCAAGTCCAGTAAATTTAAAACAGTGTTGTGGAAAAAGGTAAGACGAAGATGGTTAAAATTTGGACATTCAATTAAGATATGATATATAGTTAAAACTATTTTGCAACTCGAACACAGAGGTGCAGGTTCCTTAAATAAAATGTAACTATGTGTCAAACGAGTATGACCGATTTGAAGTCTGGATAAAATAACGTCAGCACGTCTGTATGATATATTACTCCAGTTCCGAATGTGAGGTTTAACACGGAAAAGTTTATTTGTTACTTGCGTATTCCAAGAGTTCTGCCAAATAGAATGCGTATGTACAGAGATTGAATGCTTGATATCTGTATAAGGGATTGCTTGGTCTATAGGGTCTTTACCTTCTTTAGCAGCTAAGTCTGCTAATTCATTGCCAGTAATACCGACATGACTAGGTATCCAGCAAAACAATATTTCGAAACCACTACGAGACATTTCATTTAACAAAACTAAGATTTTATTAATCAGGGGATGAAAATGTTGAGAAAAATTAAGCTGTTTCATAATGCTCATACTGTCAGTATAAATGCAGAATTTGCGGCTGCGAGAGCACTTGATTATGTTAAGAGCTTTCAAAATGGCAACAATTTCAGCAGTGTAAATAGAACAGACTGACGAAAGACAATAGCTATAGATATTAGTGCCGTAAACTATGCCACAGCCGACGTGTCTTTCTGTTTTTGATCCATCAGTAAAGACTGGGAAGTAATCATGAAATTGATTCCGATGAATACCATAAATTTGTTTGAAAATTATGGGATCAGTATGTTCTTTGCTAAACAGAGAAAAATTGTTTAGACAGCATATTTGTGGAAAATCCCATGGGGGAATACTATTGTAGTCAGCAATCTCGACTGGAGTTAAATGAAGATTAGCTTCCTCTATAAGAGGTTGAATCCTTATATAAAAGGGAGGAGTGCAAGAAGGGCGAGCGTTAAAAAGTCTCTTTAACGTAGAGTCAACTCTTGCAAACCTTAGTGGATGGTTTAGAGTAGAAAAACTCTTGAAATAATAATTAAGGGAAAGCTTAATGCGTCGTAGTTTTAAAGGAGGTATGTTGCAGTTAACATAGAGACTGTCGACAGGTGAGGTACGAAACGCTCCACTACAGATACGAAGTGCAGCGTGATGAATTGGGTCTAACCATTTTAGGGCAGACTTTGAAGCTGAACCATAAGCCACACTGCCATAATCGATACGGGACAATATGATAGACTGGTATATTCTGCACAATGAGGTTCGATCAGCACCCCAAGAAGTATTGGAAAGAACTTTTAGTATGTTAAGAGATCTTTCGCACTTTTTGCGCAAATGTAATATATGGGGCAAGAAGGTAAGTTTGTTATCAAAAATTACCCCAAGGTATCGTATCTCATTAACAACAGGAATGGATACCTCCTGAAGTTGGATATTGGGATCAGGGTGAAGGCCACGTTTCCTACAAAAATGAATACAACTGCTCTTACTTGGTGAAATGGTATAGCCATTTTTGTCACACCAGTCAGTAATTTGATTTACAGCCATCTGTAGTTGTCGTTCAATTGAATGTATATCTGAACCTTGACAGGAAATCTGTAAGTCATCTACATAAAGTGTACTTTTAATACAAGAAGGTAATATAGATAAAATCTTGGAAATAAAAACAATAAATAATGTTACACTAAGTACACTACCCTGAGGGACGCCCTCAGTTTGGACAAAGGATCTAGATAAAACAGACCCAATGCGCACTTTAAAATTTCTTTTTTGTAGGAAGTTTTGAATAAAAAGTGGTAGGTTACCACGGAGATTAAAACCATGTAAGGTCCGAATAATACCATAGCGCCAGGTTCTATCATAGGCCTTCTCAATATCTAAGAATACTGATACAAGATGGTTCCTACGAACGAAAGCAGTTCTAACGTCATTTTCCAAATTAATAATATTGTCTAACGTAGATCTACCCTGACGGAAGCCACTTTGCTGCTGAGGTATACACCGATTGTTTTCTAAGTAAAAAACAAGACGGTTATTTACCATGCGTTCCATCGTTTTACAAAGGCAGCTTGTTAAGGCTATAGGACGATAACTTAATGGGTCTTTGGGGTCTTTTCCTGGTTTTAGGATGGGGATGACTATTGCTTCTTGCCACATAGAAGGGAAAGTATTTTCCTTCCAGATTCTGTTGAAGAGGAACAGAATATTGGTGAGAGAGACTGGTCTTAGATGGCGGAGCATTTGATAAGTAATTCCATCGGGACCTGGGCTGGTATTATGGGTCTTGGATAGAGCCTTTTGTAGTTCATACATGTGAAATTCATAGTTGTAAGGTAACTGCTCAGAATTATTAAAATTTATGTTGATCTGCTCAGTACGACTCTTATACTCTTGGAAAAAAGGTGTGTAAGAGTCAGATTTGGACACACTAGAAAATGCTTCGCCAATTTTATTAACTACATCCTCGGGAGAAGAATAAACTGCAGTGTTAGTAGTCAATATCGGGAAAGAGAATTCTTGGTACAAGCCATTAGCTGCTTTCACCTTTTTCCAAACAAGTTTGCTAGGAGTGCTAGAGGTAATATTTGATGTATATCGTATCCAAGAGTCCCTTTGACTTTGCCGGCGAATCTTGCGGGCTACAGCCTTCGCTTTTTTAAAAAGTATTAGATTATTGGTAGTAGGATGTCTTCGAAAAATATTCCAAAACTTTTTTTGTTCACGGTAGGTTTTTGCACAGGCTTCATTCCACCAGGGTTTCCGCAGTTTTCGAGGACGAGAGGAATATTTTGGAATGGATATTTCAGCAGCTTTCATAATAGTATTTGTAGCTTTAATAACAGCATCATTTATATCAGTGTTTGTAATCATTTCTTCTGTAATAACTGCCAGTTCTGCAAAAGAATTCCAGTCTGCCTTGTGATACTTGAAGGTTGTAGGTTGTAAGCCATTAGAAGGTGGATCGGCAAAAGTAAGGATTACAGGAAAATGGTCACTGTTATACAAATCATTTTCAGTGGTCAAGTCCAGATGAGGAAATAAAACAGGAGAACAAATAGCCAAATCTATGGAATGAAATGTTTTCGTAGGAGCATGAAAGTGAGTTTTTTCATCATTATTTAGCAGACAGAGGCAGTGATCAGTTATCAGTTGCTCAATTTGTCGTCCTCGAGAATTTGTATTAGTGCTTCCCCACAGAGCACTATGACCATTAAAATCACCTATTAATATATAAGGGACGGGAAGTTGCTGCAATAGTTTATTTAAGTTGCTTTGTGGAATGGCATTACGTGGTGGTAAGTAAATGTTACAGACAGTGATTCGAAAATTAATGTGTATCTCAACTGCCACAGCTTGCAGCGAAGTACATAATGGAAATCCTGTGTGGGGGTAGTTATTCGAAGCAAGAATGCACACCCCTCCTGATACAGAATCATCAGGTATGTCCATTCGATAAGGCGTGTAACCTTTTATTTTCCAAGTAGAATGAGATTTCAAGTTGGTTTCTTGGAGTGTTAGACAAGCAGGAGAGTATGAATTTATTATGTCTTTAATGTCAGATATATGCGTGCGGAGTCCACGGCAATTCCAAGAAAGAAGAACCACCATTATGAAGGGTTCTTTTTACGGTGGCGTGATCTGTTCTTCGCAATCAACTCAAAATTATCAATATCAGTATCCATATCACTATGGCTGTCTGTAGGAAGGCTGGTTTTAAGAGCAGTTACATTTGGTTGATCTTTAATCTTGAGCTTTTTTCTGTTATCAGAGTCACTTGTTTTTTGTGGCTTTATAAATATAGACTTCTCTGTAGTAGGTTTGCTTTGTGTTCCAGGTTTAAAAAAGGCGATTGATGAAGCGTCTGTTTGTACAGCAGTTGATACTGTTTTTTTCAGTACATGGGCATATGTTTTCTTGAAATTAATTGTTGTATTTTGAAGTTGTTTCTTAGCTTCTTGATATGAGATTTTTTGCGTCGTTTTTATCCGTTGAATTTCTTTTTCATGTTGCCAGTGTGAGCAGGTTTTAGAAGATGCACTATGATTTTCTTTACAGTTTATACAAAATGGTTCAGATTTACAGTCAGATTCCTGGTGTTCCAGACTTGAGCATCGAGTACATGTAGTTTTTGATCTGCAAAACATTTTAGAGTGTCCAAATCTATTACAATTAAAGCATCGTATGGGATTTGGAATATAAGGTCTTACAGGACAATTCAGGTAACCTGCTTTTATTGAATTGGGAAGATTAGGACAGTCAAAAGTTAATATTAAGTTTTTTGTGGGGAAAATTTCTTCACCTCGATGGATGGTGATTCGACGGACATTGCAAACTCTTTGGTCTTTTAATTCTTCCAGGATCTCAGTTTCAGATACTGATAAAAGGTCTATCTCTGAAATTACACCACGACATTGATTAAGTGATTTATGACTTGAGGCTATGATGGGAATTTCTCCAAAAACTTTTAAAGATAAAAGAGACTTTGATTGTTGAGCAGATGAGCTCTCGATTAGTAAATCTCCGGATCTTAGCTTTTTTACATTACTAGGTTCTCCTGCAACTGCCTTAATCTGTTTGAGAATTTTGAAAGGTGATATTTGTTTAAGCATGCCCTCGTTGTTCTGTATTAATATGAACTTTGGATAAATATTTCCAGTTTTGTCAAATTTACTATCAATTTGTGACGAGTTAAGGCCCTCGCCGTGGCCAGAATTTTTTGGACCCATGAGAAAGAGAAAAGTTCATCCCAGTGGGCCCCCGCCCATCACAGAGCCCAACAAGGGAAGGCAGTTACCGGCTCTGGCAATAGCCAGCCTCGGCACTTACCTTAGGGGTATCACCAGGATATAGTACTACATGTTGGGTTGAGGATCTAGCGAGCATGTCCGCGCAACCCAGAATGCAGGACTAGCCCTACAGCACCATGCAAGGGGTATAACATTCCTAACATAGCACCAGCCGGTTGACTGAGAGCGGGCTCACTCCAGCCACCCGTCTACAGAGAAGCCTGGGCCAAAGGGAACGCTAAGGGACCCCAGGACACCAATTTCCTCCTTACGGGACGCCATACACGGCCAACATATGGGGTGGAAGACCAAAGGAAAAAATGGACGTAAGACCCATTGAAAAGCAAGATACAACATAAGCAAGAAGTCTTGATCTCGACGACGACAAAGAATAGGAAAAGAAAGAAAGAAAAGTAGAGGAGAAGAGGATAAAGATCGCTAGGGTACCTTAGGATAGCGACACCCATATTTACCTAAAGAAGGTAAACCCCTGAGGGATGGAAAGGAGAAGAGAAAGAAGAGGACAGATCGCTAGGGTACCTTGGGATTGCGACACCCATATTTACCTAAAGAAGGTAAACCCCTGAGGGGATAGATTAGAGAATCAAGTATACAAATATTCATTTAAACTTTATTTTTGATAGACGCATAGATAAATTTTAAGAGTTAAAGAGATGCTTGGTACCACTAACTTACTTTTATATCAATTTGCAAAAACATACTAAAATATCAAATAAAATTAACTCTATACAATGAAAACTAATTTTATTTCAACAAAACTAGAGCAATTTAATTATAATTACAATAAATAATTAGAATTTTTCAGTTTTTGATTCTGTAAATTAAAAAATACCAATTTTTTTTTAATTCATATTTTATATGGTTCGTTTTTCTGGTTTTAAAGAATGTCTTAAATTTAGTTTATTACTTTTCGACAATTTGCCTAAAAATGAGCAACATCAATAGAAGAGCTAATTTCAATAAAGTAATAAAATAATAAAAGAAAACATGTACGGTAAAAATATAGGATGGCTACTTCTCAAGACTTGCTATCACAAAATGTTGAATGAAAACACAGAAATGTGTGTACGCGATACAAATGCTGACAATAAGGGAAATTGAATATGACAGAAGAAAATATTACAATAAAAGAAAACCTGTCCCACATTTCATACCAATTAAAACTTTAACATGTTTTTATATTATTTGTATAAAAGAGAACATTTAAGCTTTACCAACGTCTAATATATTTACATTAAAAACATTTTCCAATTTATATGCAATTTATTTAATAACGTTTTACATTTTCCATTATTATAACGTTAAATGTATTGAATTACTATCTATAAATATTATACTCACAGAAGAATTTCGTAAAACCTAAATTCAGCTAGTTTGATTTGTCACTCTACAGTCATTTTTCGCACAAGAGGGCTAACTACACAAGGAGCTACTATTTAAAGACAATACGTGCGGCCTATCAAATTTTTCAGCATATAAAACATTCGAAAATTTCTGAAGTTCACTAAAAACAGCGCAAAATATTTTATATATATATATATATATATATATATATATATCAGTGGCGTGCAGAGAAAAATAACAATGATAATAAAACCACATAAAAATGTACATTAGATACTTCTTTAACTTTTTATTATTCATTTGTACACAAAATCCATGTCTATCTGTATTACGAACAAAATCAATTACATGATAAAAAAAACTCTGGCTTTCACTGTAATATTTCTTTTTCTATTGTTTATATAGATAAATTGCTTAATCTGTCCTGTGGCTCATTGTATTGCGTGCATAATTTTTTACTTTTTTCAATGCTGAAAATGATCTCTCCATCGAAGCAGTTGAAAATGGAATTGTACAAATTAAATGAGCCAATTTATTTACTTCGCTTAGAGCATCTGTCAAATCATTCAGCATTAATATGCTGAATAAGTTTCGATAAATACATTTCGTGATATGACTCACTACGATAAAGAACGCCTAATTCATTGGTTAGCTTTACAAAATTGAAATGTTTTGCATAAGCGTTCTTTAACGAATTAAGGCATCCAGAAATTTAATATTTCTTTAAAAAAACTGAAATTCAATAGTTCAATAAACTTGAGCAAATTTAATTTTTTTAAAACGGGTATCTAACTGACAATAAATAGTGCCCATTATTTCACAATATAAATTTTTAAAATACTGGTCTACATTTGAGTTTTGTAAATTTACACTACGTTTTTTTTAATTTGAGGGACCCACTTCAGTAATTATATCTTCATAAACTTCAAATGCAACAGAAGTTCGCATATTTTGAATTGCTTCTTTTACTTCCTCTACTTTTTGACCAGAATATGCTATATCTAAGTTGGTTTTTTGTAAAATATCCAATAGAACATCAGTATAAGTTATTAAACACAGGCAAAAATATTTAGGAGAAAATTGCCGTTAAATTCTTCAAAAAACATGTAACTTTTTGCAATATTAATTGTATCGTTATCTCAACCTTCTGGATTCTCAATATTTTCAAATAAATCAGATAGGCCTTACCTTTTGATTTTTATGGTATTTACCAAACAAGATGAATAATTCCAATGTGTTGTAGATAAATTTTGAAAATTTTTTAATGATTTCATTTAAAACATGATTTTTTTGTAAATACCGAAAAAAATGAGGCTATGTCAGAAATAGTTGCAAGATTTACAATCTTTCATAATTAATACAGATTGTAACAGAACTATATTAAGTACATGTGCGCAGCAACGCGCAAACATAGCTTCTGGGAAAATGTCTTACTTATTTCTGCGTCTCATTCAACGCTCCTGCCATGACTGCCGCCCCATCGTACGTTTGAACAATCAGTTAGTTCACACCCCCAACTCAAAATCGCTTCTTGCACAACATTACACAAAGCTTCCGCTGAACAATCACTACTAACATCTTTAAAAAACAAAAATCTTTCCACTGGTGCACAACAATTATTACCATATCGTAGCATAACCGATAATTGCGATTTGTGAGATATATCAGATGTTTCATTAGCATAATAGCAACAAATTGCGTTTCTTTTACCTCATTTCTAATTTCTGAAATTACAATATTTTTTTATCAATGCAACAATATTATTTTGTATTCTATTAGAGGTTCCAGAAAAGACAGTAGCAGTTCTTAGATGAGTTGCTAAAAAGTCATCATATTTACTAAGTTATTAATTCTATATAATTTCCTTGATTAAGGGAATTTATATTCTCATTGTGTCACGAAATGCATCTTGTTTTGTTAAGTAACAAACTACATCTATTAATCTCTTGATAATATTTCTATTTCTTGTTCATTTTTCATTATGTTGAACAATCGATGAAGCCTTTTGTTGATCTAACATTAAATCTATCCTAACGGTACCAAATGTTTTAAATAGTATTACGGCATTTATGTGAGAGATTGTGCTTTCTCGTGTTTCTTTGCAGATTCTTGGAAATGATTTAAATAACTGTAGCCTTTTTTTGCCCAAATATTTTTATCCTTTTGAATTACAACAAAAAGTAAACATGGCCAACAGTACAACTTATTCAATTCACTACAACCAATTAACCATTTAAATTTTTTATACATAAAATTTTGGAAGTGTCATACACACTTTTGTCCTTTAATCTTAACGTTTTGCGATAGAATAATATCCGGCATCGGTCTACTTAATTTAACTATTTCGTTTTTTTTTTGTGTAACATCTCGAAAATGGATTTTCCAGTAAATTTTTAATTATTGAGACATCTGAGTATAATAACCTGATAATAATCTGAGTATAATACCCATAGGTAAATGTAACTATATAAACAGCTAAACGTATGAGACTTTTACAAGCACTGAAGCAAAAATCATGTCTTGTGTTGTAAGGTGACATATCGGCGGCGAAAAATCAACGCCTCGGGCTTCCACGAAAAATTTATATTTTCAGCAAACTTAGCACCAGACGGCGCCCGCCGCTGCGGTGCCTCCTCAGGATGCTCATTTGTGCCGACAAACAGAACGTCTATTCCACGTGCAGAGAATTTAACTGCACGCTGGCACAATAGAACGAACTGTTTCTTGTTTGGTCAGTGGAATAAATTATATTTAATCAATAAATACAATTTAATTCACTGATTAATCCACAGCCACAATTAATAATATTGTTTTTAACATTTGTAAATCGTATATTCTGCGAAAAACATCTTGACAATTTTTAAAAACAAAACCAGGGATATGGTATTACAGATATAACTTATATACTGTCTAAGACACAATGAATAGTAAAATTTGGACTGTTTTGTTAGACAAAAAAACGAATTTTAACAGAATAAAGTTGTTTTCAAGCTAATTATTTCTGTAAATATAATACATCAGCGAAATTACTTTACTACACTAAAACATTTCCCTTTATATTGATGAAATACCTCTTATATTTTCATGAAAACAAAATCTTAAAATACATAAATTGAAACATGAACCGTCTGCCAAATCGAATGGCCAGTTAATTAGTTAAAAAAACAAAAGCGCTTCAGCACATAAGTCCCCGCTCTAATACAACGCTTAATAAACTGTACCTTTGGATGATTCTGAACGAGAAGTGCAGGAAAAATAGCTGCACTTGCATCAGTGCTATAGTATGCTGTGCTTCTCCAGTAACCCATACATACAAAGCGCGATTTTCTATTAGTGCGCAGTGCGTACACATCAAAATTTCCTATGTTCGTTTGCTTTTGAACGTGCTACGTGGTCCAACACCTAGTACCGCACGCACTGAGGGAATACGAGCAAGCAAAACATAATATTTGAATGCATCACAAATAATATTTATTATATACCATATAAAGATAGGTAGACATAGGTGCAGAAAATGATTGTCTCTCATAGTTTTGCTAGGGTGTGCACTGCATACCCTGCACATATGGACCACACGCCACTGATTGGTTTGGTTTGTTTGTCGCTCAACGATCATTTTTTGCACACGAGGGCTAATTAGACCGGGACCTACGGCTTAAAGTGGATTCCGAACCACTACAAACATCCATACCCAAGGTGGGATTCAAACTCACGAACCGTTGAACCGAAGACGAGTGGTAACGATTCGGCTGCTAACTCGGCCCGCGCGCCACTGAGATTATATGTATGATGAAAAAAAGCATTTTAACATAAAATAAACACAAAGAGAACGAATGAAACATTCTTAAATTGTAAGGGAAAGCTTTTCATTGCATATTTCAATTATTTGTATACAAATCTTGACTCTGTGTTCGCCGAACTTTTGTCCGGGTTTGAGTTGCGAACAGTTGCACAGAATAAAATTTGCATTCAGGACTTTGGTTAATTTAAAACAAACGCTGTTTCATTACGAAATTTTGATTATAGGGTTTTAAATTTAAAGCGTAGTTAACGCAGATTTGAACTCAGTGTAAAGTTGTTAATACCGTGATGGAACTTAGTTCGCTACTGGAACAAAGACGTAATTGTTTCCATCTTTTAAAACTGTTGTTTTTCTAACCCCAGTAGTTATAGACGTGTACAAGGCAAAGGCCTTTTTTTCCTACATTCCCATAAAAAATGGATATTTACATTCTTTGATTTTTGAATAAGTGTTGATTTCGTCCATTGCCGTGAACGTAGTTTTCATTTTTTCAAGTCGATCGAAAATGCAATGGAATGTGAGTGAAAAGAGCCACAATTTTAATATTTAATAGCTTAACAGAAGGAAATTTTTGAACGTTCTTACACGATTTGGTTTCAGCCGATATCCGCCAGACATATTTCGTGACCAAAGATAAGTAAATAGCAAACGTTTTTTCAAATTACAAAATTTTACCTGAAGTATGTAACTATTTTACTTGAGTAGCCACGGCTGGCCAAAACTGGTGGGCTTGATCCAATAGTTAGCATAAAATGAAAATTTGCATCAAATTCAATACAGCAATATGTGTAAAATATTTAGAATTCATTCTTATTATCCTGCGCTTAACCCGTTATTCTCAATAAGTATGAATTTATTAGTTCTAAAAAATAGGATTACGGTATAACAAATTACAGAAGTCAAAATTTCCTTTTGTTCTAATACGTATTTTTAAGTTTTCAAGGTAATAAAATGAAACATTTGTCACATATAGTATTTATATTATGTAATACTTTTACATAATTACTCATAGAGTAAGAAACAAATATTTATAATCAATAGGATTTAAAAAATTTAAATAAAAGGAAATTTGCATTGCAAAAAAGTATTAGAGCATCGGACTTCAATATTGAATCATACATAAAATAAAATAACTAAAAATTCAAACGTGATACTAATACTTGGTATGCTGTCCTTTAGCTGAAATTACTGCATCCAGACGTCTTGGCATAGATTCAACTAAATCTTTGGTGACGTTTGATGACATGCTGGTCCAGGCATCTTGTGTGTAAAGCTTGCTTTACTTGTTATTGGGAATTTTCTCACTTTTTTATCCAATAGATGCCACAAATGTTCTATAGGATTAAGGTCTGGGGACAGTGGGGGAGTTAGCAATTTTCGGGGAGTATTATGTAATAGTCTTTGGTTTCTTTGGTTTTTTTGGCAGTATGTTTGGGGTCTTGGTCTTGTTGAAAAATCAATGTCTTCTCTAACGCGAATTTATTTGCACGATCTTCCAGGTTATCTCGTAACATATCAATATATGACAAAGCTGTCATTTTATCATCAATGAACTGGAGATTTCCAACTCCATTGTAAGCCATGCAGCCCTAGACCATCCCATTTCCTCCTCCATGCTTTATAGTTTTGTGTACATTTTGAGCCTGAGAAGCAGTTTCTTTTCTTCTCCAAACTGTAAGCACGTGTTTAGGTTTGAAAATTTCAAATTTACTCTCGTCGGAGAAAATTACATTTTTCCAATAATCTAATGGTTTATTTTTACAATTTTTGGCAAATTCTAGGCGTTTTTTCCTGTTGATTTCTGAAATAAAGGGTTTTTTCCTTGGCCGTCTTCCTTTTATACCAGCATTATGCAATACATTTCTAACTGTTTGAGGTGTTACAATCTTTCCCGAGATTGATTCAATATTTGCGGCCAACATCCTTGCACTTTCTGACGGATACTGTAGGGCATCTTTAACCACTTGTTTTTCTCCGACAGTCAAGTTGCTAGTCTCCCTGATATTGGCCTATTATCCACAATTCCAGTTTCTTTTTAGAATATTGTGAATTGCGCAAAGTGAAACATTCAACTTACTGGAAATTTTTCGAAATAATTTGCCACTATTGTGCAGGTGAACGATTTGTTCTCTCTTCGCAAGTGAAATCTTTTTTGTTTTGGGTGCCATGGCAGGAAAAGTTCACTTAAACTAAATTTTTACAAATTACCAGTGACTTAAAGAAGCACCCTTGACATTGGATATGGTTGAGAGTAACCTTAAAAGTTTAATAACATCACCAGCGCTTAATTTGTTTGTTTCTTCTTCTGTTCTAATACTCTTTTTGCAATGCAAATTTTGTTATTTTTATTTTAATAATATTGTAATTATTTTTAAATTTTATTTTTTACTTAGTTATTATTTTCTAAGAAAATGTTATCATTTATAAACTGATTATACGATTTACTTGGTTTTATTAACTTGAAAACTACAAATTTATCATTGTTCTAATAATTTTTTTGCCAACTGTATAATCCTTCCTTGATTCTCAGATCAGTATGAAATAATTCAACGTTTTCTTTTTGTTTCGTAGTGTTTCATCAAAGAATAAAGCTGCTTTGGTTTATGGCTCAACGGTAACTTTTTGCACACGAGGGCTACTTAGACCAGGTTTAAAGTGGATTCCGAACCACTACGAACATCCAGTCCAAGGTGGAATCCGAAAGGAAGGCATGAACGCTAATGATTCGGCTAAAAGATTAAAGCGAAATGAAATACCAACATCAAAAATAAAAGTTTGATATTAAAAGTAGTAAAAAATGAACAGTGACATTTTTATTAAAATAATTTGAAACATTTTGCTACAACAGAAACGTTTTAAATTGTAGTAAACTTTAAATAATTTGAAGGAAAAGAACAATTGTTTTTTTAACTGTTAAAACTAGATTTCTTTCAGTTCCAATGCTCTTTTGAAGTTTTGAAAATCCAAAATCCGTAATTATTGGTCATTAAGAGTGAGTTGATATGAATGATGATTTAATTGTATATAACATTAGTTTCGAAGCAGTTAATTCAGTTTGCATGCTTAGCTCAATCTCAATATAAAATCTAAAGTCGAAAAACTATATATTGTTTTTTCATAAATACTCCGAGGAAAACATGCACAATCTTGTTCAGTTTCTAATTTGGAAGAGAATTCAAAAATTGAAAAAAAAATTAGTCCTTTATTGTAGCACACACATTACAAAAACAAAATATAGCATGAGCAAAAGCATTTATTACAAAAAAGAGCAAAAATCGAAGTAATTCTTTTATAATAGACCTCTAAAAGACTTCTTTGATAAATTTAAGAGGTTCAAGATTAATTTTCAAAAATAAGGACAGTTCAGACTGTTTAAAAATTAAGAATTTCCAGTCAACTTCAAGCACTAAGAAATTGAACGAAGTCAGATTCAGCGAACACGCTGACAACGGATTACTAAAAGAACGCTTACTAACATTGTTCTTTTAAGTTTTGGATTTTTTTTATTTTTTATTTATTTATTTATTTGTGATCTTGATACAAGACTTTTTTATGGCTCTTCAGACATAAAGCTACATCTTGATTAAAAATTTCGATACATGGCCTTACTTTTTCTGAGGAGTTTAACACTTGTTACACGATATCAATATCCCATGCTAGAAGTTATTTGCAGAAAGAAAAACGACCACCGAGAATCTCTCCTCAATAGTTAACTTTAGAATGTAGAATTTCTTGGTCATAAGCGGATTTTCCAAACGAGACAAAGAATGAAGACTACCGCATTTAGGTAGAAGTACCTCATAGTCACCAGAATTGCCCCGATGATATTAGGTAAACAACCATTGTGTTGAGAAAAGTAATTGTAAATGTTAGCCACTGTAATTTGTTCATTCCAATGTATTGGATGTTCTAAGAACAACTAGTATGTTACAAGCATTTTCAGGAAGGTGAGGAGTGCTCATTTCTTTAGCTATTGCAAGAGCACTGCCAATATCGGTGCCAAATATTTTTATCTTTACAATAACAGCTATCTTAATGTCCTCAAAAGCCGCAAATGTGAGAATGTCATTGTCTTTTATCCAGGATAAACTCAATTTCCTTTCATGGTTTCAAATCTCATTATCCTGACTTTTGTATTGATTCACGGAATAGATGTTTCAAATGGAAAAATCTGCGAATCGAAAGAGAAGCATTCGCTCCTTGTGTTTCCATAAAATAGCTTCATTAGTTAAGCATGTTCAACTAATCATGTCCTCATGGCTATTGGAAACATCTCACAAATAAGCATTAACATTTTTGCAAAAATTTTACAACCAGACCAATTTCGCATTACATTTCCTCTTTAATCCAAATTCCGTTCTTCCACCCACATCTTTAAGATCGAAACACATTTTCTATATTTCATGTTTTTGCAAATAAATCTTGTTCTGAATTATTCAAACTATTTAAGACCCCGTATTTGTTACTTATCAAACTATATTTATAAATTTAAAGCTTTTTTATGAAGATTTCCTTAGAATACATTTTTGACAGAAAACATTTTACTTTGGTATATGAAATGTGCATAAAATGCACACTTCATATACCAAAGTTGTAAGACAAAATTGTTTACCCACATTAGATGCAAGATATTCACGCATGGGAAGTTTATAATTATCTTATTATTATACGCATGGGAGTTTAATATTATTATACGCATGGGAGTTTAATATTATTATACGCATGGGAGTTTTATTGATAATTGTTGCACAATATAATGTATCACAAGAATATTACAAAAATACGGTATAAATAACACGGAAGTATTCTTTTAATTTTGTTTTCCAGACATTACCGTTTTGCACAAAAAATAACAAGGAAGCAGTTTTAGTTACTGTTTATATTTTTGTGGGATGTTGCAATGTTATATTTGAGAGAATTCCAGAAATTATTAAATGTTTAAATACAAAAGTGAGTTATGACTTCACAGAAATTCAAGCCTTTTCGTATCATAAATAATGAGTATCAAGATAGAATAATCCAAGGTTATCGGTACTCTAGGGGAACATTTAGTCGTTCATTCAAACAAGGAAGTTCACAGCAGTAACAACGGAAATCATTCAGTTGAAAATGATTTCTCGGATATCTCAGAGTGTGCGTTAAGTGATTTTGAAATACGGATTTTAAATCGATTAAATCACTGCTATGACAAAATGTTCCACGTAATTTTTTCAAATTAATATTTTCCATTTTAATCTTTCATTACTATTTAAAATAATGCATTTAAGCAAATTATTTAATTATTAAGCAAAGATTATAAATAATTTAATAATTTAAGCAAAGATTTAATAATTTAAGCAAAATTAAATAATTTAAGCAAAGATGTCAAAGAAGCGACAAAATCAACATCAAGAATGCTAGAGTGTGCAGTGAGCATTTTGATTTGAATAAATATATGGAAGACATACAAAATCGACTACTTGGTTTGCCAGAGAGAAAAATATTAAAATCAACGGTTCTGCCTAATCTTAAATTACCGGCTTTAAACATAATTCGAAATACTACAAGAGATCAGAGACAAACGAAAAGATTAATAGAAGCTTTGAAAGAATTGAGTATGTGAGTCCACACACACACACACACACACATATTGTATATATATATATATATATATATATATATATATATATATATATATATATATATATATATATAAATTATGTGATACAGAAAATCAATGTGATGGTGACATTAAATGCCTTAAATGCAATGAATATTTAAAAAATATAGAAGAATTGAAAAAAAAAAAAGATTATGCGCAGAAAATACAGTGAAATTCCTTAAAAATGAGCAAAAAAGAAATCGAACTTCAACAACAAGAATAATTAAACAACAGAAATCAAATAAAAAATTGCTTTTAAATGAAATACAAAAATTAAAAACGAAAATAAAATTACTTCAAAAGGAGAACGTTAAACTTAGGAAAATGGGGATAAATAATTTATTCCCTCATAAGTGTGAAGATGAAGAAAATAAATTAAGAACGAAATGATCATCTGACACTATTTCAAAATGTATTTTGATTCGGCCATTATCTTCAAAATCTTATGATTCTTGGCGAAATAAATTGGAATATTATATGAGGTATTGAATAAAGATTTCGGGGAAATAAAAATTTGCCATAAACTGAAGCCCCAATTTCTAACTGTTAAAGGAAATGAAAGATAAAACGTTACACCTGCAAAGACTTTATTTTCGGAAACTACTGCTAAAGCTATATTACATTTCACTGGAAATACTAAAGCGGCTACATTTTCATTAATCGATAATTTATTTGATACTATGAACAGCTTCCTACCAATACCTCCCAGTAACAAGCCTTTAAAAGCTTCTTTTGTAGTGCAAAAGTACTTTGATACTCAAAAAGAAACTTTAAACGCAATTAAGGAGGAAGTTTTCAATTTACGTGTATTTGGAAAAAAATCGGTTTTGCCTTTTCAGAAAGGAATTATGTTTCAATTCATTCTCTTTATGGATTTTTTAATCGTTTTCGCACTTGAACTAAAAGTTTCTACTTTTTATAATTTTTCAGTACAGTTATTTATCAAAATATCTGGAATTTTGAAAATACAGTTCTTAAGATTTTGCCCATATATATATATATATAAACATATTGCAAGGCAAACTGAATGAGAAAAAAGCAAAGCAATCCTAGTTGATTCCTAAAGACGTTACACTACTACTCTGAAGTCAAGCTGGGAAAGTGTAAGCGTGATGAGCCAACGTTTCTCTTTTTCCTGGCTGTAAGTAAATCCCGTTTTATTTGGTAGCTGAATTCTATCTCTGTTAGTATGCAGGAAACGAAAAAAGGCAGTTCAGCCATCACTTTTATTTTTATCCTTTTCTAATTTTCGTAAATAATAAGTATTGTGATACTAAGATCAATAATGAAATTTTATAAAAAGCATTTTCGCATCCCAGTAATTCCTTTTTGAAGTGATTTCGTCATTTTTTTCATCATAAAATATATTTTAAAACATCAACAAAGGAAAATGTTTTATACCACATATTTTGCATTTTTATTATTTGCTGGTATTAACTTTACTTTTCCATAAAAATATTAGAAATTTAATAACAAAAGTAGCTAAATAAAGATAATTTTAATAATTAATAAGTCTTTTATGAGTGTTTCAGAACGAGACTTTTGGACAGCACTTGATGGATTTCTTTCCCCGTGGAGCAGCGCACTCCATGTTGCCAGTCTAGCTGTCACAAGACAACATTTCTTCCCTCTTTCCAGCGAACCATTTTCTTCCGATCAAGTTTCCTTCTGGCAGTGGTCAGAGATTCCGGCTTTTTGTGTCCAAAAGTTATAAAATTTGAATGTAGCCAAAAGAGACGGAAGTTTTGTGCTCGAGGAAACCACACGTAAGTCCAAGATCTCCCCAGCCCCCACAAGTTCCTGCAATTTATATCCAAGTTTTCCCCTAACATCTGGAATTCCATATGCAAGCAATAACGGTGACGTTATAATATATAAAATACTATGTTAAAATTTTTTTGCTGTTGATATTTCACACTTTATTGCTGAAGAAGGATGCTTTATAGATATTGGGCGCTCCGTAGCTGAGTGGTCAAAGCATCACTCCACTAATCGCTTGAGAGCGTAGGAGTGTGGGTTCGATTCCCACCATGGCCCTGGGTGTTTTCTTCGTTATTCTTCTGTGGTTGTACATCTATCATTGTGCTATTTGTCTTGTTATCGACGAAGACTTACAAGCGGATCTCAAGAATCAAGCATACAAGTCTGAATATATATAATGTAATAAAATAAAATTTATAGATATTTGATTTACCATGGATATTTAAAAAAAATCAAACTGGACTGGTATAGGTAGATTAAAAGTAAACCAAATTTTTAGGTCTATTCTTGTAATTGAGTAGATTAATAAAGGCAACATAAAATGCTAATGATAATCTGAATAATTAATTAAAACCCTTGTTTTTTGAAATATCTGAAGTGACAGATTTTATAAAACTTTTGGAAAGTAAATTTATCAAAAATTACTAGATTGTTGGTAGATATCAGATTTTATTAATAAAAAATAGGATAAATCTTGAGCAAAATTATAATAGAATATGGAGATTTAAAAAAATACTTGACTTCCAAAAGTGGCATTTAAAGTTTTTTTTTTTTAAATAAAATTTTCCGATTGTTCTATCGATTCCATACGCAATATCCACCGAACCATTGGATATCAGTAATATAAAATTCGTAGCATGTGTGATATATTCCTACAGAAAATAAAAAAGGATACAATTTTACAAATGTATTATATGTAATGCATGTCAAATTTTTGGAATACTAAAAATATATGCAAGGACTCACAACACATGCATTTTTTAAATACTAGAATATATTTTCAAAGATTTAATTTTGGTGCATTGATGTCATATTTGAATTAATAAAAGTATGCGACACCCATATTTACCCAAAGGTTAACCCTCTGAGGGGGAATAGAGGAGTGAAGAAGCAGTGAAACTAAAGAAATGTACTTACTGCTCATCGGGATAAATGGCAAACATTTGATATCGTAAAAAATTAAAAAAGGTAAATTAAGAAAATTTATTGCGCTTGCATATAGAGCTGACAAATTATCTTTAACAAGTTAAAATAACTCAGTAGATACAAATTTTTTTGAGTTCAGCACATGATCGGAAAAACATAATTGCAATGCGATGATTAGGTGTATATAAATAAGTCTAAGCAAAACACGACGTACAATTCTATAAGAAAACATGCTAACATACCAAAACACTGCTTGGTTTTTTATCACGCAATGGCTTTTTTCTGCGCACGTGAGCTAATTATACGAGGCCTACAATTTAAAATTTATACCGAACCACAACAAACACCCAATCCAAAGATGGGAATCGAACCCACGAGCTGTTAAGGCAGTGCGTTAACTATTCGGCTGCCAGCTCGGCACGAAAACACTGAAGTACAAAACATTAAAATTGCAATTAAACAGAATTCCTAATAAATACAGTAGAAAATCAAAACAATACAATATTCCTTAGGAGCTGAATATTTTAAGTTTTGAAACGTAACTCTAAAAACAAAAGTGAATTTTATAATATTTTAAATCATTGAAGCATATTTTAAAAATAAAAATTTCTCAAATTATCATTAGTGAAGAGGTTAGTTTTTTCAATATTACTTAGTTCACTTATTTAGATTTCCATATTTGTCATTCTGATGAAAGTAATGTTGATAAAAAGGTTTTCTTTTAGAGATTAGGTTGATAACCACCGATTATTTCGTGATAGAAAAGTTTGCTCTAAATAAAGTATATAAGCTCTAACTCCCAGGATTTTCTTATTAAGTTGAAATACGAAGTCTATGCTTGCTTTGCCACTGAATTTCTAAACCTTTAAAATTACGGGGGATGGGGGGGGTACAATTTCAAAATCAACAAATTTCTGGGTAGCATACGGCAAAACGCAACGACAGCTGATGGAAAATTTTAACTGCTTTATTAAAAACATAGCAAGCAATAATAAAAATATTTTAAATGCACTGACATCGTTGTGAAATGGAAACTTAAAGTTTGAAAAACTGAAGCTTTTTTGTCGCTTAACAATACTTCTTTGCACACAGGGGTTAGTAAGAAATCTACAATTTCAATAGGATTCCGAATCCTTTACCTTCGTTATGCATGGCGGAGGTGGAAATTGAACCCACGAACTATTAAACCGAAGACAGTTCTCTAATCATTTGGCTACTAGTTCGGCACAAAAATTTTTGTGATCAATATGCGTACACGTTTCATACAAAAATTACTTATCAACGTTTCTAATTTCATTTTGCAATGTGTCTAAGTTTGAATAAGTTATTTTATACATTTATTTCTAAATATGATATTGAACTTAAGAGCTTTAATTAGATAAAATATTTATTGGCAATATTTGGGGCTGATTTCAGGGCCAAACTTAGCGTAATTGCGGCTCAGGCCAAAAATTTTGGGGGTCCTCTTTGCTCCAAAACAAACTTTTTATTCTATATGCAGAAGGATTAACAACGTAAAATAAACTTTCTATTCTATTTGGGGGTCCGACACAATTGCCATGTATGCCCTTGTCTAAATCAGGCTCTGGCTGATTTTATAAGAATTGTAGTTTGGTTTGTCGCTCAACGGTCATTTTTTGAACACGAGGGCTAATTAGGCCGGGACCTACGGTTTAAAGTGGATTCCGAACCACTACAAACATCCATGCCCAAGTTGGGATACGAACCCACAAACTGTTGAACCGAAGGCAAGAGCGCTAACCATTCGGCTGCCAGCTCGGCTATATGGGGGGGGACTGAGGATAATTTACTCATGAGTGTCAGTTTATCGAATATAATTTCAATATTTATTTAGAATAAAATTTTCTATATACATTTTACTTTAAAACACATTTAAATATGAAACTAATTTTTGCATAATGTTAAGAAATTAAGAAGTATAATAAATAAAAATCAAACATTTGCAGGGTCAAACTCTAGAAAATAATATATGAAAGCAGCTTTTAAAAAAACATGGAGAATTAATAATTTAGAAAATATTGCAATCATTGTAATTAGTATTTGTTAAATAATTAAAATATCTCAGACCATAATATTTTTAATCAATACCTTAGAAGAGCAAAATTACATACATTAATTTCTAAATAATTGTTCCTTTTTTACAGAATTTTTGTCTTGTGAAGGTTGATTTATATATATTATATATTAAACCTATAAAATGTAATAAAGTACATATGAAAAAACTAAAGAATTACTTCTGTGCAATTAATAATTTACACATATTTTAACTAACAAAAAAATAACTAAAAACGCTTTAAAAAATAATAGGATAATATTAAAAATCAACCTAGAAAGGAATTAGTTTGTGTGTATTGATGCATTTATTTATATTAAATTTCCAGAAATAAGTTTCCCTTACCAAGCTAATGGGAAGAAAAATTTCCCTAACAGCAACCAAAATCAATGTATCAGAAAGGAAAAGTCACATTTTGAATTCTTAAGAACATAAATGATAATTCTTAGGTATTAATTTTTATATAATAAATGCATGAACTTTTTATTTTGCTGTTCAGATAATTAATTCTTTTGAGAAAAAATTATTCACTATTTTAACTTTCTAAAAGTATTTCATAATTTTCAATTTAAATAGTCAAATTTAAAACACTGCATCTTTGATTCTATGAAATTTTCCATACATTAAATATAAAATATTTGTTAAGTTAATAACCATGCATATAATCATGTTTGATTAAAAATTTCATTTTCATAAATTTAAACAAAACTGTATAAAACTGTAACTTAATTATATACTATTGTATTTCTAATGTTAAAGTTTATGAAAATGTAAAATTAATTTTAGGCAGTTATAGTGAATAACTACAATTTAAGAGACTTTAATAACATAAAATTAATATAATTTGGTAACCAAATTTTAATTGACTCATTTTATAATATGAATTTAAGATAGCTTCCTAATAATAATCAAATTACTTTTAATTTAATATCTAATTATTTCAGTGAAACTTGAAAACATATCACAAGATACTGAATTCATTAGAGGAATTGACAAAATATTGCTTTTCCTTGTAGCATAACAGAAAATATGTGCTAAATGTTTCATGAAAATAGTTCAAAGAAAACCCTTTTCAATTATTAATATGAAGCAGCTAACAATTATGCACTGCTTCCATTTTTTATTTCTACCACAAAATTCTTTTAAAAAAAAATCTAAGTGCATTTTACATATTGCACAGTTTGATACTGTATATATTGTGAGGCTGCAGTGGCCTGGTTGATTAGTGTCATTTGCATTATTGTAAGGTAGTGAGTTTAAATCCCAACCCAAAGATCAGTCATGTTTACTAATGGTAGTTGGAGTGTGTAAAATATGTTGCAATTGCAATGTCCTACATATAAAATGATACCTCTAGTGGTAGCAAGTTAAGTATTGGAGGTCTTCTGCTTGGTCCCTGCTTTTAAATTTCGAAGACTCCCAACCAGTTGCTTCAATTTAACTGGTAGAGTCCAATGCAGGGCAAGGAATTAAGTATGGTGCAACAGTAAATTTTGCTACAAGATAAATTTGGAAATTGTAAAGAGCTATCAGTCAGTACAAATACAGAAAAAAGTAGAAAACACAGAATGCAGTGTTTGTACTATAAAGTTGTTTATACCATTTGTGTGTGAGAGGTTTTATATATATATATATATATATATATATATATATATATATATATATATATTCTTCTAAATACATGAAATTCAGTGTTACAATATAATGATGACCAACTGACCAAGACAACAAATAACATAAAAATAAGTGAGCTTGCATCTTGTAGAAAAATATTTTTCAAAGAGAATTTGTAGGGAAAAAAATTTTCTACAAAAAAAACAAAAAATGCCAAACCTAAATGAAAGTGCTTTTGCAGATAATCATGTCCAGTTTTAAGGTTGAAATTTACCATAGATCTGTGGAGGTTGCGCGGAATAGGCTTTGTTAGCAAAGAAACCCACTTTTTCTCGTGAACACCTTGTACACATTTTCAAAATAAGAAACAAAATTTCTTTTAATAAGCTTTTTAACAGTATGGTACTCTAAAGCTGGACAAGGTTGCTATAGATTTGAGCCAGCCTTGCCAAATTATCAACTGAATCATTACTATTAGAAAAATAAATACACCATTATATACAAAACTAAAAGAGAACATAAAAAAAAACAATTGGTACAATGATATTTTATATGCTAATGAATATCTTTAGTGAAAATAAAGGATGAAATTAGCAAGATATTGAATTCCCAAAGAAATAAGTTATAAGTTTTATCAACTGTCTATATACTGATAAAAATAAAATATGCATAAGGTTAGAAAAAATTCTTAGATTTTAAGAAATCAGTAAAAACAAATTAGAGCAAAACTATTAATAAAATTGGTATAAAAAGTTTGTTTTTAATATATAATAGCACAAAAATATTAGTATAATCAATTTCCATATAAAATGGAATTTTCTTTCTTGTTTTAACCTTATTTCCTTGGCTTCATTCACATAACAGCTTACTTACCAGATTTACAGACAAAATTAAATTCTAAATCACTACAAAATAAGTGCCAAGATAGGTATCAAATCGATGAACAGTTGGATTGGAAGCTTGGTTTTTTGTTTATCGATGAACTTACATTTTTTTCACACATGGGCTTATCAGATTGAAACCTTTAGTTTAACATGGATTCCAAACCACTGCAAACATCGAAGCTCAAAAATGTTGATCTGAAGGGCAGAGCACAATAACCATTCAATTGCCAGCTCAGCAGGCTTAAAATAGATTGTTAAACACTTCAGCTGACAGTTTAAGCAAAAAATGCAGAAAAATTTGAGATTTAAAAATTTTTAGTATCACGCTAATATTAAAAGATCAGATTATTAATTTCTACTTAAAAACTTATTTCAATCCTTGAAACACAATGTCCACATAAATTTTTACTTATTCTTTCTGTGTGTGTATGTGTTAGTTATTGAATTAATCACAATTTCCAAATTGCACACCATTACTGAACGCTTGATAAATTTCTCCGAAAACTATAGTAAATGGCAAATAAAAGTATTTTAGAAACTAGAAGCAAAAAAAATTTAAAAATCCAACAGCTAATGGGTTATATTTCAAAATGAAGAACATAGAAATATTTATTCTGTTTTAAAATTCAGAAACATAAAACTTTTTAAAATTGGCTGACATCTTTCAGATCCAGAAATAGTGGAAAACAAATGTCTAATTATTAATACCATGGATTTGACTTTATTTTTACACACACAGATGGGTCAACTTAACAGATATAAATTATTTTAAATGTATTCTGAACAATAAAAATAATCAATGTTGTATGTTATTTTAACTCTATCAAAGTTTTTTTTTTATATATTTCTAATGTCTGGCTGCTACTAGGATATTCCATTTATTTCAATACTACAAGGGGCAGAAGTGAGGGCATCCAGTGGGTGTCATTATGGCCCTAAAATGGGTTGATCCTAATTTAGAACCAGGGACCAAGCAGAAGACCCATACTTTGCCTCCATCCCCATTAACCAACACATTATAATTTTACACATTTTACACATTGCAACACATTTTACACAGCTTAACTACCATAAGTGAACATGACAGATCTTCGTTTGGGTCAGGATTCAAACTCAACACCTATCCACGATAGAGAATGAACACCCTAACCCAGGGCTTCTTAAACTTTTGTAATTCACGACCCCATTTATGATTGCGAGTTTCTTGACGACCCCATACAAATATAAAAGAAAATTAAATTAATATTTTTTGATAATTTATTTATTAGGTAACAATATACATATACATATAAAAATATATAAGTTTAGAATTCGTTTTGAAACATACAAAAATCTAAAATTAAAAATTGCACAAAAAATTATAAAATTGTAATTATTATAGTTTCAAAAATAAAAGTGGATTCTGACCGTCTTAATTCTCTCGAATATATTCAAGTAGTTGCGTGGTAAGTATTAAATTAAAGTATAAGTTAAAAAATTAAGGAGATGGATGTGCCTGTTTTTTATTGCATAACAAATCAAATCTTGGTGGAATGTTTGAAACTGCTGGACGTAAGACCTCTTCAACATTTTTTAACGCTGAACGATACTGGGATTTAATATGTGTTAAAGCTGAGAAAGTAACTTCACATAAATATGTGGTGTTGAATAGCAGAAGTACATTTAACGCCATATCAGCGATTGTGGGAAATTCGGTTCTAGTTCTGATCCAGAATTCATTCAAGGGCTTTTTTTGAAATTGTAGTTTTAAGTTTGAGTCACTCGAAAGCTCAGCAAATTCCTCTTGAGCTTTAAGTGGCAGGTGATCAATATCACTCAAGCCAATCCAAAACGGCTTTTGAATCCAAACTATTTTTTGGAAACCAATATTTAATATAAAATATGTCCGGATTTTATGATATATTTATCTACAATAATTGTTATTTTATCTTTATAACAATAATTTTACAAGTTAAAAAACATTTTCTGTTAAATTGTATTTTTATCTCTCGCGACCCCAGAATTTTGCTACGCGACCCCATATGGGGTCGCGACCCATAGTTTAAGAAGCCCTGCCCTAACCAATCAGAATTCAACAATCTCACTTTATCAAAATACCCCACCAGGTATTATTTAATATCTAAGCTCCGAGAGTTGATCATTTGGCCACTAACCTAAAAGTTACAGGAAAAGTACAAAGATTTAACAGAAAAATTATTTTATATCCAAAACAGAATGTATCAGTTTTTCATTTTTTTTAAAATAAAATTGGGAATATTTTTATTGTGAGTATAGAGTAAAAAAGGCTATCGTTAATGGATTACAGATATATTTTATCCAATGTATAATTGCTTTGACTTTCAAACACTATATCCGTAACATAATATTTGAACTGTGAATATATTTTTAAGAGTGCAGACACAAAATTGTCTTCTTAATGCAGTAAAGTAACAATCTTCTAATTTAATTTAAAGCTCTGGTCTATTCTAAATCAACATCAATATTGCAACTAAGCACTTGAAGCTGGTCATCCATGATCCATGCTATAACAAACAAATTTATTTAAAGTGGTTAATAAAATTTCAGACATTGCTTTTAAATGATCATTAAGAAAAAGTAATTTTAGTACCAGATTTATTACTCTCGGACAATTCTTTAATTCAAATATAGAATTATAAAATGAGAATGACACAGAATCATTCAAAAAATCAAGTCAAAATATTAAAATTAAAACCCATCACTAATTTGAAAATGAATTTCACAGTAAAAATACAATATTTATAAATACAATAAATTACGTGTTTAGAGAAGCTTCAAGCATTATTAAATATCATATAAAAAAAAGCACTAATGTTTAAGAAACCTTTCAATATTTAAAAAATATTCTCAGCAGACAGCAAGTCTCAAAACTTAAGAAATATGGTTCGATAACAAAAGTTTTGTAAAATGATTCATGTTTATTCATTCCCTCATTATAGAAAGTAATGAAATCTAAGAAATTGTATAAAAATTATTAAAAATTTAGATCAAAATCATACAGTTAGCAAATTTTGTAAGCATTTCAAAAGCAGAATTTAAAAATTTCTAGAAAGTGGAAATATTTGTTAATAAATTTTAAACAGATACATGATCTCTTATTTTAAATTGTAATTAAAATATTTTTAAAAAGAAAACTGAAATTCATAATTTAACTAACTTTAAACACAGCTTTTTAGATGGGTATTTTGTTACTAAAAAAGTGAATTTATTTAATGCCATAATTTAAATATCCGTAAAAAATTTAATGATACACGAATCAGTGAAGCTTCATTTACAAAGTATTATGCTAAAAAAACATCTTTCAAATTTTATTAATAAAATGTTTTTACATATTATACTCATACAACCAGACTAGTAGTTCTTTAAAAAATATATAAAACTATTTAGATTGGAATTAAGGAAAAAATTAGTATTAAACAAAGATTTCAGAATTTTAAAGATATTCATGATAAATTTGAAATTATTTTTTAATTTGAATAAAGTTCATATATATATATATATATATATATATATATATATATATATTTTCTTTTTTTTTTTTTTTACTTTACAGACAAGATTTTGTTTTAATAAGATTTTGCTTTTTATGAGATCTTTTGTATCTGCTAAGATTACAAAAATTATAAGTTACTGTTCTAAAATATATTTCACATTTTAAAATAATTATATTATAATCAAAATGTAAAAAAAATTATCTTACAGTTGGAAACATTTTACCAGATTTAAAGATTTTTCAAGGCATTTTTATATCAATTATTAATCCTAAAATTAGCATCTAGTAAATAAATTTCTGAATAGGAACAAAATATTTTGCCATCCAAAGAGATATATCATTCTAAATGCCTGCTCACCACTTCTTTCTTTAGGATCCAATACACAATTTAAGGTTTTTAGTTTCTTATTAGGTATTCTTATCAATTATATGGGTTTCTAACAAACAATTTAAATATAGCTTCTCTTCAATTTTTAATCACAAATACAATGAATTTATTTTGATAGTTAGAATTTAGAATGACATAGTTTAAGCTAAATCAGCAGTTTCACATGTACACAAAAAAACGATTGGAAATAAGTCTGAGCATGAGTAACAGCTTGTCACGTTTCTGTTACATTGTATCATTTAACGGGTCATAAATTTAGTGACATTTTACTAATCATCGAATCAAAGCAATTGCGGTTGATGTTATAATATACCGATTTATAAATATTTTGATTCACCAAAATTATAAACACCATCCAGAAGAAAAGTTTACAACATTCTAGGACACAATGCTGATTTATTAATATTTTCTTTAAATGAAACTGAAGATTTAGCTTGATTTTACGAATACTACAATCAAATTGAAAAAATTTATTAATAATTTAATCCCATTCAAAAATTAATAGCTTCCGATTATTTCTTTATTTTTTTAAATAAATTTTTAGACCACGAGGTCAGTGACCATATATTTAACTAAAATTTGATAATAAAACTAACCTGTTTAACAATTCCATAACCAACTTGGGGAGAAGACTGTTGGGATGTCATCATGAATTTATTCAGGTATTAAAAACCTTAATTTAGTAAATATGAACACGTTGGACAATATGGTTGATAAGACGAGCAAAAGCCAGATAATCAGCAGAAGAAACGTGTGATAGTGAGCTTAAAACGTGAAAAGCATTTTCTGATTAACTTGCAATAGTTAAAGTTGCAGAAAAAGCATTGAATTCAAAATATTTTAAGAAAATATCTTTAGCACGCGGACGCAAGTGAGCCTTGCCAACGTTTGTTACTAATCAACCACGATAGCAGACGAGATGATGTGGCGTAAGAGTAAGCAAAGTCAGAGTACTAGTGCGAGTAAGGAAATTTGAATTAGGAAGGTAAAAGAATATTCATTCATACGGTAACTGTAACCATATGGAAAATAAAACATTAACGGAACTGAAGTCTAAGAATAGGTTAGGTTTTGCTGGCTTTCCCCATCTAAATAAATTTTTTTAATCCTAAAAAAATGGATATACTAATACAATTAGTTTAAGAAAACGTAAACTAAAACCTTCTACCAAGTCAAAAAAATAAATCTATAAAATACTGGAACACAAAGTTCACCTTCGAAATTAATAAGCATTTGAATGAAAGATGGCAGCGGAAATATGACGCGGTGAATGTCTGAGTTGACTATTGTTCATTTTTTTTCTGTCATAAGTAGAGAGGTAAAATTCCCGGGAATTTTGAACCGCGGGAATTTATTCTGGAATTTTGGAAGTAAACCCGCAATTCCTGGGGCCTGAGCAGCTACCAGGCATGTCGGCAGATGGTGGATCACCGAACGTCCTGTAGGAATGACAGGATAGCCTTGAATATAGAATCAGAGGCCGCGAACCAGCTCCCGTAAGCAATGGTGATATGCAATCCATGCCTAGGGCTCTTTGGCACCGCGGTAATGGTGTCTTAACGGAGCCTCTAGTTGCCTGATGAACTTCTAGAGCTTTTTTGCCTTGCCCAGTAACTCAGACAATGCTGGGTGGACTGTTGTATTACCTGAGCTTATTAATTGTTATCTTATGGCTGAAAAGACACAAGAAATATCTAACCTTTCTGCATTTGCAGGTGAAGCCTCTGAAGTAGACCTTGCTGAAAAAGAAGAGGGGAAATCAAAGGCAATCTAGTGAAGGGGCAGCAATGAATCCTTCACAGGAGGTAGAATAGACCTCCAAACAATCTTCTTCTGGTGAAAGTCAGGAAGTTATCGCTAGCCTGACTGACTCTCTGACCAGAATACAGCTTAAAAAAGGTTTTCTGGTGCCCAGAAAAAGAGGCTGTTGCGGGAACGCAAAATCGCCGAGGGGACTTGGGTTGAAAAACCCAAGACAATCATACGCGAAAAGTGTCCCGTGAACCGGATGGACCAGGACAAGACCGGAAAGGCTATCAAAAGACAAGGACCTGGGGGATTTAAATACAGGGAGACTCTCAAAGCGGTCAAGATGGCTGTGCTCATAGAGGGTCATCCGGGAAAACGGCAAACACAGGAACAGGCCTCCGACCTGGAACTCTTGTTAACCGAGAAAATAGGAAGTAATGAGGAGGGTTTTGCCCCAACCTTCCTATCCTGTAAAATTGAAAATGGAGCACTAACTGTCAACTGTGCAGATCTGGGGAGCTCAAAGTGGCTGGAAACGACTGTCAGTGACATAAGCCCCTGGCAAGAGCAAAAACTCTTGGTGGGTGAGGCAAGGAAACTTATCAGAACCACCAAGATAATTGAAAAACTGCCAAAAATCTGTAGTAAATTGGAACCTAAACAGGTCCTGAGAAAAATCGAGGCACAGAATGGTGGGGTCACTCCAACGGAGTGGAACGTTCTTAACATCAAGAACGACCCATCTGGGCAGACCATCGTTCTTAGTGTACCTGAAGTAGATGCTGCCACACTTGGTGTAAGGGGATATAAGTTTCATATCGGACTTCACCAAGTGCAAACAAAAGTACTTGACAAACCAGATCTTGCCGATGGGGGTGAAGGTAGTTCAAGCCAACCTCCACCACAGTGTAGAAGTGGTAACATTAACCTCAGTAAGAAGTTTCTTAATGGGGATATACACCTGGCCCTGATTCAGGAACCCTGGCTGGTTAGGGAGAGAATCCGTGGCCTCAAATGAACTAAAGGTAAGCTTATCTATTGTACAAATAGCAACGCTAGAACTTGCATACTCTTACATAAAAACATTGAGGTTTTACCCCTTTCTGAATTTATCCTTAGAGAATTGATAGCTGTGAAAGTCAGACTCACCGTAGAGGGAGGGGACAAAGAAATTGTTTTTGGCTCTGTGCACCTGCCCTATGAAGAGAAGGATCCACCTGACCATTCTCTGCACAAGCTCATAAACTTTTGCAGAGACAACAACTTACAGGTAGTCCTAGGACTAGACTGTAATGCTCACCATGTTGTCTGGGGAAGTACGGACACAAATAAAAGAGATGAGTGCCTTTTAGAATTCATTCTAAACTATGGGTTAGATATTCTAAATGAGGACAACGAACCAACTTTCTTTACTTCCAATCGATCTGAAGTAGTTGACATTACTATAGCGACAACGCTAATTAGCAAAAATATCAAAAATTGGAAAGTAGATGGCAGACCTTCTGTGTGGCTCAGACCATCAAAACATTCATTTTGAAATTCACTCTAATGTGTGTCTGGATCGCACGTTTAGAGACCCAGTTAGGACGGACTGGAAGTAATTCCAGGAGGATTTGACTGGGTTGGTTGAGCTCGGGAACAGACCTATTAGAGACAACTACGATTTAAAAGTTACAGCAGACCTTTTGCACAGTAGTATTCTAGATTCTTGTCATAACAATTGCTCTATTCGCACTGGGAGAGCTAAACTCCAATGTCCTTGGTGGAATGACTCTCTAGCAGCCGAAAGGCAAATGTTAGGAAACTTTTTAATAAAGCAAAGAAAAATGATGAATGGGAGAACTATAAAACGGCCCTCACTAATTATAACAAACTTGTTAGAAAAAGCAAAATTAACTCCTGGAGGAAGTTCTGTGAAGAGATAGATTATATCTCTGATGGAGTTAGACTACAAAAACTCCTCAAAAGGGATGAACCTATTTTGGTTGGCACCTTAAAGGACAAGGAGGGTAATTTTGATGCTTCCGGGAAAGAGGTTATGGAAATTATGACCAAAACCCACTTTCCAGGAGCTTGAGATATTTATACCAACGAAAGGGTGCACTGCATTGGCTCTATGCAAAGAGTCAATAGCGATCAATGGACCATCGCTAAAAATATCGTTAACTACAAGTTGTTAAATGGGCAATCTCTGCCTTTAAACCTCTAAAAAGCCCAGGGCCATATGGCAAAAGATTAGGATTGTTTTCATTCCTAAACCTGGCAAGGACACCTATGACCAGGCCAAGTCTTACAGACCTCTCAGTCTTTCTTCATTCTTTCTTAAAATTATGGAGAAAATCATTGATCAGCATATAAGAGATTACTTAGGTATTAACAGTCCTTTGCATGTCCAGTTATGAAGCCTACGATTAAACGTATCTTCTGCCTAGAGCATCTTAGAATTTCAGAGGCAATCCTCACTGATGATCCACAGATGATTCTGGTCAGAGAGTCAGTCATGCTAGCGATAGCTTCCTGACTTTCACCAGAAGAATATGGTTTGGAGGTCACTTCTACCTGCTGTGAAGGATTCATTGCTGCCCCTTCACTTGAATGCCTCTGGGTTTCTTTGTCTTTTTCAGCAAGGTCTACTTCAGGGGCTTCACCTGCAAATGCAGAAAGGTTTGTCATTTTTTGTGTCTTTTCAGCCACAAGATAACAATTAATAAGCTCAGGTAATATAACACCCAGCATTCCCTGAGTTACAGGGCAAGGCAGAAAAGCTCTAGAAGTTCGCCAGGCAACTAGAGGCTCCGTTAAGACACTATTACCGCGGTGCCAAATAGCCCTAGGCATGAATCGCATAACACCAGGGTTTATAGGAGCTGGGTTCGTGGCCTCTGTTTCTATATCCAAGGCTATCCTAACATTCCTATAGGACGTTCGGCGATCCTCCACCTGCCGACGTGCCTGGTAGCTGCTGAGGCCCCAGGATTTTTTCAGTTAGAAAAATAGTTTCAATTTTTTTCTAACAATATTTGAAATCTATCAAAAATTAGTGTTAATGTAACAATTTGAAGTGAAAGTTCTTTAATTTAAAAATGATTGTCTCTAAGAAATTTCTTTCATTAGTCATCTCATTTATTTTAATTTTGTTTGATATCTTTAAAAAATATCACATTACTATTCCTTTCTTAAAATTTTTCTGGATGAATTCTAAAAGAATTTTATGGTTTTTAACTTGCATAAATATACAATATGTAAAAATAAAATCAAAATCCAATTTTTAATCAATGAACCTTTTTTTGTGTTCCTAACAGCAATACAAATTGCAGGTTTTAATTACTTAACTTTTCTTTAAGTACAAAATAACATCTAAATATATTTTACTATACTTTTTTAATTTTTTTTAATAATTTTTCATGAGTTTGTGGGACAGCTTTTCATAAAAATAAAAATATAGGACATCTTTTCATGAAATTTTGTTAAGTTATTTTTTATTTGCTTTAACATAATTTGTATTTTTCTAAATAATACAAATTATGTTATTTCATTTACATTAAAATGTAAATGACTTTATTATATCAATTTATTTTGTTGTATAGGATTGTTGACGTATGGAATAAAGAAGACAACAAATCCTGCTAAAAGATAGGACTTCTGCAAGAAATTTTAAAATTAATAAAATAAGTCATTAAGGTGCAAGGCTTTTGTGTGTATAATCTCTGTAATCTGAGAAAAAAAGTAACTGAGAATGTAAAGTATCTGAGAATGCCTGCAAAAAAAAAAAAAAAAAAAAAAAAACCTCATACAACAGAAAAAAATTCTTCATGATCTGATAGGAAAATTATCAACGTGTTTATAATACAGATTTAAGATTTCGCAATCGGACATTCTATACGTTGGACTATATGATTTAATATTGCGAAATCTTATTTGTGAACAATTTCTGTTTATTCGAAAAATTAAGCTTTCAGGAACTTAAATAATCTGAGTATGTTATCATATATAAACTTACTTAATACTGTTAAATTCTCTTTATTGTAGAGTACTATTTTGAAAACTTTGTTTGTCAAAAAGTATGTTATTGATTCGTTTTGATAAAGCTTTTGGGTACTTCTGTGTATTGTAGTCATAGCCTCGCCAAATTGGCGAATTTTGTCACCCCAATTGGAGGATACATAGGTATTGAAATTTGATTAGCAACTCAGAATAGGCGCCAATCGGGCTTCTTCCCCCAATATCTAAATCTAACGACATATAAAAAACAGTAATCGTAATAAGTATTGATTAAGCGTGAGTATTACGGTCTCCACTCGCCAAGCGAGAAAAGTCGCCAAATAGGTAAAATTTGGGTGACTTTTTTCCCCTCCCAATTAATTCGCCAAAAAATCATCAAAAGCGATCGGTTGCTTAATGTGTCACCAAATACAGAGTAGCAATGTCTCGCCGCCGCATATCCTGGAAATGTTTACCATTTTCATTTTGGATTTTTTTTATCGGATGTAAAGCGCGGTAATTTAAATCCTTTTTTTTTTTTTGCATATTTATATTTTATTTCATTTCGGATAAAAATATAAATATGCATAAAAAATAATGGATATAAATATTGTCTTTTAAATTCACATTTTTTTTATTTCGGCAAGGAAAAGTGCCGGAATTTCAATCCTGTCTTTTTATATTTGTTTTGTATTTCGCTGTGGATATAGCGCCGGAAATTCAATCCTGTCTTTTATATTCATTTTATATTTCACTATGTAATATCGTGCCAGAAAATAATCTGACATTTATATTCAATTTGGAGGTATAAGTATGATATCCTCTAAGTGATTTCTCGCTAAATCTAGTGCCCTTTTTTTTATTGTAATTTTGCCTATTTGAGATTTTGTTTTTATTATAGTGTTGCCAAATTCAGTTTTTGCAACTTCTCCGTTTTTTGGTTGTCAGCTTTAGTTTTCTTGTGTTTTATGTCGTATATATGCTTCTTTTCAGTGGCAATAGCATTTAGTTTCATTGCATTTTTACTTTCACTTCAAGTTTAGGGGCGCTCCGTGGCTGAGTGGTCAAAGTATCACTCCGCTAATCGCTTGAGAGTGTAGGAGTGTGGGTTCGATTCCCACCGTGGCCCTGAGTGTTTTCTTCTGTGGTTGTACATCTCTCATTGTGCTATTTGCCCTATTATCGACGAAGACTTACAAGCGGATCTCAAGAATCAAGCATACAAGTCTGAAAATATATGTATGTAATAAAAAAATAAATTCAAGTTTAGTTTTAATTTTAAGCACAATTTGAATTTTTTCCCTTTTCAATTTGCATGTCGCTGTTTTTTTTATCGGGTGTAAAGCGCTGCAATTTAAATCGTGTTTTTTCATATTTTTTATTTAACTTCGTATGTAGCGCGGAATATAAATATTTGTGTTTTATATTCACATTTTTTATTTTGCTGTTTATATAGTGTCGGAATTTCAATACTGTCTTGTATACGTTTTGCTTTTCACCGTGGATATAGGCAGGAATTTCAACCCTGACTTTCATATTCGTTTTGTATTTTACTGTGGATATAGCACTGAAATATTAATCTTGTCTTTTAAATTTGCTTTGTATTTCACTCTTGATATCGTGCTAGAAATTAAACTCTGACTTTTATATTCGTTTTGGATTTTGTTGTGCATGAAGAGTGCCGGACAAAAAAATGAAAGTAAGAATTTTATTTTAATTATTTTCTGCAGGCATAGAATTGTATGTTAGGTATTTAAATTTCTTATGATAAACGAAATTATACAATCGTTCTATTTTTGGAATTATTCTAGAGTTGCCTATTTTAATTGTATTAATGATTTATAACATTCTATATCTTAAATCTCTAAAATTTATAATCGCTAAAGGGAAGAGATCCGTACAGAAGGTAAAATGCGCCAAGCAGGTGATAAAGTGGTGCGATAAGTTCGTCAAACTGGTTTAACGGTTCGGATTACGTATGTATGACGTGTTTTCGTTTATTGGGTAACATGATCGCGTGACAAGCGCGTTTTGTATGTAACCCTTGAAACTATTATAGAATAATATTTAATAATTTAGTTTCGATTTTTGGAGTTTGTGTGTTGCTAGCGAAAATTAACTATGGACGAGAATGTATTGAACTTACGTTTTTTTATTTAGAGCGTGATGGTAGTAAGAAAGTAAGTATATGAGTTTTTAAGTTGTGTGTATGGCATGTTAGTGTTAGAATGTGCCGCGTACTGAAATTTTTTTAAGGTGGGCGCCATTGCTCGGTATATTAAAATTCGAGTTTAAACAAAAATTGAAATTTGTTAATGTTCGAAATTTAGTTTTATTGCCCGGTTGGCACTGTAGTAGGTAGCGCTACACTGATGTTTTTTAAGGTGGGTGCCATTGCTCGGTATATTTAAAATCAACTTTTAAAAATTTCGTACCTATTTATTATAATTTTAAAACTTCTACAATATTTAATTATAATGAAATATTCAACTTTTTAATATTTGGAATTCTAAAAAACGCGCGATTTCAAAGCTGAAGTTCGAACGCGATCGTTATTGGTTGACATCTATCGCGCGTAGTGACGTAATTTAGGTTGGCGAAAGAGCTGTAGAGCGCTTGGTGCCAAAAGTTGAAATCGCGCCAATCGCGTACAGGTCTGGTAACTTTTACCATTTTTTAAATAGAATCTTTAATCAATACTTATTACGATTACTGTTTATTTATATACTGTTAGGCTGAGCAATTTAGAATCAAAGTGGGGGGGGAACCCAGCTTTATATACATGGTTATTTTCTTATGTAGAGTTAGGCTTAGTAATTCAAAGTCAAGGAAAACCCTAGTTTCTTGTGCCGATGGATTACTATTCTGGGTTGCGACATTTTTCGGTTCATCTTGGCAACTAAAACAGTCGTAATGATCGCCATTAGGGAGGATTCCCTACTTGTTCCAATTTGGATTTTGCTGCGTATGTAGTGTGCCGGACGAAAAATGAAGGTAAGAATTTTATTTTCTGCAAGCATAGAAATCCTAGAATTGTATGTTAAATTTCCAATAATTAACAAAATTATAGAATCGTTCTTATAAATTATTCTTGATTTGTCTACTTTTATATAATTTGTAATATTCTATCTTAAATAACTGAAATTCTTTATTTTATTTTTTTAAATAGATGTCGTTAAACATAATTATTTTTGCTACTTTATTTCTTTTCATTTTAATTCTGAAATATTTTTAATTGAATCCTTAATCAATCATTTCTTTTTATGATTTCTGATTTCTTGCATACCGTAAGTCTTAGCAATTTGAAATCAATATTGAAATTCCTGCATTTCATCTTACCTCCACAGTGGAATAAAAACATGTTAATATAAAAGTCAATATTTATATTCCGCGCCATATCCGAAGTGAAATAAGTATGAAAAAACAGCATTTAAATTGCTGCGCTTTACATTTGAAGAAAATCCACAAAATGAAAATGGCAAGCATTTCCAGAATGTGCTGTGGCAAGACATTCCAACGCTGTATTTGGTGACGAACTTGACAATTAATCGGATTTGGTGATATTTTGGCGTGGAAAAATCAGTTTTGGTGAATTCTTGCGCTTGGCAAGCTGAGACAGTAATCCTCAGTTTATCCACATTACCTACTACATACTACATCTGGACAATGAAGCTATATTTCTAATGCTAATAAATTGCATTTTTTTAATAAAAACTCTAATTTTAATGGCAATTGTGTTCACCTTAAAAAAATTACTACAGTGGTAACCTGACAATATAATTAAATTTCTCATGTCAAAAACTTTAATTTTTTTTAAAATAAAACTCGAATTTTAATTAAATGCCCACCTTCAAAAAATTTCAATACAGCACAATCTAACACTAATGTGAAAACATGCAATAAAGCTTATTTAAAGTTGTATTTATTTATATAAACATACATTTTTATAAAAACTAGTTTCTAATTACCAATCTGAAGGGAACTTTAATGAAAAACAAAATAACTTTCCTAATCTTCGCTGCTTTCACAATTGTTGCACCTGTCTGGAGAATTAATGGCTTTGTGAAGGAATCTTCTATCGTATTTAGTTTATGGTTTCTCTGCCTGTCAAATCAAACAAATCTGTATATCAACAAAAAATGTCTGTATATCAAAACATGTCTGTATATCAAAACAAAAAATTCTAAACACTATTTAACAAATTCCCAGTAATATTTAACCAAATAATATAACACAAAAATAAACTTTTAGTTGATTTATTGGAATTTCTCAAATATTAAAATTATAACTATTTGAGTGAGTTTTTGTGATTTATTATCACAAAAATAAAATTACTTATTAAATATTTTTAGGATTGTACACAAAACATGCATGTCATTAGATCACATTACCTCATAAAACTAAAAGCATGTTATGGATGGGCAATCATGACCGTTAAGGCTCCTCCAGACCGAGGCGGGAACTCCCATTGTCGCTCCTGTGTGGCGTTAGTTCTCAAAGCTTGTGAAGGGGAGAGTTCAAAAAATATTGGTTGAAATTGCTTGCCAATCAATCTCACGAAGTTATCAAGTCTGTCAGTTTTGGCACATTATATTCTGAAAATTAAATTGCTAACTCCATAAAAAATGTCAAAAAGAGTTTTAGATTTTACCGTAACAGCTGCCAGCATTGAATTACCCCCCCAGGTTTCTTAGAATAAAGGTGAGCGTGTGGAAAACAGGGACCAGATCAAGTGCTCAAGGAAACTAACACCAGACTTACTAGTTGCCGTGAATAAGTTGATGAGCTGGCGAGGACTGGATCAACAACCGACTTTTTTGGTCTTGAACTAGTGCTAGGTATTTCAAAAGAATTGATCAGAAAGAACGTCTTTGATCTTTTCAGAAAACAACTGTTCATGAACTGGTACAGTGCCAATGATCAAAGACAATCAAGGGTATTAAATAGCACGTAATAAATATATTTGTAAGTTCCTTGGTTTAATTAGATTTTGTTTCAATAATAAAATAGTTTATGTGACTTGATCTGTTGACTTAAGAGATCTTTTAATGTGATTGTAACAAGTAATTAAAAAGCATAGTTATCAAAAATAATAAAGTATTTCATCTTTTTCCCATTTTTTAAATATAACTAATACATACATGCATATATATATATACATACACTTATAATCACTTTATCTTCACAAAAATAAAACTAATTATATATAATCATTATAGCCATTTTTATATAATTAGATTTACTTAGAAAGCTTTAAAGTTTCATCTGATCTTTCTTTCCTTACATTTTAACTTTATTCCTCAATATGAATGAAATTGACTAAGTTATAATTTAAAGTACATGTGTTTATTAATGAGTTAAGTATTCTGGTTTAAAGTGCTGTGACATACATTTTAACTCTTCAGCTATTTTAGTAGTTTTTTCCCTTGCTTGATAAAAACAAAATTAGAATAGCATAAAAAATACATTGTAAAAACACACGTGGGTAAATTAGACTAAAATAAATAAGTTCAGTAAAACTGTAAGAAATATAAATTATGTATACTTTTCAATAAGTAATCAAATGCAAATACAAATTATAGTAGTACAAGAAAAACGTGATTTTATACATTATTTACAATCACCCAAAATTAAAAAATATAAATCTACAAATAAACTTAATTTCATGAGCGCGTATGTGAAATTTTGTTAATACCTTGTCCGAAGTATACATGAGGCAAATCAGTAATTGAAAAATAATGTGAATAAAATATAGAAGTGTTTTTTTTTTCTTTTCACGAAATAAATTACTTGTAAAATAACGATACATACACACACCTTCATATATATATATATATATATATATATATATATATATATATATATATATATACAGTCACAAAACTTTTGATGTGCAAAGTATATAAGCGCTGTATATTTAGTTAAATCAGCTTTGTCCAAAGCGCGGCCCGCAGTTGGGTTTTTAATATTATAATGGAAGAATTAATTTTTTAGTTTTTTTTTCAAATTTTGTAGGTAGAAATGATTTTAATTTATGTATTTGATTCCCATTCCAACTTGTGTCTAGCGCCTTATTCACATTGCGCAATTGTCAAGGACGTTGTGCAGAATAACAGAAATTACACTGCTTCGATCTTTTCAAAAGCCGCCTGGTTCAACGGATACTAAAATTAAAATTGCAACTGATTTATTAGATTTCGATACCACTAACCATCGGGGAATTGGAGAGAAACCACATTGGCCATCATTTATTTATCGTCATTTGACGTGACAATTGTTGCATAGTAGCTATTTAGTAATCGTTGTGGTTGTGTGTAATGCAAGCCTTCATTTATTTCTTTTGTCAATTTAAACTTGTGATTTAATTAAAGAATAAACAGAACTCTATTGTGTAAAATAACAAGCCTAATTATGTCTGTAAAGTAGCAAAAAATAAGTGATGAAAATTGTGCATTTAATGAAAAATGGGAATCGTACAATCTTATCTGCAAAAATAACAGTAAAATTTTGCGTATGATTTGTATGCAAGATTTGTCAGAGTGAATAAAAATACAATTTGAAACGGCATTATACAACTTTACACGAAGAAAAGTATAAAAAACGTATCAGTGAAGCAAGAAAAATGATTGTAGCCGAGTATTAAAAAACAAATATATCAAGCAAGTATGTTTTCAAAAGTACGAATAATGAACAAAGTATGGCTGCATCTTATGAAGTTTCTTTATTATCAGTCGAAGCAGCAGAAAAAAAAAAAAGAAAAAAAAAACTATTCAGTGATGGGATTTATTGGAAAAATGCATAGTTTCAATTACTCAATGCTTCGTGCAGACAAAGTTGGTGGAAATTTTTGAATGTATAGCATTATCTCACCAGTGATTTGACAAGTAGATAATATGGGCAAATATGTTTTGAAAAAATTATGTGATTGCATTTTGGATTGCGAAATATATTCAATATGTTTGGATGAAAGCACCAACCAAACAGTTGGTTTGTTTGTCGCTCAACGGTCATTTTTTGCTCACGAGGGCTAATTAGACCGGGACTTACGGTTTAAAGTGGATTCCGAACCACTACAAACATCCATGCCCAAGGTGGGATTCGAATCCACGAACTGTTGAACCGAAGGCAAGAGTGCTAACCATTCGGCGGCCAGCTCGGCCACCAGCCAAACAGATATCAGTCAATTATTAATATTTATTCCTTGCATTTCAAAAGATTTTACTTTTACAGAAGAAATGTTAAATTTGATGCTGTTACCCGGAACAACTGAAGGCGCATATATCTAGCTGTCAATGAAACCATCATAGGCTAGAAGGATTTCAAAAATGTTTTGGCATTGTAACAGATAGAGCAAAAGCTGTGACGAGAACCGTGGCAGGATTCACGGGACTTCTTAAAGGAAATGGCATTAATTGTCTGTTGACAATGCAATTGTAGAGTTTGAGTAGCAATTTGCAGATTTTAAAGAATTAGAGTAATATATCACTTTCCAATAATCCATTAACAGTTGAAAGTGTGACCACTGATTATCAATTAGAATTTTGTGACCAATAATCAGGCCCCTTTTATAATAGCATGACAGAGTCTGGAATAGATTTATTTAAGCTCCTTGGTATTTTTCCCAAATTAACCCAATCTTGGCTTAAAAATGGGTTTGCTGATGGGCAGTAACTATCTTTGTGAAAGTGCATATTTCACAATGAATTATATAAAATCTAAATATAGATATTCACTGTTAGATAACTCACTTACACACACTGTGTTTGGCGACAACTAATATTAATGTTGATATTGAAAGTGTTGTAAACGATACATCAAATTGCATTAGTGTTTCATTAATGTAACAGTTACATAGTAACTATATTATATACGCTACTGAGCCATTATTTAAAAAATGTCTTTATTTGTGTGGCCCTCCAATCTCTTTAGTAATTTATATTGGCCCGAAATTAAATTTGGTCTGGACAGCCCTGAGTTAGATTATGAATAAATGATTCTTGTAAACTGAATGCAACACACACATTTCTTAAGAAGGGAAATAACATTTATTAAAATATATATTGAAATTAAATACATAACAAAATCGACCAACTCAGTCGTTTAACAACCATACAACATTTTGTCTCTTTTTCAGTTCTAGAACCATACTGGCAAGAGCTCAATATATATAGTTTTTAAACATTGTCACAGTTGCAGTTATATTCATCAATATTTACATAAGTATGAAAACAACATTTATAACACTTCTCCGCCCCACGGTCGTATTGAATTTATAATATATTCTATTAAAAAATTTCAAATTTATCTTTTAATAAAGCTTTTGTTAAATTATCTGCTAAGTTAATTAAAAAATAACATGTTTAAGTACAATTCCTTATTTAGTAGTTCCTGAATAAACTAGTATTTAATATCTATATGTTTTGTTTTCAGTTTCATTATTTTTTGTGAGAAATATGGCTGCTTGGTTATCACAAAATTGTATTGGTTTATCAAATTGATATAAGTTTAACTCATCTCACTGTAGAAATTTTCATAAAAACGTGTTTTTTGTCACTGTTTCTGGAAACATTCTAATTCTATGTATCCTGTTTTCTTGCAGTAACTATACGGCCCCATAAAAGCTCGCTTTTTTAATTTCGGGTCCATCACACTTCTACTGTTTATTCTTTCAGACTCTACTGTTTGAAGAAGACTCTTTATTCTTCTAACTTTTCTTGGATCTTGAAGTATATGCATCTCCTACTATATCTTGTAAATTTTCATCCTTTTTCTTTAATTCTATTCGACCAGGCTCATTAATAAGTTGCCGTTCGACATTATTCAAATTGAAGTCTTTATCTTCCAGTCGGTATAGCAATTAAGATTTTTCGAATTCAGATGTCAATCTTCTAATTAACGTAAAACAAACTAGAATTTCAGGTATATCAAATCCAGCATCTTCGATTTGCTTCTTTTCCATAGCTGTTTTACAAAGTATTATCACGCTCTAAATCTCACAGAACAATTGTTAGTTATATTTTTTTACGCAACTGGAGCTGACCTACTTGTAATTGGTGATTTGGCCAAAGTAAGCCAGTCAATAATTTTTAGTGTAATCTCCTGAGTTAGCAAAGTTATTGGTTCTTTGTGACCTCAATATATTGGAATGCCTCAAACAGAGGAAGGATGTTCAAAGGTTCTCTTTTTTATGTAATTTTTATTACTATACTTGCCTGATTATTGCATGTATATAAATCTAGTCTTAAAATTATAAGATTTGGTAAAACAGATTCTGATTTTTGTATGCATGATAGGGGATGATACCTTGCTTATTTTCAATACTTTATTTTTTCCATTTGGCTGGAGTGTTTTAATTACGGTTTATATACATTCCGTAATTGGTCTTAATTACGGTATATATGAATATTTATGATCAGATAAGTTTTTGCCCACGATTTTCCCCATTTATCACTTTCGCAAAATTTTATACACATATTAACATGCTATTAAAATACATTATAAACTCTCTGTAATAAATATAATATTTTTGAATTTTAGAAACTGCCCTTCTGATATGTCCATAAAATACAGTTCTGAGGCTGCGCAGTACAAGGAGATAACAACCCTTTTAATAATGCCATTCACAAACACATAAATCACTCAGAAGGTTGATTTATAACTTAAGAAAATATACGAAATACCAAAAATTAACAGAAAAATGAACGATGCATTGAAAAGCCGAAAATTTAGCGAAAAATTAACTACGCCGTCATTTTAAATATAAATTTTCCTTTAAACTTAACACAAATTTTCATTTTATAGAAGACCTTGTAAATTAATATATAGCGTTATAATTCTATGAGCGGATAAAACTTAACAAATTAAGTTATGATGAACAGGTGCAAAAGTTTTTAGAAGACTTTGTAGTTGTACATTCTGGTAAAATGTTCATTAACTTGATAATATTTCTGTGATTTCAGTTGATTACTGTTATTTTTTACTGTAAACTTATGCTTTTTCTTTATAGGACATAAAAATGGCATTAAAAAAGGGCTGAAAGTGGTGGAATTGATATTCCGACCAATGAATCTGAGCATGTTAAGCAGCTGATGACAAAGACTAAAAGACCTAAGGTAGATAGTGTTCAGCTGTCAGATAATAATGAGGTCAGATTCATTGAATCCCATGACCCTGTATGGCAAATTGAAATGGAATAGGCTAAAAAATTTTTAAGTGTAGTATGCCACTTTAAAAAAAATACACAATAAAACGTCCCACTTAAAAAAATGATACAGCATGGTGATGGGTGTCTACATTCCCTTGCTCTGGTAACCTATTTTAAAGTTACTGAGCCCTCACCACAAAATGAAACAAAACCACACAATCAGAATGGTAAATAAAATTTAAGATCAGTTCTTCTATAATGTTTAAATGCTAACATGACTACCTAATAACAATTAATCAAGACAAGTAATTTAATCTTTCTAATAATTTAATATTCTGTAATTTAATGAGAAAATTAAAGATTGAAGAAAATTGTAGAAAAAATTGAAGATTGAGATCATTATTAAGAACAATAATTTTAGATACATAAATTACAAGTGTTATGATTAAAGAAATTTCAAGTTGAATATAGATTAATAACTGATAAACAAATAAAATATTACATTTCCAAAACTCTATAATATTCTAAAAAAAAATTGAAAAAATTAACATACTAATTTAGAAAGGAAAAAAAGTCTTTTTGATCATGGCAAACATGTTAACTTTTAGAAACAAATAAAAATAAAGATTATTAATACATATTTTCATAATAAATTTAAATTGTTTTGATGTAATGTGAATTAAATCATATATGCAGTTAATTAAATAAAATAGCTTTTAAATGTAAATAAATGCTGTACTCAGTATTTCACATTGCCTACAATTTCTGTTTTCAATTCTAAATTCATTTGAATGTGTCACAGAATAATTCTTTACAAAGAAGGACTTTATCCTACTTATACTTCATAAAAAAACTAATTATTATCTATAAGAAATTACAAAAGTAATTATTATTTTAATTTTTAATTTTATTGTAATTTATTGAGTTTATCATGAATGAAATAACAGTCAACCTCAATAAATTAATTCAATATATCTTATTTAATGTTAATTTTTAACTGGAATGAGTTTCTGTACTTATGATATTTCATAAAATTTTAATTCAAAAGTACGATTATAGAATTTTTGAAGAAGTTAAAAATTCTCTTCTAATACTGCAACGTATAAGTTAGTCTTAAATATTTGTTGTTTTTATTCACACATAATTATGAAGTTAATGAATATTTATGGCAAGATAAATTTGGCATCAAGATTTTCCCCATCCATTTAGCTGTGAAAGAAAATCTATGAGAAGACATATTTTATATAATAATTGATAAAAAATTTCTGTCTCTAATAATTTTTCAACACTACTTTTTTAATAATTGCTATGCTGATAATATTGTCTTATTTTATAATAGAAAAAGCTTAGAAAAAATAATTTTCAGCATTTCTGAACTTTATAGACACATTTAAATATTAAAAAGGTTTCTCGGTCATTAACAGAAGTTCATTTACAAATATAAAAATCAAAAATATATTGTTATTGAAACTATAAACATGTAACAAAGACATAGATACCTATCTATCATATCTTACATTCAAGTATTTATGAAGTCAAAAGCTGAAATAAAAACTTTTGTTGTCAACTATTTTTTTTAAATAAATTGATTTTATTACGGCATGTGGTACCAGTGGTTATGATATTCTAGTATTAATATTTGGTGTACATTTATAGAAAAAATTAAATTTTTATGACATGTATGGAACTACTTGCCTTCTAGCAGTAAAATTATTTCTTCAAAACTTATCACGTGTTTTTAAAAGCCGTGAAAAAAAATCAGATTGTTTAAATTGGAGTTTGCAAAAAGTAATTTAAGTGCTTATTGATGATTCTCTATATTTTTCATGTAAACAAAACCAAAAGTAGCTATAATAAAATTTAAGTTTGAAGCTGTGTTTAATAAAATTTGTGAATGTGAAAGACTTTGTTTTTTCTTCTCAATATAATAATATTCTCTCTCTCTCCGCTTTATAGTTTTTATAATTGAATCTGCAAGGATTCTGATATAAAGATTCTTTCAGATTAAATTTTACTTCTCAGTGCAGCCATCTATCGGATTAAAAAGAATCAAATGTTTAAAAATTCTAGGATCTAAAAAAATTAAAATATAATTTTTTCCAATTTATAAATATTATAAAAATTAATTGATAAATAAATTTATTTATAATCATTGCTATTTATAAATATCAGTTTGGTAATAAAGATTTTCTTTTCCCTTTGATGAACAATAAATTTTTTTTATAAATATACATTTTATTCCCTTGAATTGGATATTTACTTTTTTATCAAGTGTTTATTTTGAGAATAAGATAAAGAATTTTGAATTATTTGCCGTAAAAACATACTTCATTAAAACTAGGTATGAAACTCTTTTATATGTGAAAATATACAACTTACCAGTCAGATGTAGATTTTTTTTTCCAAAGACTGGGGCTGGGGAACCCACATTTTAGCAATGTTTCCTATTCTTATTAAAAAACAAATTTGTACGAATTGTAAAAATTTGTTTTTAAATATCGCATAGTTATCAAATATATTAATTAAAAATGAATTAAACAACTCTTTTAATTATTTATTATCAGCACATTTATTCTTTATACAGTAGTGAAAACAATATTCTATTGTTCTAACTAGCAATACAATTTTTATAAGTGAATTGTAAACAACAATAAAATCCTAATTTTATTTTTAATTATTTATAAAATTGAAATATTTTACCAGTCTGATATTAGAAAAATTTTAATTTAATTCAGTGTAAAAATATTCAGTGGTACTTTTACTTACCACAGCACGCTGCACCCCAGCACATAGAAATGTATAAGACGAACGATTTAAATTCTAGAGTGGGTTACTTTTGTTAATAGTTGGGGAACTTGTATAATTCTAGTGGGTAACTTGTTTTGCAGTAAAGTTTTATAATAAATATAATAAATATGTTTCTCAGACTTGACAGTCCCGGTTGGCTTACTCCACGTCCCGGTAAAAATTAAATTTGATTTTATAGATGACATAATAAGTGTAAAAATAATTAAATGTGAAGGATTGCTTAGAATAATTTGTCATTTATTTCAGTACTGTATGAAAAGTGAAAACCACAGAAGAATGATGATCTGCTGAATAATTTGCTTTTCAGTAAAATATTTTTAAATGTTTGGTGTTTTTCCATATTAATTTTTTGGTTTGAAGAATGGAATGTTTATTTTTATTTCAAAAATATTCTTTATAATTATTTTAAGTATAATAATTAATTTATTACAAAAATTATTTTTTTTCTTCAAAAGACTATTTTAAGGATAATGGGGAATTAAATGATTAAATGGAAAGTTGGAGGGAAAAGATCAATTGCATTTTTTTTAATATTGAATTTGAGATAATTTCGTGATTTTAAGGAAATATTCCTGTTTATAAATATAAGCTCTATATGGATCACGTTACATGACCCTGTTTCAAAATAGAAACGGTACGCTATTGGGAGAGATCTTCGAGATAAGGAGAAACTAAGTACTATGATATAAGGAGAATCTCTTTCTCTCATCGCAATAACCAAAACTTAATAAGTACATCACAATCATTTTTCTAAACATTTTAATTCTGATATTAGTTGAAAGCATTTATTAATAAAATTTGAAAAGCTACGGTTCAGTAAAACATTGAATTTTTGCGCGAAGTAATTTTCTAGAATTTTCTCCGTGTCCGAAGAGTAATCTTTATCATAAAAATAAAATTCTTCTTCACTGCTTGAATCAGACTTAATGTTTGTAAAAAGGTAATATTTTCACAGATGCAACTAACTATTAGAATTTAGCTTTTGAGAGTGAAGGTAAATTAAACCGGACTCTTATATATAGAGATAGATACGCAAACAAGAATGGCAAGGTGAAAGTATGACATTTCAATAATTTGTTCTGGCCAGCTGAAGGCGATTTATTGACACGCTCACATGGAATATATCACTAGACAGATGTTTTCAAGATAAATTGATTGGAAATGTGCATCTACTATACCAATATTACATTTGTTTTCAATTTTAATTTATCGGTTTCCCACGGAATTTGAAAATTCCCAAGTTCCACAAATTTGTCAATACCATCAATCCTGATGTCAATTTGGTATAATCAGAAAGATCAATCAATCTTCTGCAATTTTCATTCTACTTATTAATAATATAAAATTAAACATATTTACATTAATTTCCTGTTTACTCGAAAATTTGGTTACTCCCTTTATTATAAATATCGGTTTAAGAAGAAATTCGTTACCTTAAAGAAAATTTAACCAGCACTTCTGCATCACTAATTATCATATTTTGACAAATTTTAGTAAACATAAAATATGCATGCTTTTAATTTATTTTTCATTATGGCAAAAAATAAAGCTAATATTTAGAATTAAATGCATACGCTGAGCAGTGATGTGAAAATAGAAATGAAGCCATAAAATAAACAATGTCATTCTTCTGAGCAATGATATTCCTAGAATGTCATTGTGTATGCCATTGCTTTTTATTGATTTAAAATACGTACATTTGTAATTTACAATACTATTAGCTTGCATTAAAATCCATATTTTCACGTGAGTGTAAGGCTAACGGATATATTTCTGCTGAAAGGAAGGATTTCTAACTTTTTTTAATTATTGGAATAACAGAAATTTATTAAAAGTTTGCTAGAAAAGCTTTCTGTGTATGTGTGAATTATACTTTTTATTCGTTATATACAATATGAAATTTTACTATTAAAAAATAAAGATTATTATTATTATTATTTTTTTTTTTTGCACAGAATTGATACTCTAGTTGTATAAAAAAAAACCAGTAAGCATTTCTGGATTTTTGATATAAAAACATAACATATTAATTTGGATAATTACATATTCTGCCAAATCCAATATTAGCCACAATATACACAACAGATGTGAATCTTATATTTAAAAATATGTTTAACAACATTTTATAATATTATTATAGTATTTAGATCTTTATAAATTGTTTTATAATTTTTAATTTGTAATCAATTTTTATTTTATGCATAAAAATGTAATGGAAAAAATTAATATAAAATGAGAATATATAACTAAAGCATTTTAACAGTCAAGAATTTTACTAAATATATCAATTATTTTTAATTTAAAATAAGATATCTCTTTGAATTTATATAAGATTTTTTAATTAGTTAAGTTAGTTCGATTTTATTTTGGAAAAGTTGTATTATTATGACTGCTTATTCCGAAAAATAACATTTCTTTTGCAGTACTGAGTAAACATTACTATGATCATTTCGTTAGTACTCGTCTAATAAAACATGAAAATTTAATATGATTACATTTTATTTTATAATCAAACTGATAAAAAATACATAAAATATGAACTATTTCACTTATACAGTATAATTCTGAATATAAGTTATTCAAATATCAATTATAAAATTTCATTTATAATTTTTCAACTACATTTTACTAAAATTTACATTGTACATAATCGGGAGTTTTAATTGAATTATTGATCTCTGAAAAAATCTTCTTCACAAGTACAACAGCCCTTTACATGCCTTGGCTGCCTCAACCACACGCATCCTTCAACATCTATAGCGACTTCTCTTCAATTCTTGATTTTTAAAGTATTTAGGTTTCTTTTTCAGTATCATCTAACTACTTAGTAGTTGGTCTTCCTTTAGTCATGGATCCCTGAGTTTTTTTTTTAGATTTTCGTGGGATTATCATCTGGGCTTCTTCAAACACGGCCAAGCCATTTTAATAGGTTACTACAGATTGTCTATAGGGCCTGTATAGTTCAAAATTGTATTTGGCTCTCTAACGCCCTTCTTCCTGTTCTTGGTCAAAGATAGTTTTGAGGATTTTTCGCTGGAATATAAAAAATTATTTTGATTGTATGAAAAATTAGACTCTGTATATTCTTTGATTATATTTAAGTACATTCTAAAATCTTTGAAAATTAATCATTGGATGTAAAAATTTATTTGCATCAAAAGCAGATATATATACACCATTATCAATTTTCACATTAAAAACATTTAATATTTATTTCACATTAAAAACATATATTTATAAAATATACATATTTGAAATAAAAGTAAGCCTTTAGAGTTAAATAGTAATCTATGGAGGACGAAAAGAAGTTTTATAGAGTAAAAATACAAATTTTTTGTTTGGTAAAACGAAATTTTTATAATTTAAAAAATTATCATATTTTTACTCTTCATAAATTTCTTCCTGTCCTCCATACTAATATTCAACTCTAAAGGACTACCATTATTTGCTTTACAACTTCAACAATTTTTACTAGCGTCACACAAATCAATATTTTAAAAATAAACTTTTCTATTTATTTTAAAATTCTTGTTTAAAATGTTGCATTCTTGAAAAATCTTCAGTCAGAATTACATAATTTCTTGTATTTTCTATCATTTCATTAGTTTTTGTAATATAAATAAATGAGATATGAAGTAAAATTAAAAATTACTTTGAAGCCAATTAAATATTGTACTGACGATTCTTAGTAAGTTAAAACAATTTTTTTTTTGGTATTTTTTCCTTAATGATAAGCAAAATCTCATTACAAGTCTCCAAAATTAACAACTTTATAAAGATTTGTTTAACACACGAAAAAAATATAAATTTTTTAAACGTTAAGTTTATTTCTATAACTTTAATCTTGTGAGTAATTAATAGGAATTTTTTAACGTTTAAATATGGTTGCGATGAAAATTGTTCCACACGATTCTTTTTTTCTCTGTTCTATATAGTTTATGGGAAAATTTATACTTTACTTCAACTGGAAGTTCTCTAGTTGATTAGAAAGACATCAATATTTAATTCATGGATTAATTGGACCGCAGCTAATGGAAAGTAATATTTATTAAAATAGAATTGATAAATAAAATGTGTATGCGATTATTGATTTAAACACAAAGTTAGCAGTTATCTATTTCTGCTTTTCAATACATGTGATTTAGCAATGTAGAAATATAATTTGATTTATCGAAAGCAGTTACTATTTGTGCACTGCAGTGATTTTTTTAGTTTATGGGTCAGACACGCAAATAACAGCTGTATGGTGAACTTCTTTCACAGATTTTCAAAATTAAAATACGGAAAATATTCAGTTCAGTGTTTTTATTTAACTCTTTTTTTTACATTAAGTTAACATAGATTTTCATCATTTAACAATAATTTGTAATTAATAGTTTGGAAAAAAAGTAAACTATCACTTCCATTGATTTTTCTGTGAGGAAAGCAAAGTAGAAAAGTTTTAATCATGGTAATCACTTTAAATATGCAAAATGAAACTATTGTAGCAAATTGAAATTTTGTGTAAATCAACATAACGACTATCTGTTTGAAAACTAAATTTAAGGTCTTTGTTATCAATGTACAGAACTACATAATAAAAGTATACTAAGCTATAAAGATAGTCGAAGTTAATCCAATATAACGATAAGTTGACCATTCAAGTTAGAATTAAAATTGGCGCCATGAATTAGCTCAAGATTTTCATTATAGTGTATAATAAACCAAATTATAAAAATAAAATTATAGGAAGTAAAAAAATTTCAAAATGTATGTCTTAAACATAAATTTATATGATTACTTGACAATTGATAGTTAAACAAGAAATTATGAAAAATCAATTTAATAAAGAAAACAAACTGTTAAAGAAATGCATACTCATTTAAAATGCTCATATCCTCATAAATCCTATACAGTTCGAATTTATGAAGTATTTTTATATAAAGTAAAAAGATTTAATATGTTTTAAATTTATAAGTATTGTTAAATCTCAAGAGGGTAAGGAGGGAAAATAGTTACAATTTGAAACCGTGTTTGGTACATACAGAATTTCTCTTCGAAGCAGGGATTTTAAGTTGTTGGGTCAATACAACAGATGGCGACACTATTCAAACTGTAAAAAAATTACATATATTGCCAAATAGTAGTTAAAAAATAATGCAAATAAATAAAATTATAATTCAAATAATTTTCGTTAAAATTTTAAATAACTATTCATTTGTTTAATAACTTAAAAAAAATAATTTTTGTATACCTCAAAAAGTCCATTTTTATAATTTTTGAAACTTAAATTTCTTTCAGATATTTTATATTTTCATTTGCTTAGCATTAAGAATTGTTCTTGCATATTTTAACTGTAATTACTATACTTGATATCTGAAATAATTTAACGATTAGCATGCGGTTCATTGTCTCTGTCTGGTATGCTTGATATATCGTTAATAATGCTTTGACTCTATAAACTAAATTTAAATAAAAACTAAAACGAAAAACATGTTATGAGATGAATTAATATCCTGGGATCTCCGTTTAATTAATGAATTGGAGAAAATAACGTGATAGAGAACATTTTAGCTACAGTGGCGTAGCGACGGGGGGGCAAGGGGGGCTATCATGCCCCGGGCGCAGCTTGCAGAGGAGTGCCAAAATCATTTCAAAGATAAAAAAAAATTTCCAGAAAATTTCAATCTTAATTTGATCATAATATCAATTTTATTCGGAGAAATGTGTTTTGCCTTTTATAATTCTTGTATCAGGTCCTGAAGAAAAAATGTCATGGAAAAATTAGACTTGGAAGAGAGAAGAGGTTGTTCATGAAAAATGACGTAAAAAGCTAATGGAGTTTGCCTTAAAAGAAACACTTATTAGATTTCCTAATTAATAATATTTTTGCATAGCTTAATTCCTTTTTAAAATTGTGTACTTTTAACGATAATTTTGATTCTTGTTTTTTAATAAGTTCGATTGTCATTTTTCATTTTTTAATCCTTTTTTTAATTGCATATTTTGCTCAATATTTGTGATACTGTTGTTTTGTGAAACAAATCTTGTAAATGTGTAAATAACGAAAATACTTTATTTTTTCCATATAAAATTTCTGGAAAATTCGATTAGTCAATTCCATTTTTTATGAGAAATATTAAATTTAGTATAAAGTTATTAATCAAATTATTTGTGTCAATGTTATATGGTAATTTTTGGATCTATTATCTCAGGAAGATTACAAAAAAGTAAGCAACTGACCTTATTTAATTTTGTAAATACACCAAGATGCACAGTTCCCTTTATGAGTCCTTTATACAGGCTAAGTCAAGTTTTATGCTAGTGAAAGTGGTAACAGTAATGTTAACAAAACAAATAAATTTATTGTACTCAAAAAAAAGTTCAATGAATATCCACTGACCTAGGACCCCTCTGGATGTGATAGTTATTCAAAAATTCAAAATGTCAAAATTATTTTCGAAATTTTAGTGCTCTGAAATATTATTTGACTTATTATTTAATTTCTCATAAGAGATTAAGTTATTTTATTTCACGAGTAATATATTTCGTTAGTATTTTTGATTTCCTTTTATAATACAAAATGTGGAAATTTAATCTTATATTGACTACAATAACATTTTGAAACCTTACTTGCAAACAAGAAAATTGCATAAAATTGATATATTATTAATGAAAATTTGAAGACTTTGACTTGAGGAAAACACATGAACTTCTTCCCTTTTTACAGTTCACATGGTTAGTATACCAAGGTCGCTTCGTCGGCAACGAAAATTTAAATTTTTGAAAATCTGGAGTTTCGACCTTAAAAATATTATAACAATAAGTTATATTTCTGTCCACTATGTGTTTCTTGTAGATTTCAATATTTAATACATTATGCCAGTGTAAATATTTACTAGCATGCTTGTTGAGTTTTGAAAATTAAATATCAAATTATTCATTACTTAAAAAACTATTCATGTAAAATTAATTTATTAATGTTTAACTGTATTTATTCGGGGAAATAATTTTTATTTGCCTTGTAATTTTATTGGCTTTACATTAGCACCTTATTTTGAAAAATTCTTTTTTCAAATGGTAAAATTTAAGAATCCATATATAATTGTTTTTTTTTTCTTTTTAAATGTTTTTGTTTTCTTTGTTTGCTTAAGTATACAGAATAAATTTTAATTAATTAGTTTAATTTATATGAAAAAATATTTTTTAACTTGAAAAAATCCCTCAAGAAAATTGTGCATATTTCTCATTCTGTATTGTAAAATTTTAAAAATTAGAGTTGTCTTTAAATGATATTTGAAAGAGAAAAATTTAAGCTATTACATGAACAGAACTTCCAAAATGTTTCCTAATAGTAATGAAGTTTGATTTTAATAAAAATTAACTCCTATTTTAATGATAAAATCTATTTCATTATCTTAGGAAAGTAATTTTATTAAATATATTAAAAATATATTTAATAAGGAACGTTGGCGAAACATATTGCATCGAATATTAGCATGCATGAAATATTTGATAATTCAAAATCTACCTCTACGAGGTCATGTTGAAAATATTACGCTTGAAGATGGTACAAATATTAGAAATCTGCATAGTAACAAAGAAATTAACCTTGTTTAATATGGGTACAAATAAACATTATACTTAGGATTATATAAACCAGAATTAATAGTTATTGTAGTTTATAATCATTTTATATGTTTTTATTGATTTAAATAATCAGTCATGAATAATCTTCTAATGAGTTTTCAAGGTGTATTATATTTAGGCTAAATGAGTTTGTTCTAAAAGTAATGCAGTATAAGAAACTGGAAATTACTCTCCAAATCGAATTCTAAAGTTTCGGTTCATTCTTTTGGCGATAGATGGCACTAGCTCTTTCCCAGCGATATTTTTCACACAACAAATTTTAGTGCACACACACGCACACACAATTCCTTATAATCTTGACCCAGGAATTGATTTTTTCTGCTTATGAAAATTATAAGTTTCAAAATCTGAAGAAAAATAAAATAAAGTCCTTCGAAATTACAAGAATGGAGATCAAAACAATTTTGCAAGAACATTTCAAAAGAATTATATGTGACTCTGATTACTTCAGATTAATTACGTTTTAAAAATAGCAATATGAAAAAATAGATTTTAATGTACTTCCTCGAATATTTTAATTTGATAATATATAAAACTCATATCGAATTTTATAATTTTAAATATTATTTTAATTAAGACCGAAACTACTTGGAACATTAATGAGTTTGGCTTACAAAGTACAAGTACTAATTATGGACAAATTTAAACATTGGCATGTTTACTTATAATAATACAAATGAATGATTATATGATTGTACTTCAATACTACTTTATAAATTATTGCAAATGATTTTATTTTCACAGTCTAAAAGTTCTTGTATATGAAAGTGTAGTTTGAAAAGTACGGCATAAAAGTTTTTACATAAGATTTCAAGTATTAGAATACTCCATTTCTATATCAAAAGTGAAGCCATAAGTGGTTATAAGAATAAATAATGAGTTTCTTATGCATTAGTTTGTTTGTTAGTAACTTAACAGTCATTTTTATGAACACAAGGACTAATTACACCGGAACATACAGTTTAAAGTGAATTCCAAACCCATGGTGGGTTTTAAACCCAAGGACTGTTGAACCGAAGGCAAGAGGGCTCTATAACCACTCAGTTCCCAACTCGGCGTTCCGTACGCATAATATGTAGTAGCTTATAACTTTGGTTAGATACATTTAAATGAGAATTGACCTGAAATAATTTATATAATTTTGCTAACATTTCTTTTCGAAGTTATTGTAAATAAGTAAGGATAATGACAATAATTTTAATCTGTTTCAGAGTACTTATAAAACTGGGTTCTCCAGTTTAAAATTCAGTAAGGGACCTAGATTTCTAAAGAACCTAGTCGTCAATATGTGGAAATTCATAAAAATATTTCTCACGAATAATTTTATGAGCATCAATTTTCAATAATTACTGACATGTTTTTTCACACAAAGATACACTGCAGATGTTTGGAAAGTATTACAAAATCCTGAGATCTTGTTTTCCTATCATAAACTCACTGTCTCTTTTCACAAGAATTATATATTTACAAACAATTATACAATCTATTATTTACATCCGAACACTTCAAACCATGGATTGTGTAAATCACATAAAAATTTTGATATTGATTTAGGTAGAGCTGTATCTTCAAGTACAACAAGAAGGGTAGCAAGAAATGCCTTAGTACGAAACCGAAATACAATATTTCCATCCAATTTTTCTCAACACTTGTATAATACAATATTACATAGTTTGCAAGATTCTTTCGCCCTTTTTAATGTGAAATTGAGATGCTTGAGTACAATATAATAAATATTAACTTGTAAAAAAAATCACAAATAATCTTATATCAGCATTACTTCAGCAATATTGGAAACCTTTTGAAATAACCGTTTTCTAATAAACACTATATATATATATATATATATATATATATATATATATATATATATATATATATATATATATATATATAGTTAATACGAGAATTGAAGAAAATTTACGTTTTGAATAAATTCAATAAAAGTTTTACAGGAATGTAGGAATACATGAAATTTTTACTATACATTTTTATCACAAAAATTAACTGCACATATCAAAACACAATATTTAATAAAAAATTCGTAATATAAAATACATGCTAATATATAAAGAAATAATAAAAATGTTATTTTTTTATTTTCTAAATCTTATTTTATATTATCATGTATTTTTATACCAAGAATTCCAAATAAGAGATTTACTCAAAAAGTACTTCATTCATAATGCATTTACTTATTTATTTTGCAGATGACCTTTTATTACCTCATTTTCTTCTTGTTCGCACGACATCGGAAAGTTCTTATATATTAATTTATATTATCTCATTATGTTTTCCCTAATTTCAACATCTCGTACTTCTTACGTAGATATTTCACCCGAGTCCACATTCAATAAGATCTAGAATGAAATTTCATTTCTTTATTAAGAAAGGATTTCTTGATCGGAGTTCATGTGTGAGTAACTCATATTCAATCAAATGGTTAGGTAAATATTATCCGTTTAATTTTTCAGTAAAAGTAATATCTTTAAAAGCTACATGTAAAAATGATTAAGATAACTTTCCTTTAATAACATTTCAAGCATAGATTGATTAGTGCTTTGGGCCTAAAATATCATTTTTTTGACCATGCCCATGATTATTTTTTGGAAAGGTACCTTACGACAATTTGCGCTACCTGGTGATTTTATTGTAGAATAAAGGTTAAGTAAGAATTGAGAAGCTATATTCAAATTGCTTAAAAGATCCAGAATTCCAACGTGAATACCATAGTCATTCAGTTAGAAGGATTTAACGCTTCTCCATTAAGAAAAGTTGAATCAATTTTCTTAGGCATAAAATAAAAAAATTGAAAAAAGTTAGATGGTAATAAAAGCGCAAAGAAAAAATTATAAAAATGAGTGGAAAAAAAAAGAATTTTGAAATTTTCTTCAAATAATGTGTAAGCATTTTATGCACTTATTAATATTCAATTAACTTTGGTTCAGCATTATTAAAATTTATTTTTATAAACCATTTATATGCAATATATTTATTCTTTTATTGATAGAAAAGTGTTTTTAAGTTCTGACAATAACTAGATTTAATAATCGTTTACCATAAAATTAAAAACACTAGGATAAAATCATGAATTTTATACTTACCTTCCAAGTCTCCGTTGTGATGTGTTCCTCTTGTATATACGAGTTTCAAGGGATATGTTATTCTAATACATTAAAATAAAAAAAATCAATGCATACATTTAATTAAAACATTTATTGGAGACGCACCCTATTGACTTAAAATCGCATAGGCAACGGCATAGCGAGTTTGGCTTGTGACCAAGTGTCTTAAGTAACAATAATATTTATCTGTACATGTATATCAGTGATTTAATTTTGCAAGCTGGAATATATGCTTAAGATTTCAAGAGCTTATATGATTTTTATTAAAGTCTAGCACACAGAATCTATATAGATGCATACCTCCATAATTCAATAATGTATCAGTTATTCCAGTAGAAAGATTATAATGCCCAAATAATTACCTTAATTCACTGACCTTTAAATATAAAAATTTATACTTTTATTATTTAAGATTAGATGTGTTTTAAAGCATATACATTTGTTAAAAAAACAAATAAGAATGCAAGTTATAAAATATGTCAAATCACTTTACTTTGGTTCTTCTTCTTCTTCAGGTTGGGTTTGTTTGTCATTGGCACCTCTGTTTTAATCAGCATTTTGTACCATTAACTCCAAATCCAATGTTTCCTAGTTTCAGTTACTCGGGTCACCCACTTCATTAATAAAGTCCGATAACCCTTTAATAGAGTCTAGGTGTAACTCTCTAGTATGGATAATGCCTAAATAGGTTAATCTACGGAGGGGGGGGGGCAAGAGCCTCGCATTCGTAAATGATATGCTTGACCGTTTCCTTTTGCGAATGACATTTCCTGCAGATAGGGTCTTGTTGAAACAGTCCCATTTTATGGAGGCGTTTTCTGAAATAGTAGTGCCCAGTTAGGAAGCCTACGATTAAACGTATCTTCTGCCTAGCGCGTCTAAGGATTTCAGAGACAATCCTCGCTGATGATCCACAGATCAAACTTTTAGCATGGGTTTGACCAGGAGTGTTGAGCCAAGCTTCATACATCCTCCGTCTTTCCCATTTAAGAACATTGGTTTTTGCGGTCTTCAAATTTATCCCACAAAAAGGTTCTGCACCAAAAGGAACAAAAGACAATCCTTGTTTAGCAAGCTTATCAGCCCTTTCATTACCTTCGATACCTTTGTGTCCTGGCACCCATACAAGAATCACCTTGTTTCAAGGTGCCAGTTCTGTAAGAAGGTTTCTACATTCCAAAATCATTTTAGATTTGATTTCGAAAGTATTAAGCGCTTTTAAAGCGGCTTGACTGTCACTAAAAATGAGAATCCGCTTACCATAGTAGCTCTTTCTCATATTTAGTCGCAGACAGTGGATAATGGCCCAAACTTCTGCCTGGAAGACCGTAGCGTATCGCCCAACGCTTACAGACAGGCTGATTCTTGGTGACACGCCATATACTCCCAGTCCTGAGAGGCTGTTCTTCAGTGATCCATCTGTGTACCAGATTAGATCCCCGTTTTTTGTTTCAAACATGTTGTTATCCCATTCGTCTCTAGTAGGAAAAACTATTTCAAATGTCCTATCAAACATGTATGATTTTTCCATGATGTCTGAGGGCATCAGGAAAGTAGGATCTTGAATTTTCCTGGTGATGCTCCTGTGCCCTTTGGCAACAGGCTGGTCGTACCAGTAGTTTTGCAGCTTCATTCTGTATGCAGTCATTCTTGCAGTGCTGCAGATAAAGATGTCCAAGGGAGTCAGATGCAACACAACCTCCAATGCTCTGGTTGGCGTGGTGGACATTTCTCCCGTGATGCAGAGACAGGCCAGTCTTTGTAGACCTCCCAGTCTGTCAATCAGTCTTCTGTTCCACCTTACCGCCACCAGATCACACAGGCAAATGTGAGAATGGGCCTGACAAAAGCTGTGTACATCCATAACATCAGTTTTGGAAGTAAACCCCAGTTTTTACCAAGCATTCACCTGCAAATCATAATGCTTTTCTATGCTCGGTTAATTTTATCATCAATGTGCTTATTCCAGGTGAGTTTCTGGTCTAAATAAATGCCCAGATACTTCACCCCTGAAGCCACATTGATTTCAACATCAAAAAGTCTTGGTATGAAAAAACCTTTCCGTTTCTTTTTGCGTGTAAAAGGTACAAGGTAGGTTTTCTGAGGATTAACCATTCATGCACCATTGACCTACATAACTTAAAGCATCCTGCATGAGATGACAAGTTATGTCGAAATCTTTGCCAAGAATAAGGATGACAATGTCATCAGCATATCCTTGCGTATAATAGCCCCTATCATTTAGATGTTTTATAAGGCTATTTACAACTAGGTTCCAAAGTAATGGTGACAGAACACCTCCTTAAGGACAACCTCTAGTAGTCTTTTTTTTCAAATGATTCATCGAAGATTTTCATTTGTATACATGTATCCGAAATTAAGGCCTCAATCCAAGTACACAGGGTCTGATTAATCCCTGCCCCTCTAAGTGCATTGAGGATGGATGGATGGGAAGTGTTATCAAAGGCACCCTGGATGTCGAGGAAAGTTGCCAAGGCAATATCTTTTTGATCCAGAGTGGTTTCAATCTTGGAAACTAGCTGATGTAGAGCGGTTTCAGTAGATTTGTCGGGTTGATAGGCAAATCGAAGAGCATGCACAAGGGACTATTACTACTCAAGTAATCTCTAATATGCCGATCAATGATTTTCTCCATAATTTTAAGAGAGAATGAAGAAAGACTGATTTGTCTGTAAGATTTGGCCTGGTCATAGGTGTCATTGCCAGGTTTCGGAATGAAATCAATCCTAGTCTTTTGCCATATCTTTGGTATGTAACCCAGTGCCAAGCTAATTATGTAAATTCTAGTTAGCACTGGTATGACAACCTTCTCTGCCTTTTGGATCATGATGGGCATAATTCCATCAGGCCCTGGGCTTTTTAGAGGTTTAAAGGCAAAGATTGCCCATTTAACAATGTTGTAGTTTACGATATTTTTAGCGATGGCCCATTAATCGCTATTGACTCTTTGCAAAGAGCCAATGCAGTGCTCCCCTTCTTTGCTATAAATATCTCTAGCTCCTGGAAAGTGGGTTTTGCTCATAACTTCCATAACCTCTTTCCCGGAAGCAGCAAAATTACCCTCCTCGTCCTTTAGGGTGCCAACCAAAATAGGTTCATCCCTTTTAAGGAGTTTTTGGAGTCTAGCTCCTTCAGAAATAGAATCTATTTCTTCACAGAACTTCCTCCAGGAGTTAATTTTTCTTTTTCTAACAAGTTTGTTATAATTAGTGAGGGCCGTTTCATAGTTCTCCCATTCACCATTTTTCTTGGCTTTATTAAAAGGTTTTCTAACATTTACACTTTCGGCAGCTAGAGAGTCATTCGACCAAGGACATTGGAGTTTAGCTCTCCTAGTGCGAATAGGGCAATTGTTATGATAAGAATCTAGAATACTACTCTGCAGAATATCTGCTGTAACTTCTAGATCGTAGTTGTCTCTAATAGGTCTGTTCCCGAGCTCAACCAACCCAGTTAGTTCTTCCTGGAATTTCTTCCAATCCGTCCTAACTGGGTCTCTGAATATGCGATCCAGACACACATAAGAGTGAATTTCAAAATGAATGTTTTGATGATCTGAGCCAGAAGGTCTGCCATCTACTTTCCAATTTTTGATATTTTTACTAATCAGCGTTGTCGCTATAGTAATGTCAATTACTTCAGATCGATTGGATGTAATGAAAGTTGGTTCGTTGCCCTCATTTAGAATAGCTAATCCATAGTTTAGAATGAATTCTAAAAGGTACTCACCTCTTTTATTTGTGTCCGTACTTCCCCAGACAACATGGTGAGCATTACAGTCTAGTCCTAGGACTACCTGTAAGTTGTTATCTCAGCAAAAGTTCATGAGCTTGTGCAGAGAATGGTCAGGTAGAGCCTTCTCTTCATAGGGTAGGTATCCAGAGCCAAAAACTATTTCTCTGTCCTACCCTCTATGTTGAGTCTGACTTTCACAGCTGTCAGGTCCCTAAGGATAAATTCAGAGAGGGGTAAAACCTCAATGTTTTTATCTAAGAGTATACAAGTTCTAGCGTTACCATTTGTACAATAGATAAGCTTACCTTTAGTTCCTTTGAGGGCACTGATTCTCCCCCTAACCAACCAGGGTTCCTGAATCAGGGCCAGGTGTATATCCCCAGCAAGAAACGTCTTACTGAGGTTAGTAGTACCACTTCTACTGTGGTGGAGGTTGGCTTGAACTACCTTCACCCCCATCAGCAGGAGCAGGTTTGTCAAGTACTTTAGCCTGCACTTGGTGAAGTCCAATATGAAACTTCTATCCCCTTACACAAAGTGTGGCAGCATCTAGTTCAGGCACACTAAGAACGATGGTCCGCCCAGATGGGTCGTTCTTAATGTTAAGAACGTTCTACTCTATTGGAGTGACCCCACCGTTTTGAGCCTCGATTTTTCTCAGGAGCTCTTTAGGCTCCAGTTCACTACAGATTTTCGGCAGTTTTGTAATTATCTTGGTGGTTCTGACAAGTTTCCTTGCCTCACCCACCAAGAGTTTTTGCTCCTGCCAAGGGCTTATGTCACTGACATTCTGTTCCAGGCACTTTGAGCTCTCCAGATCTGCACAGTTGATAATAAGTGCCCCATTCTTAAGTTTACAGGATAGGAAGGTTGGGGCAAAACCCTCCTCATTTCTTCCTATTTTTCTGATTAACAAGAGTTCCAGGTCAAAGGCCTGTTCCTCTGTTAACCGTTTTTCCGGATGACCCTCTATGAGCACAGCCATGTTGATCGCCGTGAGAGCCGCCCTGTAAGTAAGTCCCCCAGGTCCTTCTCTCTTGGTAGCCTTTCCGGCCTTGCCCTGGTTCGTCCGGTTGGCGGGATGCTTCTCGCCTTTGGTTGCCTTGGGTTTTTCAACTCAAGTCCCCTCATCGATTTTGCATTCCTTTATCAGCTTCCTTTTCAGGGCACCAGAAAGTCTCTTTTTAAGCTTGATTCTGGTCAGAGAGTCAGTCATGCTAGCGATAGCTTCCTGACTCTCACCTGAAGATGGTTTGGAGGTCATTTCTACCTCCTGTGAAGGTTTCATTGCTGTCCCTTCACTAGATTGCCTCTGGGTTCCCTTGTCTTTTTCAGCAAGGTCTGCTTCAGAGGTTTCACCTGCAAATGCAGAAAGGTTTGTTATTTTTAATGTCTTTGCAGCCATAGAATAACAGTTAATAAGCTCAGGTAATATGACAGTTCACCCAGCATTACCTGAGTTACTGGGCAAGGCAAATTACTCTAGAAGTTCGCCAGGCAACTAGAGGCTCCGTTAAGACACCATTACCGCGGTGCCAAATAACCCTAGGCACGGGTCGCATAACACCAGGGTTTACGGGAGCTGGTTCACGGCCTCTGATTCTATATTCAAGGCTATCCGGTCATTCCTACAGGACATTTGGCTTTCCACCACCTGCCGACGCGCCTGGTGGCTGCTCAAGCCCCAGGAAGGTACGCGTACCCCCTGGTTCCAGGTTACTTTGCTTGCTTTCAATACTCGTTAATTATACGATTCTAACAGTAATTTTGTTGAATTATAATTTATAAGCATTAAGGAATTATGAAAGACATTTTATTTTTTAGTCTTTTCTATTAGAATGTTAGAGTTCAAAAATGGGTTTTTCATTTCTATATATGTATAAAAGAAATAACTTTTTTACATTATATATGAAAAAAAAATAAATAAAATAAAACATTTGCAAACTGCTTTATATATATAACACAAACGTTTTAGATTCTTAAATAATATCATAAAAACCAGATTTAGTTTTCCTCTAAAATATTTTTATAAGTAATATATATATAAGTAATATATATATAATATATATATAAGTCACTAAATATGTAAAAGTATCAATTTTTTGTTAGTTAAAAAATTTCTTTCGTTCGGAATGCTCAAAAAGAGTTGAATTGATCTTTGTGAATTTTTTATATTTTGTTACATATAAAATTTTTTTTATAAATTTAGTTTACATAGGATTTGTAACATTTCATAAATTATGTACATTTACTTACTTTTAGTATGCTTTTTATAAATTATTCTTTAAAAGACGCTTTAAGGAAATTATTTATGTTTCCAATATAATCTACATTTGCACATAATAAACAGAAAATCTAAGATTTTTGGTGGAATTACTTGCTGAAATAGAATTTTTACAGAAAAATTAAAATTAAATAACCTTGAAAGCTAACGAATGCTGTTACTTTATATTTTTTGTTAAAACCCACATCAAATCTAATCAAAAAAATTGAATACCACTTAGGATTAAGTATTTAAGATTTGTTTATAAAAGTAAACATGTGTAAATATTAATTTCTAATATTAGAAAACTATTTACTGTTTTTATTTTATTCAAAATTATTTTCTCAAATATCAATTCTGATAACACTAAGTCATTTAAGTAATTTTGAGTAAAGAAGACTAAAACACATCAGGCAAATAACCAAACTTAGTTTTACATTTTAATTAAACTATTTTTATATAACTAAGCAATAAATAATAAACATAATATGGCTTACTAATTAAAAAATTAAGTGAGTTTTTAAATCTCTTTTTCCGAATCTAATTCAGATGAATTTGGAAACATCGAATTTTTTTGAATTTAATTAAAATATTTTAATTCTAAAGAATTTCGCTTAATCTTATTGATGCAGCTCTATGGATAATTTAAAAATATTCTAGATATTTTTCAAAAAACAAGTTTGTTTATAACTCAGAATTCTTCGCTTAAAAATTATATTGCTATTTATGTAAATTTTCGGAATTGAAAGATATTGTTTCCATAACTACCAACAATTTTTTTAAGATACAAATAGAAAAACTGCAAAATCCGCTAACATTCTAAAACTTTTCTTTAATTTACTATTCTGAAGTAGTTAATGCAAAGCAAATTTATACTTTAATAGGCAAAATTATAAATAAAAGAAAAAATATCTATTAAGAGTAAGTCAAATTTAAAATATAAAATCTCTATTATCACATATGAATTTACAAAACTACCGGCCTTGTATCCATAATATATAAATTTGATACATCGATTTACTTTACAATTTTGTTAATATACTGTATCATGGTAATAGTAATTAATTAAAAATGATATTTAATTTTGAAATTTGTAATTACTATTTTTCTGGAAATCCTTTAATACAAGTTTGTCTTTTTTTTCCTTCAAGAATTAAATTAATCAGAATTTTCATGTTGATTTATACAAGATATACTGTTGAATTTGTCGGCATTTGTAGTGCAAACATTAAGTGAAAATTTGCAAATTTTAAATACAATGTATACATTAGTTTTCTAATTATAAATTCATTTTAATAAGAAAAAACTCAGAATTATACTTAAGAGAATTTTATTAAAATATCTTAAAAAAGTTAAATTTGCAAGAAATTTTATTTAATTAAATTTTTTTAGTCATCTTGCATATGATTTATTCATAAAAACACATAAATAGGTAAAAACAACATTTGTTAAGCATATAATCAGAGCAATATTACATTGATCTGTGACAAACTGAATTTAAACATCGAATATTCACAATCACATAAATCATTGTACTCAAAAGCTTTCATGGTAGCAACTTAAATTATTTGTAAACACAGGATTTAGAAGTGTACGCGGTGTTTTCCTTAAATAACAAACAGAAATGAAAAATAAAGTACATAAATTTATAAAATGTTGGGTTTTGTGGCGTAACATCTATTAAAGGACAAGTACCAATCCTACGCTATAACTAATTAATCTAGTTTTTATTTATTTATTTTTTGTTGTTAACTAAAGCAATACATAAAAAGTAATTAAAATATAATAATTGTTCAAAAATATAAATGAGATCGAAAATAATATGCACTTAAATAAAATATATAAAAAATAACATAGATCAAAAAATTTAAAAATCATGAAATAAACTAAAATATGATAAACAGTATGATTCAACGCATATATTTCACATTAATGTGATTCAGTTTAAGTCGTTAAAAATCAAATGTTTATACGCGAAATGTATGTTACAATAGGAAAGTGAGTTAATCTAAGTTTTTAGTAGCAATTAAACTAAAAATGGAGTGCTGTATGGAATAATTTGAGTTTGTTGTTGACTTTCTTATTTCTGATTACTGTCAAAGAAAATGGATAAATAAAAAAAAATTTTTTTACAACCTTTTTTATACCAGAAAGTGGAGCTGATTGCTGAAATGGAATCTGTGTGTAGACTTAGAATCAGCACCAAACTTTTTATTGTCATCTATACCTGCGTGGCTTGAAACCAAATCACACAAAATATAAAGTTCCTTGATATTATAGGAATCTAATCTACTGAAAATTTAAGGCAATAGAATAACAATGTTAACACTTCTAACAGCTTTTAAAGCATTAAAGCTATTAGTGTATATGCACAAATATCAAGTATTTTTTTTATAATCATATGCCGAAATTCACTCACAGTAGTGCTTAACTTCAGAAGCGTAATTAGCGCAGGATGAGTGGAGACTGTATATATATACATAAGAGTATTATATCAATCTATACACTTTACAATCAACATGATTTGCTGTTACAGATTCATCATTGAATTCGGAAATATACAAATTTTTACATACAGGTAAACATAGCATACTGACAGCGACGAAAAATAAAACAAGTACGACTTGTGTTCGATTTTTTGTGCAATGAAACGGCTTAGATAATGTCAAGCTTTGAATCAAACCATTGCGGATGTGATAAATCAGACGAAATGATTCGAACATTACATAAGTTAGACAATGACTAACGAAATTACTCAACATCATATATTCTTTTAAGTTAAGGAATAGGATCCCTGAAAAGCAATAAATGAAGAGGGTCAGACATCTGCATTCATCTTAAATCTGAAGGTAATTGTGGGCAAATTATATAGATTCTAGGCAAGTAATGAGAAAAATGCGCCAAAGCATATATACTCAAAGCAGAATAATAAACAGTGTTCCATCTGGATTAACATAGAAAAAGCACTCTGCAGTATAAATAAATATATCTATATCTCAGATTTGTGAATTTTCAAGAAAGTATTTTTGTCAAATGAATAATAGTAAAAATATTCCTTTATACAAAATTCATTGTAATAGATAGAAATACATGTTCTTTTTTTTAAGACATACAAGACTAGAATTGATCATACTTTCAAGAGTCTTCCACAACTCATCAGATACTATTAGTTATGATTCTGAATATCTGAAGGATCTTTACTAAATTTCGGGACTATATGACTTCTCTCCAAAGGATAGGAAATTAATTTTCAGTCTAGATCCTGTTGAACAAAGCAAAGTAAGTTCATAGAGCGTCTGGACTTTAATGTCGAAACCTGCCATAACTGATTCCATCTGGTCTGAGGCTGCTGTCATTGGATTGTTGACAGTTTTTCTAATTCAAACGTCTGAAAATTGCTACGGTAACGCAAGTATTGGTTATGTTGAAAACAAATGAGCATTTACTTGGCACAATTTCTTTGTCTTTAAAAAGGGAGGAAAATGAAAGATTGAACACAAACGTTTCTCCAATCTCATTTAGGGTGTCAAAAGTATATATATAACAGAGTGGATTTTAAAATAGAAATTTAAAATTCTGATAAATACTTTTGACTGTTTTCGATTTTCTCTACAACTGCTTATTAGACGTTACAAATAGTATTAAGGACAAATAGCGAGACTAAGATTCCTTTTGACTTCAAAGATGAGCATCGTGAGTTAATACTTTTGCTCTCTTAAGAGCTATGAAATTTTGTTTTTTTAAGGTATCTCCTAAATACACCTTGTAGCTGTTTTGGCATTCAGTATTCCTTCAGTGTTAGCCAGCATGCACATACAATTTTTAAGGATGGCTACTTAAGATCTGATTTTACTTGTACAATTTAATCACTGGAGCACATGCATTTTCTGAATCCCAGCCATTTCCAAACTACTCCTGATGTTCCACTTTCAATTAGAAAAAGGAATAATGTTGTAAATATATCTTCTTTTTTTGTTTACTAAATATTTTAATTTCATTTCAGACAACAGTTACTCTAGAAAGAGAAAAGAAAACTTAGTAGAGTCAATAAAAAAAAAAGGAATTTCTGGACTTTAAGATTCCAACCACACATCACCGAGTCTAAGAAGCAGATGAAAGCTATCTATACTAATTCTAACCAGGTCATGTACTACTACAGCAGATCTTTGATGTGGTCTTTACTTTTAACATGTTGATCAGTAGATTATCCGCTTAAACCAATCAATCGCTTGATCTATTTAAGCCGATTGATTGCTAAGAACCATAATTCATTTTCCGTTTTCCTGAAGCAGAGGCTAATGTGTTCGTCTCTGAGGGTTTCAATTACCAAGACTTTTCTCTCTAGAAATACAGGACTTCAAGCCCGGCAAATAGGTGATGGATTTAGTCCCTAACATAAGCTAATAACAACAAAGAGACGAAAGCAACTGAGAGGGAGTTCTCAACACGACTAAAGAGCTACAATTAGGGAGAAAAGTAAAATAGGAGAAACAAAAGCCAATAATAGATTATATTGGGCTATCTCAGAATTGTGTGATACCTTATTTATATGTATATACCTAGAGAAAGTTTACTCTCCGAGAGTAGTACCTAAACTATAGCTGCTGAAAAGGAATTGTGTATTAAATTTATTGTGAACATAATGTTATTTCCTCAAACACTATCGAAATATTATTAACTAATGATTTATCTCTTGTATTATACTAGTTACTTTTATCCATTTATTTTAATTCACTAAAAAAATCAAACATGTTGAAGCAAATTATGTTATTTATTTCAGGCTTGTCCCATCAGAACATTGCAAGATTATTTAAGATTCATAAAGCTAAGATATGAAGTATATTTTAACTATGTTGGAAATGCAGAATTAGTCAGACAGATTTTTAAGATATTGGGTGGAATCTTTAAGCATTTTAAAGAAATTATTTAATTTCGTGTTTCCTTATGTTAGATTATTAAAAAAGAAGATTGTTCACGTTAATTTTATTGCATTGTTGAAGAGTGAATAAATCAGTAAAAGCAAATCAAAAGGATTTTTTCTACATATTAAAGAAGTTATTTTACAGCTGTAAATAACTTCACATAAAATTAAATTGTCCCTCATAGGCTACAAAACTTTAAATTAATTTAATATTGCTTTTATAATCATTTTTCCCATCAGAACAAAATGCCTACTTTTGTATTTTAATGCTTAAACGAATTTATATTGCATTGTTTGAATGAATGGTTGGCGAATTATAGCTAATGACTGAAAAGCATTAGCGCTTTAAAACCTGGTTATATCATTGTAATTAAATAAAGTTTTAAGTAAAACAAATTTCATATTTAATTAATAATAAAAATGAGAGAATAAGTTATTAGCATTTTGAGTTAAGATGATTTGTTTCCATGATTTTCAAAATTTAAAAAAATATTACAAATTAGTTCATAAGTTTAAATATTTCTGTATTAAAGTTATCGAAAGGGAAATTTTTTATTCAGATTACACACATTGTGGAATATAAATTTTCTCACGAGTTCGAATAAAATATGAGAAAAACAAATATATACTTAAATATTTTTTCAAAATTTTTATACTTTAATTAATAACTCACGCGACTTTGAAGTTTACACAAATTGATAAAATAATATATTTTATATTTGAAAAACTTATACTTTAATCTTAGAAATTGTTTTTCATAGTATTTTGAAACATCTCGAGTTTAAGTTTTAAGCACAAAAAGTGTACTTCGTAAATATAAAAACATGTACAAAAATGTGTACGGACTTATAAGTAATGTTAAGTTTGTTAAGAATTTGGATCTTCAGATTTATAGAATCAGTCTATTGTAATGCCTATGAATCAAGTTTCTTCAATGGCTGGATCCATAAGTAAGCCAAATATTGAACTTGTATTTAATTTCCCGTGCTTAATATTGATATGATTAGAATCTTGCTTTCTCATCCGGTGGATATTGGTAAAATCCCTATGTAATGATTTGAATGTTGATTTTTATTTCAATTCTACCAAGAACTTAAAATTTATCTCTCTGAGTATTTTGTGCGGATTTCCTACCAGAACATAGTAAATATCACATTATGTAGTTCCAGTGCAACCTAATTTCCATTCTCAAAAGAAAGATACTGATATATGAATCTTCTTTCGATAGTATATATTTATTTCCCATTAGATTCCATTTCTTACATCAAAGATTCTGTGCAGTTCTTGCATAACATTGACATATTAATTAATACACGCATTTTCTTAGTATTTTGTTAAAAATATGAAACTAAGGTCTTTTAAAATAATTATAACATTTGAACTTTCTAATGCAGCTTAAGAAATTGACTAATGCAAGTAAAGATCATAACATGAAAATTAATATCCTATTAGAACAACATTGTACCCCCAGCGACTTAAAAATATTTGCATTCAAAATTTTAGATATGATAGAGAAATATTTTAATCACCAAAATATTCAAATTTCATTTTGAAATTCCATGTTATGATGATTGGTATGATTGATATGATTTTTATTTCAATTCTACCAAGAACTTAAAATTTATCTCTCTGAGTATTTTGTGCGGATTTCCTACCAGAAATATTGATATGATATGATATGATTTGAAATTCCATGTTATGATAATCTCGGCAAACAAGAGGGAAATATTAAACGCAGCATGCTATAAAGCAAGAGCAACATACTTTATTTACATCTGCACAAAAGAATATCTTTGACAAAATGGAAATGATAAAAGAATATTGTAGACAAAATACTATCTTAAGACGGCACTGGAGATATAATTGGAGAAACAACACGAAATAGTGCGAAAACGATATATATTCATGCTTATAGTCCTGATGTATTTTTACAGAATTAATGTGCGGATGATTTGTGCAATTTATATTTAAATTAGAGAAGAGTTTTCGGTGATATAATTTTAAATAGGATCAGAATTACGAAGTCTCTACAGGGGTAATCGAAATCAAAAATAACAGCTCTTCAGATAAGCTTCCTGACAGACAAGTCATTGCATTAAGATAAAAGGTAGGGTCGCAGCGTTTTTCATGGAGTCTACAAGCAAACGTGATTGCTGTTAAAGTTGGACAGAAATTCAATGGCATATAATTGCTTACATTGATGGGTTCAGATTCAATTTGAAAAATACCAGCAATATTTCGAGCACACTCTGAAGATAATTATGTTGTTTATTATGAAATAGTTATAAAGAGCTTTTTCCAATACAAAATGTTTGGATATATTCAAGGAGTATGCATGTGTACTTAAAACAATCTGATTTTTTTATATTCAATGTTGCTAGATTTAGCTCTATTCCAGCATTTAATTGATCAACTGGATAGTTAAATTTAACTTTCAAACTTAACGACGTGGCATGATTAATTCCAGTCCGTAAAATCAAAGTTTACTGTAAAATGTTAAGCATCATCATAGCAATAGTGTAGTATATTATTGGGAGAATAGATATAAACAATTTAAACAGCATATGTTGTTAGTTAAATTATTTTTGTCATAAAATAATCACTATGTATTAAATCACTTTTTAGAAAATGGCTTCACATTAATTCATAAAACATTGTAGAAAAAATTATTGGAAAGAAATATGATTCCAAACCTAGCTTTATTGACATTGTCGTTTCCCTACATTAATCAACAAAAGTGAGACGAGATTTTTACAGCAATGAGACATATTTTTGGAGATAACTCTAAACTTCTTGTAAAGAAGAAATGTCATTAGAAGGGCAAGTGCATTGGCATGTTCAACGAACGTGAGTAGAAATCTTTCTTTATATATGTAACTTCTTAAAAGACCACCTGGCACTGTAAGAAGCTATTACCATCTCTTTTCAACCTCAAAGACGCCGAGAGATATACTATGCCTTGTCAACGTTTTAACGACATAAGTGTATATAAAAGGGAGTTGTCTATATACTAAGCAAACTTTGATCCTCTAACAAACCTTCGACTTTTAACTTGCGAAATTTTGAAGTTTATTTCTGTTATAGAAGTCTTAAAAAAGCGTTTTTTTAAATGGTATTATGATTATATGAATTTTTTTTAATGAATAAACATACTTAAAATGACCGAAGTTGAAAATTTATTCTAATAAATGTTTTACACAAGAAACATTTTTGATAAGTCGTTAAAAAAAAAAAGCTTTTTAAAAAAATACACTCATGTACAGGCACTGCAAAATTTAATTTTTCGACTAGGTTTGTTCCAAACTTCAATGGTCACAGAAAGCCTATATATTCAGAAACATTCTAAACTAAAACAAGTTTTATTTTACTTAGAATATTTCAGCACTTGGCAAGCTAAGAAATGTCATTTACTCGAATTCATTCCTTCAATTTATTTTACTCGCATTTTTTCTATGCTTTTTTATGAAGATTTGATCCTATATATATATATATATATATATATATATATATATATATATATATATATATATATATGTATGTATGTATGTATGTATATAATTTGATTGTTTTCTGCTTTCTCTGGGATTGCAGTATGACTCGGTTTTTCTTCCAAACCATCGTATATATTTTATTCTGCAGTTACAGTGAGATTAATGTGTAGAATATAATTACTAATGCAAAACGAAAATAAAAATGCAAACACACAATTATATATGAATGATTATAATTGGTATTTTCATCAACATTAGTGCACACACACAAAGCTCATTTTCTATGCAAATCAATCATTGCGATATGATTAAACAACGGGTTATTGGTGAAAGTTGGTAGTGAAATTCTCAAAACACATGGAAATAATTAGTTTTGTTCAGAAGGATTACAGCTTTTCGTGCTTTTTCATGAGGGTGATTTTAATCCATTGTGTCTTGTATGGGCAACAAGGGCTTATGAAATAAGAATGCAAAACTTAAATTATCTGACGAAAATTTGTGGCTCATATTAGATTATCGAAAACTATGGATAGGTAGGAAATTAATTATAAATTCTGAATTTTTTAATTCTTTGTATTTAGATTTTTAATATTTTGTATAGATTGCTTGTGTGCTATGGTCTGTTGGTAAGATTACTGGTTAGAGAAAAAAATCTCTACCCTCTAACTTAATCACTGGTATAAAAGGGAGACGGATGTCATATTTCTTTGTTACCAGCATGCATATTTTCCGGATTGTGCTCTTCAAGATTTATTAACTTCCTTCCTTGCTGCATTATTACATTATCTTTGAAAAATCCTCTCGAAAGGCAATATGCTTCGAATTCTCAAAAATATATTACAACAGCCAAAAACTTTTATATTATAGTCACAGCAGGGTATCAAAACCTGTGTGTAGAAGCTCTCACTGTCAAATCAACCGTCTCGAAGTCAAATCAACCGCTTCGAAGTAGAAAATCTTAAGAATTCATTGAATTATTAAATTTTATTTATATTTTTAGATTTTTATAAATCTGTGTACAGAAAGGCAAATCAAGGTCTATGCAATAAAAATATCTAATGGTAAAACCACTCTTTACACAGTGGAAATTACCAGGTTCGAGCCCAGGTACTATTGAACTGTCGATGAGGTAAATATTATACCACTTAGCCAATATTCTGACAGACGTAAGCTGTTGTAAGGCACGTGTAAATTCAATACGTCATATCTTCTGACAAGACTTTTCATAAACAGTGGGTCATATTAACTGTCCCATGGGAGAAAGTTCAGAAAACTCGAGTTCCCACACATGGTCTGTATCTCACTGCCCAATCACCGAGCTGGCAGTGGAATGTTTAGTACTCTTGCTTTGGATTCAGCAGTTTGTGGGTTTGAATCTTACCTTGATCTCTGATGTTTGTAGTAGTTTAAAATCAACTTTAAACTGTAGGTCCCTTTCTAATTGACTCATGTGTGAAAAAAATGACCCTTGCGTGACAAAAAAATCAAACCCACTGTTCAACCGTTGCTACAATTGAATCAAGGCATTCCCCTCCGAAGAGTGACATCATAACACTAGGCCCAGGTAAGCTCAAAAGGTATGGATGCTGTATATTTGCTTCCTGTATCTGTCGATCTTGATGTTTTGGAGTTTCTTACTATACAACTTATAAAAATAGTTCGTTCATTATAAAAAAATCCTTCAAAAAAATACTGAATATGTTTGAAAAATTTTACTACAGCTGTTTGCTGTAAGGATTCGAATTTGATAACACACCCACATCGAGCTAAATATTAATAATTTATTTTGGGAAGCTATTTAAAAAAACATGCTTTCTTAAAACTAAAATTAAACACAGAAATCAGAATTTCTCGATATTTGTAATTTATCGGTGTTATTAACATGAGATACATCCCTTAATATGTACACTCACTTCCAAAAGTTAAGCACGGACAGGAAAATGCTAATTTTCGGAAGCCAATCAGAATTGAAGAGGATGCAAATCTCTGCAGAGGTAGATGGAAGTATGCAAATATGTTTGGTAACAGCCAATCGCGTTTTCATGTCAAAAAATATGCAAAAAGGACAGCCTTATTAGATACCAGCTTTATGAAAAGTTACAGAAGTTGAATGTAAGTGCTGTGATAGAAGATGAGTTTATATAAAACTTTCGTACAATTTGTTTTCAAGACACATGTATCTATGACTTCCAGAAGACGAATGGAAGATTCTAAGTGCTGGCGTGCTGTGGAGCGCATTGAAGCAGGACAGTCTATCTCAGATGTTGCTCTTCGGCGTTCATCTTTGTGTAATTTAACGTTTATGGAAAAAAAGTCCAAACCACACAGACAGTTGTCCAAGGGCCCGTAGCCGGTCACCCAAGGGTTACAAAACCCGCGAAAGATCGATATATTACGAGTTTAGCCAAACGGAATCGCAAAGCGACCTCCACACGTGTTACATATATGGTTACAGCGCCCACTGGTAAGGTAATAGCTGCAGCTACTGTACGTCGAAGATTACATATGAGTGGACTGTAGCCCCGGGTACCTCGAGTTAGTGTTTGTCTATCCGTCCAATCAAGAGGGGCACGACTATAGTGGTGCCGGGAACATGTCAATTGGACTGGGTCTGACTGGGATAATGCCATGTTAACTGATGAGTCAAGATTTGCTCTGGAGTCAGATGACAAGCGTATAAGGATATGGCGCGAACAAGGAACACCCAATCAGCCCCAAAACATCACCGAACATCACGCAATCCGAGGCGGAAGCATTATGGTGTGGGCAGGAATTTCATTAGGAAACCGCACCGACCTGCATATCTTTAAACTGGGTTCTGTGACGTCTGTCTGATATCGAGATGAGTCCTAGAACCCATTGTGAGATTGTACGCAGAAGCAGTTGGCCCTACTTTTGTTTTAATGGACGACAACGCACGTCCCCATAAAGCTGACATCGTTGATGACTACCAGGAAAGTGAAGGGATTGCACATCTGGCGTGGCCAGCATATTCGCCTGACCTTAATTCCATTGAAAATCTTTGGTATGCTCTCGGTCGTGCTGTACCTTTATGTTTCCCATCTCCAGCCACTCTTATTGAGCTGGAAACTACTCTACAAGAAGAATGGCTATTGCTTAATTTTGCGGTGGCTGACCACCTAATTGAAAGCATGGTCAACAGGGTGTAAACTTTGTATACAGATGAAAGGGGATCACATACCCTATTAATGCCTTTTTTTCATTTTATGCTGTTTACTTTCACTTTATACGTAATTATGTTTAAATATCCAGTATGTTATTATCTGATAACTTACAAAAATTTAATATTGTTTCCATTTCTGTATATAATTATTATTTTATGCTTAAATATATATGCTACTTTCTTGGCGAATTTTGTGTCAATCAAAGCAGTATTTTTTTTTTTTTTTTTTTTTTGCACATTTTGCATCTTCATGCTTAAATTTTGGAAGTGAGTGTATATCAAAGTAAACATTTTGATTTATAAAAGGCAAGCAGATACCAAATAACAATATAAGGAATCTCCATAAGAAGTAAGACCTCTCGACTAATATTTTTTTTCCTTGAAGAAATCAAGACCAGATTGACTGTTAGCTTTATCCTCTATGCAAAGTTAAAATATATCTACAGTTTACAGTTGTTAATAATTTTACAAAAAAATTGTTACGAAGCAATTTGTCATTAATTAAATGCAAGAAAAATTCTCCTATCATATCCAATACACAAAACAAATGAACTTTTTTAAAATGAATAAGGTATGGTATTTAAATGAATAGACTTATTAATTTTAGTGTTTGAAAATCTTCTAGATGCAGTTTTCGATACATATTATTGATGGAAAAATCAAAAAGAATTTTAACATGGTCCAGACGGCATAAACTCTTATTTGGAACATTTGAACTTGAATGCTCATTTGGAGTAATGTAAAAAATCTTAACCAGTTTTAACAAAAAGGTTCTAAGTAAAAAACTCATTATAATGTGACTCACTATTTAATCCACACACAAATATACATTTTTTCAAGTTTTGTTGCATCAGCGTGATTTAAAAATTCGATGACCAAGGAGTTGTCTTTTTCTTATTCCTTTAAGAATTTATTTGTGTCTCTGAACATTTTTACTCTTTTTTTTAAAGCTCATGTATGTATCATTTTTAATTTAAATTTAAATTATAGTTTTATAGTATACATTACAATATGAAGCGCTTGTGTGTGTGATTTATATATAGTATTAAACACAAAATTTTCTGGTGGGAATAATTAGAATTTTAATGCATTGATTGAAAGAATGTCTTTATGTAAGCTTCTTTGGGATTAATCTATCAAATAAGTTGAAAAAAAAAACTCGAAAAATAAAGAAACATTCCATATTAAAAAATGCCATCGCGAAGAGAAAGTTGCTGTTCCAAGATAATGATTTATCTCATCTAGAAACTTCCATTATCTATAAGTCAGGGGCGAACCTAGGTTCCCATGACCTAAGGCAAACTCTCATCCCCAGACGTTTTGGGCCTCTTTCCAAGGCCAGGCACCAAATTTTCGTCTCCAGATTGTCCCTCAGCGCCGTTACTTCAGACCTTTATCTTTATATACAAGTCTGTGCACGCACATATTCTTGCAGCAATGTAATTATCTCGCGATTTCCAAGGCACACAAATATTTAGTAATAAGTTTTCTGAGCGTTGCTATCTAATTGCTTATCCGTGTACCACTCGATCCCAAAGTTTCCCTCTTGATGTAGGCAGGTTTGAGGCACACAATGGACCTTTTCGCTCTAAAATGACTTTCTGAAATCTTTCATAAAATGAAAAAATAAAAAAACTCATAAATTTCTCCAAGGCAATCAATTATTTTCATTCTTCAAAGCTATTATTAAGAATTTTTAGTATATATTTTGAATCACTTGGATTGGAAATACTTATTTTTTTATATTTTGATAATTAATTGCAGAATTCTAGCGGTCATTTTGAAAAATTGCCAAAATACACAATATTTTAATCCTAAAGATAGACATACCACAACAATTAATTCATAAGACAAAATTTACTGTATTTTTTCTTTTTCTTTCTATTTTAAATAATATGCATAATATTTTCTGCAAGTTCAATTATTTTAAATAAAAACCTTTTAATATTCAGTTTTATAGTAAGATTCAAGTTTAAAAAAATTTTATAATTAATTAAAAATGAACATATAATTAAAATTCACTAAGAATTGATTTAAAAGCGATATTTCTGAACTTTTTTTAAACCTGTAGATTAATATTATAAAATGGTAAATTATCTAGTGAGAGAGAAAAATTATTGACATATTGACAAGATTTTTTTCTCATTCGATAAAAATATGTTGCACTGTAATACTTAAATGGATTAAGCTAAATTATGTAAAGAATAAATCTTAATCTCAACATATGGAAACTTCATAATGTTATCTATTGTTTAGAAAGAAATCTCACCTCAAATAATGTTTAGAAAATAAATTAGCAATTTTAAGGACACTCAGACATATAAACATACTACAAAACAAGAATACGGAAAATTTTGATAGTTCAGTAGGTTTTATGAATGCAATATGAAACATAATTATTTTAGAAAAAAGTATTCTGGAAGGATTAAGTTAAAAAATATATTTCATTGTATGTGAATATATATAATATTTCGTAGAGTCACAATAAGTAATATTCCATACGTAATTTTTTGAGAAAAAGTTTCATTATGAAAAATAATTAATACTGCTTTGTACAGATTTAATGATCAGCTGAATTTTACAATTTTAAAAGTACTAATTCATCAACAAGATTAAATCCAACCATTCAATTAAAAGTCAAGATGCGTTTATTATTCTTGAAAAAAAAAAAACCATTAATTTTACTTTCAAGCACATGAAAGAATGATAGAGAAAGTGAGTCAGCTGCAAAAAGATACTTTACAGAAATATTTTTTTTACACTCAAATTTATGTTTAACGGCATACTATTTTTTTCGTGTGTGATTTCCACATAGATAACAGAAATACTTAAAAAAATTGTAGAATGTCAGAAGACTCGTTTCGCCTCTTCGGGGTATATCTTGACCTCCCCCTATGAAGACTATTTTCTTTTTGTTGTTGCTTTATAGTCACTTTCTCTTTTTACCCCCTGAACTGGATAAAAAAACTATGTGAAAATATGTAGTCAGAACAAGTTTTTTTTATCATCTTCTCATTCTCGATTCATGTCACGTCTTGTTGTTGTGCAAAGTGAAAGTCTTCTTTTGCCCCACCCCCCTGAAAAGTAAAAGGAGATAATACATTACTCTTGACGTCAGTTCCTTAAAGAAGCCCTACCAGAGAGATGCTTCATTGCAAATAAAATTGACTTACATTAGAGTCTGAAGTGTGTGAATGCAGGCAGATTTATTAAATAATAAAAAAATATATCCTTAAATGATTTTATTTATTTCAAATATTGAAAAATTTAAACTTTCGATAAATAGGTAAGGAATTAAAGATCAATATTTTTTTAACTATCGAAGATCATCTTAATAATCAGCAAATTTGCCTACATGTTGCTGAAATCATATAAAAGATACAAAATGACAAAAACACAAATATAATTTTGCAATAACTGGTTTGTTTGTCACCCAACGTTTATATATTGCACACGAGCGCTAATTTTAACCGGGAATTACAATTTAAAGTTTTTACAATAAACAATAACACTGATTAAAAACGGGCTTCAACTACAAATAAAGTCTACTATTACACATACGACAAATATTTATTAAGAAACCTGAATTCGTACAGAAATTCTAAAAGTTTTTTTATTGGTTTTGTTACCGTTCTAAGATCTTTTTTGAGCACTATGGCTAATTTGCTCGGGACTTACAGTTTTTAATGGATTCAAAATCACATCTGTATTTAAGATAGAAATGGAACCTATGAACTGTTGAACAGAAAATCAAACCATTGATCATTCAGTTGTCATCTCGTCACAAGTCCCTTATTTGCAAATTTGACAAATCTTTATTTCTTACCTAAAATAACGGATAAAAAGATATAAAACCCTCATATGTGATAATGAAGTATATTAATCGAAGTATGTAGTTAAAAATTTTTGTCAAAAATCAAAAAAGTATAGAAATGCAGTTTTTAAATTACATAAAAAGTGTACGTATGAAAATAATAAAGGACATTTAAATTAAACATTATCAAGGTTATAAGATATTTATTTAGCTGACTATCCTTTAACCATTTATTGATTATATCAGAACAGTACGGGTAACCCAAGTTTTTGTTTTAAAAGTTTTTCAGAAATTGTTGACATTAATTTTTAACAGTTTTTTCAGTGTCATATCTAAACTCACTTGCATTCAAAAAGCATCTCCCAGAAACACATTTGGAGACCGAAAGCAAAATTTCATTTTATAAGATATTTTAGCAGAATGCTTTTGTAGTCCACCTCTTTGGATGCCTTTACATATGAATGAACTTTAGAATCAAAGATCTTATGGAGAACAGACGCCATCTCTTTGTAATTTAGCAAAAAATTTGCAACACGATTATTTGTGATGTTGCGCTAACGGCTTTTTAAGAAATTATGGTGTTAAGTAGCGTTTTATTGTTTTAGACAGGAATCCGTTCTTGTATACATTTCATAATATCCAAGTTATACAGCATCATGATGCTGTACTTCGTAAATTAAATTAAAATATTATACGAATATACAATGAGTGTTATATCAAGGACTTCAGACTTAAATTACAATTGTGCTTTGGATTTCAAAAATCTTAAAAATCATAATTCATATTTATATTTACTTTTACTGTTATGAAAATTCGAATTGATAAAATATAAGGATATAAATTTATGAATCTCGAATATTTTCTAGCCTTCAACGAATCGTAGATTCAAATGGGGACTCATCTCACGTTTCTACATCTTCATATAGAACACCAGGGAAATTTTAAAATAATGAGAGATTGATTATATGTTTAACAAGTGCTGTTGGACAAGATATTATTTGGAGGTATCTTTATAAAGATTATTCTTTAAAATAAATCAAGTTTTTGAATAATTATTGTATAAACTTAATAAGAATAAATATAGAAAAGGGTCCCAACATTTAACCAACTCTGAAGTATTTTACTAGTTTGCTATTGTTAGATAATCTATCTTCGGAAGCAATGTTATACCATTTTATAAACATGCAAAAGTAAAGCTTGCATGAAAGGGAGAAATTAGTAGTAACTTACCCTATAGAATAATATCAATACATAAGCATTAGTGTTTATTTAAGTGGAAGATGTTCAGCTTTTTTGTGGGTACGAGACAGCAGATATGATCGTTGCGAACAGCTAGGTATGAAATAAACAATTCCCTTGTGCATAAAATATACATGTCTAATTTCTCACTGGAATCATAATTTTGTAAAAAATAAATTTTTCATGTTGTATCCATTAGTCTTGGATAGTAATTGACGCTTTCATTTACATATCAAAATAGATTTAGTGTTGTTATAACGAACACCATTTTCTGACCGAGTTGTAGTAGAAACACTCCAACAACGGCCACAAAGCCGCTAAAATTCACTATAATATGATTATAGAATAGTAGTATAGAAACAATTTAAAGAAAACTAAAATATTAATTTCATAAGGCAATGTATATCATTAAAGTTTTGCGAAGCAAGAGCTGTGGTTTTATTTCAGGGTAAAGTGTGAAATATTAAAAATATACCAATGTAATTTCTATAAACACCATTTCTCTTATTTTCATGTGGGATGAACAGACTCCATGGTTTTTTCTGTCAAGATTAAACAAAGTGATGTGTAAATAAAACTACAAACCTTAAAAGAAAATTTATAAAATGATTCATATTTATTTAAGCATGAATAAATCTAAGAAATTTCTGAAGTATCCCCTTGGCATACTAATTTAAAATAAAATTTTATATAATCCATTAGAAACCTTAAAAAAGTTCTAAATAAACAAGACCCAATTGAAAACAATCGCTAGATGGCAGCATACGATTTTCGAATTCAGTTTTAATCTACAGAATAAAAAATACAAGAAAATTTTTTTTATTTTCGTGTATGAGGTGTAAAAATGAACTTAAAATCGTGAGGCCATGTCGTGAGAGTTAAAAAAATATTAATTATACAAATAAATTTGAAGTAAAAAAATGAATTAACCCGACCTAAGGAATTTGTTAGATCCTTCTTTTCAATTATTTGTATAATAATTCAACAAAAAAGTTGCTCTTTCGGTCAAAAAACTCATAGATAAATACGCACAAGTCTTTTGAACCGACTCTTAAGAGGTCAAGTTATAATTAACACTTACTTCTAGAATTTATGTTTAAAACAATCATGGAATATTTCTCTCTGCAATAATATAAGTCATTGCAGAAAATTTATAGAGTTATTATTTGATTTATCGAAATATAAGAAATAAAATATGTGAACGCAGGAAGTTTGTTTGATACACGATTCTGATGAATTCTGAGACTTTTATTGAGAATAAATTAATCGTACAAGTTATGAAGACAGTAAACTCAACACAAATCATGCTGCTTCATGCCATTTTCTAAAAAAATTAATTTCTCTTTGACTGTCGTCCATTTATATTACTAGCCCTGCAAAAGCTGATTTCTGCATGCTCTGATTAACATAAATTAGAGGTTGAGCAACTGCAAGTAAAACAAACTATATCTTACTAAATAAAATAGTATTTTTAGCAGATTTAGATAAACTGATCTTTAACCTTATGGTAGACAAAAGAGTAATATATAAATTAATTGAATATGAGAAAAAAATAAATGTTTGAATTAAATCATTATTTATTACTATTTTGTAATATTTATGAATAATATAGTTTGGTTGTAACTGCAATAAAATGCTGCTTCCAATTTTGAGTTTATAATTGTAATCATTTCAGCAATGTAAGTGATTGTAATTACTCCATCAAATTATAAAAATGGATTAAAATTAAATTGTAATACATTTGGAAAACTTACATCTAACTATTTCAACGATGTTATGAGTGTTAAATAAAAATAAACGTGGTTTGTATCATTTTTATATTTTAACTGCGGAAAAATCGCATACAATTTAGACAAGCCAAAACTTAAGGCTCCACACTTTTACGAGAACCTGCAACCTTTCAACACACGTATAAAATCAGCGGCAATTTAACAAAATAAATAAATAAATATTGCGGAGCCCTATTTTCTTTAACAGTTTAAATCCTCATTAATTCTAAATCTTGATCTTACCCTAAAACAGGTAACAGTTTAAATCCTCATTAATTTTAAATCTTCATCTTACCCTAAAAATAAGATTCCAAATGCAAAGTGATTTTATCAGGGCTTGAGTAAAATCTAAATTAAAAAATGTTTTCGAACTATATTTTTTTAATATAATTTCATATTTAATAACTTTATACAAAATTTCTTACAAAATATTTGCGATTTCTATTTTAAATCTGATTATTTTAAGTCAACATCAGATAGTGACATGTTATGGATATAAATTTTATTCAAAATAAAATACAAACTTAAAATTAGATTGAAGTAAAGAAAAAATAAGCATGTATGTTGCTGTGTGCCTACTTTAACGTAATACAAATATAAAATAAAAGTTCAAGAAAGGAAAATTAAATAATAAACAATTTTCATTCGTAAGAGAAAATTGTTCAACTGAAAACTTAGATATGAAATACTCAAATAATCGAAACCTTTTTCATCACTGTATTTTTAAGGAAGTTAATTTTGTGTTAATTATAGCCAAAGTTTGAGAGAAGATAAAATATATTTCACTTTCTAAAATCTTTAACTATAAGAAAACAATGTATATTTGTGAATTATTTTTGAAAATTGTATGTTTTTTAAAGGAATTTACTGCATACGTATTAGTTTATTGTTCCAAAAAATAATTCTTTACGAAAGAAATACAAGGAATTCTTTTTAAGGAATTGAATCATTGTGCTGTTATTCGTTATTTCCACTTTTTCACGTTTGTAACTAAAAAGGAAGTACGAATAAAATCGATTTTAAGAAAATGTTATTGGCAATGAATTTTTTGCATTTCAGACTTACAAGGACTGACTTATTTTAAGTATATTTATTGTCCTGTCTGGTAAGCCCATGACCATCATCAATTACTCAGAAATCGCAAGAGAAAAAAATCATGGTAGTATAAATGAATGGATTAAACACTGTATTGCAGAGCGAAAATGTCCACAGTAATAAGCAGTTTAGGTAAGATAAAATGTTTTCACATATACAACACGCAAATGCTGAATGAAATAGTTCCAAAACTCACGCACGAAAAAAACTCATCATAATGTATGAGGCAGTGTTTAAATGCCTTGTAACCTTAAATTTCTAGGACACAGCTGTAACACACAATGAATCACATATTTTCTGGTATTATGTAGAACAGTTTGATTCTAAGGTTGTTTACAAAACGTGGCACAAATATCAATTGCCTCTGACCACACCAAAGTCGTGGGTACAAATGCTGTCGCTTGTTTACATTTTCCAGTGGATTATCAATTTAGGTAAAATGTTTCACTTAATATTAGAAAATTAAATGCACTTGCGTGGAAATTGCACTTTTACAAAGTTAACAGCTATTTGTATAATGTCTTATACGTAATTTGCAACTAATATTGAAAAAAAAAATTAAAAGTGTATATTACACACTCACACACACACACACACACACACACACACACACACTCACACACACACACACACACACACACACACATATATATATAAATATATAAGGATGCACACAAATATCTTCCTAACTCTAATTATAATTGTGCTTTTTAGGTCTTTGTAAATTGTGCTTATGATTAGTATAAAACAATCTCATTAAATTATTTATAGTTTTACAAATTGTATGTTAATATTTATTAAAAGTAATTTTCAAAATAAATATAATTGAAAGTCTTTGTATGTTTCAAATGTAAGCCAAAAAAATTCTTTCTATACTTTATTAATATTTAATACTTACAATTTGAATACTGTAAAAATATACAAGTATAAATAAATGTATAGTTCTTCGCTTATATATATATATATATATATATATATATATATATATATATATATATATATATATATATATATATATATATATATATATATATATATATATATATATATATATATATGGTGGTATGGTTGGGCTTACTTTATGATTAATACTTTTAATTAGGAAAATTTAAATTATTTTAAGCATATAAATCCTTTTTTTTTATTTTCTGGTTATGTCACTATTACTTTTAATCAAATTTATACTAAGCTAAAGAAAAAATATAAATATTTTGTAAAATGTAAAATATAGCCTTCTAAAGTAGATAACATATATTGACAACTATCATTTGTCAAGTGAATTATGAATAATTATAATGTATAAACATTAGGATATTGCGAAATAATTTCATTATTTCCTATATGTGTCTCCTAAAACACTTCTTTTAAGTTATTTCTACGCATGTTTTCTACACATATTGAGATGTGTTCTGTCTTCAAAAATGGTTTTTCAAAAGTGATTTGATGATTTCAGTACAGAAATAAAATTAATTTCTGTTTACGAAACAGTTCATTCGCGTTGTTTATAGAACATCGGCATCTACTATTTCTAAATTTATGGTTATAATATACGTATAGGAGTTCTTTCTGAAATCAAGAGTTTATGTCATATACATCAATTACTCGGCTTGATTTTCTTTTTCAACTTTTACGTTGATGATATTGAATTTATAAACATTATTCAAGAACTTAAATTTAATTTTTTTTCTTAAGCTAAGAAGATGTTATTGAATAAGCATTTATTAATATATTACAAACTGACTAGTACTTTGCACTTTTGAAAAACAAGATGTTTCGAAACAAAGCAGAAAAATACAATCAGCGAGGAATGAATGGCTTCATCAAATAGAGAACTAACAAAATAAGTGATTAGTTTTTAGATCTTTTGTTTTTCATTTATTGTCTTTCTTTTTTCATTGGAACAGTTAATTTCCTGTAGAATTTTAAGGGTTTCTTTTAGAAAAAGGCTTTCAAAATTGTTCTCATTCCAACAAATGTTTACATTTTCCACTAATGTCATGTGCTTTTATCTCCATGTAATTCAATTATTTTTCAGATGGAAATTAAATTCGTGCATCGCAGTATATGCATTACCAAAACAAAAATTTAACCTAGAATTCTTAAAAATATTTGACTCTGACAGCAATTCCGGTTTCCGTACAGTAATATCATATTTTTCTTTTATTATTCGAGATTTTTATATTCTTTAAATATATAAATGTATATTTTCCTATTTCAATAATCATATAAAGAAAATAATTTTAAACTTACTAGTGTTTTTTTTTTTTTTTGGATTCAGTTTGCGCAGATTGTTATAGCGCATAAAAGACAATTTGAAGGCTTTTAATTGGAAACTAACAGGAATGGCTTAATTTATTGCTCTAATTGCATTCTTGTACATGATTGGAATCAAATATTTTATAAATATTGTCTCTTTTTTGCGAACTTTCATTTCTGACAAATAGTTTTTTTTTCAGTTTATTTTTTATGATCTGATATTTTTCAATTTTAGATGATTGATTTTTAAATAACGCCTGAAAATTCGATTCATTCTTGAACAAGGAAGCGACACGTACAACTATTACAAACATTATGGGAACAATAATCGAAGACACATTTGTAGATATCAGTTATTTGATGGGAAAGAACTGTGGTGCCAAATTCATCTTCTGTGTATTACGTGTGTAAAGGACACAGAAAGGGAAAAAAATTCTTTCAGAAGTTAATGTTTTCTGTTCTGTTGTTGATTTTGTTTCGTTTGAACAAATCAATTTATGAAATTTTGTTTGTTGAGAGAGATTGAATCGATACCGTTGAGGACTTGTCGCAGTTGAAGAAACGAATGTGTTAGTTAGTTGAGGTAAAAAGAAAATTCTGGAAGTATATGAAAACATGTTAAATAAGAAAAAAATGCCAAAAATATTAAATTCCAAAGAACAGACTCTCAACAATTTTAAAAATTGGAAAAAAAAAAGGAGGAGGGGGTCTGAAAATGGAAATAGCATTAGTGTTGTCTCCTTTTCAGATTTTAATCTTATTTTGCATGTGTTTCTTATAATGTATTCTAAATCATTCTTTCTAATTATCTTCTTTTTTAATACTCGAGCTTCCAGTTTGACAATATATTTCTTATAAAATATTCAAAAGTAAACGTTTACCGTATTTCCATGAGCTTGATTTTTCGTTAGAGATAAGAGTTCAGACACGTTGGATCCCTATCAAAACACAAGATAATCTGTTCGATAGATGACACTTTTCCAGAAGTGGTTCAGGTGCTGGTAAAGTGGAGCATAATTCTAGTAAACAATTAGAGTAGATATAGTTATACATCTTATCTTTTCTATAGAACATTACACTCAAGAATTTTCAAGTAGAATATTCACTACTAAGCGTTGGAATTTCAACATCAAGAAAGAATTGTAAAACTGGGTACCAGTTCGAGAGCAGTGATATGAAAGGTAATGATAAGATGTACTTTTCGAATCATTGAGTTGTTTTTATACTTATAATCACTGAGAAATATCACTAAACAATGATTGCAGAGTCTGTGGGTGTATACATGGCCTCTGTTAAAGCGTGTACAACTCTTCGATGAAATCTAATTTTCTAAGGCGATGAATCTATATTATGAATAAATGCTGACGATGGGGTGTCCGCGTTCTTCTGGACTCCGTGATTAACGTTTCTTTCTTAATTTCATATGTTGAGATGCACTGTTCATCTGCTATCGTACCGGAAAAGAGTGTCATTTCTTTAAAATTTAATCACTCTTAGTAGGGAATCCTATTTAAGAAAATAGTGTAGTAAATCATGTGGCAACATAAGTTATTTGCATAATTTTCAGTTCCAAGAAAACAGTGCTAAATTGTCCGCATTAAGGGTATACAAGAATGGCTGGAATAAGTTGAAGCCCTTTCAGGACTAGCACGAGTCTCAAATTTCACCTTGATAGACCATTTAAAGGCATATATCTGACAATATTTTACATGTTTCTTTGATCTATAGCCTATCTGCAAAGTTTTTGATAAGAAATGTTCCGCGTGTTAAAATTATATTTTCCCATTAAAGCATTATTTTGCTGGGTATATTTTCAAAAGGCTTATCATGGTCTAGAGAAAGCCTCATGCTTTTCAAATTGGAAAGTTATAGGTTTAATTCTAGGCACTACTGAACAATGGAAAATACATGTACATGCAGAAAGCAAAAATACAACACCTGATAGTGGACTTTTTAATTTCTTTCACTGAGACATCTGAATATGAACAATTATCTATAAAAAGCCCTTATCGAAGTAGTAACAGATCTTCAAATGCCGTTATAACAGTTTTTAGAATCTAGTCCACGTGTTAATCTAATTCAATTCTGTGTATTTGTCTAAGAAATGACTTAGCAAAACTTTAGAGCCACCCTCTCATTTGTATAACAAACTCTTGATTTGAAATTTTAACCATTTATTTTTATGGTGCCATGGCATATAGGAGTCTACATTAAATCCTTATAAATTTTCACTCTTGCAGCTCTAATTAGCATAAACATATAAAATATATTTTATTAGTTAAAAAAATTTTTCAATTGCTATGGATGTTTATTACCACATAGGAAAATATATCAATGGCCTCTAAAGCCTTAAGCAATTTCTTATATTTTCATTTATTACTGATCTTTAAAATTTGTCAACTATACTAATAATACTTAATTGAAAGATCTTTGAATTATTGCTGCTTTTGATTATATATATTTATGTCTTTATGATCATGACAACTGTCAATCCGTTTTGTCGAAATTAATCCTATTTATTTAAAAAACAGAAAACTCAGGATGAAATAAATTAAAAAATGAAATAAAATCTGGTTTTCCTTGTACATTTTTAAGTATATAATTTATTTCTTTGATAAATAGTGATTGTACATAATACATTTATTACCACTGAAAATTGTAATTGTATTTATATATTTTGCGGTTTCTTCTCAATAGTGTGTTACTTTTTATGGTGTGACGAGTAAAAAAAAAATGGGAAAGTCTTGGACGGACGTGGATGCTCTCTGTTTACAAGGCAAATGTCAGTAGAGCATTAACCGTAAAGTTGAGATGGAAAATGTTTCTGCACAGGAACACAAAGGCGAGCCATATTTTAGCCCCAAAATCTGTTCACATGAACAAATGTGTTAACCTAGAAAAGAAATTAATATTTCACATAAAATGATGAATAGGAGTTTCGAATCTGAAAAATTTGTTTTCAGTGATATTATAAAACTTATCTTTGAAATCAAAAACATATTATTGAATTTACAAATAGCCAAAACAGTCCCCTATAAGCGTATTATTTTGGATTTTAAAGTTTGCGCATCGTTGCGTGCATTTGACGGCTTGGGTAGCTTGCGTCAGTAACTATTTTCATTTAGGCGGATACAAAGAAAGAAAAAAAAGTCAATCCACCGTTGAGCAACCGACAGTGAAAATGGGGTACAGTGCAGGGGATGGGGGAAGTAACGAGGCTGGGGGATATTTGAGGTTGTCCCTGGAAGGAGGCCCAAGATGGGGGAGAGCTTGTTTGCCCCGAGTGATAGATAGAATACCTGGCTTCGCCCCTAAAAACTTTCACTTGATACTTGGGATCCCTGCAGGTGTGAGCACTTGAGGAAATCGGAGCAAGTTTTCTAAATATCTCGCTTTCTACCAGTCTCTGTTTCGTTTTCTCTAGCTTATTGCACTTAGAATTGCTATAGAAGTTGGTTAAAAAGAAAGTCTTTTTCTATCATTCAGATTATTTTTAACTATAATTCTATAAATTTAAAATTTTATTTTCGATTCTCAAGACAAGAAACTATGTGTAACCTACGCTCTTCGGTAAGTAACATTTATATTTATCATAAAATCGACGTTATAACTTTTAGAAAAATAATTATTCATTAATGATAAAATGTATATTAAGTGAAAGAATTAAAATAAAAAGTTTCCTTAATACTTCGTAATATCGATAAAAAAAAGTTTATCATGACGTTAACAAATGCTTATATAAAATTAATTCAGTTAAGCATCACTGATGTAATTTGCTTTTATATGTCGATTCAAAGCACATTCTTTATTCATTTCTAAATATATTTATGCGTAAGATTGTTAATTTATTAGAACGAAAATCAACATTTCTACGTTGTTCCTCCAAATACATTGCGTTCTTCACTTTTAAATTATTCTTATATATATAGAAATGAATTTTACGTAAATTATTTCTAGAGTTTTCTAAATTTTAATAATTGAGAGTCACCGCAAGAAGTGTAAATTAACAGAGTTATTATTAATGTCACTTCGACTGAAACAACTAGATTTATTTCTAACATTCTTATTTTCAACTTTTCTAAAAATTAAAGTAGAATTAATATTTCTAAAATTCAATAATATATATGAATAAATAAATTCAGAATTTTTGTAACGTTAAGTTTATAATAATATGTGTTATTTTTTAAATTTTTAATTAAATGTCTTTTCATACAAACATCTTTTATAAATTTTTCTTAAAAAATGTAAAACTATTTTGCTGTACTTCTATAAAGGGAGAGAAAATAAAATGTAAATTATATGTTTCACGCCTAACCACAATTAACAGTAATAAAAATAAAATTATTTACTATTGTGAGATTAACTGAGGAAAGTGCTAGAAATAAAAGATTGTGACTATATCAATACTGATAAATAAAATAACTTTCTTAAGCATGCTACATGAATATACAATTTTATGTTATCATTAATTTACTAAAATTGTTAGAAATTTTTTACGTCTGGCAATCACTTTTAAGTAACTTTTCGTATATTAATGCGTTACTACTACTGTCAGCCAGGGGCAAAATAGGAATGTTTTTAGAACGCATGCTGTTATAGAGAAGAATCGATTTTGTGTTTTCGCTATAAGAGTGCTGCTGAATAATACAAACAATTTCTTTGTTCATATTTTTGGAGAGGAATAATTGTAGCAAATGGCGTTTTTCTCGTAACGCCATTTGCTACAGTAATTCTTCTCGTTTGGTTTTTGTCATGGTCCAACGCGTGGTTCCTGAACTGCGACCCGTTAGATTTAATGTAGATGTTTTCCCTGAAACCAGAATTAGTTCTTACTAGAAGAGAAGATCAATAGAAACAGAAAAGAATAATTCTATTTTGTTTATGCATCAGAAAGTTTAAATGTAGCATTTCCGGCATTTGTTTACAGTTGAAGATTTTTAATGAAACACGCAAGTCGAAAGAAGCGATACGTGAGAAATAAGTTGTATTTTGTGTACCGAATTTTAAGCATTGCTGTATTTTGGGACTTAAATTATTCTTAAATAGAAATATTTCTTTTTAGTATCTCATTCTGCTTTGAAAGAATCGGCTTACATTTAAAATTAAAGGAAATTATATATATATATATATATATATATATATATATATATATATATATATATATATATATAGAGAGAGAGAGAGAGAGAGAGAGAGAGAGAGAGTGAGTGAGTGAGTGAGTGAGTGAGAAAGAAGGAAAGAGAGTGATACTATACACATTTAAAATAGAAACTTTTATGAGTAATAAATGAAACAACGTATGTATAGAAGTTTCCCATATTTATACTAGTTAATAAATTTCGTTATTGAGTATCGGTTTTGACTCTATTATAAGTATCACAGAACAGTTTATTTATTTCTCATTTTTTTTAGCTTTTGTACTAATGGTGGTTTGTCTGATACGTTTCATAAAATGGAAATAAAATAATAAAATATATTTTCAGAATTCTGTGTCAATTTATTTTTGTTTCTTATGTGCAATTTTTTCTTTATGTACATGTTTGTATTATATAATTTTTAGGTAATAACAATAATATAAGCATTAAAATTTTAAAACTATATAAATAAATTTTTTGGAAATGAAGTTATTATGTATTTATTGTTATTTAATGTGAAATATAAAAATGGAAAACAGCAAACTGTATACTTGTGTTATTTTGAAAAATGTATGTATTTTATATATATGTGCATATGTATGCGTTGGGAATCTAATAGCAAATTCCATGTGTATGTGTATGAAATTTGTTACAGCTAATTACATATGCTGGTTAAGATTACGAATATTATAGATAAAAATATTTTTATTTGCTTATTCTGGAATAAAATTTACTTTTAGTAAAATTTATTCCAGATATTGGAATAAAATTTACTTTTTCTAAACAAAAAGACAATAAGTAAATATGTTTATGAAGTAACATAAAGAACATAAAAAGATGGCTGTAGAAGTCTGATAAAACAATTGATTTCGTTTGATATTTTTAACCCAATTAAACACAATTGTGTCGGTATTTGGTTGAGAAAAAAGACATTAGCGTATCTGGAAGATATAGGGCACATCAATGATCCATCCGAAGATTGTAGTACTCAGATGACACGAGCACAAAGTTTTTTAGAGACTCATAATGTCACTTTATTGGTGTGGTGTGAAGATTTGGAGAGAAGAATGCCAGCGAGGAACATACTTCATCAGTTGATCGTGGCTCAAAATTACGCAGGAGTTGGCACTATCAATTTGAATCCGGAAAAGTAAGTATCTTAAAATGTAAGCAAAATAACTGAAAAAAATGAAAAGTTAATGCTACAATAAAATGTGTATTTTATACGTTTTTTATATCTTGTTGATTGTAACTAAAACTTATGGAACTTAATAATTTTTTATGGGGTATTTTGCAATTGTTATCTAAATAAAATGGTATATAAGATGTAATGAAAGTACATTAAAAAGAGAAATTCTTAATTTTTCAGTATTTAAGACCATAAATTTAATTACTGTGAAAAGTTTACAAATAAATATTTATAATGAAATTTCATGTTTACAAATCAGTGTCAGGCTTTGGTTTTCGATATGTGTATGCGTGTTCGAATAACTCAAGGAACAGTTGAAATCGGTGTATTTATTAAAAAAATGAAAATAAGTTAAAATACCTTGAGTGAAAATCGAAGCATAAATATTTTTAAAGAGAAATCTGATTAGAATTTACTCTTAGAATGCAAAAAGTTCAATCCATAATCATTCGAATAATATGCTGATTTGTATAAAGAATTACGAAGAATATCATTATACCTATTAACTTTAGTTATGCGAGTCTTAATATCCTACTATTGGTATTGGGCAAAAATTTAGAGAATTTTCGATCGCATAAAATCTCTGCGGTTGATCACGGCTCTGAATTAAGAGGCATGATAAAATAGTTTATCTTAGATTGGAAATGTAGAAAGTTGTCAGCAGGTCATTATATAGCTCAAAAGTGATGTAAATATGAAATATTGCTCTCTTTACACGGGAATACGTCATAAGACAGAGTAATGAAAGTTTCTCTTTCGTATCCAATGAGAATGTGATCGAATATATGGGAAATTAATTAGAGAATTTTGCATTTCTTAGTAATTCATATCCAACGATTTCTAAGAGAACTTAGTGTTTGCAAATTATTATTGAAGGAGAAAAATTGAGATGCAGGATTGAGGTAGCATTGTTACCAGCATAACAGTGATGGCATATTTTACGGCTTTTTACCTGTCAAACGCGTATTAGCTGTTTGAAACATAGATGATAGGTAATATTCATCGTATCTGAATAGGAAAAAATAGCAAAAGTCCTGGTAATCACCCTTATAGATATACTTTGTACGAACCACTAATGTGAAACATTCATTTTTTCTATTCAATTATTCTTAGGCTCCAATCTGAGCCCCAGAAATGTTGCTGATAGGGTATTTTATAATTAATTATCCCCCGCAGATATCCTATGCTGGCGTGGGAAGATAAGGGATGAGGGTATTAGTTCAGAGGTAGTCACTTGTCACTAATTCAAAATTAAAACCAAGTATTTGATTGTGCTTAACAACTTCAAAAACGCATTTTGTATTTTTATATTTAGTTCACGCTAAAATCACATAAATTACAGTTAATGGCAGTATTAAATAAATAAGGATAGGAAGTACATTTTAGCAATTTTGAACCATCAACTTTTCCCACTATATCATTTGTAGAACATTATATACCGATTGGCTATTATTCTCTGCATATAGCAACACGATGCATTTTGATAGAACCCACAATTTTCAAGTATAAGATCAATGTCTATAAGAGTTGGATTTCGGTAAAATATGTATAAAAATAAGATATTCTTTAGAAAGTACCATAAATTCAGGTAAATACATTTGATAGAGGAATTCTGCATTGTTGATTAAAAAGATTTGTCAGAAAAGATATTCCTTTTCCCACGATAGAGAATAAATTTTGTGAGGCAGTATGATTATGAACTCATTAAGGGAATATGTTGCTACATATATAATTAGAAGATAATTTATTATTGTTATTTAAGATATCAACTACATTTAAATTAAGAAGGAAGAATACTCCCAAAAACATCAGAAAAGAAATAATATTCAAATCAATTGTATCAAATTTTGAAAAATCAATTTATGCATTGCGTATAAAACAGTTCATTTCAAATATACAATAAAAAAACATTTAAAGCTTTTAAAACTTACGTTCGGATTCAGTTTTTCAGTTTATTTAAAACAACAGAAGTTTTTTAAAAATAAAAATATTAATGAAAGCAATATGCACATTTAAAAAAACGCCATGCTCATTCCTAAATCTTTTCTATATCATTTAACTATTTCAAAATTCACCATTTTGTATTATAATAGAATTTGTATGTAGTGGTAATACTATTCATAATATTGAAAGAGAAAAATTAGCAATTTTTGTAGTTTATCAATTACATTAAATTTTTAAATATGGTGTAAACATTTAAATATAGGATTGGTTTTCAAATTTTTACAATAAACAGAAGTGAAAAAAAATCTTGACGTGAAATGAAATTCAAATACTCTCTATTAAGCCTTAATCATGATAAGATTAACGTGTTTGTGGCAACCATAGCTTTTATTTTCCAAAAAATATATCAGCAATGCGTCTGTCACTTGTAAAGAATGTTGCCTAAGAAGGTAAACAAGTGATACCCCAAGACTTGTTTTTGAGGGGTCTTTAGATAAAACGTGGGGAAAACATCTGTTGTTTATCCCGTAAAAAACAAATTGTTTATTTGTTAAAAGGACGAAAAGCATGAATTAAATAAAAATATTACGAAACACTGTTTACACACGCAATGAAATTAAGACAGTAAAATAAAAAAAATACGAGACAGGATGTTATTATACAGTATATTAGTTTTTCTACATTTTTGTAAACCAGATTAAGAATAACTTTTGTTAAATTTTGAAATATCAAAATTATGATTTTTTTAAGTATGATTCACATATTAAATGTTTTGTGTATGCTTTGCACATATTCAAAAGTACACTTGATTTTTGTATATTAAAGCTGGAATAAATAATTCCCTCTCTTAAGCAATAATGCATTTAATGCCATGCACTTTTACAAAATCAAACCTGATTTCATTATGTTGTTTTTTTGTAAGGTGAAGAACAAGAAATTATTTCTAATTAGATCTTGGATGAATTCGAATTGATCGAAGGAATTGAAATGATGACCTTACTTTGCATTCCAATCAAGAATAATTGGAAAGAATAGTGATTAAAATTGTTGTTTAACATAATCATTAAATTTTAATTCTTTTTCTGGATTTTATATTTGATATATAATGAGGAATCTATATCACGAAATAATTACTTGTTAAAAGTTAGAAGAAATGATCCGTTTTCGAAGATAAAATGCATTTTCTCTCAACTCATTTTTAATCTAATTTGCCATTTTAACGAGACTCGAAAATTTTTGCTCTGTAATTAAGTATCTTGTGCTATCTGTATTTGATTCCATGTTGGAGGGAACCTAGAAGCTGAAGGCTGCAAATCATTCAAACATCTCCACGTCTTGTCCTTCTGATACTATGCTTAGATAGCATGTCATATTCTCGTATGGCAAGGGAGAAAACCCGGAAAACTTCCCCACATCACCCAATATACGCTTGAAGGAAGCAACATATATCGCCTATGGTTCAACGATTGCTGGAATCGAACATGAACTTTCTGCTCCAAATAACTACTAACAACTACTAGGACACAGTGAATTATTTTGTTATTGTATTGGGTAAAAGTTAAATTAACAGTAGTCCAATGAGATAGGAGCATCGTTTTCCTATCCGGAAGAAAACCAGTTTGACTCATTCGATGACCAGATAGTGCACATAGGGTCTACGTCATTAAAAGTTCCAAGAGCCTAAAGTTTTTATATTGGTTGTGTTTGTTTGAAAAGATGATATCCGTTCAGTTGTCGAATTCATCATTTAACCATGATCTAAAATTAAGATGTCTTTGGAGATGTTTAACAACTTTGATTCTGCAGAAATAAACAATCTGAAATATAACACAATTTATAAAAGATGTAGGTTTATTTGCTTAAAAAACTAACATATTGTAATGATAATAAAAAAAAATTTCTTAGCATTGAGTTAATCATGATCATGTTTTATCATTTTTGAATTCATTTTTGATGTAATACTAAAAAAGATTTGAAAATCTATTTAAAAAATGCTTTTAACAAATAAATTTTATATAAATATTTTAAAGTAAATCCTGAGTTATATATGCTGATAGGAAAATGAATGGTTACAAATTCTATATAATATTTATAACCAAAATGCATTGTTTAAAAGATTATACATTCTGTCTGAACTTTCTTACATGCATTTTTAATATGCGGAAATCGTTTTTAGTATTTTGTATTTATTTCATCAACATTAAAAGGGGCGAAATCGCTTTGTTGGGAAAAATCATTTACAATCTGGAAGGTAATTAGTTCGATACTTGACCCTGTCTTATTGATAAGACCTAAACACATTAGTTTTTATTTGAGACTAATGTCATTTTTCTGAGTATTGTGGAAGTTTGAAAAGAAAAGTGTCCGCTTGGGTGTCGATTTCGTCAATTTGTTCAAAATTACGAAATGGTTAGCGTTGTTTAATGGGTATAGTCAGCAAAAATAGGAAGCTAGAAACGTAACGCAATAACCTAACTTAACCAAGTGCAATGGGTTTGAATAAATTAGATACAAACATATTTTTAAATTCACCAGATTTCATAATGTTAAAAGCAATTGTATTGTTTTGGAATATTTATATAAAGATTAGTTATTTCAGATACTTACTAAGAATAATTTATGAAAATTTGAACTTAAAAGTTGGAAAAAAAAAAAAAAACGGAAATATTTTACTTATAAACATGGCAACATTTTTCAACCGGAATAAGCTTTTTTGAAAATATTCTTGAAAATTGAAGCCAAAGTGTGGACGTAAAGTGAGAAATATTTTACATTTTGAATGCGAGCTGACTTGATTAGGTAATTTTTTTGTGAAGTTAAAAACCGATTTTAAATTAAAAGAAAAATTAAATAAAAAAATTAATATTTTCTATTTATTTCAAACATAATTTTTTTTTAAATTAATACCTTAGAATTGTTATTTCAATAAAAATGATTAACTTGAAAATAATAGAGTATATTTCCAAGTACATCATTTTTGAAATTCCAGATGTATTTTACAGTACAGTGCAAATACTGTCTTTTCCCATAAGTTCTCTTTCGCGGAATAAGAAAAAGTTTACGGTAATTGTCCGAATGAAGGGACTTGACGTCACCTGGACCGGTCCCGTCGGGCTTCAGAGCTCAGATCAAAGCCTGCTCGCACGATCGAACTTGGCTGCTGCTTTTACGCGGCAAAATGAAACAAATAAAAGTTCGGTGGAACAGGAATAGGAGTGTGGGTGTTGAATTCAGGAAGCGAGAAATCAACAAGAACATGGAAGTGCTCCAAACAATACTCAGCTAGAGGTTTCAGAGAAAGATTTTTTAGGGTCATTTGGGTTGAGACGAAATGCATCAGCCTGAATAGAGTCCGATCGAACACGAGAAGCATACTGAGATGCGCTCTTGAGGGGGGTTCGTGAGAACCAATAAGAAATTTGGAACAACTAAGCTTTGGATGTATAATGATTTTCATTGGATGAAAAGTATGTCACAGTTGAGACCATCGACATTGTTTATCTTGTACTATTTACTTTCCTCCAGCGCAGGTCAACGTGATGAGAGAGGTGAGTGATTCAATCTCATTTTTATATGAAAACCATAATTTTATATGCCACTTTTCAGATGAGCGTATTATTCTCTTAGATTGCATCTCATTAATATTCCATGCAAATGTTTTCATTACTTCAAATGAGAGAAAGCATGTTAAATATATTTCTAGTTTGTCAGGGAAATACTAATTAGGAATTAAAATAAGTTAAATGATGTTTTTGTTATTCGTTGAATACACTATTTCAAATTAAATATGTTAAATTAAGTAATTTATTAAATATCGTCTACCCAGTTGCTAGTTATGATTATATATATATATTATTACACAATCAGCAAGTGATAATACATAAAAGAAAGAAATAATAAAAGTGAATTATTATGTATGTACATGTTTTTAAACAGTACTACTTTCAAAACTTTGTATAACATGCAATGTAATAATTTGACATATTGTATATATGCATATAAATTTGAATATTATGTCAATCTGGGAAGAAATTAAATGTTTAAATTTGGTGAGACATGAGTGTAAATTTGATGTTTTAGCTTAATTATTTTAAAAACCATTTGTATAGCTAAGCAACTATTACTCTTGTATATAAAAAAACAAAATGGAATGATACATCAAACTTTATAATTTAAGATTAAATATTCGAGACTTTTTGCTTATTGCACTATAATTATTTAAGTTTTTACTTATTAATGTATTATTTCAAAAAGATCACAGTTGGAAATTTAAGATAAAAATTTTTTAACATTTTAAATTATATATACATATATATAACCACTGAAATATTTGATATTTTAGTTTGCCGGATTTTTTTTTTTTTTTATTTTTATTGGTAAACTGGATTTACAAAGAGCACTCGCTTGTATAAATTTTAGAATTTCATTTCGCTTAAAATAGTCTCCTTAAATGAGTACAATGCAAAAAGTTCGTTTAATACATTTGAGCACTTTTTAATGTTAAATATCATGTAGCTCTAAATAAGTTGTAAATACATGAAAACAAAAATACTAAATATGAACCGTGAAAAATTTTAAAACATTCTTACTGTGAAAAGATAAATTACTTGTCAAATACAACGTAAAATATTCAGTTGTCTTAAAACATTGGTATTTTTAATGATATCACTTTTTAAAGCTTCTTGAGTTAAAATTTTCTGATTCCCACTCATTTAATTTGTTTCAAAATCAAAATGAAACTTTATAAACAAATCAATAAAGTTATAAGTTTATCCTAAGCAAAAGTCAAACTTTCATAGACAACTGAGTATTTTCCAAGTTTGCAATTTCGAGTTATATCGCTTCCTTCCCTTATTTTTCTAGATTAGAAACTAAAAACAGTCAAAAACCAAATGATTGAATCATTGTTCATTTATAAGATTGACACCTGAGTTGGTATATTCTTTTTTTTTTCCCTACCTTCACATTTCTCCAGTAAAAACTTCCTCTTCGAATTTTTCATTGACTCTTTCAGCCCAACGCTCTTTGTGTGTTGTAGGATCGAACCTGCAAGATAAGATGTAAGCCTTTACTCTCAGGTTATTGCAACTCTTCCATATAATTTTTTTAAGCGTACTCAGTATGACGAATTAAAAAATTTTGATAGTGGAGTCGTGTGATTTTGCTTACTTATAAAAGATAAGACCGCAGAACCGTGGTAGGTCAATACGTTGCTTTTATGGTCAGGATGAATGAGCGTACTTGCAATCATTTAGTTCGCAATTGGCCATATAAATGAGTATTAGTTATGCATTTTAAGATTCACTTTGAGACAATGCAACATGTTATTGAACTGCCTTTAATGAGACTATCAAAGATTTAGCTGTTACTTAACTTTTTAAGCTTCAACGCAAATATGCTACAGGTACATTAGGTGGCAACTTCTTAATCTATAGTTTTTATAATTTTAAAACTAGAAATTTTAGGTTAAGAAGTTAAGGCTGGGACAGAATGAAATAAGCTCATAAGAATGACGCCATCGCTAACCTAATTTGACAAAAGAGCGTCATGTTAATACAGCTGAATGGAATGACTTAATGAAATTCTAACTAGCTGACATAAGTTGAAAGTTTGCTGAAGAGAGGTCCAGAGATCATTGGTTGATTGGCCAGAGTATGTGGTTTCTCAAATTAAGGATAAATTTCTCGAATGTATGCCAGACCTTTTCTAATAATTAATTGCACAGTTATAGTACAGAGTATGTATCGATACATTACAAATATATTCCAATATAATACTGATTGATAGGTACAAAATAAAGAAAGAAAACGATAAATAGAGTGTCGAAATGGAACATGCCACTGAGAATTGTAAAACTTGAAAAATCAAATTTTTTTTTTACTAAAAAACTCTTGATTCATAAATATGGCATCTCATAGATCTTGAATGCTTACATTCATTGGGTCCTTATAAGTGAGACCACTTGGAAATATATTCATTTCGCATAATATAATGTCTTGATAAAGTTTTGTTATTTTAATTATCATATTAATTGGAGAGGGATTTTCAATTTTAAATCATAGTTGACACACACGAGGACGAGATCCGAAATAGTTTCTTCCCTTGAAAATTTCGAAGTCATATCCTAACATACGTACTAGAGACATTAGACTAACTAGTTGACAATAAACTCGATCAATACAATGATTTTACGTTGAATCGAGGATCGAAATCCTCATTTTTCTATCGCAGAACTGCCTTCAGATTGTATTTGGAAAAATACTAGTAATTTATAGCTTCGGAAACTCGACTGATTGAGGAATTTATTTCCTTTGATCTTCCATGATAAAAGATAACCGTGATGAGACGATCGATGAATGTCCTTTCGCTGGAGGAATGACTTTGAGGGAACGGCACTAGGACTCAGCAATCATCAATTTTGTCACTTTACCATGATAATAAATTTGGAGATGTTTGACAGAACTTAACCTGTGGAAAAAATCAGAACAATCTGTGTTTCTTTCATATTTTGTATTTATTTCAAATAGCGATAATTGACTCGCTTCTTAATTTCGAAGAATGAGAAGTATGCAGACAGTATTTTCGGAATTAAATTTCTGTTGTGAAATAAAAACGTATTTTTTTTATCAGCACATTTAGAATTCGGAAAATGTATGCTAATAGAAACATGCAATTTATTTTGTTAGCGCATTTACTTTTTCTTTTTTCTTTATTCACAAAAATTTTTCTATTCTCTATTTATGAGAAATATTTGATGCACTGAGGACAATAGCCTAACAGCTGAAAGCTGTTGTAGAACATGTCAATCGTATTGACATCCGAAAGAACTTTTCACCAACTGGGGATCAGATTCATGTATTGCGAAGGAGAAAACCAATATAACCCTGAATTTTCTTTCAACCGGAATTGCATGAACAAAGAAGAAACACAAATTCTATTTCCCCTTTGCTTCCCAATTGCTAGAATTGTAATTTTTGAAGTAGAAGTTCTACTACTAATCCACGGAGGGCGGGTTACTTTAGAATGGTATGATACTGCATGGTGTAAAGCATAATAATCTCAGAAAGCAATTATTAAGCGTTCATTTAACATCCAAAGCGTTTTGATATCTTGGGAGGGTTAATTGTCCAAATTCATAGCACAAATGAAGAAACCACGAAAATCCAAAGCTCTCACTCCGTTAGAAATGTATGTAGAAATAAGAAACGTAGCACCTATCTTCTATTGTTTACCAGTGAACAGGATCAAACTTGGCATCATCTGCTGCGAAGATCACGATTTGTTTACTCGCCAATGGAGAACGCTTCAGAATGCTTGTTTTGAAACAAAGCAGTAGAGCCTAGTTTTTGCCTTTATAGAGGATTTCCATAGACAGTCGTTCTTATTTATGTCGCAAGGGAGAAAACCTGGAAAAGTCTCAAGCTTCCTTCCAAACAGAAATGCAAAAGCCATTTCATGTTAAACAGTGACTGGGATTGAATCTGTGACCTTCCATTTCGAAAGGTGTTGTCCTACCAAGGAGAGTCCAAAAAACGGCTGCTTCTGATCTAATTCAGCTTCTTCTCTTTTGATATATAAATAACAATTTCTATCAAGGAAAAGTCGCCTAAAATTATGAACTTCCTTTTCAGAGTGAAAATCTTATGTTCAGTGTTAATCATAATTCACAACGAGAAATGATGAATGTTGCATTTTACTTTTATAATAAATAAATCCAATCTGAATAAATCTGAGAGGATAATGGGAGTATTTTAGTGCCTTTTTCCCCCTTTCATCTGCCGAGCTGGCAGCCGAATGGTTAGCGCTCTTGCTTTCGGTTCAACAGTTCGTGGGTTCGAATCCCACCTTGGGAATTGATGTTTGTAGTGGTTCGGAATCCACTTTAAACCGGAAGTCCCGGTCTAATTAGCCCTCGTGTGCAAAAAATGACCGTTGAGCGACAAACAAATAAACAAAATCCCCCTTTCATCTCATGTAAATACTATGTTCTATTCATTAAAACTTTTCTGGGAAAAATGTGATAAAAACTGATATAGCCCTATGCCAACAGCACTACATAGAAAAACAATTTAAATTGAAATTCGCATAATTTTTTCCTAAACTGTAATTGTAATTTGCACATAAAATTACAGGTTATTGGCAATGGCCTGGCATGAGATTCTTAGAAAATAATGCTCTCTTTTTCAGACATGGTTAAAAGAACACTAATCACTCTATAGTAAAAGAAACTCCACGGAATGGTGGATCTTTTTGATATTAGCGTCTCTCAATAAAGCTCCCAATAAGCTATTGCCTTATATGTTCATGAAGAAATTAATCTTTATGACAGATGTTATTCGGTATACAATCTCGAAATGTGTTAAGACTATGACATGAGAATAGTACAAAATGATGTTACTTTATTACATTATAATAACTTTATTTTGTAATCAAGTTTATTACATATCTTAATAATTTATTGATAATTTCTGATGATATTCATTAGTGATTTATTGGAGTTTAAGAGAAATCCTAAACAACAAGCAACGCTTCCAGATACAAGGAATGGCCATTGATATACCTTCTCTCCTAAGACTTTCAAATGTTGCGAATGATCTTTTCATATTGATTATATAATCATATTTCCAAGACTTGAAAAGTTAATTTCGAAAGTTTTCATTTGAATGATCTACTAAACCAATAAAACAGTAGAAATTAATGTAAGGCATGTGGAAAAAAATGCGTTTTTGCTTAAACATAAATTTTGTTCCTTGACCACACCCATTTATAAATATATTTTCTCGTACTCCTCCCAAACTTCTTTATTAAAGTTACACTTCTACATTTCCTTTGACATATTTTCTTAAAAATAAACTATATTTAGAATCTTAAGCAGCTGACTTCATTTATATGAAGTAGAAAATTATGGAAAAGAACTTAGAAAATATATAGCTTCAGTGATATTTATCACTAAATTCTCCAAAGCCATTTATCAGCATTTAGATACGCGTGCGAGTAAAAAAAAAAGTTAATATCCAACTCCACAAACAAGGTCCATTGATCTAAATGCAAGATGCTGAAATTAAGGGTGACTGGCAAACTGATGGATTTATTGGAACATAGCTGTTTTTGACATTGCAGCTCCAGCTTCTATAGCAACAGCAGGATTTTCTTTTCAAAACTAGTTTTCGCAGCATGTGAAAACTACCAAGTGAGCAAAGGTGAAAGTTCAAGAAACCAGGGGCTCCGCCTTCAGGGAAGCTACTTTTACCTCAAGGAGAAGTAAATAATCGAAAGTTTTTACCCTGATGCATTATTCAAGGCAGGGACTTCTGGAATGATGCAAAGAAGAAAAATGAGTTTTCTTTTTTCTCCTTGAAATTTTTTATTTGCTTGGAAAATAAAGTTAAAGAAGTTAAACATTTCTCTAGAAGTTCTAAGGATAATTTTCTAAAATAAAGAAGATTAAAATAAAACGATTTGTTATTTTTAAAGATATGTTTTGTGTATTATAAACTTTAATGTGTATGTTATTGATCTTTATAAATTATACAAAGAATTATATATATAGGAGTTTAATTCCATTTTAAAACACCTTTGATTTTATAATTTAATAATTTCAGATGTATAAAAAGCAATGATGTATACACCGAAATAGAAATTTAAAGTAGAAAAATATTATTTGTTCATGGTTAAGCTTGTCACTTGTGTTTTTAATTTTTTGTACTCATTTCTAATTGTGATATGGCAATGAGATCAAGCTTAATTCAAACTTGCACATGAAGATTGAGTGATGTGTGGTGACTTGTTGAATTTTGTTCGTTCTAAATTTGGTATTTTAGATGTTATCAGTAAAAATAAACTTTCCTCTATTTAAACGATAAAAAATGCATGACTTATATATTTTACAGCACTGAAATAATCATAATGTATTGTAATAATGAATAATGTAGAATAATTTTTTTTCATATATAATTTACTGAAATCGCAAAGAGAAAAATAGCTAACCTATCTCATCAGCTACCATCTGGAATCCGGAAAATGTGTGTTCAACGATCTATTGTTTCTCATGGAAGTTATACACACTTGGTGCGTCATGCTTAAATAACAGATACATCTGTAACAAGATTACAGTGTTGATTGTCAGCAGTAACTTTTTATGTAGGATAAAATCATACCAAACCCTTAGGCAATTTTCAATTCTCTTCAAATTTTACTGCCTTTTTTGCTAGTCGAAAAAAATCAGTTTAATTCAGGAAATTCTGTTTTTAAAACTTCCTTCTTCTATTTTTTGTTTGAATTATTAACACTTGGAACTTAATATTTATAAATGAAAAATTATTTCATTTAAAATTAGATATTCCTTATGAAAATTGCGTGATGTATACTAAACGTTCAGTTTTAAAGTGAGCAAAATTATTTATATTAAGCATAAAAAAGATGAAATGACTTCCCCTCTAACTAATTAAAAGCAACTCTTTTAAATTTATCACTGGATCTTGCATTAAAAGTGTTTTTACATTTTTCTCCTTCAATTATTTAATATATTATAAATATATTGTATATCGGACTACCAAAATGACAATTTAAAGCTTAATGACTCTGACTAGTCTTTAAATATAAATAAATAAGTAAAACCTATTTTTTGTTAAACTATATGCCGGAGGGTATCTAGTTTCTATGGAGCCTTGAGAAGCTTAAGACTACAAATTCATACTGGTTTGTAGTTATTACACTCATATTAATATAGGCGTTTGTGACTTCAATTTCACCGAAAGTAAAGCATATTTTCATACTAAATTAAGTTTCTATATTTCTTTAAGAAGGAAATTTTTTTTAAATCTTAATAATACCATTAAAAACTTCTATAGTATTTTTAAAATTTAAAATTTGAAATTTTAATAATGCTATAGAAGATTTTAATATTTTCTCGTTATATTTGTTAAATCAGATATAATTTCCCGATTTCTGCATTGGCTAAATCAAAAAATCATTTTTATTTTTACATTGTACAAGATGGAAAATCCAATCAATATCTGAATACTTATGATTTAAAATGTAAAATCAGATATGTAGATTTTAATGAGTAGTTAATCAGTTTTAAAACAATCCATTACATCTAGCACATTGCAACTGTCGTATGGTATCGAAAAATGGGTGATTTGATTTTTTTTTTATAAAATTGGAAAAATATTAATTAAGGATAGGATAGGATTAAAAATAATATAGTATTTTTAATCTTAGTTTATAAATATAGGATTAAAAATAAAATTCAAGTTTTTTTCAAAGAAAAAAATTCATAATCGAAAAACACATAAAATTACTAAAAAAAAAAAAAAAAAAAAAAAAAAAAAAACACTACATGATATATTTGCTTGGTGATAAAATTTGAATGAACAGAAAGAGAGTTCAAGATTAAATATGTCGAGCTGGTAACTGACATTTTGGGTTTACATTCATCAGTTCATAGGTTCAAATCTTACCTGTACAAATATTTATCCCAAGGGTAAATACTACCTACCCTTGGGATTGATGTTTGTAGTAATTTGGAATCCACTTTAAACTTTTAGACCCGGTATAATTAGCCAAATATATAAAAAATAACCTTTGAGAGATACAAAATAGCAAGCCAATCAAGAGCCAGCAACTACCTAACAACAAAAAGTGTTTACAGGAAAATATATTAGTTTTTATGTTTTTTATAGCATGGCTTGTGTATATATTTTTATATATAACACATATTGTGTTACTAAACAAAAAAAATTATTACTTTTTGTGGTGTTTATTATTTTCTTTTACATTTATTACATTTTCAAAATTTTTGTAATAGAAATAGGATAAAGACTAAAAAAATTTAATTTTTTGCTAAAAAAGTGGATAAAGTTATTTTCAGATAAAACTTTTATTTCATTTATGTGTTTCTTAAAAAAAGAAACTATTTATATTTGAATGCAATTGTTTTAAGTTTCTCTGTCTCAGAAACACACATAATCTCAAAAATAGTATATAAATATATTTTAAGGTAAATTTCACGTCTTATACATTTCTCACATTACCTCAACAATTCAAATTTTACTAATACACAGCTGTCTTTGTTTTAGACTAAGAAACAATCTCGGATAACAATAAGACTTAGTCTTGAAGTATACATAGATATATTTCAAAAATACAAATGCTAAATATAAATGAGTAAAATACATAATTTTCACTCGGTACGTAAATATAATTTTTGTTTGATTATTTATCATTGAAGGTTAAGGAAAAACTGAATCTTTTTAAACCAAGAGTACACGAGCGTCATTTCGCAATCTTAACCTCCCAGTTTTTCGATTAACTGACACATCTTAACGACCGTAGTTCATCCGGATGCTGTAAAGTCAAATTCCAGCAAACTTGATAGAACTGGCAACCAAGGAGAATGTAACAGATTTGTCAAGGACGCCAGCAAACAAGATCTTCAAGTGTGGAAAATGATAGCTAGAGGGCTAGAGGATGGTGAACTTTTAGTTCCATTTTTAAGGATGCAGGTACTTGTTGCCCCCACAGTTCATTTCCGTTGAAACACAATTGAAAATGGTTTCCTAATAAGGAAACATCTTTCTTGTAAAAAAATAAATAAGAACATAAAAACACATAAACTGCTGACTTTTTTTTTTCTCAATAAAAAGGAATTTGGTAGGTCAACATTAAAAAACAATGACCTGAAGGAAATGGGAGTTGAAAATTTTTTATAAAAAATGAACTTTACAAAGGTCACAAATTAAAAGTTCTTATGTATTTCCTATAAGCTGTATATATTAAATAAATTTTTTTTATATTGCTTTTAGAGTTTTTAGGCCTGAGATTAGTTTGATAATTTTTATAGTTGAGTGGAGTTCTACAATTTCCTCTAAATTAAATTTGTGGAAACTAGTTTATCATGTTGTCTCTTACCTTAAATTTTAGCTAGAATTTTACAATTCATTTCATTATATTATATTCTTTAAAATTACTAGTTTCATTTTATTAAAAATTCCTTTGACCTTTATAAAGCAATTTTACTAAAAGAAAATGAAAAAATGGTAAATTTATTGGAATTGTTTTCTTTTTTTATGTACATTTCTTAACCATTATTTATAACTTATCTTTTAAGAATATAACTTTCTCAGTTAATTTCTAAGCATTTTAATTTACTTTGTAAGTATAAATTGAAGTTTGGGAGAAAGGCTAATAAAAAAGAAGAAAAAATATATCATAAATACTCTATTATACCATACAAAATTGGATAAATGAAGCCGTTTAAAAGAACATTTCTCTCATTTTTGATCCCTTGTAATCTGTTATCGTTGTGATGGAATGCTGCCCTTTTTTCGGTTGAGTTAAATATTAAATTCTCTTACTTTTGATATCTTTTTACCTGATTGATTCTTTAAGAATGAAACAAAGTGCACCATCTACAAATAAAAAAACTTATGTTGATAGTGATTTCTTTTTACTTTTTTCTAATTTATTAAATTTTCAACTATTTCGAGTGGTCCAACAGAAGAATAAAAATTGCAACAATGCGAGAGAGAGAAAGTTTTCTTGCAATGTGATTTTACAAGAATAAACTAAATGGAATTAAATTTGATACAAATGCTTAGAAGTAAAACAAATGTTCCTCCAGAGAACACATCCCGAAGTTTGAAACTGACAATCGCCGACTTGTATAGATTCTCTAAGTCATTTATCAACACAAAGTACCCGTCTTTTTATAACTTGTTCAGAAGGCGCTCAGCTGTTGTTAAGGTTTTGTTCGTCGTGTTGAATGCTGGAATGGGCTTTGTATTGCACAAAGGAAGCTCCAAGCATTCTGCGGTTTTAAGTTTCTATTGTAACCAGATTTGCTATGGTCACGCAGATGCTACTCTAAAATAATTCCTTAGCTACTCAAATACGAAATCTGAACCAATATTTAACTAGAAACACAAACTTTAAAATAATAATAATAAAAACTTAAGGAAAAGAAAATAAATTTTATAACCAAATAAAAAATTTTTTCGTTTACTTACACAAGCTTTAGTCACTCTTTTCTTACTTATGGCTTAAAACTTTATTTTCTTGTAACTACTGGAATATCTTGGTAAAGTTTTGTTTAATATTAAAAAATTATACGATAATTTATTCGATATGTTTGATTACTAAATATCCAAATTTTAGTCAGAATAATGAAAAAAAAAATCTTGTTCAATAATTTTAAACGACAAAAGAGTGAAAAAGTTAATTTTATGTTGAATTGCTTTCCCTATCTGTTCCATCTTTTTATATTTGAATTTATTACTAAAATGAAAACTACTTTTTAAATGTAATTTTTTAATAAACTCGAGTAATGAATAGGAAATTTATAAATGTTATATAAAATAAATTTTAAAAAAAGCGTAAAGAAATATATATTTAGCTGGTATGTTAATGTACGCTCCAAAATAGTCAACACACAAATTTCTGACATATATTAATGATTTTACACAATTATGTACACTGTAATTATATTGTACCAAAACGCACAACAACATAATATCTTACCTGATTTACAGCAAAACTAATTTTGGATTTTGTGAAAAAAATTCAACCAACTGGACTTATAATAACTCGCATCTGTTCCAGTTGATATCTCGTTTTCACTGGATATATAAATATATTTAAGTAAAACAATGTACATTTTTCTAAAATGTCTCTGGGTTATATTTTTTAACAATGTACAACATTGTATAGAGACAAAGCAATCCTCCCCTTCCCCAACAAAGTTCGATAAGGATACTACCTTCAGGGTAAAAAATAACAAAGCAATGGTTCAATTTAACTTGACAGCTATATAAATAGAAGGGTTAAGTTCAATTAAAAGCAGGAGTCTCTATTCTTTCTTTTTTTATTTGAGACCTGATAAGATAAGTTCGCTGGGACATCCATCTCTCATTGTGTTATGAAGTTGCCTTCGGATATATTTTTTAGGGGAGACTGACCCATATTTTTATAACATGAAGGCGAAATCTCCAAAAGCGCCTTAGGCTTGAGTTAGCTTGACCTCGAGGTTGTGTTGGGGGTGATCCCACGTGTAACAGAAATCTGGGTCACCATCTCTTGGAAAACATCTTCAAAGAGGTATTTTTTTATAAAAGAAAGATCATAACTTGTGTTTCAAGGAGTTGACAATACAATACCTTAAATGAACGTTAATAACAACTTATAAAATGAACTGAAATCATATATATATTTTTTAAAATTTTCTTTAAATTTTTTTAATTAAAGCTTTCAGTTCCGTATTTTTCATTCTGAAAAATAAATAAAAGGTCAAAAACCTAAATGATAAATAAGAAAGTTCATTGCTTCCTAAAATCCAGGTTAACCGTGTTGAAAGAAATCTCATCGCCTATATTTGCTAATTTTGTTGACTGCCCTATATAACTACGGTTGCATTCTTTAGAGTTGACGCATACTTATTTTAATCACATAAACATGAACTGAGGTAAATAAAAGAGCTAAACGCAATTATGAGAGACAGTTGACTAGTGTATTTCATAACATTAAGTAAGAAATTTTCTAAAATTACTTTAAAAAGAAGTAAAGACTAAATTTCTGTTTTATATAACATTTTTAAAATTGTGACTATCAATAAAATCAGACTATTTTCCTTCATGGAAAAAGACATTTATATTATTTTGAATTAAATATTTTACTATTTTCAATTAAATATCATCACTGGGAATTTAATCAAAATCGGAAAGACGCTAATCAAAATGGGTAACATTCATTCTTAATATATAACAGTAGTATTTTTTCACATAATGTTTGCTTCAAAACGTATGGATAGGTTTTTTCAATTACTTATTATAACTTATTTATTTTGATCTCTATCAGAACAACGGTCGGATAAACAAGTAAATGAGTTTGGTGGCTGCATAGAAACATTATTCTTCAACGAAATTGTGGGAAATAAGTTATGCGTAAAGAGAAAATTATCTCTCAAAATAAAGATAAAATTAAAAATAATATGGTCTAAAATAGGAAAGAAAAACAATTTTCCTTCGTTACAAGAAGATTAAATAAAAGAAAGAAAACTTAATTTTTTAAGACATGATAGCACAATTCTTTGTTCAGTTTTCAGTATTTTGAAACCCTATTTCTACTAAATTTCACAAACCTAGAAACTTACTTTTGAGATGTCTTACTAAGATATTAAAGAAGGACAAAGTTGAAAAGAGACAGACATTTCAAGTGACAAGACGAAGAACAATAGAGAAAAGAACTTTTTAGTGATTAATCATGACATTGTTAAGAATCGTTCTGTTTTAGTCTGCTGGATAATATAATCTATAAACTCGTTATAATCTAGTTAATGTTATAATCTATGAGCAACTGATTGGTCATATAATAACTTTTATTATAGCTTGAGAATGTGCAAAGGCGAACGATATATCCTCTACAATATAATAAATTGCAGTAATTTACAATTTGTTTTCAATCATTGATTTGATATTTGATTGAATGAATTTAAAGTTTGTTTTATTTCAATTATATAGTACAGACATAGCTTAATCAAATCAGTGCATTTATGGTGAAATAATTCGCTAGTGCTAGTTCTAACATGTTGATTTTCTCATGTTCTTAATTATGACTCAGGGCTGCATCATTATAAAAATCTGTTGATTTGAGTCATCATGTCTAAAGGTATTTGTGTTCACATTTAGACTTAATTCCGGCAGATAAAACCCTGTTAAAATAAGATGTCGATGCTTTAGTAGATTCCAGACATTAAAAAAGATTTTCAAATTTAATTTCTCTTTTGATTCTTAGTCGAATTTTGTACCTGAAAGATTTTTCACGGTATTTGCTTTGAAAATAGATATCAAAATTAATGTTTTTTTGATGCTCCAGTCTTCATTAACTAACCAGAGGGGTTTTTTCATTATAATATTGAAAGATTGAAGATGGGCAATTTTAAAAATTTGTATACAAATTTCTTACTTTCACTACAATGCTTTAGAAAAGTTTAAATTCTTTCAGTAATTGTTTTTTTGTTGTAGTTTTTTCTTTAACTACAGCAGACTGTATTAATACTATAATTGCCGAGCTGGTAGAGGAAAAATTAGCACTTTTGTCTTCAGCGCAACAGTTTGTGGGTTCGATTTCTATCACCTGAGAAAATGTTTGTAATGGTTTGAAATCCTTTTTAAACTTCAAGTCCAGGTTGAACTAATCCTCTTTTACAAAATGGACTATAGAGTGACAAAAAAAAAAGGAATATAATACTTTTGAGGATATTATATGTTCGAAGAGATACGCAATTTTTTTTAACTATTATTTAAGAAATACATTAATATTTTGAACTAAAAGATTATATATTTTGAAACAATAAAATCATAAAAAATACAAATACTTAGAGATGAATTTCAATTTGATTGATGTAATTTAGATAAACCCCAGTATCAGTTTATTTCTAAGTGTTTAAAAAAGGCCTTCAAAATGCTATTTTAATAAAACCACAATTTCTATTCTTTTATAATAGAATGAGTTATATTTACTTTTATAATATATCTTACAAATTTAGTCATTTTATGATCAAATCAAAATTTTTAATTTTATATTCGTATATAAGTAACCTTTGTTTCCATCCAACAATCGAATATAATTTTACTGATTTCATGTTCTTAATATATGGAGTAAAATGATGAAAAATTTAGCTATTAATCACGCATGGATTTGCAACAAAAATGGAACAAAACATCATGAATATAGATAAAAATTATTCTAAAAACAAGCCCATTAATTCGTCTCTAAGGGATTATCACCAGCAAGTTTAGTATTTAGGAAATCAATTAACAACAGATAATACGTACATAGTGGTATTTACGATTAATATAAAACACGATTGAAAAATTTGTATATTGAGGGTACATCCAAATATTTTAGAATCAATCTACCCACAAAAGCAAATTTTATATATTTTAAGTAAATAAAACAGTTTCTAAAAACAGTACCTAAAACCTATATATATTTATATCACAGAGAAAGATCTTTTCAACCAACTTCAAGATTGCAATCGAGGTGATTTAGAGCATACATGGCGAAAGAATATTTCATGCGCATGAGAGAGATCCAAGATATGGCATTAATTAATTTTCAAACTAAATTATATTTTGTATGGTTGAGATGAAAATTAAAATCATGTTGCCTTCTGTTACTTTTCATCCCAAACTCAAGTCATTATCTTTCCCCAACAATTTATAATCTTTTTACAAAAATTGATCAATAATTGAGTGTTTCTTAACTTTTTTTTATTCATCATTTTAATACTTGCATGATCTTGTTCGAAACTGGAGATATTTAATCTGTTCCTTGAGATTGACAGTGAAAATCTGATATGTTAAGGAATGATCGCATTTGCTCTTCTTTGGTCCAATAGCACAATCACTGTGTTGATACGCCTATTCGCTTTATCACTCGTAATTGTGTCAATCTTGCATTTTGACCGAAATTCTAGATTATCTGTAGGCTATGTCAAGAGGGATTAAACCCTTAACCACTTGGATCAGTATCGTGTCCTAAAATATTTACTTGCCTCCTTTGATTATTCATTTTAATATTACCACAGTAATTAAAAATAGCTACTTGAAATAACATTTTAAATGATTATTGTGTAAGTCACGTTATTGTATGCTATGCATTATTTTATTATATTTCTCTTCATATGAAGTGTTGAACAATCACTTATTTGTAGTTTTTTCAAAATATACATTTAAATTATATTAATTTTTAACTACTTTAAAGTGAGGAATGAGGAAATTATTAAGGATGTTTTAAAACAACTTCTTTAATTGAACCAAAGAAAAATCTACCGAGCATGAAGAAATATTCAGTAAAAATTTAAAGAAAGGGTAATTGAAAAGTAACATAACTTTCTCAGCTTAACTTTTAGAGAAAAATGAAAACTACACATTGTTTTTGTTACTTTTATCAATGTGACTTATTTTTAATAAATTTTATTTTGATAAAAAGTAAAAAAATTGACGAAAAGATTTCATATTAGACTATAATTTTTCCAAGTAGTTAAAGAAAAATATTAACTCATTTCAAGTCATTAAATTCACTTTTTAAGTTTAAACTCCTTTGCAAATAAATTAAAACAAAATAAATTTATTAATTATCTGCTTAAAATAAACTCAAATACACTTTAAGCATCCTTAAAAATGATACAAAATTTGATTTTATAATTTGATTTAGATCAAATCTTTAAAAGCAATTTACAAAGAACTTATGCCACAATAATGTTTTTCATTTCTTTAAAAGATAAGTTTCTTTGTTTTTATCTCTTGAAAATAAAAGTCAAAAGGTTTCCAATGAAATTCAATATTTTTATTTTTTTTAAGGAATATATTACGAATGTTTTCAATGATTCCAAATTCACGCAGTAATAATTATTTTATTACCTTGACTCTTTCTCCAAAAGTTAACTTCCATTTTACGAAAATTTCATTTTCTTGAATGTTGCTTATGCCATAGAAGTATTTGCATCATACTATTTCAAGTTAGACTAAAAATAGGTTATTTTATAGTTGTCGCTAAATCTTTTTCATATGAAACAAAGGAAATTGTATTTATTTAGCATATAGTTATCTTTTTCATGTTTAAGAATTTCAATCAAGCGATAGTAATACAATGTGCCTTAAATTTGAATTTAGAATTTATTGACAGGTTAATATGATCATATATTAAATATTTTTTCTCATTTAAAATTTTGATACTCATTAGATAACGAAGAACAATAAAAAAAATTTGAATAGTTCACATGATAGAATTAATAATTTACGAGGAAAAAATAATGGCTATATTAATTTACATTAGGAAATGTATGAAGTCGTTCGATTAAAGTCATACAACAAAATTTAATTTACTTAAATGATTCTTTTGTATATATCCCACACACACAATCAAAATTTCATTTTTAAATCTTGAAATATAAACTGTTTTTATATTTAAATTTATTAATATGCTCTACAGCCATTAATATTGTTAATTGAAATAAGGATACAAGTTCCATACACTTCCGTCAAATGTTTTTCATGTTCTTAATTATGCCTGGGATAACTGGGCTCACATTTACCAGGTTATTATTTTTTATTAGTTTAGATGGATTTAAATCTTATAGAAAGAACCGGTTGATTAATTTCATGTCGATTTTTCCTGCGTTTCCACTTCCTCCCTACAGTTATGAAGTTATTCAACTTCTTTTTCTTCTTAAGGAGCTAATTAACATTTTTTTTCTGCCTATGATGTTTTAGCCCTGAAATTCAAAAGGTTTTGTTTTGATTTCTGGGTTCTAGCGTTGTTTTCTGTAATCTGCTTTTGTTGTTAAAAACTCGAGCTACAAAAGAAAGTAGTTTGGGAACAATGCACCTTCGGTTCATTGACCTGATATACCTAAGTCAAGGTGAACTGATATGACCTGCTTCCTAGTCAATCTCACTTTGTAACCAGGCTCTGAAGGTTACTCGGTCTTCCCGTAAAAATTAGCTCGTTGTTTCTCTCTGTCTACCAGATCTACTTCTGGCCTCCTAGACCAAAGATTCTACCACCGCCTACAGCAAAGTTTCAGAACTTGGCCAACTCTTTGCGCTCCTAGAAGAAAAAGGCTTGCACTTTGAAATAGGTTTTCTCTCGCAGTATTTTGAGGTATTTAGCCATCTCTAATTGATATTTCTGTCTTCCAGGCTCTCTGCTCATATAACTTTGTTTACTCTTTTATTTGTTTTTCACTTAGAATTGCTCATTTACTAATGGTAAAGAGGAAAATGTTTCTTTAAAATCTTTCTCCTTCTAAACTATATACATTAACTTGGTCAATTTTTTTATTTGAAATACTTGATTGTCAAAACTATTTCTAACATATCTTTTCCTTGAAATATATAATTTTAAAAACTTAAATACTTTATGTGCATTATGTTTTTCTGGTATTTTATTCAAAGCTAATTTTCTTTGAATGTTTATAAATATTTTACAAAATACGAAAATCCTATTTCATTAAAATTAAAACTGGTGGAAAAATTTTATTTTTATAGTATAACATTAATTTTATATAAGTTACTTGGAAGAAAAGTTAAGCAGTTCTTTTTTAATGCATGAACTTTTGTAATGTATTATTTTTTATGATGTAAACTATAATTCAAATATTTCCTAAAATACATAAATTTTCTAGTATTTGAAACTTTTGAAAAATTTAATTTATAACTTTTTTAATTTATAATTCAATCTAAAAAGTGTTGAATGTAAAGTACTCTATTACTTTCTTACTTTATTAAAAAAATTAAAAAATAAGATCTTTAAATTTTTTTGATGAGTTGAAATTTTTCTAAATTGCAATAAAATTATGAGAGTAAGAAATCTCAAATCTCTCTCTAAATTTAAAAATTATTTTTATAATCAAAATTCTAGAATCCATATCAAACTTTGAATGTGTATTTTCTTGAAAATCAACCATTTAAAAGAAATTGTGTATGTGTGTATATCTATATATTATATGAACTATATATATACATGTTTGTGTGTGTGTGTGAATAAAAAAAAAAGCAGTTAAATGTATCAGTTAATGATTATTATCTCTACACTAAGAAATAAAAGAAAATGAAGGCAAATTTCAAATAATCATTTTATGACTAAATATTGGAAAACGCCGTGTATTTATATTTACAAATGAAAAAATTCAAGATTACTTTTTCAAAAAAATTCTTATACATTTCATGCGTGATGAAATATATATATATATTATACTTTGATAATGAAATATGCGTTAAATAAAAGAAAAAAAAAATACTTCATTGATATGGTTAGCTTATTCAATCGAATTATTTTATATTTTAACATTAAACATACAAAAACTGTAAGTGAAATTTAATCATGATTATATGATAACTTTTATTATCAGTATGATATACCGTGTTACTCATTTTTCGTTATATTTTGCAGTTGATTATTTTTACATTTAATAAATATTTATTGGTACTTGCAATTTTGTACACTGTAAAATTAATCTCAATTAAATGGCAGATTTCTGTTTGTAAAATAGTTGTCATATTTTTCTTTTAACATTAATCAAAATGAACATCTGACGATTCGCATCGTTATTTTGATCTACCTACCAGATCATGATATTATGATCAACCTGCATTTCTTTGAAGTGATTGTGTTATTAAAGTTGAGATTTGTGCTACTGATGACAGCTCACGAATAACAATTTTCATCCATCTGAAATCCATGAAGGTATTGTTGGGTTCCCTGTTTCGCCCCATTCGTTCAACCATAACAGAGCTTTCCCACTGAAACTATAATGACGTATACTTTAAATTCTGAACCATGTAGAGAGAAGGAAGTATAAAATTGCTCAATATCCATGCTTTGTTAGATCCTCGAGTGCAGAACACTTGATAGCTTAAGCGCCATATGTTAATTTATCACTTCGTCTTTTCCAGTCTCATTTTCCCACACACAATTTTTATTTTTTATTTTTTACACGAGATAAATTTACTGTGATAGTTCTATATGCTTTGATACACACAGGCTGTTTTATAGGGAAGCGGTAAAACAAAAAGGGTAAAAAACGTGAAACGATGAAGTGAAAAACACCGAGGGTTATAATTAAGAATAAAATGCCTATAGGTTAAAAATGGCAAGGAATTTCGATGCGTGTGTACTCTGTTATCTAGTGACCAAAAATGACGCAACTATCCTGAAATCTACAAATCAAGTTCAGATCAAACCGAGGTCATTCGCAGAAATTTTGTTCGTATTTTTGTTATTTGTACAAAGATCCTTTATCGGCTGGATTGGAGGCTGACCTTACATTAGGAGAACTTGAACCGGAATCAGAGAGTTCCTTTGTTCTTTTTACACAAAAAGAAACAAGATCACTACGAAGTTTAAGAATTCTATATTTAGTTTAAGAAACGTAGCATAATTATATACATCATAATTATGACGCAATTCTTTTTCAGGTTATGTTTTACATTAGTCTATTAACATTTTAATATAAAATTTAGATTATTTGTATTTATAAATTGTGTGTGTGTGTGTGAATTCTTTTCGAAATAGTTCGAAAGGAATACAGTTTGATTAAAATTCCGTAATTAATCACAATCCGTAAATAATTATGATAATTCCATTTTGAGTTAATTAGTTCGATTTAAGACTGGACGAATTTTCGTCTTTAGACTGGTTTGAATAATCGTAGTTTTACTGAACATTTAAAACACTCTTCTTAGAAATGTTCAAATTTTATTGGGCATTTTTATTAAGTTCTTTATTTTATTCATCTTTTTATTATTAACCACATTAATTTTAGTAAGAAATTTTATTTCAATGACTTTATTGTTCATTGTTATTTGTTAAGACAATAGCAAAGAATACTCATTTATTATTTTTTAAATTAAGAAAAAAGAAAAATACATGTTGATAATTGCCTCAGAGAATGTTCCAAAATCATAAACAGCTAAAGAATGTAAAAAATGAATCGCAGAATCAATTACAAACATCATGATCTTGATTCAATTTGAACTGTGATATTTTGAAACCCTCTGCTTTCAAATATCGAGTTGTTCTTTGCTGTGATCATTAACTAAATGTTTTATTGCTTAACAGCAAGTATATTTGCACCTTAAGTAAGTTTTCTGAAATATAGATACATTCCCCTTTCTAGAAGGCAGCAGGGGGGGGGAGGAATATAGTTGGGAAATCTGTATTTCTAAACTTGAGAGATTTGCAACACCTTCCCATTGAAAGCTATTTAGTTTCCGTTCTTTTCCTTATACGCCCCTCACAGTTCATTGAAAATTTCGTAATTGCTCGGCCAATAAATCTTTTGGGAAATACATATACGTATATAATTATTGCAACAGGGTACCCTGGGTAACTGATGACCCAAATCTGAAAGATTTTCTAATTTCATGTACGTTTCGTACAGGTGTCTGTAGCAATAAAACCGGTAATAAAAAATGTTTCTTGCTGGTTTGGTGTAATTGCGAGTGGGGCTTTCAAAGGGAAGACTCTTGCAAAACATCTTTTATTCATTAAAGAAATCTTGAAATCATGATTTGAAAACTCATTTCATTCAGAATGGAGAAACAATCGAAGACACATTGAACTTAAAAAAAGTATGAATTGCATATGTTAGGAGAAAGATACTAATAGGCTGTTTTTAATCACATTTTCTTTACAATAACTGTTTCCTAAATGAGAAATAATAAAATGTTTCAAGCTTTTATTTGTAGATGATTTTTTCTAATGGGATAGGAATATTGTTTCCGAGAAAAAAAACACTCCGTGAGTTTTTTTCCTTTAACAATTTGTGCAGCTGACAATTTCAAATTCGTAAATTTTTTATTATCTGAATCATAGAGTACTTGCGTAGCTGATTTTTCAAAGAGATTTATATTCTTTAATGAAAAGTTAGCAAATAATATGAAGCATTTTTCATAAATATATTTCGAGCTAATTTACTTTTTCCTTATTCACATTTACGGTTGTCAAAGAATAACTTACTTTATAGATTGGAGAGCAATTTTTAACCAAAATTATTGCTTAATAATATTAATCCATTTGTTAAAAATAATATATATGAGAGGAATTGCGAAACTAATTATATTTAACAGGAAAGTTTTACGCAAGCAAAAAATTAAAGATTAAAACAGTTCTTAGTATTCACATGCTCATCAAATTATCTTGTAACACGTTTGCTTGAGGATCAGGTATTCAAGATTTCCACTAAGCTTCCTTTCGAATGAGATAATGTTTCTAGAATAATGTATATGTATCTAATACATATACATGTAGTACTCTGTTTATTGAAAAATATTTTTATGGTAGTTAAGTTACATAAAATAAATTTTTATGGGATTGCATGGAATGATCCAGATTTTATATTTCCATACAAAATTTCACATGAATGTAAAGAATATCAATGTTCATGTACAAGAAATGATAATCTCTACCTCTTTCTCTCAATTTTTATTAAACTTCTTTGTATGTTGTAATTTATACTTCATTGAGTTACCATAAGATTCTTTTCAAACGAAAATTGGTAAAATTTACTTTTTATATTTTAAAAATAACATTTTTTCTTTTTAAGAATTATTTAAAAATAACTTTGCCTTCAAAAATATACTTTTTAGCGGGTGAATGTATTTTTTATTAAACAAATATTTTTTTTACAGAAATCCAGTTAATGCGACATGTCCCCTGTTCGAATCGTATGACAGGTGAATTTGGTATCTGTACGTTCAACTGGTCTTGTATCAATGTGGCCCATGGTGTACACATCGGCCATTGCGTGGACCGATTCTTTATCGGGACCTGCTGCAAATTCCCGGAGAAGAATGCGTCCAGCTGGCCAAGCAACTCCAGCAGCAGCAGCAGCAGCAGTGGTGGAGGAACCGACTCCACCGAAAAAGAAGCAGAAGTGGAGCCTGGTTCACTTCTTCACGTCCTTGCAACACCGATCAAAGAGCAAGGAATCAAACGAATCACCATAAAAGTATCCAACAATTCTGATGCAGCTTTCAGCACACTACACGAAAACTTTTCCCACAATCAACTTTCAAGCGATTCCATTGAAAAAGTGGAAAATAAAGGATACTGGGACTATACACTTGTGTCAAATCATAACAGGAAACCGATTTTACCTGAGGTTTCATTTCATGACATTTTTTCGTACATATCCAAACCTAATGATGATTTATATAAATCAACACAGCCAAATTCTTTGATAAATCATCAGTCACATCCAGAATACTTTTCTGAACATTCACATTCCGGATATTCAACAGAAACTTCCACGTTATCGTTTCATTCTCTTTCATTAGATGCTACTCATGATCAGAGAGAACCCATTACCGCACATGTCTCTCATGATCAAAGAAAACCCATCGCACAAGAGTTTAATGTAGATATTTCACATGATTTAAGAAAACCCATAACCACACATGAAACATTTAATCTGAGAGAACCAGTAAAAATTGAAACACAACATGATGACAGAAAGCATGTGCCTCTTAATGAAGATCATGACCAACGTTGGCCTGTGCTAGAAGAGGAATCAAATGATAAGAGATTATCTACATATGATATATCTAAATGGATTGGAAGTATATCTAGCACTGAAAACAATACTATACCATACGAAAAATTTTCATATTTTACTGAAGAGACAAAACCAGTAGTGAATAATGAATTATCGACAAAGATAACAACTCAAGTTGACTCATTGCTAAACATTTTCAATTATTTCCAAAATGGGCAAAACAAAGATAGCTCTTTGAAAAAATTTGAGCATGATATTATTCAATCTTTTTTCAATGCTTCAGAAACTGTTAGTGATGCTCAAGAAAATAAAAACATTTCGTCAACAATAAATACATCCAATTATTCTAATGCATCAGAATCAAAAAAATCAGATATGACTTCTGCAGAGAAGCTTAGCTCTTTAGACGTAAGCCAAGGTAAGCTTATTTTCAGTTATATATTTATACTTTACTCCCTGCTAACACAGTAACTAAGAAACTGTTTTAAATAAAATTTAAAACTGAAAATAATCTAAAATTTTGAGAGAAAAGAAAATTATAAAAATGTCTAGTTTTAAAAAATAAAAAAAATATTTAAAATATTTTTGAGACATCTAATACCTGTTAAAAAATATAGTCTATCTAAGCAATATTTCATTAGAGGATTACGTTTTAGTGAATCTTTTCAATGCTAATAAAATAAATATGCTTGAGGGGGGGAGGAGGAGGAGGGGGTTAAGATTATGTGTATGTATATTACAAAACGAAAGTATATAATCTACAGGAGTGATAAAAGTTTGTAAAATTTGCAAGAGGAAGTTGCGAATATTTAATTTTTTTTTATCAAAATTACTCGATTATTCTTTAACTTTATGTAACGAACGTTTAATTATTTGAATTAAAGATAAATAATTAACTAAACGGGTTTGACTTAATAAGTCGAATAACATATGTTGATTTAATTAATAAAAACGGTTAATATAGAAAAATGTTACCTTTGTATTCAATATTTTAGCAAAATTACATTGAGAGAATTTAGTAGCTCATTCGTTTTTGCAAATAAGAAAATGAAATTATACATTTGAATCATGATATGGCTTTTATTTTTTAAATATCTTTAACTGGATTATTCTTGTATCGCGCTAAAAGAAATTGATAATATTAGTTAAGAGAATTCGAGAGCATAAAACAAAAGAAATATTGATTAAAGACTAACATTCCATTGAAGCTTATGAAATGGAAATACTAGGTCATAAAATCTCTTGTTTAACATTCTTTTTCAACATTAACATTCCATCAAATATGAAAACAGATTTACAAGATTTTAAATGTATTTTTTCTATATTTTCAGTTTGTGGTCGACCTAGAGGAAGCACTACAGCACGGATTGTCGGCGGCAGAAAATCGCAGCATCTTCGATGGCCATGGATGGTAAGCCATGGAATATTTTTATTTACATGAGATCCATCATCATGATGAAATAAAAATTTTTATCCCCAGAAAATAAAAATTTTATCCAAATATTTTTCAAAAGTTAATTTTAACATTTCAAAAGTTGAAATTTCATTTTTCCACCAAATAAATTTGAAACAAAATTTATAGCTTTAGCATCTAAATAAAACTATCAGAGGAATTTTTTTCTTCAGATTTGAACTGCAAATATATTATTGATAGAAATTCATACTGAATCAGTTATTCCTTATTAATGTATTCTAAGTAGGGGGAATTTCTTGCCTGTAATTTAAATTCAAATTATTCAAAGTATGAAAGAAGTTAATGTGATATAATGATATAGGGGTTTGTAGAAATATCCAGAGAAATAGTATGAATTAAATTTTTATGAATTTATCCCTTCCCAACATGTGCTACTTTCCTCTTCCTTACGAAAAGTTTAACACTTTCCTTAATTTATTTTCTTCTCTACTTGTTTCGCTTTCTTAGACATCTACATGTTAAAAATTTTCTGCAAGTTTTTTTCCTTCTTTAGATGGTTTAGTCTTTCATTTTTTAACTCTGTCAGAGCATTTAAAGTACTTTCTACTGCGTAATTTAACAATGAGGAATAGTTTCAAATATTAGTCCATGCTTCTCTGTCACTTTATTACAGATAACCAAATATTACTTTCAGGAATAATAAATTATCTGCCATTAAATATTTCATTCATCTCATGTTATTATGAATCAATTTTCAAGGTGAAATTGTGAGTTAGGTCACCAGTTCCTTAACATGAAACCATTGAGAAATGAAAAATTCTTATTCATCCTTTTTTGAGCTTATAAAATGAAACGTCTTTTTTTTTTTATAAAGACTTAAGTTTACTTATACTTGATGAATTTAAATCATATCATTCACTAATTTTATAACGTTAAAAAAGGCATCTATATATAAATTTTGCCCGATATTGTTAAATATTCTGTCGCCCGTCAGTTTCTACAACTGAATTATGTGCGTACATTTTAAAAACGCCTAATTAATTTATCAAGTTTTCTTTACGTGACAATCTTTTCTTGAGAAAAGAAATTAGGTAAAATTTAATGGAATCATCTTAAGTGTTTCTAATTTTAAAAACACTCATTCGTTATCCCGCTGATAAAAACCCTCATAGATCATCTTTTACGAAAACTAAACATTTTTTTCTTTTACTTCAAGTACCAATGTTACAAGTGAAGCATTGCTTTTTGATAAGCGAATTTTCTCTTTCTCTCCGAATTTTAAAATAATATTCTCTTATTCCATTAAAAGTAAGTAATTTGTATATTTGAAATAAATTATGATAAGATATTTTAACACTTTAATAATATTTAAAAATTTTTTATCAGAAGTCTTCAACGATGTTTCATTCATTGCTTTGCATTTGTTTGACTTGACCAAAACATTTTCTTACAAAGATAGCAACGTATTTTCTATGCTACAATAATTAGGCAGTTGACCTTTATAAATTCAAAGATCAGTTTTTAAATAATTATTATGTGAACAATTATTATCTCATATTGTAAAAGAATGATTATATTTGAAAACATTAGTTTATCAAGTACTTATGAATATTTTACATAACGAGAAATTGCACTATTAATTGCTTTAAATATTATATTTCAAAAAACTTACAAAGTTTTTATTTCCTAATCTATTCTTATAATTATTTCTTTAAATATTTATGTTTAATTAGGAAAATAAGTGAAAAAAATAGATTTTTTTTCATCCAAAATTGGGATAATTATCTGTTTTCTACAAATTGAAAATGATATTCTCAAAATTAAATTTCCAGTCATACATACATAACAACTTCTAAACTTTTTTGAGATGTGGATTGAATCCGGCAGTTAATTTTTATTGCTTCAAAAGCGAGAAATAAATGAATGATGTCCACTTTGAAGAATTTCACAAACTTAATATCTATATTGAAAGGATCCAAAAGTTTTCCTTTCGATAGGTATTACATTAATATTTAAAATATCGAATTCCGTGGTTTCTCAGAAAATAGTTAAAAATATAAATTGTAAGTTATAATGATATATCCTATGATTCCGATTCACAAGTATTACTTACCATCATCAATTAAATTTTTTAATATTTCAGATTTCCTTACAACGTTATGAAGGAAAAGTTTTCAAGCATAAATGTGGTGCTACTCTTCTAAATCAATATTGGGCAGCAACAGCAGCTCATTGTGTGGACGGGTGTGTAGACTAATATTGATTTAAACAAAAAAAAAAGTTTTTCAATTTTTTTATTTTTTAAATTATTCATGATATAAATTTCAACGTATCCACCTTCTGTTTGCAGGAAACTTCCTAAGGATCTGTTACTGCGCCTTGGACAATATAATTTTCTGAAATCAGATGAATTATATCCTTTCGTTGAACGTCGAGTTTATGTGATGGTTATTCATCCAGAATTCAATCCCAGCACATACGAAAGCGACTTGGCGCTACTGAGATTTGAAGATCCAGTTCCCTACCAACCTAATATTGTTCCTGTTTGTTTACCATCAGCAATCAATGACATCACTGGCCGGATTGCCGTCGTGACTGGCTGGGGCAAGCTAGCAGAAGGTAAGCTTTAAATTAAAGGGTTACTCATACATGATAGTATCTCGCTCTTAAGAGTGGTAGGTTCTAGGTTCAATCCCAGACACTTATTTTTGAACAACAGAACAGAGATGTCACGTTTTTGTTTTTCATACATATATGTTAAGATAAATGGTGAAATTTCACGGATCCATCTCTTGTGACACATGTATACTGCCCATTATCTAGGAAATATCCTCATCGCATAATTTGTGTGAAGATTTATGCTTCTTTATTACTTAAGTATGCCCTTAATAATTAGTTTATTTAATTTATAAATCAATCTATACTCTCTCTCTGAAACCAAAAATAACAAAATATACCATGGGAATAATTTTATAAGAAGTTCTTGATCCAGAGTTAACCCAATTTTTAAATATTTTTGTGCTGCATCATTGCCATAAATGGTAGATACTTATTACAATTTGAAATATTGTTGTAAAAACTATTTTAATGTTTAGCTTCCTTTTTGGTTACTCTTTTCATGAAAAGTAAAATATTTGTCTGATTTTTCTCATTGAATAATAAGATATTTTATTGCAGAGGGCGAACTACCAACAGCTTTACATGAAGTTTATGTTCCCATTATATCAAATCGAGAATGTGAAAAAATGTACTTTGAAGCTGGATATGATGAGGCTATACGTAATGTGTTCGTTTGCGCAGGAGTTACTCATGGAGGTTTAGATGCATGTGAAGTAAGTACAATTGTGTGGTGCGCTAGGAAATCATTATCCAATACACTCATAAATATATCATAAATATAAAAGATATTTTCAAATGGAACATAAAATCACTGAATATAATAAACTAATTAGAACTACTAGTTGAATAGATCAACTAATTGGAACGATTATAAAGCATTAAATCACTTAACCATTGTTCAATCAAATGCATTCTAGTTCGAGAGAGAGAAATCTTCAAAACTAAAGCCTGAGCTCAAATTGCGGTTACCCGAAACTTATTTCTACTGAAATTAATCACAAACGCGAGCATATGTAAAATTAAAGTATACAATTTGTGCAATATAAAACATATTCACAATATATTTATCCTAAACATTTTATATAATGACAATTTTAAAACTTCATTTTATAAGTATTCACATTGCGGCAGCTGTCATTTTCAAGCATATCACGTAAAACTGTTGTATTGCAAAAAACAACTTGTATTGCTGAGATCATATTTTGGATATTAACCATTGCATGAAATTAAATTATAGATCTTTCCTGATTGTAAACAAAAAAATTCTCATTGTAAAATTCTAAAAGTTAGATGTAATAAAAGGCATAATAAAGTGATTGTATTTATCAAAAACATTTCTAAAAATAATTCTCCTTAAAATCTGCTCAAATGAAGTTTTTTAATTGCGACAGTCCATATGCTATAAGGTAGCATAATCATATTTCCCCTAATTAGGAACTAGAATGAAATTCAAAAATCAAATTTTTAATTTTTGAAAAGTTGCAATCAATAAGAGTATTTGAATTATTTTTAAATAATGGAATATTTAGTTCAAACTTTCAGTATATGGGAAAATAATACGGAGAGTTTATTAGAACAAGAGATATTTATGACAAATATCTATTATGAAATTTAACCATTGTAATTCATTATAGTAATTCAATAAAGACTAAGTTTTCTCTAATAATTTTGCTTTCTTAGGGTGATTCAGGAGGTCCAATGGTAATTAAAGGTAAAAAAGGCCAATGGGTTCTTGTAGGACTTATTTCCTGGGGAATTAGTTGTGCTGCTCCAAAACAACCCGGAGTTTATACTAGAATATCAGAATTCAAAGACTGGATAAATGGAATAATCGCTCATTGAATGAGCTTTCAACAAACTGGACAATTTGAAAATAACCAATAAGCGGAAGACAACTGCACAAAATTAAGCAGGAAATAAAGCTGCATCAGACTGAAGATGTGTTGAAGGAGAAGTTGAATGTTAATCATTTATGAACAAAGAATGTTAAAATGTTTTGTAATGTGTTTGTATCTTTGTGTTCATTTTTTTATTAATTTTTTATTTGTGCTATTTTTACTCTTTTATTTGTACCTATATAACTTTTTCATTAATTTTTTTTATTTAATATGAAGTTAAACGTTGTGTTATGTATCTGTGTCATTCCATATTACAAAATTGGTTAAAATATTTTTTTATAAAAGTGGGTTTTTGGAACAATTCAAATAAAGTTTACTTTGTAAGAATGTGTGTATCATTTATTTCTTGTGGCTCAAAAAATATAATTATATATACAATACAATAAACTATCCGCGATATTAATTTATCAGTTTAATAATTTACCAAGTAATTACTCTTGTTTTTGACATGCAATCCTTTTTGGTCACTTTATATTCATTGAAATATTATCAGGATCACAATAAACTGAATTTGAACTATATAAATGCAGTTTGAGCATTTTTATAAATGTGATAAAATATCACATTTTTATTTAATTTAAAAGTTTTTTCAAGGAATAACTTATATAGAATAATTAAATATAGTATGTAAAATAATTGTGCTATCCTTTTTTTGTCAAAACCTTGATGACGCAGCTAAAATATCATTTTGCCTTTATAGTAGGATGTTTTCCAATTATTTCTGAGAAAATTTCGTAAATTTTTATAAAAATGTCATCTTACTAATAACTTAAAAACTTAAATAAAAATTTTTTTGCTGCTTAAAAATATAAAAATTTTTGACAACTCAATTTTTTTTTTATTTATTGATCAATTATTTATCATTTTTTAAAATAAACTTTACCTTTAAATTGATATCGAAAGTTATAAAAATATATTGAAGAACCACATAAAATAACTCCATGAATTTAAAATGAATTATTTTTGACAAATTTGTAAGCAGTAAAGAATAATCAAATAGCTTTATTGTAAAGTGGAAATACATCTTTTTGCAGAGTTCAAAATTTCTATTCTAATATATATATATATATATATATATATATATATATATATATATATATCTCTTATAAATGTCTTTATTGAAGTATCCCAATATTTATTTGAATGCAATTTCATTATGTAACACACAATACAAGAAATATTCAAATTTGTATTACATTTATATTAATGTTACGATGGTGTGTTAATCATAATTTAAGTTGTATTTTTTATTATTTTATCAGAATAACTTTGAACTTTCCAGAAAGTCCCTTTACAGTCAACTTAATTTAAATGTTTAGTTTCGATCATGACTTTGCAGGTCTTAATCTGATTAACAAATCTAATTATGATTCACAATGCTGATTCTTCCTTAAGGAGAAACAATAGTTACTTTTTCTTTTTTAAATTTGTTAAATTACCGCTGGTCAGTAATTAATACACATTTCTCTTAAAAACTAATAAAAATGTATTCATTTATATCTTGTTTACAGTTATATAAATTCAAGTGGAGTTAATGAATTGTTTATACATTGATTGATTAAAATAAAACTATCTGAATGCATCAATTATTGTTCTATTATATTTCTGACTTGAAGGCACAATATATCATTAACAAGGCATTTTACCTTAATATTATAATAAATGTTATTGTGAATTCATTATTATCCTAAAAATTATAAATGGAAAAGGTCATCAACTCGTGATAGGAGTAATAATGAGTAAATAAAAAAGAAATTTCGATAGAAACAGTCTGTAAAACGTAAATTTAGGAATGATATTAGATGTAAGAAAAATATCTTAAAAATCTTATGCTATTACTAGAATTGCATAAGATTTGTCCTAAGCAAAAGAAATGATTACAAAATAACAAAAAATGTAAAATAAATATAACAAAATGTAGAGCTTCTGTGTGTTGACCGTTTCAAGCATTTTTATTTGCAAAGGCATTTTTTACAATTAGAGACATATTAAAACTAGACAAATATATTAACAAATAAAGCACATGTATTACAATTCAAGTAAGAACACGTACGTTTTTTGTAATTGCAGTTAATAGTCTTTGTGTGCGTATGTGCAATCGTATGAAATTTTAAAAATGCTATATTTTATGAAAAAATGTTGATAATACAATAATAAAATTTTTATTGTCCTGCAAGTTTAAATATTTCATTTATGTAAGATATAAACTACAAAATAATTTGCTTGGTAATACTGATTACGAACAGCATATTTCAGATTAATGATGATTCATCAAATATTGATTGCCAAAATACATTCTTCCAGAAGAAAGCAAATTTTAATTTTGCTTTGGATTTCAAAACAGTTATAAAATTTCTACTATAATAAGTCAATCAATAAAAAGTATTGTTGAATTCAGTTTATTCGAAAATACAGGTAAGTTTAAGAGAATCATAAAAATTAAAGGCTTTTATAGTTTTAAAAGTTTTATTTTTTATAATCTATAGAACGAAAATAAAGTTATTCGTATTGATATCAACTTGTGTTCAATCATTTGTGTTTCAGAAGGACAAAAGTTCAAAAGCAAGAATTTGTGCATGACAATTTCTCATCAGCTGTCTTTTAGTTTATGAATTTATCTTGCGAAATATTCAACAAATAAGAGTAAATGTAAAACACATGCTTTTCATCTAATTCTATTTTCCTCTTTCTAGGAAAATATCAACCCATAGTTTTATTTTGTAATAAATTTTTACTGTTATTTCTATTATACAAATCTTCGTTTTGTGTACATTGGTAGAAAAGTCATCGGATTCACTCAATTTTAGTAATACTTTGTACACACAATATTTATGTATGCCTTTGAAAAGTGATAGCTGAATTAATTCAATATAGTAAAAGTCATAAAATGAATAGTGATAAAATCTAGTTAGATTATTAAGAGTTCTATCTTAAGAGCTTTTTTTTAGTTATAGGCTCCAGCGAATTGTTTTAATTTTATACATAACACATTTGGGCGAGTTATTCAGTAAAATATTTTAAAAGAATAACTTTTTGAGAATCAGTTTGTATAATATATTTTTGTGTGCTTTATAGAAGTTTTGGTTTAAACTGAAAATATGTTTCGAATGAATTAAAGAATTGTGAAAATATATACATATCATTACATTCGGTTGAAATTAAGCAAAAGTTAGTTCGGTCAAGATAATTTATTAAAGCATGATCTAAGTTTTGAATCATTGTTTTTTTTTTGGTATTAGAAAATGAGAGTAGCAGGGGTTATATATACGATCTTATTGGAGTATAGAAAAAAATTTATAATAAGTGATTTCATCCCCTCCCATCGAGTTTACTCAATTGTTACCAAAAAAAACATGTTGCTCAAACTATGATTTTAGAAGATTTATTTTCATAATTAAAATACACGCGGTAGAAAAATAATTTTCTATTTCGTAAATTCTTCGTAAAATGAAAATTGAAACGAAATCTACAAATTAGTTTTAATGGAACCGGAAAGAAGCTTACTTTCGTTTTTCATGGATGTATTTTTCATTTAATCAAAATCCATTGAAATAAACATTTACGTGACATAGCTGAAAAGGCAAATTCTGCTTTTCATTAAATATTTATTTTGTGAACCTATTTCTGGGGCAAAAGTATTCAGGAACTGTGCACCGAGTACCGATTGGGAGTACGTGAGGATAAAGTTTAGAAATATTTCGCTTTTTTTCAACCTCTCGAAACCGATGTTTTCTTACTGTCAGTCAATATAACAATCTGAAGGTTGTTAACGATATTGAATCAATTTTTCCCACTCTCAGTCCATTTCATTGTAAGCCTAAACTACAAAGAATAATCTTATGATGAAATATTCAGTTACTAACTATATTTCTTAAAGAAATGTGAGGGGATTTGTAGAGATCTCTGCTATTAACAAATAAACTTATTTTTATTTACGAGCACAAATTAAATAATTACTTAAGAAAGATAGCTTGTAAACTACTCATTATAGGCACATTTGGTAGATGCCATTAATTTATACGATTGCTTTCCTATTTATTGATTACCTTAAAAGATTTTGAATAGAAAAAAAATTGAATGCATAAATTGCACTTTAGTCTCTAATCGAGAGCGTTATGTTGAGAAATTATACATTCACCTATTCTCCGAGCATTAGATAAATTTTGAAACTTAGACATAAGGCTATTAATATCATGCATAATTTAGTAAACAATATCAGCTTGAGGGGACAATTATTATTTTTTTTAGAATTCCTCATAGAGTAGAATTTACAGGTACCCGTAAAAATGACTTTTATATCACAAATTTGATATCATTAAAGTTTATTTTAAAATCGTAATACAGGAAAATGTGCTCTATGTAAAAGTAAGCTTATTTTATGCATTAGTTTTTTCACTTTTTAATTTAAAATGTGAAATTTTGGTTCCATATCTAACATTTGAGTATTAGTTTTGAGTTACAGTACAAACCAATCAGCATTAAATACACTGCTGGCCACCGTAAATGCAACACCCTGAAGCACTCAACCATGCAAATAACATGAAATTTACAGACCAAGCAACGAGAAGGAGGGGCCCAGGTGTATACCTATAGGTTATCAGGTTCAGCCCCTTCTTCATATCTAGAAAAATGGACACAATGCAGAACGTGTCGTGCGCTCAGTTGGAAACGCAACCAGCTGTTAATCAAATGAATATTTGACTACAAACTTGGGACTTTAAGGCCTATAGTGGTCTACAAAGTAGTCCACTGTATCACAGTTTTTGGTACAAACCTGAAGTTGGCACACATTATAAATACAAGATGAGAGAAAATATTAGACAAAAAGGGTAAGTAAGTAAAATTGAGTAAAATGTGATAAAATTGAGTTGTTTGTTGGGAAATGTTCATTTCTGTGAGTGATCAAAGAGTTCTTAAGTACATGATTTGATCTCCAGGGGCTTAAGAGTTCAGAGAGTTCAAGGTCAGTTTTTGCTTGAATTTGGCGGAATTCACATGTAATCAGAGTCCGTGTCGGAATCATATGCTTCTGGTTGGGATAAATGGCTTCCCTGATGCTGGTTAATGGGAAGTTTTCACAGCTCAGTGCCCTTTTCTTGGAGGAACGTTATCAAGTGTGTCATTTTTTTACTCTGAAGGAGTCTTTGATACAGAACCTAATAAATTGTATCTCTGTCTGCTGTGTGGATTTTAAATGATGGAATTCAATTGTCAGTTAGCATGATGTTAAGTAATGTACAAGAGTACCATTCTGTCTACAGATGCAAAGGGTGGAACTCGCCTTGCCAATTATTTTGAAGAAGTTGGATGCATGGGCCATGAAATTTACAACATGCATTAGCGGAGGAGAGATATGCAAATGGTTATAATTTCAGCGCAGACGCACATCACGCGTGCCTTTGGCGCCACTTCAAAGCGCTATTTAAGGCTTAGAGATTTCGACGATTTCAATTGTGTCGGCAATTGTGTTTTTTCTAGTGTTTTTTTCAGAAAAAAATGATCAATTATGCTTCGTAGAAACAAGCGATCATTTTCTGATCAAGTATCCGAGTTCAACAGAGGAAGGATAGTAGCCTACCCAGATTGTTGATTATCTTTCAAGGAAATCGGTAGTCGTGTTGGACGAAACCAAACAACTGTAAAGCGGATATGTGATCGTTGAGATGCAGGAGGGTACGACGTGTTCGATCGCATCCACCTCACTGCATCACTTCACGTGATGACAGGCAAATTGTGCGCAAGGCAGTGACGGATCACTCAGCCACATCACGAACCATAGCACAGCACATTCAATCTGTAACGCATCATCCACTGTCTGCGCGAACCATTCGGCGCCGCTTACAGCAGAGTGGTCTGTATGCAAGACATCCATTGTTTCATCCATTTGAAGCAGAGACACAGACGTCTCCGCCGCCAATGGTGCGGTGAATGAAGGATGGGGATGGCAGAATGGAATGAAATTGTATTTACTGACAAGTCATGCTTCTGTCAACAATACCACGATGGTCGCATTAGAGTCTGCAGACACCATGGAGAGAAGATTCTGAACAGCAGCGTTATGCACCGCCACACTGGTCCTGCACCAGGTATTATGGTATGGGACGGTATTGGATATCACTCTCGCACTCCTCTAGTACGCATTGCAGGTACTTAAAGCAGCCAGCGCTATACCTTCGTGGTGTTAAAACCAATTGTCCTTTCTTAATTCACGGCTTGCCCACATCCATATTTCAACTGGATAATGCGTGAACACAAGTGGCACGCATTGTCCAAGGGTTCATCGTCAATCGCTAGATTGACTTGTCTGCTCACCGATAGAAAACATGAGGTTCATGGTTGCTCAAAGATTGACCCAGATTACATCACCTGCTGCCACACCAGATCAACTTTGACAACGTGTGAAAGCTGCTTAGTCTGCTGTACCCCAAGAGTACATCCAAAGTTTCTTTGAAACAATGCTGGGGCGAGTGGCAGCGATGATCTTCAATAATGGCAGTTACTCTGTCTACTGATTTCGGCGGGAACCACAATTCACAGAAGCCTAATAATTTAATTATTTGATACTAGGTTAACATGTTATCTACAAAAAATTTTTTGTTATTATATATCTTGCCTTTCTTCGTGATGCAATTTGGGTGGCCAGCAGTGTATTTGTAGAAGAACAGATTAAAACAATTGAAATCTCAGTATACTTTACATGTACACATGAAATTGAAATAGTTACTTTTAAAAAAATGCTTATTTATAAATTTTCCAATTTTTTTATTGTAACATAATCCATTGGATTACTGGTAATATTCTGGGAAGGAATTTAACTAAAGCATTCAGTAATAATCATTTACACAAGTTTAGATGAAATGAATCAATTTCTACATAAGGAATGGTACATCCTACCTACCGCAATACAGAACTTATATATGACCGTTTCAAGGAGGATTCAAGTGTTTTCAATTGCAAAAATTGTTGTCTCACCATACTAGGTGCAAAATAGTTTTAGTATGGGTTTATCTCTAATTTGGCAATCTCGTGTATATATTCTTACATATATATTACATGGTAGAAAATTTATTCATGGTTTTTTGCCTTAAAATTATTATGGGGAAAGCAACTAATAAATTATATGCTGTTATCCACTTAAAATTAAATTACTTAAATATGAAGATGCGAAGAAAATTGCTGCTAAATTCATATAATGGAGTTGAAAATGTAATACAAAGTGGTTCCAATTGAATTGCTTTCAATTGGATACCCACTTTAATCTTTTTGTAAATTTTAAAATGCCGATCAAAATCTTAGGAGTCATTTTTTTCTTATCATTTTGAAGGAGATATTTAACACATCTGACTACTAATTATCAACTTCCTAGTATTTTCATGGTGCACTGTAGGCCGTATATTAAATGAAGTGTTTCTAGGGGAAACAATTAAGAATTTTCTATCAAAATATGTGCACCCTAAGTTCTTCAAATGTTTTTTGGGATATAATGTTTATAAATCACAAGAAAAATTAATTAATTAGATTACATATTTTTTAATTTATGGGTTACGTAAGAATGAAAGTTTTAACGAAGCAACATAAACATTTTTATTATTTATTGTAATATTTCTAAAAAGGTAAATGATATTAAATAATTAATTGTGGATATAATTATAAAGCTTTCAAAACAATGATTTAATACTTTCTATTTTTATAATTACATAATGATATTATCAATGATACGGATTTCTATTTTTAAATTCTGATTCATCAACTATGCTGCATGAATGAATTAATTTCATTCTATCATCTATTTTCCGAGATAATCTCATTATTTACAGGAAAAAATATCAAGTATTTTCTTTACATTACTTTTACCTTAATTTGGGGGTTCATACTTTTTAATAAAGTTTTTCACACAAAATGATTTCAATACGATTTTCACTACCGAAGCATTATTTTGTTTCATAATGGCTTACTTTAGCTTTATGACATCCAGGCTATATTACAGATCCTGATTTCCATAGCTTCTATAACTATTTGTAAATAAGAGTAAATTTTTAATTTAATCCATTTAAAAAACAAATTAACTAAAGATAACTGTACTTTCCAATTTGAGCTAAAATTACATTGTTCAATATAATCTAAAATGAATTATTTATTACAGCTAACAAATCAATTTAAAACGAAATTATAAGCAATTAAAAAGCCGCCCGCCCTATCTAACGATCAGAGTCCCTGACTACGGATAGGGAGGTCCTGGGTTCGAATCCCAGTTCGGGTATGGATGTACTATCTCTATCTATCCTGTCTTTGTCCTTTCCTTGTATGAATGAGGTGTGAATGGTTTCCTACCCTATAAACGGGTCCCTATGGCATGTGTGTACTGAAGAAGTAGGACTCCACATCAAAATATGGTTCAGTTGAAAAAGTGGAGCAGCGCACGCCATATTGCCAGCCTAGTTGGCACACGACAACAACATACAATTAAAAAAGATTAACGTACATTTCGAAAATTTAGCATAAAACCCTATAAAATATTTATAGTTTTAATGAATCTTAAGTAAATAAGAAATAAAACTGCCGAACGATGGCTGAGTGGTTAGTGTTCTTGACTTTGAGCTGTGAGTGCCGGGTTCGAATTTCGGTTCGGGCATGGATATTTCTTTCTCTCTGTGTTTCTCTGTCCTTCTGTGATGATATATGAATGTGGCCCACCTTATAAATGAGTTTGTGGCAGTATGCCGTGGGTAATGCTACTCGCCTCCGTGACTTGGTTCACAGGTGCTCTCTTGGGTAACAATAAATGAGTAGCAGTTTCCTACCTTGTTGTGGCGAAGGGTTAGTCACCCAAGCATCCACCGTTATCAAAAAATAAAACTCAAAGCACTCAGTTTGAATGGAATTTGAAATCCAAAACAAGAATTGATACTTTTCGGGCAAATCAAGTGGAACATTTATGTTTGACGATAAAATCTCAATATTTAATGAAATTGCTCTGATAACTTTAAATGAAAGCAATTTCCAGACAAAAAATAATTACTTTTTATTTTCAAATTCTTTTGAGAATATGCCGAAAAATCTTTTTGTAAAATGTAATCACAACTGATAACAGATAAAAAAAAAAGTATTCTCAATGCACACAAAAAAATTGATTTTGCAAAAAAATCGAAAATTATATGAACTATATATGCGAGACTCACTGGAGTTCTTGACAGTACAAATTTTAATAATTACCATAGAAAATAATTGATAGACCAACTTACAGAAGAATGAAGAAAGTGTGTTCTATAACTCAAAGCGCTCATCCAAAAAATGGATTTTCAGGCAATCTAATAGTAATTTTGGAAAACAGACAACACATTTAAGAGTTTGCCCTATCAAAATCATTTACATTTATATTTTTCTCTCCATATTATTTACATTGCTTTCTCATCATTTGGACTACGTTCCAAAAACATGTATTTAATTTTTTCTTATGTGGAACTCGCAGAAACTAATTCTTATTGATTATTGTAATAAATTACACGATTCATTCTTGAAAACACATAAATTTCTATTTAAAAGAATGTCTCATTTTAAACTAGAATAAAAATATTTTCAATAAAGTAATTTAAATAAAAATATTTGCAAAACTATCCTAGTGCAAATACATTATTTTTTCCAAATGTAATCAGTTTAATTAATATTGTGTATGATATTCTACTCCTATCTTTAAACAAAAACCTGGATCTGTATGGCCTTGAATATACCCAAATCTTTGTATTAATGTTTATCATACGCATATTGGTATGAAGAAATTTAAACGATGAAACGGAGAAATTTGTATAGAAGCGAAAGGACGTTTGGGAAATGGTTGAAGACAAAACAAAGTACAGATTAGAATCCAGCAAGATAAAGCAGCTGCGTAAAGGTACATAATTAAAGGAAGTGTTAGAAAAAGACGAAACACGACAGATGTGCGTTCAATAATTTCATTAAAACTATTGCTGGGGGTTGTTAATAATGTTTTAACGACGTCGGGTTCTATCATATGACTCAGCCAATGTAAAAATAATTAGAGTTTCCGGAAGGCACTTTATTCAGAAATTAGGAAGTGTGGACGAATAATTTGGGAGACTGCTTAAAGTATTGACTTAAAAAGCTTAGGGAATATTTCAAGTGATAGAACTATCTGTCCTTTAATACAATAATTGTTAATTAACAGCAATATGACAGTATAATGTCGGCAGACAGCAGAAACCGCAAGACACGTAATAGATCACTTGATGTCAGACATGATCGATTATTATGACAAGGAGGATGTAATGAACAGAGTATATATAAGCACCACGATCAAAATTGTGCGTAATTAATGCCTAAAAACAAAGAGATATCAGTTTCTGTCATATCAGAAACTCAAGAATTAGAAACTATAAGAATAAAATAACGATATAATTCAATTTACAGAGAAAAATGATTTTCATAGTGAGATCACAATGCCAAAGAGGAAACTAAACCATCAGTCATACCGCTTATTTCATTTAAAAGGAAATTATTTTTAAAGTGATGGTACTTATATATATATATATATATATATATATATATATATATATATATATATATATATATATATATATATATATATATTTTTTTTTTGCAATCATTATACTTAAGATATCACACACAGCATTACCTTCATATCTTCCAAAATTGTTCACCCACTGAAGTCTGATATTATATTAAGGTTCCCATGTACCACGTACATCTGTTTAAAAGTGCTTTGTAGTATGAACTTAAGGAAAAACCAAAATTAATTTATATCTTGCTTGAATAACTTTTCCTCGCTATAGCTCTCATCAAAGAAATAATTAAAAGAAAAATACGTGTCAAATTATAATAATAAATTTTATAATTTGATACGTATTTTTCTTACAAAATGTTTAATATCTTTTACAAGACATTTCGTAAATGTTACCACATTGTAAAATAAGCTACTATCAAGTAATAAAATATATAAAAAGGGGGGTTTTAATATATTTTATTTTATAACTTAAGTCTTCTTTTAAAGTATAATAGAATCAATAAATTTAGATATTATAAACGTTCTATTTAGAAGCCTCCAAATTTTTGCAATGCGTAGGTACATGCATTTCACTGGTAACTTCAGAGGAAAAAAATAACAACGTGGAAAAATAGCGATACTTACTATTTACAGTAGGTCGTTTTTACGATTCTCTAATTTACGAACACTCACTTTCTTACGAAATTGTGGCTAATCCTTACCTTGACACTATAGAAACAATGATAATTTAATTTCGATTTAGGAACTAAAATCTCTTTCTTTCGTCTCTGATAGTTTCTTTCGTTTATTTTACTTTTTTATCTCTTATGAGCTAATATTTTCAATTTTTTTTATTTAATATTTAATTTTTTTACATAACTCTGAGAAATTGAATCATTCTTAAATAACACTGAGAGTTTGTGTCGTGCAGGCCCGACATTGTGGAAACAATAGTCGAAGACACATGGATAAAAAACATTTGATAGGAAAGAATTGTGTATCAAATTCTACCTGCCCTTCCCGAACGTAAGAGCATAGAAAGAAAGAAAACTCTTCCACTAGTGTGAGAATAAAGAAAAGGGGGGGGGGAGAGCTCTTTAAAAGTTTGAACTCTTTTGTTCTGTAATTGGTTTCATTGCATTTGAACAATTTAATTAATGAAGTTTCTTTTGTCGAGAGGGAGATTGAGCCTGTTTCATTGAGAATTTGTGTCAGTTGAATTCTGCCGCAGTTGAAGAAACGAACGTGTTAATTAGTCGAAGTGAAAAAAAAAAATTCTAAAAAAAGTAAGAAAAAATATTAAAAACAAAAATTGCCCAAATATATAGAATTTCTAAGAACAGCCTCTCGATAATTTTAAAACTCTGAAAAATTCCTTAGAAAATGAAACAGTAGCGGCAAAAGTGCTGCCTCTCGAAAATATTATAGATTAGAAAAGCATCCTGAACTGGAAAAGGTCTTGCTTTCTTATCTGAGAAAAATGAACACTCCTATTAATAGTAATGTCATTAAAGATAAATTCAACGGCTGTGCTATGAAGCTGAACAGAAAATTCCAAAGCATCAGGTGGTTGGCTCAAAAACTTAACACCAGACACGGTTCAAGCTTTAGAAAATTGTGTGTGGTGAATGTGGACTTGTAAATAAAATTTTGAATGGAAAGGAGTACTAAAATCTCAACTTTCCGAATACGAGCCAAAGGATATTTGCAACGTATACAAGACAGGTTTGTATTCTAAGATATTACCCGAAATGCCACCTTTTTTTAATATAGACTCATATTTGATATGTATGGAAGAAATATTAAATGAAATAATTAAGAATGAATAAAATGAATGAAAACAGAAAAGACCATGGAAATATCGAATAAGAAAATGTCGTAGTGCACAGACTGTCTGCAAAACAAGCAACTGAATGGGTTACTGGATTAAAGTACTTTTTGAGCAAAAACAGCGACATGCTTTTATGCATTGAACAAATGAGAAAAAAATACTAGCAAATTTATAGTTTTTAAACACAGGAAAAAAAAATGATTGCCTGATTGAAAGTGAAAGTAAGTATTGTTTTTGAGTCTTTTATATTTCTTATAATCCAGTCTAAATAATTTTTCTAATAGCACTTTATAACGAAAGAGTAGGCAAAAAAAAAAAAAGATGTAATACATTATTTTCGATTTGATATGTAATACATTATTTTATAATAATTTAATACATTATTATAATAATGTAATACATTATTTTTCGATTGACAAACTTTATATTTTAGGAACTGTTTTCCCGTCCCCATAAGTTCGTAAAAACATGCGTCTACTGTATTTAATGTAGTTCAAAACGCTATTTTGCTTTTTACACAAAAGGAAGTTTCACGTATTGATCAGCTGAAAACAAATCGGATAAAGTTTGAAACGTTTGAAAATTCTCTTTAATTATGAAGTTATTATATATTGAAGACTCTCCTTTATCCACATAGTAGAGCATTTCTGATTGGTAAGTTTGGTTTGTTTGTCGCTCAATGTCATTTTTTGCACATGAGGGCTAATTAGACCAGGACCTACCGTTTAAAGTGGATTCCAAACCACTACAAACATCCATGCCCAAGGTGGGATTCGAACCCACGAACTGTTGAACCGAAGGCAAGAGCGCTAACCATTCGGCTGCCAGCTCTCTGATTGGAAAGGTATAGGGAAAATAATGAACATATTCGTTGCAGAAGTGGAAAAAAATCTCGTTTTAAAAAAAATATACTGTTTGTATTTTGAAGTGGTGTGTGATCTGATAGTATATACATATTTTTTCTCTACTCCTAAAGATTATACACAGATAATTTTAAAAGAGGGGGAGGAGAAGAATCATGCGTCTCAGCTCTTAAAACAAGTCAGTTTCTGAATGGGTTGCATCGTAGTATAAGCAACTTCAACGAATTCAAACATTAATTATGGTTTAAATTAATTTTTGTAATAAAAATTTAGAAATGAAAAATAGCTATGTTTTAATTTAACCAGTAACCAATATTCTGATATTTTCATTCCATTCTGCGCAGATTCCCAATTCAACTCCTGACAAAAATTAGGCGTACACAAAGAATACGAACTTTACTTAAGGTAAACTGCTTTTATGATGATAATTATATTTTTAAATCTTATTTATGGGGGCTCACCGTGGCCTAGTGGTAGGAGAGTGCTTCTTGGAACATAAGGTCCCGGATTCAATCTCAGCCACTGTTGCACAACGGGAGATGGATAATGCCCTTTTGCCTTTTAAATGCGGGGAAAAACGCGACATCTACCGTTGTTCAACAGTGACTGGTATCGAACCCGGGTTTTATATCTCAAGGTCCAAAAAGGACAAGTTGTTTCGATTGCACCAGGTTTATTTAAAAGACAGTTGTCCTATGCGTACATTACGGTGATTCAGGGAGATGAACATTGCGATTCTGTCTTTTGCATGGATACCTGTCAATATGGATGCTTAGGAGTTTTCCTGGATTCTTTGTTGTGACATGTGAATCCACCTCACTATCAGTGAAAAGCTCTTTTAGAAGACAACTTATGCAGTGCATAACTAAAATGTGTGTGTGCCTTACTTCCTTACAATAGGTAATTATATATATATATATATATATATATATATATATATATATATATATATATAATTCTTACATGCTACAAAATTCAAAATGTTTGAGAACACATAACATACGTCAAATGTAATGACTTAAATATATCTATTTATGCATTATACATTTATATCAAAATAAGATGCAAAAACTTGTGTATCGGTGCTACTCTAGAAGTGTTTCATGCTTCGAAGGCACAAGTCCTTGGGCTTGGCATAATCAATTCTGCCTTTCATTTCTTCTGGGTATCAAGCATGCTTGGGAATTAAATACTGGGGTTTTCAGATTAAGCTGACTATTAAACTGGGAAATATGCTTCATACCACACGGCCCTTGGTCAAGAAAAGAGATACAAGAACTGTAGGCTTTGGGCCCATAGGCTTGTCATGCCAGTGAATTCAGATATATATATATACTGAATTCCAAACATGATATCTTTCCCATGATCTGTGAACACTTATTTTCCCTTGATTACATAATCATTTATCTCAAATCGTGAACAGAATTAGTTTTGTATGATTCCATTTTATAAAAGTTCAATTCACTTTCAAGCTAATTTGCTTTTATTATTTTTTTAAGTACAAAATATTCAATTCATTTTTATTTTTCTGATTTTCATGATTACTGCGAGTATATGATAAAATATTAGTGTTTAATTTTTTATACAAGGCGAAATTAAAAAAAAAGAAAAGAAACGGAAACGTTTTTCTACTAAAATTATTTTAAAATTTAGTAGTAATTTTAATTAATAAGAAAAATAAAGTCACTGTAATCAGAGTATATGTGCATTCGTTTGTAATGTGCCTTAATTTGGAAGAAATAAAACTTATTATAAAGTATGCAACTATTTATTACAAGCAATTTCAATCAAAAAATTCTGTATGAGTAATACAGTCTAAGTGAATCTTAAATAACATGACATTTTCAATTTAATTGTACCATTGGAAATCACTATAATGAAGATTCACTATTTTGGAAGAAGAATATATATTTTTGCATTTACAATAAATGTACTAGTCTACAAAAATTATCTTAAATAATTTTCCCAAACAAAATAAGTAGCTTCAAATAAAAGGATAAAATTTTAACATTTCAAGAGAGCCAGACTGCGTTCCAATTCCTAAAATGTAATTGGTACTTTGAGGCACTTCTTTTACTACAAGACAAGTTATTGGAGCAGAAGCATAAAACATACCAATCTATAAGAGGAAAAGAATTTGATTATTTAAAAAAATTATTATGAGAGCATTTTTTTTATTCAACGAGCTTATAATATTAAACTATAACAGATATGAAAACTAATTAATAGAATGCATACACAATAAAATTATAAAAACTGAAAGAATGAATGTAGAGACAAATGTTTGTATAAACTGTTTTAGACATTTTTCTTAAGCACAGCATAAGAATATATTTTTTGATAAATGAAAGACACTGGAATCTCAAATACCTGAACCAGTTGGGGAGCCCTGTTCAGAGTTAACAAGGCGGCCTATTTAAACTCTTGTTATTAGCTCAATAGTGACCAGAAAATCATCGTTTTAAATTAATAATAAAGCAATTCTACCCCTGATAAAACATGAATACTTAATGTGTCCCCCTATTGCGTGACCTTGGTCATTTGCTATAGCAACAAACTAAAATTGTGGCACAGTAGTTTCTTATTGCAAACTAGTGTCTGCGCTACTTCCAGTTAAGCACGTGTTATGTACAAGTTGATCGAACTCGTACTGTTCCGTCTGTTATGAGCTTTTTCTTAACTGCTCATAGCAAATTAATTGTGTAAAAATGTCGAGAAAACGAAAACACAGTGCCTGTACAGTTAAAGAAAAATTTGACGCGCTCAAACGCTTCTTCTTCTTAGAGTTGGGTTTGTATGTCATTGGGCACCTCTGCTTTTATCAGCATTTTGTACTATTAACTCCACATCCAATGTTTCCTAGTTCCAGTTGCTCGGGTCACCCACTTTATTAATAAAGTCCGATAACCCTTTAATGGAGTCTAGGTGTAACTCTCTAGTATGGATGATGCCTAAAGAAGTTAATCTAGGGAGGGCAAGAGCCTCACATTCTAAATGATATGCTTGGCCATTTCCTCTTGCGTATGACATTTCCTGCAGATAGGGTCTTGCTGAAACAGTCCCATTTTATGGAGGTGTTTCCTGAAATAGTAGTGCCCAGTTATGAAGCCTACGATTAAACGTATCTTCTGCCTAGAGCATCTTAGAATTTCAGAGGCAATCCTCGCTGATGATCCACAGATCATACTCTTAGCGTGGGTTTGACCAGGAGTGTTGAGCCAAGCTTCATACATCTTCCGTTTTTCCCCATCTAAGAACATAGGTTTTTGTGGTCTTCAAATTGATCCCACAAAAAGGTTCTGCACCAATGGGAACAAAAGACGATCCTTGTTTAGCAAGCTCATCAGCCCTTTCATTACCTTCGATACCTTTGTGCCCTGGCACCCATACAAGGATCACCTTGTTTCTAAGTTGCCAGTTCTGTAAGAAGGTTTCTACATTCCAAAATCATTTTAGATTTGATTTCGAAAGTATTAAGCGCTTTTAAAGCGGCTTGACTGTCACTAAATATGAGAATCCGCTCACCGTGGTAGCCCTTCCTCATATTTAGTCGCAGACAGTTGATAATGGCCAAAACTTCTGCCTGGAAGACCGTAGCGTATCGCCCAAGGCTTACAGATAGGCTGGTTCTTGGTGACACGCCACATACTCCCAGTCCTGGGAGGCTGTTTTTCAGTGATCCATTTGTGTACCAGATTAGATCTCCTGTTTTAGTTTCGAACATGTTGTTATCCCATTCGTGTCTAGTTGGAAAAACTAGTTCAAATGTCCTTTCAAACATGTATGACTTTTCCATGACGTCCGAGGGCATCAGGAAAGTAGGATTTTGAATTTTCCCGGTAATACTCCTGTGCCCTTTGGCAACATGCTGGTCGTACCATTGGTTTTGTAACTTCATTCTGTATGCAGTCATTCTAGCAGTGCTGCAGATGAAGATGTCTAAGGGAGTCAGATCCAACATAACTTCCAATGCTCTGGTTGGTGAGGTGGACATTCACTCAAACGCTTAGACATAGGAGAAAGTGCTACAAAATTGTCTGTTGAATTCGATGTCTGTAAGGCTACGACCAGTAATTGGAAGAAGAATTGAGCTATGATTGAACGTGTGTGCCATGACAATTGATGAAACAATTGAACAATGCCATGATTAAAATTTCCATTTATGATAAACTCGACGAAGGTACATTTTTGTGGTTTACTCAGGAAAGATGGAAAGGTGTTCCTATCAGTGGCCCGTTCATTCACAAAAGCTTTACAGATAAAAACGGCTATGAATGGCGATTCTGCATTTACAGCCAGCAAAGGATGTTTAGATCTCAAGAAAAGGCATGGAGTTTGACAGTTAATAGTTACTGGAGAAAAATTACCAGCAGATACTGTCGCAGCAGAAGAATATTTATCCAAGTTCGATGGATTGTAACAGAAAATTACTCCCGTCAGCAGTTGTATAACGTTGATGAGATTGGACTAAATTTTAAGCCCCTTCCTACCAAAGAGTCATCTGTCCCAGGATTTAAAATAAACAAATAACGTTTGACAATCATGGCTTGTACCTATGATTGTCAAATATCGCAAAATAAATTATAAATAATAAATTATCACTAATAGTGATTAGCAAGTTTGCAAATCCACGTGCCTTAAAAGACATGAATATTACAACTTTATCAGTTTATTATTAAAATAAAAAAGATAAGATGAATGTTGATCTATTTCAAGAATGGTTTGAAGCGTAATTTCTTCTTTTGGTTTCAGAATTCCATAAAGCAAATGGCTTGTCTAACAAAATCTTGCTATTGATTGACAACATCCAGTCTCATGACACAATCTTAGTAGAAGAAGACACTAAAGCTATTTTTCTGCCGCCCGAAATGACCCCACTTTCCAAGGAATACTACAAAAAATGAAACTTTAATATCGTAAAATACTCTTACAGGCTTTTATTGGAGGAGGAGACATATCTATTAAAGAAATCTTTAAAAAAATAACGATTAAAAAATGGGATTTACTGGGTTGCTAAAGCGTGGCAGAAACGGCCCAAATCTTAAATTTAAAAATCCAGAAAAAGCTTTGGCCTAATATTTTTCAGAAAAAAAAAGTTGATATCATTCAAATCCAAAATGATGATTTATTGCAACTCCATTCAACTTATTTTTGTGTATGAGAAAGTTGCCTTCAAAACAGATTGGAATCGGTGACAATGGCCACTAGTAGCTACTCAGAGACAGTGACATCGTTTCAGTGGTGAGGGGAAAAGCATAATGAAGTGAAGAAGACACCTCAACAGAGATCTTTTTACATATTGCCGCAATTCAAGAGTTTAAAATTAGACTTCGCTACATTCAGCAAAACCCGAATGCAATTCCAGTTTATTGCTCATGCGTTGCTGGTGCAACATCGTGTTATCAAGCCAAGTCAATTCGTCAAGTTAACAAAAGATTACCAAATTCAGTTCTAAATAATAAGGTAGAACTAAGCATTATATATTGCATTCAAATGTTTGATAAAATTATAGCTGTCATTTAACTCAATTTTTAAAGGATAGCTTTTGATTTTCCTTTTTTCAAATCTCTAATTTTTGTCCTTCACTTCACAAGCAACTTGGATTATTCGGAATGTCGGATTTCTGAGGTTCTAGTGTATTAAACACTGGAGCTTTTGTAGTTATTACTGCATATATGTAACGGCACTATATATTACTCTTAATTTATTATCAATAATACTGCAATTTCAAATAGTATAAGGAATATATTAAAACTAAAGACTATATAGCAAACATTTTAAATTGAGGATCATTTTAGCTAATTTCATTGGATGAATGACAAAATTATGATAACTATATATAGTATTTTACGAAAAGAAAACAAGAATCAAATTTATAATGCATTAAATCCAGAAAATTAGCAGCAGTAAATTTCTTTTAAATGACAAAGAAATCTTATAAATATGAAATACATGCAGTTAAATCTTATGTTACCATGTAACACGATTATATATAAATATATAGATATAAGAAACTGTTAAAAAGAATACAGAAATATAAACTGTAACATGAGCTTAAGCGCAGAAAATTAACTGTGCCATCATGAGTTATTGCAAATGTTTTATGATGATTTTTTACAATTCATGATAAACTACAAAAGATTTTAGCAAAGTTTTCAGAAAAATAATCTTTAGCTTGATATACAATATATTGTGATTGATTTTGTTATTTATTTTGTGTTAAAATAGCTCACAAATTCAATTAATATAATTAATTATTTTACAAAATGATAATACGAAGAACCTCAAAAGTTTAAGCACATTTAAAAAAATTATATATAAATACGAAAATTTAGAGGAAAAGTTTTTCGTAAAAACACAAAATGTAATTATTTACTATCATTGGTTACAACATTTCAGTTTGGAAAGATTTTTTATGAAATATAATTGTTTTACAACCACCCTTCTTTTCAGAAAGGAAAGTTACAGATTCCATCTTTGGCGCCATTGACGAAAGGATAATAGGTGTTTTGGTACACCTTTTAGAGAAGGTGTTTTTGAGTTTCTTAGATTTGTTCCTATGCAACTTGTGAATATAATTCAATATTAATAATAAGTGCTTCAGAAAGGAAAGAAGTTGAGGATGTATAAAAGCCCTAAATAGTTTTCACACACAATTTAGGGCTTTTATACATTCTCTTATGTTATACCTTATGTTTTATTATTTCATATTAAAAATTTTAAGAACATTATGAAAATTTATAGAAATTAAAAACGTGTCGGTTAAAAGGGAGTAAGGAATTTACAAAATAAAAAATATACTATTTTTCGAAATAAAATAGAAAAATAAAAATATTTTCTTGAAATTCCAAAAATTCTAAGTTAATCAATGCATGGCTTAGACCGATCCCTTGCCAGAAATAAAAATTTTGAGTGCAGAACGCATATAAAGTGTACACATTGGTAGACGAAGAGGAAGATTTCCTATTAGACATCTCTTGTTCCAATACTAGTGCACAAAACAGTGATTACAAAAACCGCTAGTGCAAAGGTGCCAAAATACTAAATTCAAAGTGCATTATGCAATACTAGAAAATAACTTTGAAACTGCACTAAAAATCATGGCATGCAAAGGTTAAAATAAAGTAAACATGAGAGTACATGCTACATCAGAAGAATAAATTATTTGAAACATGCAAAAGAGACAGAAAAAATAATGGAATTGATAATCTTTCACAGCCTTAAATAAAAGCAAACATCACTGACATTTCACTAATGGAGAGTTTTCTGTTAAAGTCTATTTTCTTTTGAATGGCCTTTACAGAAGGGCAAAATATTCATTCACAAACTAGTAACAACCAGCGATTTTTTGAGCAAAACGATCAGGTTTAAGCCTAATATTAAAATCAATGAAATATATTTGAGACTTCTTAATATGTAGAAATTAAATGAAAATACATATGAAGTTATCCTTTAATATGAAAATTACATAGATAATTAAATATGCAAGTGCTGTATTATACTAATTTCACTACTACACATATATTTTTGAGATTGTAATTTTATAAATTTCGATCAAATTTATGAAACTATTATTTTTGATTCTTTAATGATTAAACATAATTTAACATTAATGCAATCACTTCATTATCATTTAATAATTTAACTTCATAATTTATTAATTTAATTACTTCATTATTATTTAATAAATGAACTCTACTGTTTGTAAGCTTAAACCTCCAATACACACATACACAGTAATGCATATTTTATAAACAAAATTTCATTCGAACGGTATGACATTTTCAGGTTTATTAATCATTCACTTTTGAATATTAGAGATGAACAATTTAAGATAAGTGTACAACAAAGAAGTAAAATAACACATAATTGAATCAAACTTAGTAAAACAAAAAATAATAAAATAATAATAATAATTTAATCAAAAAATTTTTTAAGTAAAATTTAGAAATGAAATACAATTAATATACTTTTTACTTTGCTTTTATATACTCCAGTTTATACCCCTCAATTGATTAGAAAGCTTGACCATATTAACATTAATAAATAATTTATAAAAAATTTTACTTATGTATGTATATATATATATATATATATATATATATATATATATATATATATATATATATATATATATATATATATATATATATATATTATATACACCAAATTTTACACTCATTTGGTTAGACAACAAATGCAAAATTGTATACATGGTTATTTAGTAATATACATTACCTGTTGAAGTGTACACGACATGAAAACTTTCACAGTTTTATCAAGAGAACTTGTAAATATATAAGGTTCAATAGCAACAATGCCTGTAATACTGCTTGAATGGACCTAAAACACATGTTTACATGTTAATTAAAAAGATATCATAGTAGATATTCTCAGAAGTTCTTAAATGAAACATTGTTTTAAGTAAAAATTGTATTTTTTATGCTTAAAATCAAAATAATACAAATATGTAATGGTATGTGACTATTAGATCATATAAGGAAGGAAAACGAAAATAAACAATGAAACAAATATTTCTGATTTTTTAAATTAAGAGTTATACATTTATAGCAACAAATATTTGACAATAAAATGAATATTAAATTAGAGGTTTCGTTTACATCATTAATATATAGTGAAGAATTTCTGAGATAATTATTTGAAGTTTTAGGGCACAAGTTAAAAATAACATTTTGTGAAAATAAGTCAACTTTTCGGAGTTTTCATATTAATTATAAATAGTTTTTATATATCTCAGATAAAAGTCAATTAATAAGTCAAAAAAGTATACTGAATTAATAAACTCACTTTAAATATTTCTGGTATATAAGGAATTTATGTTATTATGGCTCGCATCAAATTTTTTTATAGGATTAAAAATAACTTCAACTTTACTTTTTACTATAATTTTCAACAGAATGCTTATTATTTCATTTAAGACTGCTAAGAAACATAATTTAATTCTGAAGCAATAAATGTAGCGGGATTTTTATAAAATTGATGCAGAAATAATTTTTGAATAGAATTTATGAAAGAAATATATTCTCTGACCACAAAATAAACAATAATGGAAATATATACATGAAATCATAAACTACTTTCAGAGAAAATAAAAACTCACAATTAGAATAAAAATAATTCGCACCTTTATTATTTTGCATGTTTCACCCGTTTTGAATGCACTTAAATTTCCTTCTGTGTCCCCACAGTAAAAATCATCTTTGTTTTTGCAGTAAAAAGTAGTAATATATAATGATTTAGTATCCAAATATATTTCGCCTTCAAGATTTCCATAAGAAACCTACGAATCAAAATAATTATAACATAGATTATTAATTTTGTTTTGAGATAATGTATGGTAACTTTTATGTTTTAAAGCAAGAAAATTTAATTTTACATCTAAGAAAAATAATTTATGCTTATGAAAATTTTTACACAAAAAAGAATACATAACCAAATGTTTATTCTATATTTTAAGCTTAAAATGAGCAATCACACAAATGAAATTATTATATAAGTAATGTAAAAATTGCTAAATTTGGAAATGTTCAAAGTTATTACTTTCCACATGCATCCTAATACATTAGTATTATAATTAATAATAGTTTTTCATAATAAGTTATACATGCATAGTTTTTAAAATGTAAATTAAGAAAATCAGCTTCATTTATACTATATAATCCATTATGTGTTATCCTTTCATTTTTAATTTTTAAATTGAATGGACTACTGTGTGATCAGTAGTCTTCACTAAGCTTAATTTATGAAATAGTGGAACATAAGCTAACGAAGTTTAAGATGACTAGTTCCTAAAAAATTTTAAATCATAAAATATTAAATCAAATTAGCTAAAATGTTTTAAATTTGTGATTAGCAAGCAAATAAAGTTTTTTCCAAGGTCTGATGAACAGTGTGTTGATTAGTCATTTTCATAAATCAAATGTTATGGGGAGACCAAATTGGAAATTTTACTATCCTCAGTTTATAAATTAAATGGTTTAGATCTTTGGGTTGTTCTGACATTTTCGATTTGATAGAAAAATATTTTTAACAGCTCATAATTACCAATAATTCGATTATAAAAGTGATTTTGAACATAGTGAAAGGTTTTGAAAAGTAACAGTAAAATTATACGAGAGTAAAGGGATATATTTGCATACTTGCCATAAAATTAAATAAACAACTATAAAAAAGCATGTCATGATAAAGTCGTGTATTGAAAATAATAACTAAACTGAGTTAAAGAAAATTACAAGGCTGCACAGCCATTAATATTAGAGATGCAATGAAACAAAAATATAGTACTGATTCTAAACAACATAATTATTTTTACTAACTATTTTAATATTTTCAAGTTAAAAGAGTCAGAAACTGTTATGTTGTTGCAAAACTTTAACCATGAAATACAGCCTAGCCATGAATTACACCATTTCTGTCAAATTATAGAATATATGGTCAAGTATATCTGATCATAAAAATAAGTTTTTCAATAATATTTTTCACTAGAGCTAAACAGACTTGCATCCTTTTATAATATATTGTGAATTGAATTTCACAAATTATATCAGTAAAAATAGGGAAATTAATACATACAATGGCCACTAGGACCATTCTATTTCTTGTATTAATGTCCACAAGGTGTCTTTTTGTACTATATCAATGATATGCTCATACAACTTTGTAAGCTACTTTTTCCTTTTCTCATTTCGTTTTCAAAATAAGGACTATGATTCCACCGTTTTCTACTAAGTACCACCTTAGGTGGTTTAATTAAATAGACATGGCTGTACTTTATCAAACCTAGACTCTGCTTAGATCATGGGTCCCCAAACTTTTTCTCGTAGACCACTTTCAAAATTTTACTATTTTCGGTATTTCCTGCTGCTACATTTCTACTGTATTCCCAAAACTCCTAAAAAATATCACCCTAAATTGGGGGTGTTAAGAAGAAAAAAAAGTAGCACATTTTCTTATGTCCTGTTTATTAAAATAATGCTTGTGGTTACACAAAATTATAAACATTTTTTATTACAATGAATCAATAACTGACAAAAAAATCAGCAATGAACTCTGAAATGTAAATCAACAATAAAAAATAGTCATACTTTTAATGAAACGGCTGTACTTGATGAATTGACAGGAAATTATCAATATTTGGCTTCAGTTTTGTAAGAGTAATCTCAAATCTCCCTGTTCTGTGATGCTCAATCTGCTCCTTTTTTTGTAAATAGGTTGATAATGGCACTATAACTTTTTTCGACAAGATATGACGAGGGAAACACTATCAAATATTTTCGCTCAATTTCCCACAGCCCAGGATATTTTTCGGGGATTTCTGCCTGCAGCTAAAATAATCGAAGACCTTTTTTTAATTTAATCTTCAGTTCCTCGTTGGTGCTGAGATCAAGTAGTTCCTCTTGTAACACCACATTCGCCTCTTCCGTTTCATCAAATGGGGTAATGATCCATGGTGGTATTTCCATCATCAGATTATCTTCAAATCTATTTTTGAAGTTATCATGCAGGGTGTTTAATTGTTGAGCATAAGTCTGAATATACTCATCAAGACAATCTATCTGTGACAAGTATGGAAACTGGGAGAATTCACGCCTAATGTAGATGGCAAGCACCCCAGATGAGCAGGTGCACAGGCGGCACTTTGCAAATCTCAACATGTGGTGTACACTTGTACTATTAACTATTGTTCTATTCAATTCTGTGTTTGAACTGAGTCTCGAATATTTCTGAGTACCTACCTAGTGAATGATGCTACCTGCCTACGTTGATAGGTAAATCCAAACCAAAAATTTTGTTCATTATTATGAAAACCAGAAAAATTTTCGTGAACCACTACTTACAGCTTGTGAGCCCCTGTTTTCTTTTCACATCTACATAGACCCCCGTGTGGTCTCCTATGGATGTGGTCCTTGGGGGTCCACCTGGACCACTTTGGGAACCTATGGCCTAAATAGTTTAGGATTTTTGAAACCTGACTTTTAGAGAGGCCATAATATTGACTGATCTCTTATCTCTTACATTTTGGATATGCAAGGGAAAATGATTATCCAGTTGAACTTTCCCTCCAACATTAAATGGTCTGCAAGTTCAAGCTCAACTAGTTATGTAGCTTGTCTCTATTATGTTTTACATGTTGGAATAGTTTGATGAGAAGGTAGATGACCTGCAGATAAACATTGATATCTGCAGATCATCTACCTTACCATTCTTTGTGCGTAATGGGTACAACCTTGCCATTCTTTGTGCGTTTCATTCACAGTCACCATACAGTAAAACTATCTCACAATATTATCAGTCTTTCCAAATCACTCCACGACAATAAGCATCAATATACTATAGCCCCCAGATGATTCTTTCATAACAGCTTTAGCTAAATATGCTTGACATTTCTAAATAGCATATTTGCATACTGCAAGAGATTAAAGCATCAAGCACAAGCTCAATTGAACTGATGCATCTTTATTTTACATGATTTATAATCAGTACAAGGGTGCAATTTTGAGATTTGTACCATGGTTCTTTTTTTATTGAGAATCACAAGTGTTACTACTTTACCACATTGTGATGTTCTTTTGCACAAAATATAGTCATTTCTCCTTCAGTTCAAGTTTCATACATCTTGTGAGAAATTATAAAAAAAGGCATGTTTTAATTGTCTATTAATGTCCACAAGTTGTCTTTAGGCACAAAATTGATACCTTATGAATTTCTTTTTTAGTTCAAGTTTCATTACCTCTTGTAAGAAATTACAAAGAAACAAATGCATGCTTTCACTGTCTATTAACGTACACAAAGTGTCTTTTTGCAATAAATAAACTAATGATGCTTCATCACTTTGATACTTATTTCTTCCGATCTTGTTTCATTGTAGAGAAAAGTATGAAAGACAATTCATTAGACCCCCCATTACTTTCTTCCACTTATCAATCAGCTTTTGTAAACATGACACAATGTAGATGACATTTGGCACTGACATCTATGAAAAGTGGGTTGGGAATTGCTGCTCTATCCTAAGTGTTTTTATGGAAAAAGGTGCCTTCTAACTGTAATAACTAACATTAAAGAATCCAAATGCTGATGATTCCTTTAACTAACTGTTCGCTTTTCAAGCATTCCAATATGCTTTAATACAATTTAGTCTTTTTCACTAAGCCTTTCTTTCCCTCTACTTTTTTACCTTGTCTTGACACATTGTGGTTATGGTGTCCTAATTTTAGACACCTTACCTTTAGAAAAGGTAAAAAGTTGATATGTTTCAGTCACACTACTCCAACTAGATGGGCTCCTATAAGTTGTCCTCTTTAAAAAACTGAGAGGTCAAAGATAATTCTTTGGAAAATCTGAGGATTTTAGGTTTTTGAAAAATCTAAGAATTACAGAATTTTAATACAGCTGCTACACACAACTAGAATATATACATTTCTATTAATAAAAAATTGGTAATTATTATTATATTTAAATGCTTATGAAGCACACTCAAAATGTCTCTTTTGTTCAAAGGTTTTTCATTTATTTTGATTATTACCTGTATAAGTATGTATTTCTTTGCTTTTGAATAAATCACTATATATATAGCTTTTAAATTATTCAGACAAAATAAAGTATTGTGGTAAATGAAAAATATATTCATAGAAGAATTTATTTTCATAGCTATTTTAGAATTTGAATTCCCATCATAACTTTTTCTCAATCAGGCAACCATTAATGAATACAATTTACAAGTGATCCTAAAAAGTAAAAATATGTTTTTCTTAAAAATATATAAAACTAGCAAAATACTATTCTCTAAATTCCTTTTCACATAATTACAAATATAGTAAAAGGAATAAAACTTTTGACTTTTTTCCTTAACTATAAATTTCATTTCATCTAACTTCTGCCAAAGCAAAACTAATATAAAGATGAAATATACGATTTTAAAATAAAAGAAAACTAACATCTTTATGGATATCAGAAACCAAAACACGTTTTATTGGTCTATTCATAGGACAAATAAATAAGTATTCAATTGAATCATCAGAAAACCATAACTTTCCGCTTGTAATCCAGTTTTCATACCTAAAATAAAAATTAAGTATAATTTTTAGATTTGTATTTAGAAACAAATTTTATACAAAAAAAAAAATATGATGGCTTTTCAAACATCATTAAATGATAATGAATCAAAATAATTATATGTTTAAATTAAATTTTGAAGATTATTATTATATCAAGAAGTTTTTTTCATCACATAATAGCAGAATAATTACATTCATTGGAGAACAGCAAGTTAGAAAGCATTGATAAAATCAAATGACAAAATTGACTGGAAACTTTGCATGAAAGCACTCCATGAATGGGTTTAAATATAATTTGTTCTCAGAAGATTGAAAGAAATTATAAAATAATAAGTAAATTTATAACAAAACATTGGCATTACATAAATTAATATGCCATAATTGAATAAGTCATTAAAAAAGAACATTTTTAATCAAAAATATGTCATAGATAAAAATATGCATGTCTAAATGTGTGGAATTATAACTAACAGATAAACTTTTAAATAATTTAAAGATAAAAAAGATAAGTATTTATAAATATTAAGTATACGTAGCACACAAGATTTAAAATAAAATAAAGATCTTAATTATATGAATTAGAACTACTTTAACTGTGTATATTAATAGTATAAAATATAAAATGAGGATGCTTTATGCACATATAAAATGAGGATGCTTTTAAAAAGTACTGGTTTCCAACAAACTAAAAATATTCGTTGGAAAAATGTAGCATGTTTTTATTAAAAACATGTTATTTGCATGTTTTTTCTAATAAAAACTTAATTTTAAGTTCTTTCTCTACCTATATTTAATTAGTTTTTTATAAGCTACATTCTCAGATGTCATATTAAAATTTTGAAATATTTAGTACAGTTTTTAATATTTAGTGGAATGTTATAAACTTTTAAATTGAAAATGTTAATCAGAACAGTCTGAAATTCCACAAACATAACTACTAGTGATATTTTAGGCGGCTCTTGTTAAAACTTCCTATTCAGACATTTAAAGTTTTAAGTTAAAGCATAATTTTTTGTTATTGATATAATTTTTTAGTCAAGATTTCTATGTTTTTATTACTAAAAAACATAATATTACCTTTCAGTTAATTTGGTAATCTAAATACAAAATATTAGTTTATGAAATTTTAGAATGTTATATTGTTTCTATATGAAATGTCTAACACATTTTAGTAAACGGTATCTACTGTTTCTCAAAAGTTCATTAGAACAACTTTACAAAATTTCAAAATTGAAAATTTCATTATCATTTAAATAAAATTATGAAGAACTGGATTTTAAGAAGTTTTCTTATTATCAACATTCGAGAGTATTCATATTCTGTATTTAAATGAATTTCTAGTGAAAATTGCATCAGATATTTTATATTTTAAAGCATTCAAGAAGGATTAACAGATAAGCCATTTTCAAGTAACCTGTACACTACTACTGAATGTAAATTTGTATTAATTTTAAACATGGTGATAAGGCAATCTAAATTATTATTCATATATTTAAAAAAAATAAGGCTACAATTCTACATACGTATCAATTGCATATGTTGCTTTTTGTTTAATAATTGTTATTTCACCAGATTTCAAGCTAGCTACTATAGTATTAGTAATGGAACAGGCATCCAAATAAAGAATTTCACTTTTAACATGATGAGACTTAGTTACTCTGTAAAGAAACCAAGTAATAAATTCAGTTAATAGATATGTAAACAAAAAATAAGGAAAAATTTTAGAAGTAAAATTTCAATGCAAAGAGAATTACAGATAATGTATTATCAACACAATTTAAAATACATGATGTACAATAAATTAATTTTGCATAATTTATTTAGCCTATCTTATTCATAAAATTCTTATATGAAAAGAATATTACTTCAGATAAATAAAAACTATGACTTACTCAAGAAAGTATAATTCTTTGTCATCAATTTCAGTAGTTTTTAAATTAAGAATGTCCAAAAAATGGGATTCAGTTTCAGTTATTTGTGTTACAGCTGATATAAACGTGTTCTCCTTTAACAAGGTCATAGCTTTTATAAAACCACTTGTATACTGCAATGAAATAAAGTTTTCAGTTTCTTTTTGTATATAAAATAAAAATGCAATAAAATTTTTGAAAGAAAGGTTTTCAATGAATATGAAATGCATCACTATAAAAGAGAGAACACTTCAGACTTTAAGCTTATTTCAAATATAAATGACACTTCTAGATACACTACTTAGTTGCAAATTATTTTATTATTGAAAGTGACTAAACATTTCCCAAGAAATACATCCAAGAAATTCATTTAAGTTGGTAATGATAGAGTGTCTTAATTACAACTTATTCATACATCTATGCACATTATTCATACATCTGTGCAATTCTATTAATTTACTTTTTTAAATCTTAAGAATTTCCAGTTTTCTCAACAGAGTAGCATAATGAATCATAACTTTGAAGCAATGATAATTACTTCAGAAATCAGTAGTATCTAATTATCAGATTCATTACTGATGTACTAATATTTTTTATAAAGTAAGAAAAATCAGATTAATATTTTCAATCTCACATGTAGAAAAAAATGAGGTATGAAACTAATAAATGGTGTATGAATTTTCGAATCAGGCAGCATTTTGTATCCTGAAGTAACAAAGATTTGCAGCAAATTATTTCACAAGGTACGTCAGCAGAAAAGCATTCAATATTTTAGATTTCTTTGTATTGGATTATTTATTAACTAATCATATAATAATTATTTAAGAAATGATTTATTTTTCCCCATCCTTTTAAAAAAGAAAAGTGCTTTTGAAATGTTCTATTTCTTTCATAATATCCAATTAACCTTTTGTTTTTATCATTTAATGTAAAATTTTGAATACTAATTGAAATATAAACTTTAAATAATACAAGAAAATATACAAATAGTCAATGAATCATTTTTTAAAAATTAAAAAAGTGCAATGTATTAGCAGTAAATTAAAAGGTAACAATAATAAGTGGCAAAATCAGTTTTCTGGACTGAATTCATATCACTGGCTTAAAATTTTATAAAATTATCTATGATATTGAAGGAATTTCTTTTTAAGCTAAAAAAGTGAAGAAATCAATATCATCAAAATTGTCACAACAATGTTATCATTTTCACAAATTACATTAAGTTAATGAAATATATTGTCAACGGCTTATTTCTGCTCACCAAAACTGCTGAACAAAATCAATCTTTTCTTAATTTTGAATCTTTGTCAAGTGATGGAGGTTAATTTCAACTGGATTGGGAATTTAATGAAAAGGTATAACTGTACTTAATAAAAAAATGGCACTTATTTTAAGATTTCTTTTTAACCATTGATATGGTAAGTGAGTTTGCTATTAATTCAGACATGATTTGTTTCCAATGGGGTGGTTTCACATATTAAATATTATCACAAACAAACATCCTGTTTTAGGAATGAAGGAAATACAAATTAAATAGGGATTTTAAAACCCCAAATGATGTAAATGAAATTGTTGGAAAACAAAGAAAACTGAATTTGCAAAAGCACTAAGTAAAGCATTTTTTACACAGATTGTAAATTGTAATCACATGTATCTTATAAGGCCTGTCGTAAGTTATATGCAGCTACAAAGTTCACATATGCTATTGAAAACATGAAATTACTATAATTATGATAGTTAAACCTAGAATAGTAACTCACAAAAAAATTGTTCACATTCTTGAACGTTTAGTGAATTGTATAGGGGTGCAACTTTCTGAGTTTGGGAAAAAAGCTTGCTTTTAGAATACATCAAATACATATCTTGGATTAGATTAAAATTAATTCATCTTGGAAAATATTTATCAGGAAACACAAGGAAGAAAAAATTTGGACATTATTGAAAACTAAAGTGGAAATATATATGTGGAGAGCTCACACACACACTTTTGAAACATATTTGTTAATTGATTTACACAGTTCCTCACAGTGCATGCCTATTATCATATATAAATATGAAGAATATATTAGGATAAGAATAATGAATATTTAAATTTTCTTTTAAATAAATTAATGTCATTGCTTAAAGTGATTAATCTTCAAACTCAGAAGCCCCTTCATTGTGAAATTATTGGAGGAAATGTTTTTAAGAATAAGCTCTTGAATGCTAAAAATATAAACTGGAATTTATTTGAATTATCTGAATTGAAAAATGTTATCACATAATATATAGTTTCACTTAAAAACAGCAACAAATAAAGAAATTTAGAATGATAATAATTTAACTACTTACACTTTTTTTTGCTATACAGTTTGCAGAGAACTGTGAACTCTCTTGATGCAATTTCCAGACTATAATATTTCCTAACGTATCAGAGCTAATCATTATCTGTTCGGAAATAAACAAAAGTATGCTCGTAACTGAAGATTTATGATTTGAAAAGGAATCAGGAACATCTACATCCATTTTCCAAAAATTTAAAGTTCCATCAAGAGAACTTGACAATATTTCCCCATTTCTATTAATACAACAAGATGTGATGGATTTGCTGTGTCCTTCAAGGGAGGATGAATATGATTTCTATAGGAAAAAAATTAAAATATTTGATATTAAATTTACTATAAAAAAGTTTTTGTTTTATAAAATTAAGATAATCATTATAAAATAAAGTATTAATAAATACGAAATCAATCTTGCTTACAGATATCAATATTCTTGACAAATTCACTCAAATCAAAATTTTATGAGACATGAAATTAACAAGGGAATGTATAATAACTCAAGATCTTTCCATTTAGAATTTAAATAATTTGAATTGATGTGATGATCACGCCACGCTTTTCTTTAAAAATTCTAAATGAATCTTATTATCTTATTTATTAAAGTTTGATTTAAATAGGAAATTCACATATGTTGTTTATATGATTTCCTGGTACGGTCACAGAAAGTCTAATTGTCATTTAAAAATTGATTTACAAATAGTTTAATCCTATGTTGAAAAAGACTGATATATAATTCAGATTCAACAGTGCAACCTCTAGATGCAGTTCAATTTATATAACCGACCAGTTTCAAATATTCTGATGACAGAACAGGTTGCAAAACTAAAACTGAGTTCCATTTGAAATAAGATTATTTTGATTAAACGCTAAAGCATAACTTTATTATAGTAAATAATAAAATTGCATTTTTAGTGTGAGAATTAGGTGGTTTAACTTTCAAATTAATGCATTACAGCAAAGATTACACAAGGAATGTTTTTAAAATTTAAGGATATTATCGAGATTAAAGAATTGATACTACTAATAGTTAGTATAATAAAGTATAATAATTATTTTCTCCGGCTGAAATGATATTGCATTTCTTTTGCAATCATCAAGAGTTTTCTGCAGAGGATGATTTGCTTCTGAATGCTTGTTAACCCTCTTTGAATAATAGTTCCCATCATGAGCCATTTTCCATGTTAAATATGTTACAACATTAATTTCTAGAAAAATACACCCTTAATCAAATTTATGATTCTTCTTCTTGCTGAACTTTTATTTTCCATATAAATGTCAAACAGATTAAGATAAATTTAGAAAAATAGAGAATATTATAAACAGATATATATCACAATGAAATTAAAATCAGAATCTATTCGTAACATTGGCTCTTATTTAGGAACAATTAAAAGTAATTGCTTAACAAAGTAATCTTGTGATCCATCTCCATAATACCATTTCAATTAAATTTCCATGTCTATAATAAATTATTCATGCAGATAATTATTAATAATAGAATTTCATATTTGAAACAAGATTTATGCAATGAATATTCCTAAATTTTCAATTTACATTTATTATATAACACAATATATAAATAGGAATATTAAAAGGATAAAATATACCTGAATTGGTTTCGTTATTTTTACTGTTCCATTTTTGTCAACATATGCAAGAGTGATATCAATTGTAGCATTAGGAGCTAAAGATATTGAAAAGTTTCATTTACGACTTGAAGATAGTTTTATTTATGAAATATGTAAGAAAATAAAAATTTACAAACTCAATTTGCAATGTAAATAAAAACACCTTTTTCAACAAAAAATGATAACACAGCAGATGACTGATCAATTCCAGGTACATAGATAGCTAATTTTCCAGTATAATACCATACAGCTATGCTTCCATCAATACCACAGCCCATAATGTATTTGTCCTAAAAGAAAATAATAACAGTTGTATAATGTATATAACTTATAAAACTTAATTTATAATTTATTATTCACAATGGGAGATTTTTCAAAATTTAAATATTGAATTAAGTTTCTATATAGAATTTTTTCTATATTGGTATTTCAAGAAATTGACTTCTTTTATAATAAATTTTCATCGAACTGTGATTGTCATCATATTAAGTATACATATATGCTAAATAAAATAAAAATTATAAATAATTTAAGCTAAATTCAGTGGCATGACAGCCCATGTAAGACCAAGGCCTAGTGTTCATATTTGTTTTCTTGATCATTAGCCCTGGAGTGCAAAGCATATGTCACAGTTATATGGTCAGCCTAACATGATACCTCCAGTTTAGTTCCCAAGCATGCTTGGTACTTAGTTATTGGCCCATTAAAAGAAAGAAATGCTGAGTTGATGATACTGAACTGGAGGATTAAACCACAAATTTATACCTTGGTAGTGCAAAGTGCAACCAAAATTAATGAATATGAGATCAATAAAGGAAATTCAAAGGACACAATTTATATTGAAAGCCATATTTATAAAGCTTGTTGAATTTCTCTTTGTTTGTTCCAATGTTTTTAAATGTTTGTTAAATTTTGTGATATTTTATAAGTCATTGTTGCAAGGTCCAATATTGGATAAATCTGCACTGTACAATGTCTAAAGCAACAAGTAAATATTCTGTGATAAATGACTTAACAAATGTATAAAAGAGTATTAAAAATTTAAAAATTAAATTTCAGGATGAAACAAATGAAAATTAAAATTTTGAGATTTACATATTTTACTGGAATATGTAAAAAAAAAAAAAAAGACTTTAAATGATATGTATTTTCTTTAATCATTAGTAATTATATATATATATATATATATGCTTACAAAATATTTAAATTTAAAACTCATATTAAATTGAAGAATACACTTTTATAATAAATAAGAAATACTGAATGATTTAAGATAACTATAACAATATTTAGTAAAATTATGATTTCCAATTTATATTTAATATTAGGTCTACAGGAAAGTTCTGTCCGCTCCGGTTACAATCAGTTTCAACAAGTATTCAGCTCAACAAACCATTTCTGACCATATTCTGAAACTAGGGTTTGCATGGAAGTATTCGAGATGGGTGCCACGCAAGTTAAGTGAGAATTTGAATGATCGAATCATCATTTGCACATCTCTGCTTGCACGCAACAAAATCGAACCCTTCTTGGACCGGATCATAACTGGGAATGAAAAGTGGATTACCTATGAAAACATTATAAGAAAAAGGGCATATTGTGAACCCGAAAAACCTGCCCCCTCTACCTCTAAACCGAAGTTGAGCCTAAACAAGAGAATGTTGTGTATATGGTGGGACATTAGAGGATCAATACATTTTGAGCTGTAGAAACCAAACGAAAGGCTAAATTCGGAGAGGTACTGTCAGCAATTGGATAAATTAAAAACAGCACTCCAAGAAAAGAGGCCGGCGATGTTCAATAGGAAGGACATCATACTGCTTCATGACAATGCCAGGCCACATGCTGCTTTGGGGACTCGTCAGAAAGTCACAGAGCTAGGCTGGGAAATTCTGTCGCATCCACCATACTCACAGGACCTAGCACCATCTGATTATCACTTGTTTCTGTCCTTACAAAATTTCTTGCAGGGAAAACAATTCAAGAACGAAGAAGATATCAGACAAGCACTGGTTCAATTTTTGGCCTCTAGAGATAAAACATTTTTTAAAAATGGGATAAACAAATTGCCATCATGCTGGAAAGAAGTTATAAATAATGATGACAATTTTATTATTCAATAAAGTTTATCCAAAGTATGAAAAAATGTATTCTTTTGTTTCATTCTAAAATGGATAGAACTTTCCGGTAGACCTAATATTAAAACATTAAGCTAGTTCAACTAAATTATTATTTAAAAATTAACATTTCTAATGGAAAACTTTAAGTTGTACACAAAACTCAAAATTTGCAAAATTTTTTTGCTGACTAAAAAAGTAATTTAAATTTTATTTTAAGTTATATACTAAGTGTGCATGTTTTAACTGCTTTGAATTTTAAAAATGAAAATAGTTGAATTGTTTATTTCCTTGATAACTTTGGAGAATTCAGAAATCTTAAGTACTTTAAAATATTACATAATAAAAATTAGTGAAACTAAATTGCATATTGAAATATTTCTGCAATTTTCTGAAAGATAGTATAATATAGTAACACATTAATATTCTTTAACAATGTGTAACAAGGTACAGATACATTCTTATGACGATATTAACAACGCTTGCCTCATTCCAATATGAAACTTTATAAGCAGTCGTTTTATACACATAGAAAATAAAAGATTACAATTATGGGCAAGAGAAATTCCATTCCATATTGTATTCAACCTATGATGTACAAATTTACTCTGTAAATTGAATATGAAAAATGATAGAAATAAAACATTTTTAAATTAAAATAAGGCTGAATTAACACACATTAACATGTTTTAGTTATCATTTTACTAATAAATTAATCAGTTTCTCATTTCAGTAATTAAAATATTTAAACACGACAGTTAGATTTAGTTTTACTTCTTTAATTTATAATATCAATAACCATTAAAAGTTAGAAAATAATTTCAAATGGTATTTTAAATTATATGAATAAAATAATTTTATTAAAGCAACATTAATAGAAATTTTGATTTATCAAAATAATTAAATAACATAATTCTTGAGTAATAAAAATCAGTGCTTGAACTTAAAATTATTGTATAAATAAACAAGAGTTTGACTAAGTCAGGAAAAAGTATTTTTGCTATGAAATAGGAAAAATTAAAAAAAAAGTATCACATGTGAAATACAAAAGATAAATGTTTGGCTACACAGTTTGTGTGATGTTGATTTTTAATATAGACTATTTATAACAATCTATAATGATTTTTCATAAGATTACACTGAATTATGAGGCTTCTTACTCTATATCTTGATTAAAATACTTAACTTGATTTTGTGTACATTTTGAAAATATACGCATCATTCTTCAGAAGAAAAAAAACTCCTTATCACTAAAAAAAGTTATTCCAATTCACTGTAAATGTAGCTAAAATAAGGAAAATATACATCGTATTGCTATTGTGTTCACAAGAAAATATAATTTTTTCTAGGGCACTTTTTTATAAGAAATTTAAAAAAGAAATACAATGCATGTGCATATTTGCCAACTTTGGAAGAAAAAATCAGGAGACACTACTAGCGACGTTTTGGTTTGAAAGAAAATGTTTAAATTGGTAGTATCACAAGAACACAATTTTACATTTTAGCTTTACTTTGAGGATGATTTACGTTAAACATACTTTGTGTTAATCTTAATATTTTGATAAAATATTCATCAACCTCATAACGGAACTATGAAAAATAAAAGAATATACAACCTGTAAAAAAATAAACATCAATGTTTATGTCCCAAAGTTTATTTTATAGGGCAATTTTTACTACACTAGTGAAATTTATAGGTATTAAACTTATAAAATTACATAATATACAATTCTAAAAAAATTTAATTCAATGACACATACTTCTATAAGAATATAGAAATTATCAAATACTTTGTCCATAAAAACATAATACATTTCAAATTCGAATAACTCAGGATAATTTTTTTCACACGTTAATGACTTAGCAGTTTTTAGAGATGAATCGGTGAACTGCTGTTCAAAACCTTTTTTCTCAGTTTGAGAATATTTAAGCTATTTTGAGACTGTTTAAGCTACTAAAACAACTCCATTGCCTTTTTTTCCAGAAAAATTTTGGCTGTTTTTAAGTTTTTCACTAAACTTGCCAACTATCAGGAAATCGGGAGAAATGATGAAAATTCAGGAATTTCCCCATAAAATTAGTAGAGTTGGCAGCTATGCATGTACAATAACATTTGTTGAAGATTTGTTGTTGATTTAATATTTTATAATTAGTAAACATGTTAATTGCAATGAAAATTTATTAACATTGCATTGCTTCAAAAAAGAAGTTAAAAATATTTGAATTGTATCTTACCATGCAACAAACTTTTAAGACACTTGTCCTCAATCCTGTTAATATGAGTTCGCAACCATTATCTTTTACAATAACTGTATTGTCATGCGATCCTGTAATCAGTTTTTTTATTCCCTCCTATAAATTAATAAAATGATATGAATTAGAAAACAGGATGAAATAATGTTAGATATTAATTGAATGTACTCTTTCATTAATATAAAAAATACCAATTTTTGTAAATTATTTTTAAGATTTAGCCTATTAGATTATGCAAGTGTAATTTAAAAAAAAGTAGAATTAATCAAATTTCTTTATAAGTAATTTTAGCAGTCAGAAACTTGCTAAGTAGGAGTATTAGATACCTAGAAGAATACCTGATTAAAATATACAAAATAACACATTTTAAATCATTTTTAAAAAGGTAACAAAATTAAGTACTATATTAGCAACTAGTTTAGTCAGAAATGAAACAATTTTAAGAATTCAAGCATTTATAAACATTGGTTATTTGCATATATGGAAATAAATTTAGAATAGATATGTGTCAAATAGTAATAAAAAATAGATTAACAGAATTAAAAATGTAAGCTACAGAAAAAATTTGTTAGCTAAGAATAAGAAATTGAAATGTAAAAAATGTTGTTTAACTTCTGTTTTTCCAGATGTTGGTTTAATTTAAGCAGTTTTTTCAGTATCAAATTAAGGTTTGAGGTCAATCAAAACTTGAATTATTTAGTTTAATAAAGACTTTCATAAAGTTATATCATGATCAGAAATATAAGCTAAAAACATTTCTATCTCATATTTTATTACCATATGCACATATTGCAGTAACATAAGTAAGCTTATTTATTATTAAGTGAGTAGTCTTGCTAAATGCGATGACATGCACAGGTTTATAAATGACTATTTGCAGGAATAACAACATTTGTTTACATTTCTTGTCCCATTATTTAGTTTAACATTGTGCCAAAAACACTTTAAAATTTATTTTTGTTAAGATAAATTTTCAGTTTTAAGCAGTTTTGAATAAAATAGCCCTCTAAATATCAGAAGAGACTAGTTTGAACAGCTGGATCCCAATTGTCCATGAAAACTTGTTATTCTGGAAGACAATAATGTACGACCATATTACTCATTATAAAGCCTAGAAAAAATTAATGAATCAGTGTCGAAAGTACTGTCTTACTCCTTTGACAATACACTATCTGATTTTCACAATTATTCGGATAACTAAAATACATTTTACGTACAAAATATTTAATTATTAAAAACACCATCTTCAGATATTCGTTAAAAAATGAATTGATGTGTATTAAATTGATCTGTATTAAAATTTAAAATACTAGATAACAAAATGTGACAATAAAAGTGAATGCATCAATGATTAAAAGCTTATACAAAAACAATTTATGTCATAATTATTAAAAAAAAAAAGTTTGAATTTTCTGCAAGAGACGATATTACTTTTTGATCCCTCTACAATTAGGTTATTTACGAATATATTAAATATTTTAATTACATTGAAAGAAGATGCTTTGTGCTAAATTTGAATATACTATTAAATACAGTATTATTGTACTTTACAAAAATATTGCTTTTATATGTTATATTTAGGAAAATTTTTTTATCTAGTTTATTTTTTTAATATTACTTCTTTACAAAAATTGAAAAAGCATGAAAATTGAATTTTATAGAACGAAATTACTAAGTAAAAAATTTTGTATCCGGATTTTTTATAAGAGATTTTGTATAATTTTCTTCATCGAATATTTTTTGGACTTCATTTTTACACAGCAATAATAAAAAGTTAAGAAGTAACCTTTTATATTCTTTTAAAACTACTCAAAAAATCTATACAAAAAACACTTGAAATGCATTTTAAAGACAAAAGGAAGTCATAGTTACTGTTCATATAAATATAGAACAATATAGAAATTATGTTTCTTCATTAATTATGAGTTTTCTTTTTCAAAGGGTTGTTTAGGAAGTAACAAAATGGCTGGACCAAGTCATTTCTTTTTAAGTGAAATCACATTTAAGTAATTACATGATTATTTCTCAGTTACAATTTATTTTTTTAAATAAAAAGACAATGACTGTTTTGTTTTAAGAATAGTCATTTTCCCAATAAATATCATGATAATAATGAATAAATCTTCATAATTTCTGGTAATCAGAGAATAATAACAAAATATATAAAATTTTGAAACTGATAAAAAATTTGCAGTAAGACAAGCAAACTGGAAGCAATGAGACTGAAAAATATTGAAGAATTTTATGCAAAAATTTGTTATTTGCATTTAAAAGAAATTTTACCATCAATCAGGGGAATGGAAAATTTAGTTTTTTAATAATCTGGATTACGATCATACAGCAATAACTTTTTGAATGTAACATTAATACTTCTTACAGACTGTCATTGCTAAATTTATAACAAAATATCAAGTTCAGAAAGTTGTTTTATCTTTGATAAATTCTTTCCATAATGCAATAAAATAATTTAAAACAAAATATGTAGCAAATTAGTTACATAATGATATAAAATTTTAATTTTCACATCAAAAACTTCAAACCTGTTAATAGTTAGTGAATAAGTAAGGAACTGTGTTTTTAGAATCAGAATATAAAATTTATAACTAAGGCTACATTATATTACTTTTTAACTTTTAGTATAATGTATATTAACTTTTTAAATTTTTTGTAATTAAAATTTTTCATTGGAAAGTGTTAGAAATTCTCATAAAATTCAGAACCATGTAATATAAGTAAATATTATCTAGATAACAAAAAATAAATCTAACAGCACTACATTGAAATAAAACTGTACTTTTAGTTTATAAATAATGCTTACAAAAGTTTGATATATATAGTAGCAGCTTGTAATGCCATCTTTATGATTGACAGTATAGTCTTCATTATGAACGATTTCTGTTCCACCATCCAGTTTAGAAAGAAACCAAGATTTTAAAATCTATAAAAAAATGAAATAAAATTAATGTAATTAATCAAAATAGAAATAGAAATAAAAATAGAAATAAAATTAAAATGATTAAATAGTAAAAGAAAATTAATTTTCAAACAATTAAAAAATTAATACCCTATCATTTCCAGAAGATAAAGCTCTATGCACACACAAGTCATCAAACAAAAACAGTGATGTTACGGATCCCGGATGAGCTCCATATGCAATTGAAATCTTTCTAAATATATAAAAAACAGAGTAAATTAATTAAATAAATTGCTAGCCATTAAAATTCTTATGACAGGAAACAATGGTCTTACAGAGGTCAAAATAACCTGAAAAGAAAGAGGTTGGAATATGTAAGTAATTAGCATTTCATTTCATTTGGATGACATAGGGGAGAGAAACAATATCAGAAATACTGTACCACGTTGTAACATTGGAGATCACTTTGTGTGTGTGAGAGGCATAACAAGATATTCTAAGAAGGTTCCTCATAATATCTTGTTCTTCTTCTAATAAAAAATATGCTTATAAGCAAGAACCTGAATTTGAGAGATAGGATCATTGCTTATCAAGTGTGGATTGTCATTCTATGACATTATTACTCACACTGGTCGAAATTCATTTGTAGAGTTAAGCGAATAAAGAAATGATGGGTTGCTGAGGGTCATACCGGAGGTCTGCAGAATCTCAATGCTATTATTCTATGAGTAAGGCCAGAGAGGATAGGCATATGAGATCGGCTTTGCAAAATTGTATGATGTATACATACTGACCACATCATGGATCATTAATTAGAGAATGGTCAAATTTGCAGCATAATCGTTATCTGTTGAGTGAAAGCATTTTCTACAACATAGCTCCCATTACTTCAGTTTCTCTAGACAACACAGTGTAAAGATACATGACGATTCTAATGCGCTTAATGACAAAGCTCAATAATGGAATGGCACATTGTCATCTTTTTAGACGAAATTTTATGGAAATTCTATGGGAAATATTTTCATATTTACAATATGCATATACATTTATGCAAAATGCGAGGAGAAAGATTGACGTCAGGCTTCCATTGCCTATCAACATATGAACCCTACATTTGGTATGGATAGTTAGTGGGTACGTGGCACATACATCTCTGCCTCAGAACAATGGCAATTTGAAAAGCAATTAGTGAAATTCTGACATCTTAAGAACAGTGATTGCGCCCTATCTTTAGAGCTTGTGAAATACCATCTTTCAAATAGATAATACAAAATGATATGTTGCACATCATGTTTGATTTTTCTCAATACTGTATCTGATTGTTGTCAGCTTTTAAGGTCTCAAAACCTCTCACCAATTGAAAACATCTTATGACATTGGTTTCTAAGAGATTAACCATTACTCCTCTCCAGGTACTAGGTTTGGATTTGGTTTGTTTGTTGGTCAATGATTACTTTTTGGACATGAAGTCTTATTAGACTGGGACCGACAGATTAAAGTGGATTTCAAACCACTACACACATCCAAGTCTCAAGAAGAGATGAACTGAAGACAAGGGCACTAACTATTTAGCTGCCAGCTACTAAGGCTAATGATGAGAGGCATAGACTCAAAGCATCCATAGAATGAATGACTTATCCGTTTCTGTCATCCAAGCAGAGTTCAACTTCATGTTTAATTGAATATGATTTGTTTTGGCTGCCAGGGAAGGCAATGGTTTCTATTATTTTGATAGTACTGTAAATCCACATCTGCTTGAAAATCTAATCATTTTATTTCCACATGTCATACAATTTATTTACAGTATGTACTTTTTCATTAGCTTTTCTTCATAATTTTGCAATTTTAGTGGCCAGAAATTCTTTATAGTCAACAGATATTAAATCTAATGTTGTATAAATATTGTTGTAAAAATAAGTACAATATCAGCTATGTTTTAAAATAAAAAAACATTAATGTTTATTGGACAAAAGCCTCTAGCAAATATTACTCTTCCACAGCTTATTTAAAATCAACAGAATAACATACACAACATCAAATTGAAATTAAATCAACAGTTAGTTATAGAACCAATGCATTATGTGCTTATTTATGCCTTGATTAGATATATTCAGAATATAGCAGCAATAGTATTTTCCTTCATTAAATGGTTAAATTCAGATATCTTGAAAATTATATGAAACATATGAGTAAGATATTTAGTTATATATAATAAGATTGAAAACTTATCACAAATCATTTTACAGTCACAATAAAGTTCTTTTTAAAATGGAGGAAGAGTTTAAAGAAAAAATTGAGTTTTTTATATCATTTCATTAAAAAAAATTTGTATTAGAAAGTAAAAAAAAATTATTCACAGAAAACATTAACTACTCGTTTTCAGTGCACTTTATTAATCAAAAATAACAATTCCAGGAAACTGCAATTTCGCTTTTTCATAAACTAGAATAACTACAGAAAGTCTTACTGAAAAGAGCAGTAAGACTTTCTGTAGCTAATAGTAGAAAGTATAGAAAAATTTTCAATCAGTAAAAGTAAGACTTCATGTTCGGATATAAATTATTATTATCAGGAACAAAATGTGGTGTTAATTCATAATGTATTCATTGCACGAAACTAAATAACCATGCAAATAGAAGGATATCAATGTGGCAAATTTTTAATTCTCTTTACTAAATATAAGGAAAATATACTTAATTTGACCACAGCAAAAACTTATCTGAAGGAATAAAACAAAATCTGAAAAACATTTTAATGATCAAAACGTGGTCTTGTACTAAAAATATGAGTAATTAACATATGCAATTGATATTTGCCATTTACTTTTTATCTAAAGTTAAAAATGTTCAACTATAATTGCAAAGAAATTTGTTAATTAATTTAAAGGAATAACTGCAGGAACAAAATGAGGTTTCATACTAGCAACTAACTAGGAGATGCTCTATAGTTTGCAAACTGAAATTTGCGATTTACTTTTGATATAAATTTGATAAATTAAAAATATAATACATAAGAAACCTTTTTCACATGCTTCAAATTAGGCATTGCCCCTTTAAAATAATATTGAATAAACTGGGAAAAAAGCTGTAGAATTTTTTCTTTCCACGAGTCTTCTAGGTATAAAGTGATCTCAAATTTAAAATATTATGCAAATAAAAAGCCTAACGAAACTTTAAAAATGAAGTTGAATACAAAGTCTTAGTCTGGAACAGAAATAATGAATAAAACTAATTTTATATAAACATAGTTTCCTAAAGACATTAAATTTAACAGCTAAATATTTGCTTTTTCAAGTACACACAGTTTTATAAAGATAATTTTATAAACACAGTTTTATAAAGTTAAATTTAACAGCCAAATATTTGCTTTTTCAAGTATCACATATATAATTAGTTTATTAATTTTATAGCATAAATGGGTTAAAATAGTAACTATATGAAATAAATAAACAAAGAAATGAACTAAATTTTGAACTTACGTATCAAGGAAAGAGAAAACACCAATGTCACCGGATGAATTTCCACAAATAATAAAAGCAGCATTATGAGCAAGGGCTGTTATTCTAGATTTAAGTACAATAACATCGGTTGTAGCAGTTGTTTCAAAATTTGCAATCTATAATGAAAAGTATTTGTAAAAATTGTAGGAAATAAATAAGAAATTTTAATTAAAATTTTTTATCTATAAATTAATTAAAAAATTTATTTACAAATTGGAGTAACATTATATTTTTTTAATAATATGAACGACTTTAAAAAATATTCAGAAGGTCATTAAGATCTTACAATTATTTTTCCAGATTCAGTTCCTAATACTACCGATGTGTCAAGCCATTTTTGCTCAATGTCTTTCATTACTGAACTCATGGGATTGTGCTTACTGATACAAGAAATTACATCTGATTGTAAAGAAAATTTTGATACAATTTGATCTGTAAAGAAATAACATATAATGAACAAAACACTACTGATATATAGATAGACAGATTTTTTAATAGCTGTAATTTGAATTAAAGGGCATTTCAATAAAATTTATATCATAGTAAAATGGAATAAAATTAATACAAAGTATTTAGCTAAAAGTATAATTGTGAATTAGGTTCAATACAATTGATAAATAATTGCAAATGAAGTTTTAGATATAAAATCTAATATACAAATTTTTAAAATTGGTAACAGTGTATTCTATTTACATTAAAGCACAAAATTCCTATCTTTGAATACACATTCAAAATCCTAGAAAAACTACTTAAGAAATGACACTATTTCTACAGAGAAACAAAAAAGTAGTGTGACGGCAGGTACTATACATTTTACTTTAATAAAACTTCTACTTTTCCTCTATAATATTTTTCTTTGAATTAAATGGAAAATAGTAGTTGTAATTCAGTTCTTTTTAGCTTGAAATTATACCTTAGAAATTGTTTTTCTTCATAAAAATAGATAATAATTTCTTTAGAATAGGAGTTTGGGAAAGCAAAAGAATATTTACTTCCTCAAGGCAAACAGATCCATTCTGCTGAAAAAATCCGTGCAGTAAATTTAAGTTCGATTAAGGAAATTAAAACCATGTTGAACTAAATTTGATATATGAAAAGAAGCATCAATTTTTGTATTGTAAAATTACCTCATGAAAACATTTTAACTAGTGAAAAATGTTTTACTAATGTATATTTGTAGCACATTTTAAAAATATTTTTATTCACAATTTCCTTTTTAAAAGATATATCATCATAGTTCCTTTAATTAAGAATTAACATCCACAAATTAAAAAAATTGAGAGAGTTGAGTATTTTTGAGGTCAACGAACAATCAAACTATAGACAAATTTGCTAAACTTGAATCTAAAACACAATTAAATAGAAAAAATGCAGAAAAAAGTTTTCATCAGTTGATTTCATTTTTCCTCATAAAATGTTGGTTTAAGAAAATTTTTTTTAATTTTACATTTCCCATAACTTTTAGAATGTTTAATTTAACATATCAATTCAGTCTGTCAGGCAGCTCAACACAATCTTAAAGCAAACAAAAAGTCAACTTCCATAGAATTCCTAGCTGCCACACCAAAAAGTCTCAGGGCAAGAGAAGTGGTAGTCACCAGTCATATTGTCAAATCCAGATAAACGGCAAATTGGAGAGTCTGTCAAACCTAAATGGCGAAAGGGCTTTTGCAGATAATCAGGTCTAGGCTTAAGGCGGAAATTTGCTACAACCACATCACTGTGGAGATTGCTAGGTATTGATCCTCTTAGCAAAGAAGCCCATACTTCTTCCCTCATGAACATCTTGTAAACATTTTCACAATAGAAAGTAAAATTTCTTTTAATAATTTTTTGAACAGTATAGTACTCTAAAGCTGAATAAAGATGCTGCAGATTTGAGCCAGCCTTTGCCAAATCGTCAGCTGAGTCATTACCAGCAATGGTGCAGAGAATGGGTATCCACTGATTCTCATTTTGATGCCCCTCTTCTAGTAGAGAATCAATAGCCACCTGACAGAGATAAACAGACCCAATATTGCTGGGTGTAATTGATGAGAGTGATTTGAAGGTGGCCTAAAATTCAAATAAGAATACTATGTTGTTCTCACTACCTTTGCTGATTTCTTTAAGAACTAATGACACAGCGGCCACTTTTCAATTGTAGCTGTCATAGTAATCTCCTACAGCCCAAAAAAGCTTGAAACGTTTAGAGTATACTCTGCACTAACATTCAGCTGAACCATCCACAAAAGCATGAAACCAATTAGATGGTAGATAACGTTCATCAATAGTAATCGGGGTAGCCGTCCCTAGGTCAGAATCAGTGGAAACTTTCTTATTAACAGTGAGTATCAGGTCTAAATGAAAATCAGCTCTATAAATAATATTTTGAAATATGGAATGTTTAAACAAAGGCTCTCTATCAGCATCCAATAACTTAAACTTATCAGACAATTCCTTAGTCAAAGTCACAAAGGTTTTCTGAGATTTCAATCTAGGCTAAGCATGTGAATACTTTTTCCAGAAACCATCATCCCTCAGAAGCCTTTCAGAAAGTTTCAGAGCAGTAACTTGTCTTCAATCTGCCTAAGGTTCCTACTCAGTCTGAATTTCCATTGCCTCTATAAGAGTAGATAAAACTAAGGATATTGTTTTGTACAGTTTTCAATTTTTTTGGATATCATCTGATACAGTAACCAGGAGCTCAGCTCCATAATCAACTGCAGGCCTGATGTTTGACATATATGTGGTACAGAGTGAGTCTTGCAAAGCAACCCATTTTGCTCGAATACATCTTTTTTTAAAAGTTTACATCTGGATTATTCAATGTCTATAACTTTATCAGCTAGGCTATTAAAACTTAATATTGAATCTAAGATGATGCCCAGATATTTAGCTTTAGCTGTTTTATTCAGTCCATGGAGACCATAATATAGACTAACATCAAAAGGTATAGTACTTAAAGCAAACATTTGGTGAAAGGCTTTATCAGTGTTAATAATCATCTGATTTTCAAGTTTTGAAATTGTTCTCTTAAAGCTCTGTTAAGGGAAAGTTGGATGAGCATGCATATATCTGTTATATATATATATATATATATATATATATATATATATATATATATATATATATATATATATATATATATATATATATATAGTTGACCAAATCATCTGCAAATAGAAGGGCTCTAACCTCCCCATAAACATCCATAACTCTGGATTACATAATTTATCATGACAAGAAAAGCCTAAACACAGAGTCCTAAGGAAGTCCCTGCCGAGTTTGCTTGTAAGAGGAGACAGAGCTACTAAACTTGGTTTTAATAAATCTCTGAGTCAGAAATGATTTTATGCACTTGTACATGTATCCACAGATTCCCATATCAATAATTTTCTTTAGCAGCTTTCTTCTCTACACTCTATCAAAGGTGATTTTGAAATCTATAAAGACTGCCACAGAATTGTGTTTTTGATGAAAATTATCCTTAATCATTTTTGTAAGTCAAGTCACTTGCTGAACATTTTTATTCTTCTGAAAGCCTGCTTGTCTAAATGAAAGGCAAGAATAATTTTCTAAATATAATTTAAAACTTATTGACATTACGCGTTTTGTGAATTTACAGGTTGTGCTCTTGTGAGGACTATTATAGTAGGAACTTCTAATTTACAAAACAGTAATTTTACTATACATAGTTGATATGAAGCAAGCAAATTTGAAATAAAGTAGAAGATTTAAAATGATTTGTTAATATTTATTATTTTCAATGTTTCAATTAAATTAAGGACATAATGATTAATTATTGTAATTCATTATTACAATTGAAATATATAATGAGCATTTTTAGTTATATAAAGTACATTTTATGCAAATCATATTCTGACATCACATATTTCCCTTCATATTTAATAAACATGCATTTTTTTTCTTTCATAGTCTAAATGATATATTTAAAATAATTTTAAAACTTAAAATACTTGTTTGGCAACTGAAACCAATGAGAACATGCTGGCTATTTTAAATAAAAATAAGCTAATCTAAATTAATTGCATTTTTCTTAAGCTATATATAATTTTACAACTAAAAAAACATAAACATTAAAATTACCAGTGTACATATTTATAACCCAAATTTCAGAATTTTGAAGGCAGATGACCACATAATCACGAGAAATGATTTCTAACATGCTAATGGTATAGTACATGCATGATGAAAGAGTGTTAATAGTTAATCCAGTTTCCATAGGCCAAATCTGTAAAACACAACTTTATAAAATACTGTTCATTGTATAATTACACTTAACATATTTATCCTCATTCAACATTCTAAAATTAATACAGCTTTAACATTCCTATATAAATTCAATAACTTAAATACTCTTTTGATTATTACTATTATATTTTGTTTCAAACTGTGTGTACAGAACATTTAATTAACATTAATTTATCAAAAATGGATTCAAAAGAGTACAGTTAAGTAAAAACGTTATTAACAAATAAGCAGTTAAAGTTTGAAATAATAAATACATTTTAGCAGCAAGCAACAATGTAAATTAACAGGCTTCAGTGTGATATAACAATAGAAGAAAGTGCAACATAAACATGTGGCAAGCTGAGCAGTGTTAAATAACATATATTAAAATTGAATTCACCAATATTCAATGTAATAAGAAAAAGCTAATTATTTAGCATTAAATAAGAAGAAATATCAAAAATATAAGTATTTACACTTATCTTAAGTCTTTATTTTTATTTAATGATTAAAATTAAATAAAATATATTTTATCATACAATTCATAATTATATTAACAATCAGATATGATACAAAATAAAATATGTTAAATATTGTAAAATTACAAAATATGTCACAATAGCAGAGTTATTTCAGCTCAAACAGTCTGTTATATTACATTTATTAAGATTGAATTATTGAATATTGTCAATACAATTGTTTAGTATTAACACTAATTATTGAGTATTAAATTACAAAAAGCTTTAAAAATATTAATACCTGCATTTATCTCAGAAGTGTTTTAAATTTCAATAGAATATATTTTATATTAAAATTTCAATAGAATATATTTTATATTAAAATTTCAATAGAATACATTTCACATAATTACATTAACAATCAAATAAAATACAAAATCAAATATGTTAAAAAATGGTAAATTATGAAATACATCTCAATAGCAGTGTCATTTCATTCCAACATTCTCATATTTATTTTTAAAGTTCCATAAATTCATGAAAATTTCTCCACAACTTCAAGTATTTATCTCCCTGGTACAACTGAAAGTGTCATTTACAATCTGGATGAAGTGTTGGCGATCCAAAGCGAAATGTAAAGCTAGGTGCTATACAATCAACAATGGTATACATGTGGATTTTTACCACTGAAAGACTACAGCAAGAATTGTTTGCTGATACTTTTTAATGCCCCTGAACAGATATTTGAATACCATGAAGAAATGTGGCAGGATTATTCACATTTATCGTCAATGGAACTGGTTCCTATGAGGTCTTTTCCACCATAACAGAACAGATAAGCGGATAATCAATATTTATGGTACACTTGTTAAATAGACGTAAGCGAAAATTCAAATTTCATTTCTACCATGGAAATGTTATTCCTATTTATCAGGTGTTGTCTAAGTTACTGAAACCTTGATAACCTGTCACTTTGGTAGCAATAACTGATTTAAAGGCTTTACCAGACACCAATTGTCTTACATAGGAGCTGCTCATTATTTGCAGAAGCCCACCTACTCTATTTTAATGGTTCTTGAATATAAGCACAATTTACAGATATGTTGTTGTAATATCTGTAAATTGTGCTTATATTCAAGAACCATTAAAATAGAGTAGGTGAGCTTCTTATATATATATGAAAAACTTATATATATATATATATATATATATATATATATATATATATATATATATATATATATATAAGTTTTTTTAATACCTCTTTATAAAATACCTGCAAATTGTATTTTTTGCAAAAAGAAGGAGTAAATTTTAAATGAATTCAATTTTGAGCAAGCTTTTATTTTTACTACACAAATAGCATATTGTAAAAACATTAAAATTTGCATTTCCAATTATTTCAAAACAAATTGCATTTTAACATTCAAAAATGTTTTAAGAAATGGGAAAAATAAATTAAAAATTATATATTTTCTAAATAAAATTGATACATTGTATTATTTCAGAATATTTTAAAAGCTATATATATGATAAAATAAAAATTCAAGAAAAATAAAGATATTAAACATTAAAATTACCTTTAAAGTGCAGTCTTGACTACCACTGACAATCAGATTTCTCTCGTAAGAGAAAATAATCGATTTTACAGGTAAAGTATGTCCTGTTAAACTTGACAGCTAAAGTAATCATAAAATGTAAAAGATAGATTTAAAATTCAATAAATTAAGCATACTGAGAATTGAATAAATATAATTTCATAAAATGTGGCATTCATAAATAATTAAACATGATTAATAGCAGTTTCTTTTAGTCTAGGAAGAATTTTCTGGATATGTAGGAGCATATTTTAGATTTATTTTTATGGAAGCTTTTTATTAAAAGTGAATATTTTTTATAATTGATTAGATAGTATCAGTGATTCTAAAGAAAAGGTTAAACGCAGTAAAGTGATACATAAAGTAGCAGTGAACTCATGACCTCACTATTTTAGAATTTCAAGTTTAAGTAATATAATGCAATATAATTGGAGTGCATCTCTTAACTAATTTCAGAATACAGTAAGAATATAAATAACATAACAGAAAAAGAAAACAGAATAAATTTAGAAATGATGATAAAATAAAAACATACATAGAGTGATAGTAATTTTGTTTATAATTTATATATATATATATATATATATATATATATATATATATATATATATATATATATATATATATATATATATATATATATATGAGAATATGTTTGAAAATGTTATGAATATTAAAAGACGTAGTCCTAATGGAATTACAACAAAAAAGTTGTCAGTATATAATTTTAAACTAATTAAAGCTACTGAAAATTTAGAAATGTGTCTCAAAATTTCTTATATAATCAAATTTTGTTATTTTTAATTTAGATTTAATAATTAGGAAACTGGAAATAATATTGTAATGAACAAGGTTTTTGAGCTGGACAACCTATCACTGTAGATTGTTTAATTGTCCTCCCTAGACTTATAAGCATTACCAAGTGGGCTGATACAGCAATGGTAACGTTGATGCTCAATAAATAGAAAAGTTTCAGATTCTATCTCTGACACTTTGGAGTATCAGAAGGATTTTGTGTTAGTTTTTCGAATGTATATTTATTCGGCAGATTTCCTTCCTTGTAACACATAAATATTGCTCATTATCAAAAATCCTCACTCACTAATTGTATATAGAGTGAAATTATAACTAATATGTTAGTTTCAAACAAAATCTGAAGTATGATTTCATAAGAATAATTAAGTTAAATTTCAAAATATTATTTTAGGAATCCATTTTGTAAGTATTTTGATAATTACATAATAAATGAGAAACTGGACAAATAAAGACTGAAATATATTCATTCTATAAACTTATTTAAATATTGGGAAAGGAAAAAATAAATAACAAATATAGAGTGAGGAAAAACTAAATGACTTAAATTAAAACTAGAAATAATTTAAATTTGTTCATTTATTATTTCCTGATCTATTTCATTTAATTTTAAATAAATATAAATATATATTAATTACGCACTTAGACAATAATGTCAAAGCAAACATTATTTTGCCAATGTAAGGAAAAATAATAACATAATGGAAAGTATATACCTTAAATCCTGATTCAGCTGACCATATGGCAACCTCAGAATTAATAAAAGCAGATATAATATTTAAACCATCAGGTGAAAATGCCAGAGATTTAATGGAACCACTGTGACTTGTAGACACCTAAAAATGAAAAAATAAATAAAGCTTAAGGAAATAGAAGATGTATAAATTTGAAAATTTGTATTTTACATTTTCCTAACAACAGTTACCTTGACAAGATTCAAAAAAGTGAAATTAGTGCTCTTAAATTTTAACATATCACTGTTTAGAACAGTGCAAAACATGAAATTCACATTAAATGTAAAATTTATTTTAAGTTATCCTCACCTGAAACATAATTATGTAATTTTGTTGCAAGGGAGATAAAAAATTATTCACTGCGCTCAAAATATTTGATTGATACTTAAGAATAATGATTATTTAAAACAATGATTTTAAATTTGACATGAACTAAAAAGTATAAATTTTCATTGAAATATTTTTAATGATTTTGCTTTGAACTTTCTCTTTTTAAATTTTATACTTATTCTGAATTGAAACTGCCAAAAAAAAAAACTCTTATAAAAAGTCAAAGGGTATAAAATCAAATAGTGCAACATAGATTTTTCATGTTTTTAATATGTTTCATCGCAGATATCCAATTCAATTGCTATATCAAATCAATTATATAAGGATAATATTCTGGTAAAGTTATATGTATAAAACATACTTCATAACTTTCTAGAATACATATATTATTTTCAAAAATATTTAGCATAAGTCTTTTATTTATACACAGAAAGAGCTATTTATGTTCTATATATCCAATCAAACAAAAAATAATGCTTAAGAATTTTGTTTTTATATTATATTATTATACAGGATATAAATATATAAAAGAGTGCTACACTGTGATCATTATAAAGTTATAATTTTAAGTTTGAATTTACAATTTCTTTTTGATCTTCATCATAACTGAATATTTATCATGTAAAAGCACACATCATAACGAAAACCTAGCAAATTTGAAGTTAGTCAAGAAGGAATCAATTCATGATAGTTAAAAATTTAAGGTGGAGTTTAATTTTTTGATGCATTTAAAATTGTACCCAATTTAAATAATATTTTAAAAACATTTATCAATAATTTACATTAAGCTAACGAATTTATCAGCCAAAGAAAATATTTTCAATTGAAAATATAGCCACTTTATTCTATCAGAAGAAATAAAACATAAAACACTTAGACCTAACAAAAATAAAATGCTAAAAGCTTACTATTAATCTTTTCAAGGAGACAGTATCCCATATTTCGAGATTTCCATTCCATAAGCCACATGCTATTTGTTGTTTCATTGGATGATGATCAATGCAATTCACTGGGCAGCTTAAAAATCAAAAAAATGAAAAGATCCTGATAAGAAAACAAATATATATTTCTCACTGAATTGTTTCAGGGCAATTAGAAGATATGTTTGAGAAAATATTTGAAAACAAAATTTTCATACACTGATAAAAGTAAATTAATGACATGAATCACAAAAAATGACATTTATTAACAGGCAGCTGATGTTCAATATTTCAAAATGAAGATTGATATAGAATAGTAAAATATTTGATTATGAAATTAACAAAAATAAAGAAGTAATACAATTATATATTAATTTTGATTTATGTAAAATGTCAAAACTATATTTATCAAAATTTCAGATTCAAAAGAGAGTAAAAATTTAGATTTTTAAAAAAGTTATTGTCAAATCAATCCACAGACATATAAGATGTCATATATGTAAACATGGTACTATATACATTATAGATGTTCTTTTCAATAAGAACTTGAAGCTCATCTTTTCACGTTCTCCTTGAGTAATTTCACAACACTGTTTTAGAATTCCGTAAAGGAAGGCTGTGACCATGATCGATGAAATAAAGTAAGAAAAATTTATGTATTGGGCAAAATATAAATAAATTATTGCTTATAACTAGAGCTATTTTATATAATATGCTAATTTTTTATTTATTAATAACCAAATTCTTCTCATAATTATATTAGTTTCTATCTATATAGACAGTCATAATTAAAGAATGTTAATTTATGGTACAAAATATAAGGTTAATAACTTAAAGGAATAATGCTTTAAATTTCTTATTGATTCATTTAATACAAATTTTTAATTAATTATGATTATATTTTAAGTTTAAACAAAATTATTAATATCTAAACAGCAAAAATCAACTTTAAACACACTATTTTTGGTATCAATGTAAAATACCTGAATTATTTACTTATTTATATACATTCTTTCATTTATTTCTCACAAGTAAAATTTTACTAAAATTGCTTTTTAACTTCAGAAAAATTCATGAAAAGTTTTATGCTTGTAATTTAAATTAAATGTTATTACTCCTATCAACAAAAAAGAAAATTAAAAATCTTTAAATTTGATACAGCCCTTTGAAATATATTTCACACCCTTAGATAAAAATAACATATCTTTTAAAATAGAGGATATATAACAAATAACCAATAAATAAACCAGAGAGCAAGACATTTTTAAGAAATTTTGATTTGGTTGGTTTGTCTCTCAAGGGTCATTAGACCAAGCGTGGGTTAATTAGACTAAGGGTTATAATTTAAAATGAATTCTAAATTACTATTAACATCCATATCCAAAGTAGTGTAGTTTGTGGGTTCAAAATCCAAATACCAGAGGGCTAACTATTCAAGTGCCAGTTTGGTTTAGAAAAATTTTGAATCTTCATTTAAAAATATTTAAGACATAAATATGTAACACATTTAAAATTGAGTTGAATGTTTCATATTACCTAAACCTATCAATAATTGAAATTGATCCACCATCACGTAAGCTCCATAACCGAATAGAGTTGTCCCATCCACATGAAAATAGAACACTTCCTGAAGGATCAGAACAACAGCAAGAGACACTGCGCCTATGTCCTTTTAAAGTGGAAATGCTGGAAATAATGATAAGACACTTGTATATATATGCATGTATTTTTTGTATGTATATCAAATCCTATGGATATAGTAATAACTTCATTAATTACAATACGAATTTAAATTTTTGTACTTAAGTTAGGCTCAAAAATATTAATTGTATGCATTTTTTTAAAAAAAATTTTCATTATTCTAGGCAAGTAATCTTTATAAAAGACAAAATAATTCTTTATTTGTCAAATTATAAACCAACTGAAAAGCTTATGAGTTTGTAGAAGGGAAATTGAAATTTTAATATTGATTTCAAAATTTCACATGGAAATTATTCATTAAAAATGGTAACAAAAAATAAATGAATTGATTTCAAGTATGAAGAGACAGAAAATGTTTAATGTTTAATGTTGAGTAAAAGTACACTATAATAAGAGAATTTTGTAATAACATGTTATCCAGTAGCATTTATATTATTTGAAAATATGAGAAACATTGGCACCTTTAGTATTCAGATGGATTGTATTTATGGCAAGAGTTTTTGGAGAAATTTTTGAAGACTTTCGTCAGATAGTTAAATGCATTTTGAAAACAAATGGAAAGTTCTACTTAACATTGACTTTATTGTAATGACACATCAAACTTGTGAAAAAGTGTTGGGTAAGCATAAACACTAGTATTCCTAGTAGGGAATAGTAACATTATAATGACATAAATAAACTACAATGAATCTATGTATTAACACAAATGCTTATATAAGAAACTGCCGAGAGAAACACATGGTATAAAAATTATTAAACATCGTTAGGTAGCATAATCTAAATCTGACCAAAAACACTTCTTGAGGAGTCCACATTATCCTAAACATTAATAATATTGTTCAAGTGGAAGGAGAAGTAAAATTTACAAACAATATTAATTGCTCATCACTTATAGATGAAAATTCTTACATAATAATACAAGAAAATATAAGATAAAAGTAATCCATTGTAATTTAAATACTCATGATTATTTACAGATAATTACAGAACTATGATTAACTTTTAAATGAACAGGAAATTCATCTAATGGACCAGGTAAGGGTTTTTAACAGTTAAGGAAATCTTATAATTAAACAATTAAAAACCTTAAATAATCTTATGAAAGATATGTAATGACTAATTTTTTAATTGGAAGAGTAAGCAAACTGAATTGTTTCAGTCTATTTTTGCTTAAAAAAGTTCAATTGTTTTTTTGTCCTTCATTTTGAGTTGATACTTCCTAAAAGGAAGCATGGCATAATTTTTGGATTTCTACGTCAAATATACTCTTTTAATTAAAAAGTAAATCAGAACATGTAGTTGAATATTATTTTTTCATAACTTTCTCAGAATAGGATATTTTATTACTTAGCATTCTTTTTAGCAATATACATAGGCCTAACTTGCATTTGGTTTGTTACTCAACAGTGACTTTCTGCACAAGAGGGCCGATTAGACCAAGAATTACAATTTAAAAAGGATTTAAAACTACTGCAAACATTTAAGTTTGAGATGGGATTCGAATGCACGAACTGTTCAACAGCAAGCCATAGCTGCCAGCTTGGCACGAATAATTTGAGTAAAATATATAGTTATTATCGTAAATATATATTATATCTCACTTATGAAAAATATTAGTTTTACATATTCCATTAGTAATCACAAATGAATCAAAAGTAACATATAGAAATGCACTTTTATAGGTATAAAACGTACTAAATATTAAAAGAGTACACTTATATACATAACAACATTTTAAAAGATCTGACTTATCAAGCATTTAAGATTGTTTATTCTAGCATATTATATTTTAAGTCATAGAATAATTTTTTAATGAATCAATTTTCTGTAACACAATACTATTCATCCTAAAAATGTAGAACCCAAAATACAGTTACTGGCATACAAAAAGATGGAAATATCCAAGAAACTGAGGAAGGATGCTCCACTATGATAACAGCATTTTCTAATATAAATACTATAGAGACATATAAGTTATTTAGATTAGGTTTGGTCCTAATGTGAGTAAGGTATAAATTCATCCTCATATATTCTAAGCGATGCTAACATCAAAGAACAAATAAACATAGCAAATTTTACTAGAACCTTAGAACTCTGATCCTCTAATATCTATATCTATAAGCATCTATCAACTTAAAAAATGTCATTAATTAAAAGTACTGTGTATGGATCTGTACTGTGTATATCAGGTCCACAAGAACCTACAGTGGGTGATTGGTAACCGAACAGTTTGGACAGTGAACAAATCGGAAAACGCACAGTTTTAAGAAAGATTTTCATGTTTGGATAAAAAACAGATTCGGATAACGAACTAAAACAAATTCTAACGTACACTTATCGGCTTTCAGAGCATGATGTGCAGGGTTGCAAAACCCAATGGAACAAAAATCGTTTTTTTTTATCCCTCTTGAATTATGTTGCTAACCATTAAACTTCAAATCTCTATACTGGAAAAATATTTTCCAATTGAATATATATGGCCAAAGTAGACCATCAGTTTTGGTTTTGATTCCATTTTGAGAACCCCCCTCATTCATTTTTTGAAAAATGGGGAGGATGTCAGAGCAATAGTCTTAGAATGGCATCCAAACCAAGCTGATATCAGTAAGGGTAGGGATCTTTACAACAACAAAGTTTTTAATTATTTACAGAAAGCAATCGACATTGGACATGTTAAACACCCCATAAGCAAAAAATGAAAAGGACAGTTAATATGCAAGAATATATGAATGTATTATTTTTTAATAAATTTACTAAGAAATTATATGTCCTTTTTTAATTTTATTTTTAGGGTCACCAGAACGAATTAATCAATTTCACAAAAAAATCTATTGTAAATCGATGATCGGTTAGCGAATAATTCGGTAATAATAGCTAACATTGTCTTGTAATGCATTATGTTCACTAACCAAAAACCCACTGCATTATCTGGTGGGACATTTTAAGCATATTGTGTCATCAATGATGTGCACACATTTAATACAACAGTACTTACAGCTGCTTTCACCATCATTTATCCATTGGGCATAGGCTATCATACACATAGATCTTAGAAATACCTAGCACTGGATAAGGACCAAAAAAAAAATCAGTTGTTGAGCTAGCCTTCGTCAGCTCATCAGCTAATTCTTTACCAGACTCTCATCTATAAAAACCCAAGTCTTTTGATGACATATAAGGTTTTTGCACTCATTGGACTACTCTAAGCATCAGTACTGATAATCTACTTTCAAAGGGATGCAACCTTCTGAAGCTACATTTGTGAAAAAATCCAGACTCAGTAATCAGCACTAAATGTCCCCCTATTGCAGTATATATTTGTTGAGTAATAGTGCTAGCTGACTGATTTCAGGATCTTTTCACCTGCAGGACAATATTTCAGTCATTCTCTCAGTTATTGTCGTAGTTCCACTACCAAACTTTCTAACTGCATGGTTTGGAAGGCTTTCCAAGATTGCGAAATGACAGTCATGTTGATTCACAATATTTCATCAACACTGGTCATCCTATGCCCCTCCTCCAGGCTTTTGATCATTCTTATAAGAGTGAAAAAGTCCAGGAATATCTACTAGCCATATTCTAGAAAAGAATTCACTTGCATTTGCCATGAATGTCTTTACTTGCATCTCACTCATATCATTTATCAGGAATCCTTCCATTTATCTTCAGCTGCAAGCAGCAACAGCACACATTTTGCTTAAGCTCACATCAACTGTGATCTGTGTTTCATGCCCCCTAGTCTTTTTGTACCTGACATTTGCATATGCATCAACTTTCTACTGAATTTTGTGTTCCTTGCACTGATGGTAAGAACCCCTCTTCTGTATTTTCATGGTATCTACTTAAAATTTATATTGTTGCTTAAGTTTTGTACACCAGAGTATATTGCTATCATCTGTCCATTTAGACAAAAGTAGGGCAGCTTAGAGGGAGCAAGTAGATAATCACTTTTTTTCAATTCTTCAAATAAGCAAAATGTAAGTGAAGCATGAAGGTTGAATATATGTGGAATGAAAATAACACATTACTTTAAGCTTGGTCTTTTCTATAAAAATCATAATATGGCACTTTATGCATACATACTAGAATAAAAGTAAACATTAATTTTTTGTTTATGCAATTAATATGGCTATAGTAAATGCTTGTATATTGTGGCAAGGTCTGGCAGATTTTTCATTGGTACTAGTTCACTTCAAAATAGAAGATACCACAATGCTGTTTGAAAAATCAATATTCCTGACACAAGACATAGATGACAAATCAAGAATTGAGTTTAATTTGCAGTCGATAAAAAAATGTAGTGGATCCTTTGTAGCTGCTTTTAATGCTCACATTTGATTGGACAATATTGGATACTTACATTTATAGAATGAACAGCGATTCAAATTCCAAACAATGGAATGGAATACATTTTGTCGAGCATGTAAAGTTTATTTGTGTGTGATTAAAGATATAGATTGTTCAAAAATAGTCAATACAGTTTAAGTAAAATAATATTGCCACTGATCATGTGTCAATTGACAATAGGAGCAAACAATATTTAAATATCACTGTAAAGTATTTATAAAAAAGCACTGAAATGCTAAGCATTACACTTTAAATGCACTGGGTGAGCAAAAAATTTACTAAATACTTTTTTTTCATATTTTGGAAAATAAAATTTTCAAAATTGTTTATAGCAATGAATTTAAAAAACAGTCAGTGTGGTTTTATAGCTAAAGGAGTGTTTTTTTCTAAAATAATTTTTTTCACTCATTTTCATCACTAAAAGAAATTCATGCAGAAGGGGTTATAATGTTAATAAATAAATGTTAGCTGCAAAAACAAAATTAAAGGTAGTTACAAATACTAAAAATAAGTTTCATAGTTAAAAATGCTTACAGACTATAATCTTCACTACTCCAGATATTCAGTGTGCCATCCTTTGAAGCCGTACATATACGATTTTTTCCTCCAAAACAAATAAAGGTTATAGCAGAAGCATGATTTTTTAGGTTTCTGATAATCTAAATAAAGGAAAAATATCATACTGATGAATTTGGTAAAAATGAGCATCATAAGAATTATGTTATTCTAAAGTAAAGTTTTAAAACAAAAACAAATTTTCATTGTGATTAAATGAAATAAATTCAGAATAACAAAAAATGTTTCTATGCAATTAAAATGAATCAAAGCATATTTTTAATAGTGGAATGTTAAAAACAGATTCAATTTAGTGAAACATTTTTTACTCATAAGAGAGTAGAGAATAAGATTTTAAATTCTGAAATACAAATGAAAACATAATAAACAATAGTTCCTTGTATTTTTAGCTACATGCATTATAACAGAACTTATACCTTAAAACTGTATAATTGACAATACAGGAAAAAATATCAGAATAAAAACATAATTTGTTATTTATTTTATCCATCTCAATACTTTATATATCAGAAGAGAAAAAACATGGCAGTCAATAATAGCTATTAACAAAATTTATAATATTTATTAAAGTAAGGATAACATATTTACACAATGGATTTCTAAAAGTTGAATTGATTGATGCATAATTCATACTATATTAAAAAATTAAGTTGTCTAAAATGAAATATTATTCAATGAAGTAAAATTAAACAAATAAGACATTTAAATGATACAAACTTCCATTAGATACACTTTTCACTAAAGAAAATTATGTTAAATAGGAAGTTTTTTTTATCCTAATGGAAATATAAGTTTTGAAGTAATAAACGAATAATGTAGATGCCAAAAAAGAAAAACAATTAGTTAAAAATAAATAGTTTTTTAACTCAAAACTATTTTGATGATGTAAAACAGATTAAAATTATGATAAAATAAGAAAATATTTGCAAAATCTAAAAAAAAAAAATTCGTATACAAAGCCTAGTAACTAGATAGAGATATATATGAGAGTTGATAAGACAAAATCCTGTAAATTATCAGATTTTAACTTTAAAAGATGCAGGCATTAAAAACAGAAGCATAAACCTTATATTTCAAAATTCAAACATTTTATCAATCACTTTGAAAAAGTATGAATGTTTGAGTATTTTTTTGTAAAATAATTGATACTTTCAATCATGAAATTAGAAGAGAAAAATTTAAGTAATTTTATCAATGATAGAAAGGTAAATAGTTACGATCATAAAATATTTGTTAGAGATAATGCTGGAACTTCATTTGACTAGGACTTAAAATATTGGAAGTAACAGTTTTATTCATAAGCTCATAGAATTTTTTAACTCTTTTATAACGAGTGAATTATATGGCAAACCTTCAAAAGCAAAACTGTACTACAGTTTGTAAATTGTTTGTACTACAGTTTGTAAATTAATCAGGAAATTATACAAGGAAATATCCTATATTTATAATTTTAGCCGAAATAAAAAACATAAGTTTAAATTGTGTAATTAACCATACTATTTTTAACTCACTTATATTTACATTCAGTCATTTAAAAATAAATATATGGGAAAGTTTAAAGTAAGCAATGAAATTTACTGAATATAGCTGTATTGCAGAAAGGTAACACAATATGTAAGATGACTATGAAAACAAATGAGTCTAATTTTATTTAATTAGAAATAAAGAACACTTGTCCGAATTTTGTAAGTTAAGTTATTACTAATTACTTAAATAATAACATCGTTTTTAAACATTACCTCAAATTAAATTGAACACAATATATATGTAATAATTATACCTTTTTATCACTAAAATCCAATATTTTTAAGTATCCATCTTCAGTTCCTAATGCAGCAATAGTTTTTCTTTCATGACATGCTAGTGCAGTAATAGGCTACAAAAATTCAAATATAAATTCATTTATCTTAAATTATGTAAAGTTAAAAAAATTAGCAAATCAATGCATAAAAAAGTTGAAGGATTTTATGCAAACACGACAATTTTTGTGTCTACAGTTGTTACAATATGACATCAAAAAAGCTAAACATGCACCCAAGAAAGTAGAAAAAATGTTTTACTTGAAGAATATCGTACAATCCATATTATACAAAAAAGAGGCGAATTTTCTTAGTTAATATTATCTCACTAATTTAGATTCTTTAAAAATATTCTGCAAACTCAGTTTCTAAAAAAGAGAAAATAGCTAATAAAAGGTTAGATACTATATTAATTTAAAAATACTAAGTTACATTAAAATTATTGTAATTTGGGAAACATGATAAATAATATAAATGTTCTAATGATAAATGTAAGAGAAAAGTATTATTTGTAATAATACAATTTATATAAGCAGTAAAGATACACGTTTCAAATTAAATATTGCTTATTAAACATTTCTCAATATATATATAAAAGTAATGAATTCCATCTTGATAGTAAAGCCTTGAAATAGAAAAATAACTTCATAATAATGCTCTATTTTGAAGTTTAAGAAATTTTATATACCACTATGAAACACACCATTTAAATGCAATATTATTAATCTCAGTAATATTATTAGGCTTATAATGTTATATTATTAGACGACTAAATATATTTCATACATATAGCATAACAATAAAATACTTAGTTGATGAAATTAACACAGAACAAGTTTATAAGTAATTAAAAATAAAGGCTTATTTACATTAAATACATAAAAATTTGAAAAAAAGATTGGAATTTATGCTGCATTTTGCTTGGAGTAAATCATTCAGAATTTGCAAATGATAATTCCACTGGTTCTTTTAAGTTTTTATTTTTTCAAACTTTTATTTGTAACTATTGCTATAAAAATGTTTGTAAATTAGCGTTAAAAATAAAAAAAAATAAATAACAAAAAAATTCCAATTATTCATTGAAATTGTAACTAATAAAACCTAAAATATATTATTCAGGATAGTTAGATAATCAGTAACTAAACCCATGAAAAATGTTTAGAAACTACAGAATATTTATAAATAAGTTGTATGTTCTGCAGACATTAAAAAAAACATAAGATAAATTAAGTAATAAGAGTAGTATTTTTCAAATTACAGCAATGATAAGCCATAAGTAAAATCAGCATAATTCAATTGAATACATGATTAAAAATGGTTTCATCATTTTGAAAACTTGAATAACAGCATATTAATGTAAAGCACTGAACTTAGCAAAATCCAATAATCAAATGCTAAGACAAGCTTTTCAATGATATAATGAAATCCCTTCAACAGGATTAAAGAATGTACTAAAAGAATGTTTAGAGTTATAGGAATTATATCTCGATATGATCTGATGTTTCTTTAAGATATGATTCCAAATTAAGATATACAAGGAATATCATGAATTATGCACCTGTGAAAAACCACATTTTCAATTACGATTTCATAAAACATTTTATGTTTATGGTACACTTAAACAGCAGTTATTGTCTAATACATCACACAATGTGCACATAGTTATTAAATGGTTGGCAGTTAGTAATTTTCAAAATAAATTTAAATACCAGCTTTAAATAACTAAATTAACACATTTTAAATTATTTACAAATAAATTTTAAAAGTATAATTAATTTTTCCAAATACTGTGTGAATTTGATATTTAAAAAATTTTATACACAAAAAAGGATAAAAAATTGATCCTTTTACTTTCATAAATCCAGTAAGAGTAGAAAGTCTATGATCTACAACATTGGGTTGAATAAAATATTCAAATAGGCAAGATTGTTTTTTTCTTTGTTATGTACTCGCACAAGTGATTCAGGAGGCTCATTTAGAGCTTGTTGAAGAATTAACTCTGGATGACTACAAGAACAAAAAGGAATAACATTTATTTTAAAGCAGTAAATATTCAAACAAAGTTTATACTTAACAAATAATTTTACATTTACAAATGAGATTGTAAAAGCTAAAAATTTAATATTTTCATTGCATAAGAAAATAATTATAAATATTTATGTTAAAATTCATTTAACTACATGTGACCATATATGAAAATAAAACTATAGTTTTACAATAACTTCTGAGCCGACCGATGGCTGAGTGGTTAGCATTCCTGATTCCCGAGCTATGGGTCCAGTGTTCGAATCCTGGTTCGGTCATGGATATTACTTTCTCTCTGTGTTTCTCTGTCCTTTCTTCTGAGATGATGTATGAATTTGGCACACCCTATAAAGACGTGTTTGTGGTAGTATGGCGTGGGTAATATTACTTGCCTCTGTGACTTAGTTTACAGGTGCCCTCTTTATAATGACAAATGAGTAGCACTTTCCGACCTTGTTGTGGTGAAGGGTTAGTCACCCAATGTCCACCATTAGTAAAAAAATAACAATAATAAAGCCTGCAAGTTTTTAGCGGCTTTTGCAATTGTTAAGCATACTGTCCAGTAGAATATACAGTAACATTGTTGTCATTGAAAAATAAGAAATTTATGAATTAAACTTTTTTAACCATTTATTTATGAATAGCAAGATTTTCAGATACAAATATCAGACAGATGAAATTCGTTTCAAAAGAAAATTATAATTAAGACAAATTAATATGTTTAAATTTAATGACAAAATCAGTTTAAGAAAATATGGGAGGTTTAAAATATTGCTGCTATTACTTTTTTAATTGAATCTATCTGTTTAATATTTGAAAAAATGGTAATAAAGAAATTTTCTATAATATCGCAAAAAATCAAAGAGGAAAAAAAGAGGTACAAAATAATTATACTTGATGTCTAAGTTTTTTGTGTATATAACATAGCTTATAAATATAATCAGTTTCTTAATTTTTAATAAGCAAGTAGGTATTGCTTTTACACATATAAAAATATCTTATAGATTAACATAAGAATATAATATTTATTTCAATTTGGCAAAGAAACGAAACTCGTAATTACAGTGACAAACAATGTTTCAAAAATATATTAAGTTAAATATCTTTAAAATTTTGAAGCTCTTCTACAATGAATTCAAAATAAGAGAAAGCTCGGTGGCATAGTGGTAGCGCTTCGAGCCCACAAGATTTGATCCTTGGGTAGGGCAAGGTCGACTTAGCTCTCCATTTCTTCAGTGGGTAAATAAATTGAATACCAGGTATGCTTGGGAGCTAAACACTGGGTGTCTTGTCTTTGGCTGATCACCTAACCAGGATATATGCTTTGGATCCTAGAGCCCTCAGTCAGAAAAACAAATACTGGCACTAAAGGCCTTGGCCTACATCAGGAAGTTGTGCCACATGTTTAGAATAGGTTTCAGCAAGATAAGAGATGAGTTTTTATAAGATATTTTATTCAATACAAAAGAAAATGCAACCCATAAAGATGGAAGTAAACAATAACAGAGTAAATAGTATTGTTAGGAATGAACATATGTAAAATGAAAGATCATATTTCGGTCAAACTTAATTCTGGCTTCTTCAATGTGTGTCTAAAGAATGGACAAAAATTTAATATGTATGAATAAAAAATTAATTTATTATATAAGAAACTAAATTTAATCAAAATTATACACATTAGTATTTCGCAAATGGTATATGCTAGTACATACCCTGTCACAAATATTTTTTATTATCTTAACATAAGATAGACAGATTTCCTGGTGTTATAAAAAATTAAGATTAAGCACCTTCCAACATATGTAAAATCTCAATATTGAGTGAAAGGTTTTTCTGCCAGTTTCTACTTTGTATTTTGGATAAGTGATGTTAGCAACTGATTACAACAATAAAAACTGCAAAAACAGTTTTATGCTATATTTGAAAAATATGTTATTTTATTTTTTAACTGTGTTGAACAAGTATTACGTAAAATTCAACAAAAACAATTTTCATTACAAAATGGTTGATTAACGATGCTGAATATAGAAGTTGCACAGTACTCAAATGCAGCTAATGAAGAAAATTAAATGGTTTAAATGATATATAAACAGTGACAGTCAAAAGAATGTAACAATAAAGTACTATCAATTAATATTTTCATTCAAGTATGAGGATATGATTAAATGCTTTAATATAAGAAGCAACATTGATTTATATTATAATAGTTACATACAACACTCAAATTCCTTGAAGTATATTAAAATTTTCGAGTAATATACTTTCAGTCATAATTTACATATTATAAATAAAATGAGCATTTACCAAGTGTTCAAGAAATGATAGTTTGTCAAGAGATGATAGTTAATTATTAAATTGCATTGCAAGAAAAGTTTTAACGAACCATTATGAAGAACTGTAACTTTTCTATTTATTTACTTTGGTTATATCAATGAATAATGCATTCGATTTATTCTTTTTCTTATACTGTGTTTTAGAATTTAGCACATTCCACAGAAAATATTGTTTAGAAAGTTTAAAAACAATGTTATTATTATATTAATAAAATTTTATTATTTTTGTTTATATTCGGAATTTGCATATTATAATGATTCATGGCAGTAATTAAAAAATCAATATCAGAGAAAAAGTTATGAATTATCCTTATTTTCAAAATCATGAGTTATTTTATGAAACTTGTATACAGAACTTCAGTTACAGATTAAAAATTTCTATTGATTATAAATTCACAGCAAATCAATCATTTTAGGATCAAACTATATTTCAGAGAACTTTTTCTTTATAAGACATTAGTTTCATAGAAATGGTACCAGTTTCAATAAAAAGTAAAGAAATTATCTCGAAGTTAATATTGCTGTATAATTTTTCATTGCAGGGGATGAATGAAATTGTAATGTGAAATTTTCAATGGTTATTATCCATTGGAAAAAGATAAGCCATGGATTTTTTAAATAACAGAATTTTAAATTTTTTAATTAAAATAAGAAAATTCCCATTTATGAATAAATGCGAAGAAAACTTAAGGAATTGAATCAATGAATAAATGAATGTTTAAGTTCCCATAAAATTATAAGGAATAAAACTACAATAACAAATGCATTTGAATAAATTACTATTTAGTAATTTATAACATTAATGATAAATAATGGTTTATGATAAATAATTAGCATGTAAATTGGGAAGAAAGTTTACTTTTTAATATTGAGGGAGTTAAAATTACACCATTTCTGTGTACATAATCATTACACACATTACTTTCTAATTATATCAGTTTAACATTTCACATAAAAATGAATAAAGTTTCCAAGATAATTTATTTTATGTATGCAAAAATGAAAAAGTGAAAGAAAGTTCACATTACCCCTTAAGTATTTGAGTAAAAAACTGAAACTATAAGTATAATAACAAAACTTATGGAATATATACAGTGAAAAATATTCCCATGCATGAACAGAAACTGTTATGTACCAAATACAATTTAAGACTAGAATACACAATTGATACAGCAAATTTTTCTAACACAATTAAAAATGGTAAATTATATTGATAATTTTAATACTGTAAAAGACATTTAACAGAATGTATAGTCTTTCAAAGAGTATTTGTTGAAACAAAATGTGAATTGTAAGATATAAAAAATATAATTATTTTTTAAATAATTTATAGACATAAAAATATTATTTTTCACAGAATTAATCAATGAGATTAATCTGTTTATATTATTATGTTTCATCGTTTATTATCATTGAAAAATATGCCCAAAACATAAATGTTCATTAAAAATTACATAGTATTAGAAACATATTTGACTATCTGAATGAAAAGTTTTGAAAATATAAATTGAATAACAAAATAATTGAATTGCTTAAACAATATTTGTATAGAGCAGCGATTCTCAACCTGCGGGGCGCACCCCTAAGGGTATGTGAGCACAGTGAAAGGGTAGGCGCGAGCATAACTAAGAGAAAACATTAATTAAAAAATTGATTTACTGACTGAAAGGAAAGCACACATATACAAAACAAAATACATTTTTACATAATATTTAATACTTAACTTATTAAATTGAAACAATTTACTAAATAAATGCTTATTTTCTTATGTAATTTAATAAGTTTTGATCAAGAAATTAACTAAAACTTAGGCAACTGAAAAACAATCAACTAAAATACAGTGACTTAGTCAGTAAAACTTAGTCAACTATAATACAGTGAATTGCAACCAACACAAAAACATATAACATAGACATTCAGATAGATTCGATTGCGATAAAAAAGACCGACTTGCATGAGACTGCTAATAATTGAAACTGGCGTTATCGAACATTCCTCGACCCATGGAAAAACACATGCTCACATCTGAGAATGCTCGAGACAAATCAGAATTTCTTTCAAAACCACAAGAATATCTGACATGGTGGACAAGAGCAGAATCAGGTGCAAAAAGTCACCAGATTTTTGCTTTGACAATGCTGAGAATCTGTGTTGCCAAATGTCAAAAAATTCAGTATTCTTGGTAATTTGCAAGGTTTGAAATTAAAGTCTAGTGTATATTTAGCGTCAAAACATGCAAAATTATTATTGTATACATTATATTATATACAGGGAGATTATACAGGAGATATGATTGAAAATTGGGACACGAATACTAAAAGGTTGAGAAACGCTAGTAAAGAGCATATTTCATCTACATTTAATGATGTCTAAATTGCTAATTTTGAAAATTAAATACTTTTCTTTAAAATTACTTTTAAAAACTTTTATTAAAAATTTCAGAACAACTTTCTCTATATGCTTAATTTACTACTGATAAAATGTAAGTAAGAATTAATATAATTAATACTAAAATATTAAATTTATGATAAATAAATAGTGGCTGTGTATGAAGGAATTTTGAGTCACAGTTAAAATTACAAATTTACAATGTTAATTAATTAAGCTACTTACCTTTGAAGAATATGCATATTACGTGATATAAAATTCTTAAAAGATTTCAATGCAGATACATTAATATCTTTGAGTTCATGGCTTCCCTGGTGACTTTTTTCTATTAAATAGGTATAATATTCTAAAAGGACATCATCAGTTTTAAGTTTGAAAACCACTTTCAAAAATTCCAGGTTGCACATTAAATAAGCAAGTTCCTTAAAACATTTTCCATGAAACAGATGGTACAGTAATGCTCTAAAAGCTGGTCTAGAATAAATCTTATAAACTTCTTTCATTTCAGGATCACATATAATGTAGTAGTAAGCTGAAAAAGTATTGATAGAAAAAGACAAATGTTTACATCAAAAATACTATTAAAATATAATACAGAAAAATAAAATGATTACAAACATGTAGCTACATCTTTAAAGAAAATGAACAGATTGAAGCTACCAGCATATTTTGAGGCAACAATTTGAATAAAAGATATCAGAATCAGAATCACTATGGAAAGCACAATCACTATATATTAATAAGATTTCATAAAAATTTGTGCTAACTATAATATTTTATATGTTAAAATAAAATAAAACTGTATCATAAATGAATGTTTCCTCTATAAAATATAAGTAAGTATTGTTTTTAATTAGGAATTTTATTTTGCATTTTTTATATAAAGCATACTAAATGAACAGAACATTATAAAGAGAGATCAGAGAGTAAAAAAAAAAATAGTTTTAAAATTAAATTAATTTTTCTATTTCACAAATTTTCCACTTTAAGAACAATTTTAGCAGTCCCTACTTGTTTGAAAAAATGAGTGTTTGTAGTGTATCAAATTTACTGATAAACTGTAAAAAGCTTTTATGTTGTATTTATTGAGTGGATACTTTTTCTAAATTAACTAAACATTTTTTTAAATACTTCATATTTTGAGTGATTGTATCCCTTATGATTCCCCCATTTGCCCTTCCAGAACTAGCACAGGACTTGTGAGGAGCCATTATCAGAGAGAGCGAGGGTACAAAATTGAAGACATAAATAAATAAAGAAGACAAGAAAAGAAAGGGTTCAAGATTGGAGAAGCAGTTACATAAAATGCAGAGGTAAGTTGATGTTAACTATAATAGTACTACTCTTTAAAGTACTAATATATCATTTACAGGAGGTTTGCTGATTTTTGCATAAACATTTTAACTGATCGCATTTGATACGCTTATATTAAATGGGCAGCATTTTGAATGACTTTCTATAATTTTATTCTTGACATTTAATAATAATAAAATCAAATCTATTTACATTTAACAGTTCTTAAATTGATAATATGACAATTTCACTATGTGATTATCAGAAAATAAGAATAAAAGTTAGTTGGAATTTTTGCTTGTTAGAAAGCTTAAAACATATTATAAACTGATTTTCAATTAAAAAAATTATGATAAAAGATTACTAAAATATTTACGATAAACTTTTACTTTATTAGATCATTCAGATTTCTGCATTGTTATCAGAAAAAATAAAAGACAATTCCCTATGCAGAAAACTTTAAGTATATTACTTATAAAATTTTAAATTTACACATTTTGAAATTTTAAAAATTATTAAAGCTGACTTACCTGCTAATAAAAAGTGCATATTTTTCTCAAAGAGACTTGAATTTTTATTTAAATAATATCTCTTCACAGCTTTTTCAATTTCAGTCTCCATCAAGTTTAAATTGTTAGATCTTTAATATGAAATTTATATTAGAATGTATAAATAAATCATTTGCTTTTGATTAAACATTCAAATGCTTACAATGTAATAAATTAGTAGACCAAATTTATCATACATATTTACAAAATACATCAATCACTAAAATGTTCTCCAAATATTGCTATAACCATAACAAAGATTTAATTTTTAAATAGCCAAAGCTATTTGAAAAGATTAATTTTGAAAATAATCAGTGCATGTTAATGATATTAGTGAAATGTAAGACAATTAACATTAAGTATTAATATAAGCAAAAATGAAACTACTTATGCAAATTCTTTTCACTATAAAACATTTTAGATAATCAAAAAATGGTTCTATACATTCTTATACTTAAAATTCTAGTATACATAGGTAAAAAATCATTCAAACTTTAAATTTGTATAGGAAACTGCTTCTTATTTTATCACTTAAAATAAATAAATACAAAAAGTTTTATCAAAAAAGTCTGTAAAAATAGGCCATGCGAAATAATGCTTTCAGGTTAAAGTATATCTATGGTCAAGTAATTATATTTTTATTTCTGAAAATTTTACTTGCCAGTAATAATAGATTTAAGATTAAAGAAATTCAAAATGATTTACAAAAATTCACATAAAAAAGATTTAGGGGACATTTAGCTAAAATATAAACATTAACAAATAGGATTCTGGAATATGAAGCTCTCTTGTAGATTTGGGGCAGGGGGAACAGCACTTGTTTAAGCACAGAATTGACGAAGTTTTGATAATTAGCATGACAAAATATTTCTTTCATTATACCAGAAATCAAAACCTACTCTCTTAAAAAGAAAATTGGATAAAATAAATACATCGAGCTTTTAATTTATTAAGCTTCAGTCAATAATAATTGAAAAGAAAGTTATAAAACTTGGTTTTTACACAACAGCAAAATGCTTCTAGCTTTTTCTAAAAATCCTCCTTGAGCAGTTTTTAATGGTACAATGTTTTAATATTACAATGCAAATTCAAGAGACCAAAGAATGGTCTCAGCATGGTACTTGATTGTTGAATTAAGTTACATTATTCACCAATTATATCTTAAAATAACTTATTTCATTATTTTGCTGAGCAAAATTAGTATTTCTAAAAATATTGATCATGATAAGACCAAATGAAAAGCGAATGTTTTTTTACACAAATATTACTAATAATTCTACACAGCTATAGATCATATAAATAAGTACAAAAAAGAAATTTAGAAGAGAATGACTTTATTCAACCAAAAGCTATCAATGAAAATGATGATTCCATTATTTTTAAGCTATCTTACTAATTATGTTACATTAATTCATAGCTAAGTACTAACACATAGCTTTTCATTTACGTAGAAATTATGTGAATATTTATGTAGAGATTTTGGATACCTCTAATGAATCATGAATGTGAGTGGTTTCTAATACTCAGCTTACTATAACATTTTATAGATGGGCAGTTATTAAAACTTAATATGGTAGGACAAATACTGTATATTGATGTACAAAATATATTACTAAATAACAATATGAAGATCATAATATATATACAATAATAGTCCTTGAGCTTACAGTGCATAGTTCTTTGTTATCCAATAAGTATTTGGAGGTTATAGGTGATTTATGATTAATGAACTCTGTATTTTAAATTACATAAAATAGTAGTTCACTGCAAGAAATATAATTATATTAAATATATAAAGAATGATATTAAAAATAATTAAGCAAACATTGCAGTTTTTAGGTGACTCTATATAAAATGAGATTTTGAACAAAGTACAAATTAGCTGATTTATAAAAGTGTACATAGGGTTGTATAAGAATCATTTAAATCTTAATAGTTTGTTATAAAGCTTTATCACTATAAATGTAAAATCCATTTTAAAAATAAGCCAGTATGAGAGAAGCTAACAAAAGAATATTATAATACAGGAATTAAAAATTTTAATGAAATGCAAATATAGAATGAATACAGTAACAGACATACCTGATGTATCCAAAAGTAAATGTACAAATCAAATGAAAAAGAGAATAGAAAGATATTTGGGGAATCAAATTATCATTTTGGAGATTCTTTATTTTCTTTACTGTTTCTTCAAATGACAAATATGTATCATTTTTGTTGTTGTTCAGTGATGTAATACTTAACAGCAAATGTAAATCTCTATCATCTAATCCTAAAAATGCAATAAAAGTCAATGTAACTTGCTGTAGTACATATAGATGTATACTTTAGTTTCAAGAAATTTTTCCAAATGGTAAAAAATTTAAATTAAGTAAAATTTATAGTAAGCTTTTCTTTAATCAAAAAATAATTCTTAGCATTAACATACACAGAATATCAAAATAAAAACTAAATTTGAAACAGCTTTAGATTTCATATAATCTAACATTTATAAGCTATTTTATTTGTTATACACCTTAAATTTAGAATTAATGGAAATTTTTAGGTTATCCTTTCTAAATATAAATATTTATCAAAGAGCAGAAAAATTTTGAAGGTGTATTAAACCTATTCATTTCAATTTCTATAGAGCACTTACAAGAGCAAATCAACTTTTTAAAAAAATTTCTTATATTAAGCAATAAAATTATTTTCAATGAATTTTTGATGGCCAAGCTCTTGCACAAACATTTATTGATAAAAAATAATATTTAAATTAAAATCTTACACAATATTTGAGAAAAATTCACAGCTTTTACGCAATTTTTAGAAATGGGAATTGTCACAAATGTCAGCTTTTCATAAACAGTACATTCCTACAACTTATTGGGAAGCCGTTTCATCAGAATTGTAAGAAATTTTAATTTGAATTTACTGTTAATGTGATCTTGTAAATATTACAGATACAAAGCAAACTTAAAATATATTGATCAATTTCTGTACCTTCTTTAGCAATACTCAATAAAGTAAATGCAGCTTGAATTAGAGAAGAAGTATATTCGTTTTCCATTTGTATTATTATTTCTTGGAAAAGAAGAGGCATAGAAGTCGGTATATTTTGAAGCATAGAAGTAAACTAAAATCAAAATTTAGTATAAATGCAAGCATATGTAGTTGCAATAACAAATATTTGATCAGTCATATAATTTAATATAAAAGTAATGAAATTACATTTTCAAAAGAAGCATAAGTTCTCAGATAATCACAAACCAGTCTTAAATACAATGGTATACCACTGTCTTTCTTTGTAACTAAGTGTAGCATTTGATTGTTAAAAGAGCTTTCATCCAACGTTTTACCAAAACGATTAAGATAATGTCTGATAATAGTTTCACGATCTGATTGTGGTAAAGTAGTAAGATTTTCAATGTAAACAGCATTTCTATATTGTTGTCTCTCAGAGAGCATCTTAAAAACAGGAGAAGTGTATGAAGCAGAAACAATGAGCCTTAAATTCTGCAAAAGCAAGTCAATAAATTATTATTTCCAAGAATATATTATTAAAAATAAATATAATATATATAGATTTTTAGTTTTCAAACATAAAATATAAGAAATGGCATAATGGCTTTATAAAGGCACGATATTCAAATATTGTTACACAGAAAATATATGAATTACAACACCAGCAAAGTATGAAACACGAAAATATAGTGAAATATTTAATAATTTTTTAAGAACAATAAAATTCATTGAAGAAGAATATATAGCTTAACTTTTCAATATGAACATCAATAACATTTAAATAAGCATTAATTACAAGAATTAACAGCATTAGCGAAAGTTGATGCAATAGTTAACAATGTGTCACAAGATATTATTTGAATACTATTTATAACTTTGGGCATGTGTGTATATATATACTGTTATATATAGATTTATGGAAGATAGTCAAAATTTAAAAAATTAATAAAAGGAAAAGTTTAAGATTTCGAAAATTATATAAACTATAAGAACATTTCTTGTAAAATTAACATTAACATTACAACTGAAGTCATGATTACTTGCATAGAAAAAATGAATCCTTCTTTAGTTTAGTAAACAACTAGTGCATGGATGTTTAATTTTACAGTAGGACACACATATATAGATAGATGTACGGAAGATCCTTGGTCAATATATAAAGAAATTAAAGGAAAAGTAGGAAATTAAAAAAATTATACAAAATATAAAAACATTACTAGTAAAATTAACAACTGAATTCATGATTAATTACACAGAAAAAAATGAATCCTCCATAGTTCAATTAACTAGTGTATGGATGGTTTAATATTACAGTAGGATGCATATCGACATAAAATAAACATGGTCAAAAAATGATCGAGATTTTATAATATATCAGCATGAAATTTCAATTTCAGAGCAGAAAATATGAGGAAAATTGACATTTGCTAAATGATCAATAATTTTATTTTATGTTAGTTAAAGCATCTGAAGTTATCTGAAAATTGGACACACAAACATGTTAAAAGAGATTATTTAATTTTAAACCAAAATTTTTGCAAAAATTATCTATCATTTTCTAAAAAAAATAAGTTATTTATAAATAAGCAAAAAATGTAAAAAGTTAACATTACATCAGGCAAGACAAAAGGTAACCAATCCAGAGTTTGAGCATCAGTTTCTAGATGATCAAGGCCATCAAGAACTAAAACTAATTTCCCATTTCCACTTTTGGTAGCTTCTTGTAGAATATCAGGAAAGTTATTTTTAATATCACTGTAAAGTAATGAAAATGATAAAGGACAGTACTGGAATGAAATAGTATATTTAATTATTCATAAATAGATTCTTACATAGGAGATTTTGGAAACACTACAGATACCGGTAATTTTCTTTCAATCGATTCTGCAATAAATTGCAGCATATAATTTAGATTAGTTGATAATGGAGTTAATCCAATGAAAAACTTGATGACGATAAAATCTTTTAATTTCTCCAGTAAATTTACCTGAAAATACATAAAAATAAATTAGAGTATTATCTTATATCATACATCCATGCATGTAGAAAGAGGCTTTTAAAGTCATATTTGCAACTTTAAAACAATCAGAATACAAGAGTAGCTGGAAATAGAAATTAAATTTTTTTTTATCATTTGAATAAAAAATATAACAAATAATAGAAAGAGATGTGCATATATATACACACACATACATATGTATATTTACAGTATTTTTCGAAAAAAATCAAAGATCATCGCAAACTTTACACTTGAAGAAAATGTCGAAAAATTTTAAATTTCACTGAAAACTGCACTAAGTTTAAAAATCATGAGATTCCTGGACAAAAAAATCTTAATTTATGTTTAATGATACAGTAGAGGATCCATTATCCGGCAACCTCGGGACCAAACATATCCCGGTTACTGGAATTTTTGGGTTTTCGGATCACTGCCGAAAATTTCAATAACCATTTGCAAAATATCGCGACACACCTTCTCATCCATGAAATAATTTGTGGGAGGAAAAATATTAAAATACACACACATGTATAATAAATTAACCTAAAATTTGCAAAGATTATTTTTTGCTTATTGATGCAAACATATCGCTAATTTTTTTGTTTTAAATGCTTTGGTTTTTCTGACAATAAAGTTTCTTGTATTTTATATACAGACATAATATCCTGTTCCGTAAAAATAATTTTTGTTCCATTCTGCGGATAAATTCTTTCTTTAGTTCCAGACAACAGTCAATGGAAATGTTTTCCGTAATTTTCTGTTTCCTCTACATCGGTATCCTCAGAACTTGAAGAATCGGTGTCTTTTCTATAGAGCACTTCACTGACGATCTTGTCATCAGTTAACTGAAGTACAGTCGGAGCATTTATGTCAACATTTAAGGAATTTTGTATAGATTTTTCATCGATTATTTCCTCTCTTGAAATGCTTTTGGCAAATTCTAACAATTCTTGGATCATTTCTTTTTCTTGTGACACGCGAAAATCAAAAAATTCGTCGTTTTCTTCTCCTTCAATAAAAAAATTGAAAGACGCCACATATTATGCCAAGCATTAATCAGAGTATTCTTGTTCAAGTAATTCCAGGAATTCAAAATACTCCAAAGGGCACCTTTGATCGTACACTTTTTTGTAAATTTATCATTCCCTCTCTGGAGTTGCAGAATTCTAAATATTTTCAGATTTAAGCCGTTTTATACAGGTATTTTAACGAATTTAGAATAACCTGATCCATTGGCTGGATCTAAGATGTGGAATTCGGTGGTACAAAGACAACTCGGACATTGTCCTTTTCAAGAGTTTCTGCCTCCTGGTACGTACATACATACAATATGTATATATATATATATATATATATATATATATATATATATATATATATATATATACAATGTGAAAATGCCGGTTTTCAGAACGTTCCGGTTTTTGGGAAGCTGGATAATGGATCCTATACTCTATATGATAAATCAATTAATAAAAATGCTTGAAATGAATATATAATTTCAAAAATAGGATAGATGGAAAACACTGAATATAAACATATTTTTTCGAGAATGTATTTACATTTTATCACTAAAATAGTTCGACATGAACAATACTTACACCATTTCTCAAAGAATATTGAATCAACAAAGTACAAACAAAATTAAAAAATAAAGCTTTACATCTGATAACAAAAATAGCTACAACTATATCACATGGAGTCTTTAAAATCCAATAATTCAAACATCCAAATAAAAAGATATAGCAAATCCTGATCTAAATCAAAATCTAATTAGTGCAAGGCAGCCAAGTCATCACATGCATCTTGTTGAATAATCTCTTTATATTGCCCAATAATATCAGTATTCTTAAGTCCTGATAATACTTTTGACTTTTGCACCAATTATCATGTACATACATCAGAACTTTCAGGGCAAACATATATTTAAGATTTCATAACATTATATCAAAGATTTTAAGTTTTTACCATTATTATATATTGCATTATAAAACTTTTTGAAGCAGTACTTAGTAACAGTAATATGAGGTTGTATGAACCTTAGTAACAATAAGAGGAGTTTTACCAACCATTGAAGAAGTTTTATCACCTTACCTTATAGTTTATAATAAGGTAAGGTGATAAAATTTCTTCAATGATTGGAAAAAATAAGATATGTTAGTTTTGTAAACACTTTTATAAATTTGATATTTTTACTTTAATAGTTTACTAAAAGAAAATTTAAATTTCTTCTGTAGGTTTAAGGATGGGAAGTTCAGAGAGAAACCATTACTGTGAACTCAAATATATTATATCATACTTAAGAAAATTCAGTAATCAAATTGCCCACTAGCTGAAGCAAAGTTAAATAAATATTGGCTATAATGTTCATATTTATGGGAAGTAAAATGTTTATAATTAAAGATATGTAACATCGTTTTTTTCAATATAAACATCTTTTGCATGAATATTTATTGTGATGGATGCTTGGTAGTTTTCAAATTTCCTCTTTACTGACAAATAAATGAATATGGCACAGCATCTACGAGAAGAAGTTACCATGCAGCGCCCTATACCTTATGCCAAAAATAGGAATTTTTTAAATTCAAATAACAAAAGGTAGTTTCTCAATAACAGAAATGATATCTATCCTTGTTTAAGTTTACCTTAAAGTCTGCAGATTCATCACAAATAAAAATGCTTAACTGATACATTTTGAATATCTGATGACTTGAAGAAAGTTAAATCATATTTTTTCTTGATTAGATTCAGTTATTAAATTGAGTTACAATTTTTTAAAGTAAAATAATTTTTTTAAAATAAACGTGTAAAGTTTACAACAAACAACAAAGTAAACAAAAGTTTATAGTTTTTATAAATAACAATAGTATTAATAAAATGATTTAATAAAATACTGTAAAATTAAGTCTCATAAAAATTGCACAGTAAATTTTCCTTTAAATTTGAAACAAAAATTGTTGATAAAAGTCACCATTCTTCATATCATAAGAAAAGAGGTAACTCACGTTTCATAACAATTATGGGTATAGATTTCGGCAAGCATATTCACAGTAAAGAAAACAAATTGCAGAGATTTTCAACATATACTTCATTTTTTTAATCTTAAATTGTACTTTAATTACAATCTATTAAATGAACATGTGGCAGCACTAAAAAAATTAAAATTTACTTTTCACCGTGTGGCAACAAAACATATTAGATTTTGTTTCTGAAAATTAAAGTAGTATTTTATTCTTGTGCTCATAAATAGAGTCGACTTATTTACCTGCATTTGCAAATTTAAAAAATTATTGCCAATATCATCGTGCCTCACACTGGGGACTGACAGTCTTGAACATTTTCTTTGAGTCAGACCTGGGAAATTAAATCATCATTATCATGGAAAGCCAAGTTGCTGAAAATAAAAACGGCGACAGAGAAGTAAGTTAGCCTACCATTTGTAAATAAATCGAACATATTTCCATCAAGCCACTGCCTTTCTGGGCTGAGAAGCCGAAACTATGGTATGAATATCTGGAGGCGCAATTCCAAAATAGTAATGTAAAAAAATGAACAAACGAAGTATAACATAATAGTAGCCATAGTGGATTAAAAACTGCAAAAAATGAACCAGACACAGCCCTAAAAGAAGCTCTTTCGACACGATTATCGAATTCAGAAGCGACTCATATCAAAAAGATCTTTAGTAGATCTTTAGAAGATTCACAAAGTGGGTGAAGATTCACAAACTGGAACTTGACGATAAATGACCAAATGGACTACTGCGGGAAGTGCTGCAATTGGCTAGTGGTAAGTTAACTGATGATATTTTAAAACCTCTCTGGTTATAGCGTCTATCAACACAAGCACAAGCGATTTTGTGAGTAAGCTCTCAGAATCTTTGGTGAAGTTGGCAAAAATGGCCGACAAAATTGACAAAACCTTCACTTTCAAGGACATTGAAGCTGTATCTCCTTATAGTAGAGGGAAAAGGTCGATGAAAAGACAATGGATTTGCAAACTTTGATGTATAGAACACAAGAGCTTGCCAAATTACACAGTCTGATTGAATCACATTCTAGGATAATAAATCACAAAGGCAGGCGCAGATCTAGCAGCAGAAATCGAGACACAGAGCATGGTATATGTTGTTATCATTTGATTTTTAGGTGAAGATTCACAAAGTGCACTAAACTGTGTAAGTTTGATGTTGATGAGCAGGAAAACTAAGAGACTCGTCATTGGCGACGAATGACGATGCGAGCCAAACTTCAAGTCGCCTCTTCATGTTTGATCACACTAGTAAAAGACAATACCTGGTCGACACTGGGGCTTATATTTCGGTTTTGCCGGCTCTAGCAAAGATAAACGGTGGCCTGAGAAGAACTTTTCTTTGTATGTAGTTAACGGCTCTCGCTTATTTAATTACGATTCGCGGCGTCTTTCTATGGATCAAGGATTTCGACGTCAATTTCTTTGGAATTTTATCATTGCAGATGTCTCAAAACCAATAATAGGAGCACATTTTCTCAACGAATTATGGACTTTTAGTGGATGTTAAATTCAAAAAATTGATTGATCCTGTAATGTCATTAAAGTCTTTCATCAAAAAAGCTAATGTTCCACCAACTATTCTGACGACTGTATCTTCTACGGATCCAAAAAATCTCCGCTTTTCTGAAAGTTTATTGATATCACCAAAAGAACGTTTGGGAACGATAGATGTTAAGCACCATGTAGCTCACCATATAATAACTACTGGTCCACTGGTTGTTTCAAAGCCTAGGAGGTTGTCAGCAGAAAAGATAAAATTTGCTCGGAAAGAATTTGAATTCATGATGCAACAAGGAATTTGTAGGCCATCGAAGAGCAATAGGGCCAGTCCACTGCACCGAGTTCCCAAGAAAAAAGGTAGTTGGCGTGCTTGTGGAGATTACAGAGGCTTGAATGTCATTACTAAACTAGACAAGTATACTCTACCTAATACACAGGATTTCACTGGGCAGCTGCATGGATGCACATTAATTTCCACCCTTGACCTCGTCAGAGTATACAACCAGATCTCAATCAAACTTAGTGTGGTATTGACAAGAGAGCAATTTGTATGCCCTTTGGGCTCTACGAATTTCCACGAATGAGTTTCGCGTTTTGCAACACAGCTCAAACATTCCAAAGGTTCATACATTTGGTACTGCAAGGCATACAGTTCTTTTTTGCTTACCTCGATGATCTGAAGGATCTTTTCTCGAAATTTTCGCATGTTTCTGCTGTCCAAACTATCTTAGAATTATAATTTTTTTTTTACCTTGCAGAAAGTCACATAAGATTGCTTGGTTTTCTGCTGCCTTAGGAATGAGCCTGTGATAGAAGTTAAGTGTGCCTAGGTATCTTCGCATGTCCTCGATAGTTTCAGGCATTTTGTATTTTGTAATAATTTTAAATGCGCTTTCTGTTGGTGCTATAACTTGTTGAGTCACGTGATGTTTGACTTCAAGATGAAAAAGTTTATTTTTGACTTCATAAATTGATATTTGTCAATGTTGATTACTAAACCTGTGGCTAGCAATCAAAGAAAAATTTGTCTCAGATAAGCTATATGTTCTTCCTCATTCTTTGCAGCACTAAAAATGTTGAAATTTAATTTTCACCATGTGGCAACAAAATTTAGATTTTGTTTCTGAAAAATAAAGTATTATTCTATTTTTGTGCTCATAAATAAAGTCGGTTAATTTACTTGCAATTGCAAATAATACAAAAAATTATTGCCAATATGCTCACGCCCCACAAACATAAGAAACAAACTGATGATTTTTTGCTGGAATAAACAATGAAGTAATTTATTATCAGTTGAAATAGTACCTAAAACTATAGTCTTAGGAAACAACGCTATCCAATGTGTTTGATAGATTAATGAGAAGGTTTTTTTATTAGTTTACTGTTGTAATTATTGCAATTAAAATTTATATTTATAAACCTTGATGAAAAAATAGCAAAACATTCAGTCTGGATCTAAATTCTATCCAAAATGATGTTGTATTATGTATTACAAAGATTATTTAGCAAAAATTAAGGACTGAAAAAGAAAATTTCAACTTTTCTGAAACAGTCATGTAACATTGTTCATTTTAATTATTACATTTTCAAATCATCATAGTATTTTTTACTTAAAAAATTTAGATCTTATAAAGAGTTTAAAAATAAATGGAATATTTTGTCTATGAGGTCTCTGAATTACAGTGATAGCCTAGTTTATAAATTGTTAGTTTTCTAAAAATGTAAAACTTTTATATTTCATGTGAAACGCAAAATTTCTTCTTTATCTTCATTATTTCCTCAAGTATTATGCCCATAATAACTAATATAAACTTGAGCTAAAAAAACCAAATAAAAATCTACAAATTGATGCTTACTTTTGTGTAAAATAATTTGTTATTGTGTAAGTTTAGAGACAAAAATGTATAACAGATATAATTATTGAAAATACAGAAAAATAAAAATGATTTTAACCATTAAAAAAATACATTGGCTTACTACAAATGTTGTCTTTCCAGCACCACTAGCTCCAGAAATAAGAAACATGCCCTGTCCTTTTAAAAATTTCTTTAGAAAATGATCTGCTAATCTATTCCTTTCACCCAGAAAGCAATCAAAATGATTTAGTATGGTTTGCTGATAATTCTCTTCTTCTTTGATACCATCATGATATGGATCCTGGAAATTAAACACTTATATGTATACACACACATACATAAAAGAAAAATAATCACAATGCATTACCAACTATTTCACAGATTTAACCATTCAATTTCTCTGTTAACTTAAAATCATAAAAATTAAATAAGTGAAAGTAAATTCAAAGTAGTAATTTGAATGTTTTAAAAATTACTTTAATCTGTAATATAAACTAAACTTTTTAGAATTCATGCAGCCAGTTACTTTTAAGTAACAAAATTCTATTTAAGATGTTCAAATTCATGAAAAATTTGTTGACTAAAATAAAATATTCTTAACCAGAGAATTTAATTTATTCTGCAAAGAAAGCATATAAGACTTTTTATAGCTTAAAGTTTCTCTTCGGAATCAACAATTCCATATCTATTAATCCTTTTACCAAAGATGTCATAAACTAAGAGCAACAAAGCACTTTTGTTATACTACAAAATTAATTTTAACTTCTTAAAAAAGAGTGATAGAATTATCTATGTGAGGTCTATTGGATTGTTTTAACAAATATTTATTGAAACTTAGTAAACAGATGACATACATTGACAAATAATAGCAATAAAATTGAAGTAAGAATTAATTTTATGATTGTTATTCGAAACCATTAATAAAAGCAATAAATTTTTACTAGTGAAAACATTGTTTAAATTAGTGAAAATTTATTGCTTATAGTTATACCAACAATAGAATAGAAATATAATACAATTATTGCAATATCATTAGCTTATAATAAAAGTGTTACTTTTTCATGCACTTGATTAATTGATTGCCATAGATCTTCTAAAACAGTTTTACCAAAGGAATCCAAACCGGATAATATAGGTTTTCCCTTAAATATACCAGCAAAATGGCAAGAATAACTAGAAGGAAAAAATTGTCATACATTAATAAATGTGATTCAAATATAGCATAATATCAGAAATGTTTTTTTATTTATTTATCAGCTACAACTATTTTCTCCCCACTACAGTATTGAGGAATGTTAATGATGGTAATTTTAATTTTCTTTGAATGAATCATAAAATGTAAAACTAACATTTTAGATTATATTATCCTTTCATATTACAAAACTGTACATTAAAAACAATGATAAGGAGCATAATTGTAAAATTTATGCACTTTAAGAATAATTAATTACATTTATATTTCTGAAAAAATAACTAGCTGCTTACTTTTAAACGTTGCTACATTTAGTATCTACAGACAATTTAGTGCTATTTATTTCACTGAAAAATATGTAATTTATATACATCAAACTATATATTTAAATAATGTAAATTAAAACAAATTAACATATTTCAGACATGAAAACAATGTATGCAGTAAAGCAACCATGTAAATTCATATACAATATGCAATATAGTGATACATTTGGCTATAAACTTCTAAATATAGTATAAAACATTTTGTTGTAAAATTACTAGCATACTTTTCAAGAACTTTAGCCCCACTTGAACGAATTTTTAATTTTAACTCCTCTACTTTATGCTTGGATTCATTATTTTCAGATGTGAAATGGTCTTTCCATTTTTCTGGTACTTCACTAAAAAATAAAATATTTTAATTGAATGTTAAAGATATTTATTGTAATTATGATAAAAAATCTCACTTTTTCTGAAATATATTAACTGCATTTTATCAGCATATTTATGATTTTGGAAATAAAATCTTCTTAAACCAAAAGTCAAGTCAAAACTCTATAAATATTAACAATGGTTAAGAAATTTGAGCATCAAACTAATTTTAAGATATTTTTTTAAAGATATTACATTTCATTGTACGTTTTAAAATGAGCAAAAAATAAAATAACAAATGATAAACTAATAAAAATGTCGACTAAAATATTGAAGTTAGACAAGAGAATAATAAATATGTTTAATAAAATCATAGCATTTTGTATTACATGTATGAAATTATTTTAAAAATACTGCATTATATATAGATGCATAGATGTATGAAAAATTATTGGAAAGTAATTAAAATTTATGAAATGAACATAATTTCTTTTGAAAGTATAGAAAAGAACTACAAAAAGGAATATATACATTATCTTCATTCATTATTTCATCATTCAATATTATATGTTATTCTAAAATGTTTAGCAAATGTACTGGGACAAAGAATGTGTGAAAAACAATTTAAAGAAATAAACTCTAGTTACTTTACACTATTAATATAATGTACAAAAAAGTGATAAAATTATAAAATTATTAAAGATTATTTTTCTATGAGCATAATTGAATAATCTTGCAAGAAAAAAAAATTACCTCAAAAAATTGTTACTTCGAAAGTAGAAAAATCCTTTCTTTTTTTGTAATTTTTCCTCTCTTAAAACCCCAGCATACATTTCTAGTTCAGTAATCGACAATCCTTCAGGGTAATCCTTTATCCACTGTAGTTCAGTAGAGTCTGGAATTCCAAAATTGTATATGGTACCATACCGCTCTCCTAGTAGGCCAATAAATAGATCTGACTTCTCAGCTTCAAGAAGACACAGTTCTGCAGCACTACAGTCAGAAATAGAAATATCAACATATAATTCTTTTGAAAAATACACAACAGATTAAATTCTCAGCTCATTGAAAAGTAAATAAAATAATTTTTTAAATGAAAAGCAATTTTTTAAATGAATTTAGGTTTTGAGTACTTAAGGGAGAATATAGGTTGAATTTGAACAATCTGCAAAAGTTAAAATTAGGAGCAACATTTTAAAAAATTGTCAAGATGAAAAATTCCAAATTAAAAATTTACTGAACATTTTTATGCAATTTTACAATGTAATTAACTTGTACAATAAATTAATATTTTTCAATATTATAATTTTTTTTGTTGCGATAAATTAATTTCCATTCTAGACACTATCCATTCTTCACACTGTATACTTTAACATTAGAGCCAAAAATTGATTATATTTATCATACATTTTACTGCCAACGAATAATTTAAATTAATGTCTGAAATAAGGGATTGCGATGTGAAAGAGCTATTTGACTGAAAAACAATTTCATTTTCTTTAAGCACAGTAAAATTTTGATTAGTTTTTTTTTTTTTTTTTTTCAGAAGCTTGGTAATTTTTAAATCAATCATGATTATTTTTTACAAATTTTGACATCACAAATACTGGATTGCGCTAACACTCTTTCATAATTTTATACATTTAACATTGTTCTATAATCAGCAATAATAACATCCATAGCATTGAAATGAGAGACATTCCAGCTAAGATCTTAAAATTGCAGTCACAATGGTTTTTACGGAAAAAATTAATTTACATTTTGAAGCATATCTTGAATTATTTTAAAGATAAAACCAACATTTAAAATAACTTTGGCTTTTTCATTCTTATTGATAATTAATATAATCTCTCCCATTTATCATTTCATGTAATTCTTACATTTTGACTTTTTATAATAAATATCCTTATCTTTTTGAGAGATTATAGAAAGAGTGACTTGAGCATTTAAGTACAAATATTACTTAAGTAATCTCATTGTCAATTCTTTTTTCACAGGTTATAAGAAACTCATAGGGTAAGCTATCAATACATAATTTATGAAACGTTTTGCATGCAAAAACATCAGTAAAATGTTTGATTGAGTGATGACAATGTTAACCCTCAGTTTGAAGACCAATTAAATTTTGGATAACACTTGTCTTAAATGTTTGCTTTAACTAAATTAGTTTTATATTGATTAAAAAAATCTCACCCCTAATTAAAAACTTGTTTTGAGTTGAAACCTAAATTTCAAAAATTTTTAAAAGACGGAAATTTGCCCCTAGCACTGAAAACTGTCACCCCTGTTAAAATATTTAAAATATACTTCCTTAAAGTTTAATTAGAATATAATTAATTCATCTTGTAATATATCAAATATAAAATTCCGAATTTTTTAAAAACATTTCGCATAAAGTTAATGTTAGGAAGCTTACAAGAGTTTATAACTTTTTAAATATAAATTTTTTACAATACATACCGTTTTGTTGTACAGTTTGTTTCATTGATACCCCATCTTAAATCCACTTCATTTACTTTAACAAAAACAGAAGCAGCTCTTTTTCTAAGTTCTGGTATCACATAACGAATCAAAACATCTCTTTCAGAATGCATGTCTTTAAATGTTGAAGATATAAATATTCGGACAGAATGCCACCTTTAAATGAACTCAATTAATTATTCAAATTATAAAGAATTAAAAGTAGCACATTTTTGAAAATACACACATTAAATCATTATGATAAATTTAGAATTAAATAGAAATTTTATTACAAGGAAATATTTGAAGAATAAATCTACATATTTTCATTTATAAACTAAATGTTTTGCCCTTTATTACTTCAATATACTCTGTTCAAAACAATGAAGAGATATTGTAAGTTTTCTATAAAATAAGGGTAAGTAGAAAATAGAACACCAATACAAATGCAAATTTTTCTCATTCTCAAACTTTGAAATAAGGAAAAATTTGGTTTGAATGTCAAAAGTGGCGCTTTAGTGGACAAAAGTAAAATTTAGCTTTCAAATTATTGAAAAGTGAAGCAGAAAGCAATGCTCAACAATCATTAAGTTTTTTGTTTCAATGAGTGTGATGCCTCAGTATGATATGTAACAGAATAAGAAGTTTGGAGAATTATTGGTTGATAAAAGAGGGGCCAAACACAAGTCGAAGTACGGGAAGCCATTGCAAGGAATGTGGGACCAGAAATAATTGTATTTTATAGCAAGGAAGTGTTAGATGTGTAATTGGAAGAGCGGGCTCTATGCTAGTATATCCACTGATGGACATACCGACATCCACACATTTAGAAATGCAACTTTAACTGGTCAGCGATATACGGATGAGATCTATTGTAATCCTAACGGCTGTAGCTTTTGGAGATAACTTTGAGTTATTAGATTACAATTATAGGTCACATCAATGCTAACTTTGTGATAATTTGCTTTTTGCAGAAGAAATTATACAATTGGAATGGCCAGCATGTTTTCAAAACGAACTGAATAAAGCATGTTGAGACTAAGTAGATGAGTTGCTTATCATTCATCATCATTTTAAACTTTTTAACTAAAGAGCTTTACTGAAGAAATAAAAGACATAACACCCCAGCTTATCATTAATAGCCTCGCTAACAACCTCAAATGTGGATCAATATTGCTGGACATACAGGGAAACCATATCATTATTGCATGATTTCTCTATAATTCATATGAGTATATGCACAATGGCATAAAGAAACACATACCTTTTCCCCATTTTGATAACTTTTTAAAGAATTATATAAATAAATGTTATTTATTTTATATAATAAGTTTATTAAAATTTTTTATTAAATGGCGATATTATTGTTGGTGAATAAATACTAAAATATATAATGAAACAACAATAAATGCTGAATTTGTATTAAAAATGCTAAAAATGATCCTTTTACGTAATAAAAATTATTAGCATCTTTAAAGAACATGCTTGATTCTGTTATAACTGCTTAAAAATATAATTTAATTTTGGATTTTAAACAAAGGGAAACAATTTATAATTATTATAAATATATAGAATTATTAGTAGAAGCTCATCAAGAACAAATAAAGATATATGTAGTGGATTCAGTAATATATGTAGTGGATTTTTAATTTTAGAAGACTAAAATGATTAACATTTGTCATATTATAAGTTTTTGGCAAAAAGAAAAATTTCATTTAGAGTAATAACTATCAGGAATTTTATGAAAAATTTAAGTTTTATTTATTTCAATTTAAACTACTCTTTCAAAATTAAAGACAAAAATTAATTAAATGCTTTTACAAAATAAATTTTGCTAAATTAGAATTAAACAAGTAGGTATATTATTAAAAAATACTTTAGTTCCAAATATAGGAAAAATCAAATAAAAATGATAAGTTGGATTCAAACGTGCCAATATTTCCTTATTAACATTTAATTATGCAAAAAATGAATCGCCTTTTCTTTTCATCATTAATTAAAAAATACCTGTTTGCAATGATAAAAAATTGTAACATAATGTTTGTAATGTTAGCAGATGTTATGTATGCAAAAATTTACATATATATGAAACATTTTATTTGAGAATAACTGTTGATCTTAATATTGCAAAGGCTATGTTAGATATATGTAACAGTATGTTATGTTAGTGTATAAATCTTCAATAATACAATAAAAGTGGAAATAAATGCACAGTTGAGCAAAATTTCAGAAAGTTAAGGGAAAATAAAATACCATTGACTTCAACAAATTAAAGTGTTAGAAAAGTTTTGTGAAAGATACTGACATAAAAAAATATTAATTAAAAATTTTCCCAGTAAATGATAGCAAAATTTACTTTGGTATTCTAGAAAACAAAGATGGAACAATTTCTTCTTTGGACTCTGGGGTTTTATATCTAATAGGAAGCAGATCATGTTTACTTTTCAAATTATACTTAACATCAATGCCATCAATATATGAGAGCTGACCATCACTTGATCTCTCTGCTATAAACCTAGAAAAAGTGATTATTTATGAAATAACAAAGTAAGCAAATATAAAAATAAAAAGAATATTCCTTGAAATGGTAATTGGTTGCAGTAACAATATATTTTAAAATTTTTCTAATGAATAATTGTATACAAGCATGGAAATGATTGATTATCTTAACGTTTCAATAATCAACTTTTAAAAATTTGTGCATGTAAAATAAATTTCCATTATATTCTTGCATAGCATTAAATTTAGATATTTTTATGATGTAATCTATTACAGTAAAATAACTTACTTTATCAACTGAGGACTACATCCATGAAGATAAATATCCCTTGGATCTTTAGAAGATAAATCTGAAAAACTAATAATGAAAGTTAGGAATAAAAACTGTATGCACGCATGCACACACACACACTATATAATGGGTATTATCTAATAAGAGAAAAACACTAATCTTAAGAGGCATCTACCCCAGTTATTGAATGTGTTTAGAATAGAAGTCCGTGCTATGCTGCAGTGAATGTACTTGTTAATATAAAATTAGGGAAATTAATGAGATAACCACAGCAGATAGAGGGGAAATTAGATAACAGAAGTACAATATCTCAAGCGTTTTCAGAATATGAATGGTATGACTAATTAGATGTGGTAGTTTTTTTATACTTTTGAATAACTATTTTTAAGGTACAAATATATAAGTGAGGCATATGCTATTACACAAATACAAAACAAGCAATTGCATAATAAACATGAAAAATGTAATCAATTTGAAATCTTGAAACCATGAAATAATAGAATAAATTAATTTTTTTCACCTATATAAACAAGTCTGTGAGAAACTTATTCCAGAGGCTTAAAGATTTTAACAACATAACAATATTGAGATAATTCCAATGAATTTAATATTGAGCATACTGCTGAAAGAACTATAAAGTAACTTAAAATTACTAATTTCACAAAGCACTCCCGTGAGTGCCGCAATTTAGTTTCTTATTTTTTTAGAATCATACCGAGTTAACATTGGCCTCGGTCACTGATCAATGTCTGGTTTTAAATCACTTACACTATGGTTTTAAGTTGATGCCGTGCTTTTTGGGGCACAGCAACTGGATAGATTAAAGTTCTTAGCTTTGTAAGGATTCGTATGCCACTGCATTGCTTTGGAATTTTCCTAGTATTTCTTCACTTTATCATGTCGAGTTTTGATGTTTGAAGCATATCCCAGAATGGATAGATAGTGTAAGGTGTGTTATGCTTTTCTGAACGGTGATAAAAATGTTTTTCAATAGTAATGGTAGAGATATGTTTCTGGTTTGATTCGATGCACCAAGCAAAGTTCTCTTTTTAAATGTACGACTAATTCAATCAAGACCTTAACTCTAAAGCAGACTCTGAACCACTGCAAATATCCACACCCAAAGTGAAAGAATGAATTGCTGAACTAAAAATTAGAATGTTCATTATATAATTGCTGATTAATTAGTACTGGTGCTTAGTTCAACAGAAAATGCAGGATTATACTGAATAGGAACAAAAAGAATTTGCAATTCTAGACTTTTTTATAATACATCTCCTTAACTTTATATGCCTGGTATATATATAACAGAAAACATAAAAAGATATTTTATTTGGATATTTACAGCTTATATTTATTTTTTAATATTTAAAACATTTCATACAAATAAAAAAGGTTCACTATTCACCATATAAACTGAGAGAAAATAAAAATGCTAATTCTAAAGGTGAAAATAGTTGGGTCAAATTAATTGTAAATAAAATAGTCTGCTCTTGTATTCTCCGGTAAACTTACTCATGAAAGTTAATGTAACTACAACATGAAACTTTACAACTAAAAAATGCAGATTTGCCATGAGAATTAAACATTCAAACTATCAAACTGAAATGTACATTTAACTAAAAAAGCATGAATACATTATATTGTAGGCAGAATGTACAAAATATGAAGGTGATTTTAAATACAGAGTACAGAATATTTGTGCAAAGCTTATATCTGCAGTAGCAATATTAATTGGAATCTGGTCAGACATCAAATCAAACTTTTTGTGCTTGGATGATACATATTTTAAATGGGTCATAGTTCAAGAGAACATGCTTATCATATAGTAACATTATGTTGACAACAGGACAAAGCAAAAAAAAAAAAAACCATGCAGTTGCATAGTATCTTATTAAAAAATTACCTCATGCAGTCTCTGAATGCTAGAGTACAGAAATGGGTCTTAACATGTTAGAAATATTATAGGGGCAGTTCATATTACCACTTACATGATAAATGGTGTTGCGCATGTGAATCCACTTGCATGTATCCAATATAATCAGGACAAATGTTGAATTGGTGTGATGAAAGCAAGGTAGTAATATTCATCTTTTTTAAGTGAACTCACAAGCAAATGTCAAATTTGTCTTTGTCCAAGATTCATCTAAAAAGGTCATGTAAACTGATTCTTATTTTGGTACTAATCATTTTACTATTGTAAAGTTATTCACCTTTGTTTTAAATGCAAGTGAAACTGAAACAATGATCACCATGCAGACTAGTGCTGTGACACTTTTGCATTGCTCGTGAAGATACTTATCATGATGATAAACGTCAAATTGATTTATAATATGTATAATGTATGAAGCCAAAATAACATGTCTATTTTTTTCAGGTAAACATGTTGCATTCTTTTTTCAATAGAATTTAATTTTCTTTTAGGCTTTTAAAAAATAGTGCTAAACTCTTAATAATTTGAGAAAATCTTTTATTTTTATTATTAAATATTTCTTTTGCAAGTAATCAATCTTTAATACATGACTAATCAAATGATTCCTATTATTTCCCTTAAAAATAAACATGACTTGTATAAATGTCGTATAAAAAAAACCCCTCCTCTTACATGCATTTCTTCAAAATCTCATAAATATCAATTATAAAAACCTTGGATAGAGACATTTGTTTTATATTATCAAGACTGTAACCACTGAAAGTATACTTCCATTTCAAAGATTATAAAAATAAATTTATATATAATCAATTATTATTATTACTAATTCATAAATTTACATAATAAATCAGACTGCACCAATTGTAAAACAGAAGGAAGTTGTTCACAGTATTATATTCATATTTGGTGGAGACAATATCAAAATGATTACATACCTGTCTTTATTTACAGTTAAATTTACATCTGTATATAAAAGATCTGGATTAATTGTTTGACGATATTTATTCAAAAATGAAGAAATGGAATCTTCGATTTCGAAATGATTTTCTGCCTGTGATGCCCTTAAGAAAATTAAGTGATCCAGCTGAAAAAACACAGAATAAATTTTTTAATTGTTTGAATACTATGATATTCTAAACTCTTTGAAATTTATGATAAGTTATAGTATATTAAAAAATACTATTTCACAATATTAAATAAATTAAAAACATACAATTTAAAAAAGCAAATTACATAATTAAAAACCAAAATTAAATATTAACTTAAAATTTTAAAAGCAATAAACACAGAGCAATGACACATAATACATAATGAATGCTTAAAAAAAATAACCATTTTAAATATTAATTAAAAAATTAAAATACATAATTTACATTGAATAAAAGGAATTACAAAAATATTTTTAGTTTAAAACATACATATTTTAAAAGAGTACATTAGTTTTTGCTAAAATATTTCAAAACAAATCACATAATGAATAGAAAAACAGGTTATTTCATATTCATCATCTTTGGAATATGAATCTTTGTAAAAACTAATCATACAATCCTTCAATTAATTTCCCAATAATTGTTCTTTAGCTTACTTCCCTTATTTACACTCACTTTGAAAAGTTGAGCATGAAGATGTAAAATGCAAAATATCAACAAATACTGCTTTGATTGACACAAAATTCTGCAGGAAAGAAGCATATATATTTATGCATAAAATAAAATCAATAATTATATACAGAAATGAAAACAATATTAAATTTTTGTAAGTTAACATATTATGACATACTGGAGATTTAAGCAGAATTATGTACAAAGTGAAAATAAACAGCATAAAATGAAAAAAAGAACATTAATAGGGTATGCCATCCCCCATCTGTTTACAAAGCTTACACCTTGTGACCATGCTTTCAATTAGGTGGTCAACCACCGCAGAATTAAGCAATAGCCATTCTTCTTGTCGAGCAGTTTCCAGTTCAATGAGTGGCTGGAGGTGGGAAACGTGAAGATACAGCACGGCCGAAAGCATCCCAAAGATTTTCAATGGATTAAGGTCAGGCTAATATGTTGGCCGAGCCATACGCGCAATCCCTTCACTCTCCAGGAAATCATCGACGATGTCAGCTCTATGGAGACGTGCGTTATCGTCCATTAAAACAAAAGTAGGGCCAACTGCAGCAGTGTACGATCTCATAATGGGTTATAAAACTTCATCTCGACACCTTACAGTCGTTACAGAACGCCATTTAAAGATGTGCAGGTCGGTGCGGTATCCTAATGAAATGACTCATCAGTAAACATGACATTGCAAAAGTTATACATAGACCAATTGACATGTTCCCGGCACCACATTTTTCGTGCCTCTCTTGATTGGACGGATAGACAAACACAAACTCGAGGTACCCGGGCGTACAGTCCACTCATATGTAATCTTCGGCGTACAGTAGCTGCAGATAACACCTTTCCAATGGAGACTGTAACCATAGATGTCACACGTGGTGGAGGTCGCTCTGCGATTCCGCTTGGCTAAAATCGCAATATATCGATCTTCCGCGGGGTTTGAAACCCTTGGGCGACCGCCTATGGGCCTTCGGACAACTGTGTGGTTTGGAATTGTTTTCATAAACGTAAAATTACAGAATGATGAACGCCGAAGAAAAGAGCAACATCTGAGATCGACTGTCCTGCTTCACAGCACGGATAGCCCCACAGCATGCCAGCGCTCAGAATCTTCCATTTGTCTTCTAGAAGTCATAGAAATACGTATGTCTTGAAAACAAATTGTACGAAAGTTTTAAATACCTTCTATCAGCACTTACAATCAACTTCTGTAACCCTTCATAAAACTGGTATCTTATAAGACCGCCCTTTTTGCATATTTCTTGAAATGAAAGCGCGATTGGCTGTTACCTAACATATTTGCATACTTCCATCTACTTCTGCAGCGATTTGCATCTTTTTTAATTCTAATTGGCTTCAGCAAATTAGTATTTTCCTCTCCGTGCTTAACTTTTGGAAGTGAGTGTATATAATTATGCCCTGTCCAATTTTCAGAGCTTCATAAGAAATTATGACTAAAATAGGCTGAGTGTTTTTATATTCTGATATATTTTTTTAAATTGCAATAACATGAAATAGGAGTAACAAATTCTCGTCAATTAGGATCAATGCTGTCGGAATTTCAGTATTGTGTTTGTGAAAATTGTGAACACACAATCAAGTGAATTTTAAAGCTTAAACTTTGCTGTTCTGAGTAATGTTTGACTTCCAAAGCAAATATATATATTTTCAATCCTGTCATTGACATATGTTCAGTGTGAGTTTTTTTATAAGCCGACCGATGGTAGAGTTAGCGTTCCTGACTGTCAACTGTTGGTCCCGGGTTCGAATCCCGATTCGGACATGGCTGTTCTTTTCTCTGTGTTTTTTAGTACTTTATTCTTCTGAGATGAATGAATGTGTTCCACTAAAAACGGGTTTGTGGTGGAACGACGTGGGTAATGCTTGCTACTCGCCTCCGTTACTTATTTCACTGGTGCCCACCGGGAAACGATAAATGAATAGCAATTTCCGGCCTTGTTGTGGCGAAAGGATAATTACCCAGTACACGTCGTTTGGGGAAGAATGCTTTTCTATAAAGTAAAATGGCATTTTATAGTGTGACCTGGATATTAATTAAATTTATTAAAGGAAAACATTTATTTTGTGTAACTACGTATGTGCAAAATCCGTTTCGACAAATCCGCGCTCGATAAAGAATTATTTCATATATATTTCCCCCCAAAAATTGATTCTTTTAAAAATGACTATTTTTAAAAGAATTGTTGCTAGGTATAATATATTACAAATAACATGTAATGATAACCTGCATTTCAGTTTGAGAGAAATAAAAAAAAGTTTTCATTTTTTTTAAAAAAGTTTTCATCACAAACACAAAGTTTTCATTGTTAAGTAAAAATTTTTCTCTTATTGAAAATGATTATTCTCGAAAGTAATTACTATTTAAACAAAAAATGGTAAAACACAATTATTAATAAAAATATAATTATTTGATTACAGTAAAAGTGTAAATGAAATTTAAATATATACTTGATTTTAATTGTAACTGAAATTAGAAAACTAATGTGAACCTAGTCATAATATTTACAAGTTAGTGGAAAGATTTATTTCTTAGAGAAAAACATATATATATATATATAGAAGCAGAAATAAAAAATATATTTAAAAAAGTCAATTTTTCTTTTCTTGGAAGATTCGACATAACACAAGTATGAAAGTTAGAAGGAACGTGAATGAAATATCCGCATAATTCTTGCAAAATTGTATGAGCAAAAAGTCGCATGAAATCTAAATGTAAATTTCATAAATATTCAATAAAAAAATATATAATCTTTGAAAACTTAGTCAAAAAGAACCAGTTTTCTATTAAAGGATATTGAAACCCTCATATCGAACTTAGTAACATGAAAAAGAGCGAGGAAAACAGCGAATTCGAAATTTTTTATATTTTGGAACATCAACTATTTTTTAATTTTTCACGATTATATAATACCATTTTCTTACTAAGGAATGACATTTTCGATTTATAAAAAGTGACTTACTACAGAGAAAAGTAATATTTTTAACTACATATATTTGAAACAATTCTCTCCGATTCGCAAAAAGGGAACATATTAAATTTTCTTTTAAAGTATAAGTTATTGTTGCGCAACTCTTTCACGCAGTCCGATTGGTTCTTCGAAAAATTGAGCGAAACAGAAATTAATACTTAAAAACATAGAATAAGATACACACAGTGGATTCTTTTTCAGTTTCCTAAAAACTTTACTCTGTGCCATTTCTCTCAGTTTTCATTCAATATATTTATACTGCAAGATGAAATCTTCTGTTTGACTGGTCCTCTACCTTAGAAATCAAAGTAAGCATTTTCACGAATTATTTTTTCCAATCGATAGATAAAACATTAGTCGTTATGTAAGAAAAAAATTCTAATAATTTATTTCTTGGGAGATTGATAAAGCAAAAAGTTTCCATTAATTATTATTCTATTGATAAAACACATGTTTATTAATTTTTCGTTCTCTCACAATATGACCAGCAAGCTTAATTTATGTTCTTAAGAAACATAAATTAAGCTTGCTGGTCATATTTTTTTATTATATAAAATGATTTTTCAAAGAGTTTTGCAGCCACATTAAAATTTTTAGTGGAATTTATGGTCCTTCCTCCAATTTTTAATTTACTATGAATGTGAATAATTTATCACTAATAAAGCTTCAAGTATTTTTAATCTGGATTTTTTTAAAAGAATTTTACATACCTTGGCATTGTTACAATTTACAAAATTCTTTTAATTTCTGCAATTTTAACTTTAAGTGATTTAATCTAGAAGTGTTCCTAAATTCGTCTACATTTTATTTGAAAAAAATCCACATTTAACTTGATGCATAAAGGATATATTAGGCATATAGCATATTTTCCATGAATCAATAGGAATAACAGATAACAAGGTAATTACGATGCTAAAGGAAAGATAAAAATTTGTGACAATTGTGGGAGACTGCTTGTAATAGTAAAAATTTATATTACAGATGCCCTAGGCGATTTTATAGATTGGCAACAATTTCAGATATATATATTACAGGTGAAGATAATTTTTACTTATTGAAATGATTCTAATGCTTTGTATTTCTTCGAGATTTGAATCCAGACTCACCATATGGAAAAGTGAAATAAAAACCACGTTACAGCATTTTGGTAGCATAATTTCACTTGCATTAATTTTATTAGGAAAACAGTTAACGGACAATTGATAACCCCTATTTGGTATTCATTTTCATTTCGTTTGTATTCATTTGCTGAAATTAATAAAATTCCTTGTGATACGAACAAGGAGTCAGATTAGGTTTGTTTACTATAGGATTATTTTTATATACGGAGGAATCAGGAGATTAGAATTTCAATTTTCTGCATTTTTTTGTTTTAAAAGGGGCTGATCATGAATTATTTTTTACATGTTACCATAAATTATCATGCTATATAATAAAAATTTACAGAATACAAGTCAATTTGACGTAACTCACAATTTTCTCTTTCTAAACAAATTATATCAAATGAAACAAACATAAGAAGTTCCTTATTGATGACTTTTGTAACATGATATTGATGTTTTGAAATCTAGCATATTTACGCAGTTTCATTTTAAAGTTTTTTGAAGTTTCAATTTAGTATATATATATATATATATATATATATATATATATATATATATATATATATATATATATAATATTTTAAGAGAACTACATTGTTTTATTCATTACTAAAATTTTTAAGTTTGTAAATTTAAAAAACATCATTAAAAATTTTCAAAAAATACATATAAATTATTTATTGGTTATAAGTATGTAAGACTTCTAAAATTTGGAACTAGGACTGGCAAAAATTAATATTTTTGAATAAAAAATTAAATATTGAATTTTTATTTTAATAATTGAGTTCCCTTAAAAATACAAGATAAATTCTTTTAACTTTACTTTTTCATAAAGAATGAATAAAATTTATAATATAAAAAAAATCGTTCTTGTTTTTACAACTGTCACTGTTTTCAGACAAAAGACGAAAAAGAATAACATTTTTGAGCCAATGATATTTTATTAATGCTCTTAGCTATTAAAGGAATAGAAAATATGACCTAGTTTTGCTATTTTATTTTAATAATTGAGTTCCTTAAAAAATACAAGATAAATTCTTTTAACTTTACTTTTTCATAAAGAATGAATAAAATTTATAATATAAAAAAAATCGTTCTTGTTTTTACAACTGTCACTGTTTTCAGACAAAAGACGAAAAAAAAAACATATTTTTGAGCCAATGATATTTTATTAATGCTCTTAGCTATTAAAGGAATAGAAAATATGACCTAGTTTTGCGTTTTTCTTTTTACAGTAATATGCATTAGACATTTCCAAGATCACGTAAGGATATCTCATAGCTCTTCGATTGGTCGAATCCAACAATAAATAAAAAAATGAAACCGATTTTAACTTGTCAAATCTTCTATACAAAGAAAAATCTGGACTACAGTGGAAAAAATACTGGCTATAGCAATGTTCAAAACTGTTATATAAGAATTAGAAAATAAGTTCATAGCGCAGCTTTTTTTTCCTAACGACAAAAGAAATTTTAAGGTACGTTAAAATAATTTAAAACATTTGTAATGCAAACTTATGCCTTCAAAATAATTGTTTCACAAATAAATCCTTTTTAAATTACTCTCAATTTAAGAAAACTGCCTGAACGACATTATTCAGATTTTTTCACTCCAATTGATACAAAAAATATTTACATTGAAATAACTTATTTTGAGATTTTTACTTACATCACAGTATTTTAGTCCTATTTGGTTTATTTACTGTTTCAGTGTTTATAAAATAATATTTTATATACATAGAGCTGAAAAGCTATTTTATTAATTTTATTTGTAAGCAAACTCTACGACTGATTGTTAAATAACATGAATTCAAAACCAATAATTTACAACAAAACGATTCATGTCAATTGACAAAATAGATAATTGACAACAAAATGGTTTCATAATACACTAAAGTGACGGAAGTCATACGATACTTCCTAATATCGCGTCGGACCACCTTTTAATCGGTGAAGTGGAACAACTCGACAAGTCGTTCGAAGTCTCCGGCAAAAATATTTCATAATTATGACTTTGTTGACGACTATTTAGAATAAATATAGTCGGTGCTCTAGGTTACGCCCCAAAAAATGTTCACAGGGATTTAGGTCAGGTGAACTAAGTAGCCAAATCATGTTATAATAAGCAACTGGCGACATGGCGCATTTTCGTCCATAAAATATACATAGGTGTTTGGGTACACGGAATCTACGAATGACTGCAATTGGTCTCCAAGTAGGTGATCAGTCATGTCCAATCAATAATCGGATCCATCAAACCACAGAACCCAATTCACTCCTTGTAAAAACAATCCACACCATTATAAAGTCAACACCCGTTTACACAGTATCTTGTTGACAACAGGGGTCTATGGCTTCGTGGGCTATGCACCATTTTCAAATCCATCCATCAGTTTGTAACTACTAAAAACGTGACATTTGACTAAGCCACGGTTTTCTAGTAGTTAGGATCCAACAGATATAATCCGAACTCAAGAGAGGTTTCAGGAAATGTTGAGTAAAGGTATTCGAGTCGATCTTCAGCTACCATAGTTCATTAAAGAAAAATTTCGTCGGACTGTCCGAATGGAAACGTATGTCGTACGCTTTACATAGATTCCTGCTGTTTTTTTTTCCGGTGTTATTTGTCAAATTACAATGACAATTCTTCGCACAAATTGCTGTTCACGGCCGTTCAGTGCCAGCACTTAGCCACAGCGTTATGTGAGAAGTTGTCTGAAAATAGAAATTGTTTGAACAATACGCACGAGATTGTGGATGTCTGAGTGCTGAATTCCTCAGCTGTTTCCAAAATGAAATGTCTCATTCGTCTAAGTTCAACTACTCTTTCGTGTTTGAAGTGTGTTAATTCCCTTAATGTGGCCATCATCACGGCAGAGAACCCTTTACATACTAATAATTTAAAAACAAGTGAAATCTCTTCTAATGCATTACAGATTTATACTCCTAATATACGATAATATTGCAATTTCTATGTTTGCATAGAACTATTCCATGACTTTTGTCACTTCAGAGTACAAAGAGTCCGCGTATTCGACAATATAACAGCTGAAAGCTGTAGTAAGGCATTTAATTACCCACCGTGTAAATTATTTTTAGGAAGGACATTTTAAGGATAGTGGCACCTATTCCCATGTCCCTAAGGTAGGAAACATGGAAAATACATAAGTACCCACCCTGACAGACGTGTAAGTACAGAAAGGAGAAGAGCAACAGAAGAGTTCTCTCCCGTTGTTTAACAGTGGCACGGATTGAATATAGAACTTTATGTTCTGAAGAGCGCTGTTACACCACTATGCTACGGTGAGCCTATGAGAGAGCACTTAACAAAAATAAGTAAAAAGCTTATTTTTTTAATCGTAATCCAATGAGATGTTAAATTTTAACAGTTAGCACCTGTATGACACACTTGACACGCAACTCCAATAGCTGGCTTTATATATATATATATATATATATATATATATATATATATATATATATATATATATATATATATATATATATATATATATATATATATATATATGCTCTAATATACCTGAAATAATCTGAAAAGCATGAACTCAAGTCCAGTGACTGGATTTTCAAACATATTAAAGGTGTTATAGCAGTTATATGTAATTACTTTTATACGTTTGCTTTATTGGAAACATAAACAGGAAATAAAAGATTGTATGTACTCTTTAATGCATATATTATTTATGATAAAATTTACCAGATTTTCAGTAATTTTGAAACCATTAGTAGTCTATTCCCTAATTTATCTACCCGTTCAGAGTTGACATTAAATTTTATTAGTACTATACAATAGAAGCAGAAAACATAATATACTATCAAAAATTTTCAAAATTTATACATTGCTATCGTTAATTTTATTCTGAAAGGGCTTGACACCCACAAGTACATATTTTTTTCACAAATAATTATAAAGCTCGGTTTTGACGAGTAAAATTCACTCCTGATTTATTACAGGGGAAAAGAGCTCATCTTAATGGGATGTAGAGATAAATAACGGACCCAGCCAAAATAATTGTAGGGATAAAAAATACCATTATTGGAAAAAGTATTTGGTTTTATTTTTTTTAAGTTATGTAAAAGAGATATAAAAATTATCGAAACATAACAGAGCTAGATTATGTGAAGATATCACATTGAACATGGGCAACGACTATCCACAATAGTCTAGCCATAAAAAAATATTTGCATATTTATGGAAAACATTTTCATTTAAGACAAAGTAAATCATGCATAATAAAATAGATCAATCCAAATTTTTCATCGCTAACTAACTGTAAGCCTCAGAGACGCTTGTAAGGTGTGATTGCAGTATGCACCAATTGACAATTCTGAAGTTGGCAATTAGCGTCACAATAAGCATTCCAAATATCATAATATCATTCCAAATAATTTAGATGAACCTTTATATTCGCCAATTTCTGCACATTTTAGTTGAACTATGCGATGCTGTAGTCATTAGAGTTATTGTGTGCTGCTGGTGCGCGGAGAAAAACAAAATTCTATATCATTTTTTGAGTTCTTTAGTATTCAAATAAGCAAACAAATGTCCTGATTATCTTTATTTTCGTTAAAATATTATTTGTTCCACATTGTTTTGTTATTTGATATCATTTGCTACTTGAGTATTACAATACAATCAACAGTACAAAAATATTTAAAAAAGTTGGACGTATTAGTATTTTATGCTCTAAAACACTGAACAATGCTTCTCTATCCAGGAGTACACTGTGGTCTAAATCCACAAGGCTTGGACAGAAGACCCATTGTAAATAAAAAAAATCGTATGAAGTGAAAGTAATATAGGTATGCATAAAATACTTCCAACAAAAAATAACTACACAAACTTTCTATAAATACATTACATCACACTATGTTCAAGTACGCTATTTAACTGGTTAATTGGGAAATCAATCTCTGCTGCTTTATAACTATGAAAAAAGTAACACATTTGCGGTGTTGTACAAAGATCTTTCAATTAATATTTTCTTAAGCACATTTTTCAGAAGTCACAGAGTCTTAAAAATCACTTATTTGAATTAAAAACGTTTTCGCTTTTATGTGAATCTTATAATTCATGTTTATTCAAAATAAAAATTAAGATTAACTTTGTCTTTGCTGACACAAATCTAACCTTAAACTTTCTTTAAATAATTATTTAAAAATTCAATGTGAAAAAAATTCAGATCAATATAATAACAACTTCAAAATTTTCAGTTTCTTATTTTGCTCAGAATTTATAGTATGTATCATTAATGTAAAAACTGAAAAAAGCATTAAAGAATTATTAGATTTGGCAGCATTTCAAGGGTCAACCGGCGGTGTCGATATCAAAAATGCATTAGATTCCATAATGAAAAATTTGAAAATAACGAATCTCATTTTGAAAATAACGAAACACGATGCTGTTTGTTTGCTGATGTAATAATATACATTTCCTTGTTGAGTAGACAGTTAAATGGTCAGCTTTCTGGCCTTCAATTCAACAGTTTGAAAGTTTGATTCTCATCTCAAATGTAAATGTTTAATAGTAATTCGAAATCCACTTTAAATCGCAACTGTTGGTAATTAACCCTCATGTAAAAAAGTTATCATAAAACACTAAGCAAATCTAATTCATTAATTGTAGTCACACATTTATAAGTAAATTAAATAACATTGTGTGCATCCATCTATTAATCTGTAATTATAAGAAAATATTTCTTTACAAATTTTCCTTTTTATAATTTTTAATATAAGAGTGCTATTCTATTGAAGAGCTTACAAAATTAATAGAATAATTCAATGTATTGAAGTTCGTTTAAAATAAAAATAAAATGCTCTTTTCTCTTCCTTCTTTTATATAAATCAAATATTTCAAATTATCACTACGATAACAGAACAATCCAACGTATTAAAATTTTCCATTAAATAAAAAATAAAATCCTATTCTTTTCTTTCTCTTTCTTCTCGTACACAAATCAAATATTTTAAAATTATCACTACAACTTGACATTTTAAATTTTACATGCACTTGTATGTCTTCTATTTTTTTAGGATTAGTATCAAAAACTCAGTTTTATTCATTAGGGATTTAAACTAAGCTTTAGTTTCTATTACCTATAAACTTTATCACTCAGTTTTATCTCATAAGCCAGATTTTGAATTTTGTGAAATCTCAAAGGCAGCTTACAGAAGCCGTACAAAGTTTGGCCACACAAGGGAAGTTTAATTTTTATCTTATTGTTTTTTTTTCCACATAAATAGTTCTTACTGTTTTTTTCCCTTTTAAAAAACGTTCAGTTAGTTCGTTCTATAGTGTATTGTTAGTTGGTCGCAGTAAAATTATAGAGTTTAAAAACTGCAAAATAATGTTTCCAGATTCTCAAAAACCCTTTTCTATAGACGATGTTGAAACAATTTACACATGAAATATATTTGTTTTCAGTTTTTCTGCAATATCAAATAACTCATATGCTATATGAATAAAACTCAAAATATTGTCAAAAAGTTTTGGATCAATCATTTTATGGCATACTTTTATATTTTCACATTATTTCCTCATTACTTTCATAATTAACTCCAATGATTTTTATATAATCTTAATATATTTAAAATTTCTGGCAAAAGTCATAACAAGGTGATCCGTAAGACACGCGAAAGCTGTATGGCTAATAAATTAATAATCATAAATAAAAAGAAAACACGAAATACATATATCGATATTTGACTAAATTACCTCATTCACTGTAGATAAAAAATAAGCAATATATTTCTTTTTATCCTCAGAATTCGCATAAACTATTAAAATTCTGGTTAATCTAATTTTATTGTTTTACATTTAAGTTAGAGAGAAATGTTAAAATTTTAAAATATGGAATTAAATTATGAGAATCAAAAATATTAAAATAAATTATAAATTGTAATTTATTTAATATTGATAAAAATTTATGAAGATATTGCTTAAAAAAGTCTTGTTTCTACAGTGATACACGAAAGTCAGCATACACTTGCAAATTTTCCCATTTTTTGAAATAAAATGCAAATAAATTTCTTTTTCTTATTCGTATAGCTCTGAGTATGCATTTGAATCATTATGTGTCTAATAGACATCAAACATTTTAAGATTATCATAATCATTTTCGGATTAAGTTAAAAAAATATGCGTTTTTCAAACTCACAAAAGTGAGCATACAGTTGGATTTAAATAGATTTTTGCAGGTATTTGGCCAGCTTTTTATTGTCTTAACATATTTGTAAGAATTGTTCTTTGTTTTATATAAGGATTAGATGACATTTTTGAAATTTATTTTATTAATTTTAAAATGGCAACTAAAAGAACTATCATTAAAAATCAGAGAACTAGTTATTAAATTGAAAAAGGAGGCAAAATCACTCTAACAAATAAATCAAATTACAGGTAGAAGTAGAGCTACAGTGCAAGGAATAATAAGGAAATATAATTTGACAAAAATCTATGGAAAACTTGGCTCGTTCTGGTAGACCACCAAAATTGACCGGTAGAGATAAAAAAGAAATCATTCGAACAATTCGTAATATTACGAAAACTACTGCAGTAGACATAGCCAAACATCTTGAAAAGGTTAAAGAAACTGATGTAAATCCAGAATGTGTTAGAAGTTCCTTGAGAAGGATATAATAGCAGAATTCCGCGTAAAAAACCTCTCTTAGTAAAGTCAATAGAGACAAAAGATAAGCATTTGCGCATCTTCATGAAAACGATAATTTTCATTACTGGAGCAAAGTTATTTTTAAGACGAATCTAAATTTAACATTTTTGGCTGGGATGGTAAGCAAAAAGTTTGGCGAAAACCCGGAACAGAGTTAGAATCGAAGAATCTGATTCCTTCAGTAAAATATGGCGGAGGTTATGTGATGGTTTGGGGATGTTTTTCAGCTTCAGGTGTTGGTAATTTAGTCTTTATAGAAACCACTATGGATCGTTTTGTCTATTTGAATTGATTGAAAAACAATCTGAAGCAATCAGTGAGAAAATTAGGCATGGGAAATGACTGGATATTCCAACAAGATCAGGATCCAAAGCACATAGCGGGTGTTGTCAAGGAATGGCTATTGTACAACACTCCAAGACAACTGCACTCCCCTCCTCAAAGCCTTGACCTTAATCCTATCGAAAATTTATGGGATGAATTGGACAGAAGTATCAGAAAAAGGCAAATTAAAAGCAAAGACGATCTTAAAAAGGCATTGCTTGAAGAATGGCAAAAAATCCCCCGCACTGTAACCAAAGGACTGGTATATTCAATGTCTAATCGTATGAGAGCTGTTTTAAATTCAAAAAGTGGACCAATTAAATATTAAAATATATGGAAATTTCAAACGTAGACTTTCCTGTATGTTCACTTTCGTGACTTGTAAAACGACTCATTTTCCAATATTTTATATTATTTTGTATCTAATAATAAAAATACTGCTGTTTTTGCTCATCAATTTTTTGTTTCTAATCAATTTAACCTAAATTGAATTCAATTCTTATGTAAATATTTGAAATAAATAAGCTTCTGTTAATTTTTAAAGGAGTATGCTGACTTTCGTGTATCACTGTAAGTATAGTTAAAGTTGGTGAAAATAACACAAAATACATTATGTACCTCTTATATAATTTCCCTGAGAGAAAAATCACACAAATAAACGTAAGCAAGAAACAAATGTAAAATTTGACAAAAGGTTATACTAAAAATAACGCGTAATTCGAATAACGGTTAAAAGTTTATTTAGATTGAAGAGTATATTTAATTCGCCATTGAAAGCAATATTATCACCAATCAAGTCTCGAAAAAGCAACTATAGAGATGAGAAGCAAGATGACAAGTAACTTGCCATTTAAACTTTTATTATACAATATATTGTGTTACTGGAAATAGTAGATGAAAGAGCTTTCACTCATAGAGTGGACAAAAAACGTTAATGGTTAATGATTTTTTTTACTCTTGTTTTCCTTTTCCTATTTAAATTTGTTTATTTAGTTTTCATATTGCACTCATGATTATTTTGTAAATGAAATAAAATAAAAAGATACTAATGATATCAAATAAAGGGGACAGTATCGAATTCAAGTAGGGTTTTAAAATAAAAAATATATTTCGACATGAATGATGGGTTTAAGTGTAATATTGGGAAAAAATTAAAACTGTGTGTGTATACTAAAATAAACACATATATAATTCTTTATTTTACAACTTGCCACCACGTAGAGGATAAGAAACAGCTGTGAGATATTATAAGACTTTTTAAAACCCACTGCGAATTATTACTGATGTAACCTGGAAAATTAGCAGGTTCTTCTGGAAACTGTACTTACTAAGACAGATAGGCAAAGGAAAATCATAAATGCTGCAACCATCTCCAGCTGTTTAACAGCAGTTGGAATCGAAACTAGGCATTTTCCACGAAGTTTTATTACTCGGACATAGTAGTACATTACATATCCTTGAACAATCCCTATGCAAATGGGTAATTTAAGGAATAAATTACCCATTTGTATAGGTAATTTATGTATGTATAGGTAATTTGTATGGGTAATTTATTCCTTAAATTTGTTCTTTCCATCAAATTTTTTCTTTCGATAGTGGATAAAAAACTGGATTGGTTTGGTCGTTATTTTCCCAATCGCAAAATAGTGATATCGCAAAGTAGTAAACGAAGATCCGCCGTGTTCCATAAAAGCGAATGGGGTACGCTAACTATGTCATGTTCACAATGTCTTCCATGTGAAATGATACCTCTGGAGGTAGCCTGCCTATTCTGAAGGTCTTTTACTTCTAAATTACGAAGACTCCAAACCCAGCTACTTCCACTTAATTGGTAGGGCTCAACTCGCGGTTAGGTACAGGGAAATGTACTGGTGCAGCAACATCAACAATGGATGATAAGCGCCTTATTAGGGGTGATGAATACTTATCCGTGAGCAATCTGTCTCTGCTGAAATAATAGAATAATCGCAAAGAATTTCACGTGAAACTGCAGGGTAAAAGCACTAGGCAAATTAAAAAAAAAATATGCGAAAATTTTTAAAATTATATTTACAAATATTGACTAATAGGCGAGTTCTATAAAATGTAAAAAAATTTGTTTGAGTAACTTAAGCTACAAATCTCTATTTCTTGTGAAGAGAATTTGATGGTTTACTTTTAAAAGAATAAAAAAATACCGGGTCAAAGAGAATAACTTTGGCAATAAATAAATCTTTTATTGGAATTCAAATTTAGTGTTTAAATTATAAATAAAAAATTATAATTCCTTTTATATGTTATACGAAGAAATAAACTGGGATTTAATGTTTTTTGAGCATGTCTTATTAATTTTTCCAACCGAAAAGGAGTCGTTTTCAATAGAAAATTAAGATATTTCACCTCAACAGATTGAACCCAACAAACTTGTTAAAATATTTATTGCTAGAAAAATTTAAACACGTAATTCCAATAAAAATACCTAATAAAATATGCCATTTACATACAATTTTACTGTTTATTTAAAAGTGCAAGTTTAGAAATAAAAGCTGAACCCACAAAACGAGATTATTTTCGAGCAACGACAGATGGATATTGTATAAACAAATTCACTGAGGAGGATGCTTGGAATATTTCCTGGTTCCTTAACTGATACATGGATGAGGCTACCATTTACAATCCTGGATCATAACATCTGTGATTAATGGGTAATATCTCATCAAAGGTTTCGTAATTCTCAAGGGATGATAATGATTCAGTAGATATTTTCATCACCACATCACATGATCAGAGGCACGTTTAGCCTAAAGAATACGAGTACACACTCAAAACAGGAGTCGCCGATTGAGCTATGAAAGATCAAAGAAGATCATTCAGTCAAATCAGCCAGAAGGAGCACAGAGAAGCTGTTCACCCTCACAAGTATTACCAGACAGTTCTGTTTGATATTGATTAGGCAAAGTAAGCCTCAATATTGTACTTTCGTGCGTCAGTCAAATATATCACAATCAAAAAAATCTTCTAGCAATATGCCACTTGTGGGTTCAAAAAGTTGTTTATATGAATGTTCCACAACGTCAGCCGAGCTGGCAGCCGAATGGTTAGCGCTCTTGCCTTCGGTTCAACAGTTCGTGGGTTCGAATCCCACCTTGGACATGGATGTCTGTAGTGGTTCGGAATCCACTTTAAATCGTAGGTCCCGGTCTAATTAGCCTTCGTGTGCAAAAAATGACCATTGAACGACAAACAAGCTGCAAAAAAAAGTTCCACAACGTCAGTCAGGTTATTCATAATGTGATATCAAATTACCCTCTTCAGCAATGTTACAAAAAATGGAAGACCTTTCTCGTGTTGCACATTAACGGGATCCAATTTCGAACTTAAAAATAAAAATCTTACAAATAGGTCACGATGAGTCACCTAAATATTTTACTTTCGCAGTAGGTAACTTGATAGTTAAGGAAATAAGATAACCATGAATTTATTTAGACTTCCCTAAATAATCTCATAAAATATTTATCAATTATTTAGCCTCTCAATATATTTCATTTCGATGCTTATTGCGCAGTAGTACAATAGAATTTCAATAAAATATAAATGATTTAAATTGATAATAGATCGATTTCGTTTTGTAAATTTGCTTTAATTTTTAAATTATACATTTTAGACTACACTAGATTAGGTCGGTAACCAAAAGTTAACAATAAGTTTCGGTAACAATAAGTTTTAACCAAAATATTTTATTAAAAATAATGATATTTTGATGATATTGCAGAATAAATTCAGAATTAAGTTTACGCATTGAAAAAAATTATTATAGCTAGATATACAGCATACACAATAGATATCAGAATATTTTACCATAAACATACATATTCGAGTATTTCATAGAAGTGTGATCAAATCTATTACGTTTTAAATGGAAAAAAAATGCAAGAACTCTATCAAAAAAATCTAGAATTTCCAACCTTTCCACTGCTCCGTGAAGCAGTAAATAACGCATGCGGATGATGTACGTGAGTAAGAGGGAACTTGTAAGTATTCTTTTTTCTTTTCCCCAGAAGCACTACAGTTTTAAAAGCTTATATAAAACGATTTACGTCAGCACGATTACAAAACTAGCTACGAATTTTGAAGTTAAGTTCATTAAGCTGAAAGTAAGAAATAATAGAGCTCGAATGGATCAAAAGAATTTAGGATTGTTTGAAGAATATAATAAACATTGAATTGGAAAATATAGGATTAATACCAAACACAGAAACATAAAGGTAAATATTTTGATATATTTTTTACTTATTACTCAATTTTTGAAAAAGCATTGCATAATTGAAGCATAAAGATGTGTTTTTCTGGAACAATTTTTGCATATTAAATTTACAACTCTTTAAAATCAATTCATCTGTCAGAAAAGAATTATTAGCAGTATTATAGCTAATCATTTAAATGATGTTAAAGTGTAAGTAGTTAAATTTCTTTATTTTTATACATTAATTGTAAGATATATTTAAATATTATAAGTTTGCTCTTTTTTAATTATTTCTTTGTAAATGGTATTAATTGAACTCTAGCATGAATTAAATATCTAGAAAATATAATTGGTTGCCACAAATTTATCACTTGAGAAAAAAACTAATATTTATATACTCATCATTACTACTTTACATTACTTTTTATTAACTAAAGATCATTAGTAAATACATTCTAACTAAAGAAATAAATTAATAATAAAAATGAAATTACACATATTAGGCATAAATCTGTTTGACCACATACTAAATGTCAACACAAATGTTCAAAATGGTATTTTATGATGGAAATATAAATCGATCATGAATTGATTATCTTTCGTGTTTTAAAAAATGTTATTCGATAGTAATTGTTTTTAAATTTATTTACTAAAATAATTACCACAATATGAAGCTAAGTAATTATACTACATTCCTATTCAAATAACTCTTAAAGGCTAAGCAGTATAAAAGTGAATTATTAAATCCTTACACTTCAAATATGTTACTTTAATAATTTAAAAAAATATATAAATTTTGGTTAATGTAACAAAAATACATAACATTAAAATTTAACATATCAATACATAATGCTCTAAATTGTGGATCTGCTGCATTTTCATAATTGTTAATCGCAGAAGTCTAACTGAAAAAAATCACATTAGGGAAGTCTTTATTTCAAATAAATTTTAAGTGAAAAATTACATTTTTATAAGAAATACAAAATTTTAATTTTTTATACTATCACTGAGAATACGACTCACAAAAACTTAACTCCCGCATTTTTTTGTATCATTAAAAAATTCTTAGAGTAGAGTTAAAAAGTTGACTAAAGTTTTATATTACATTTTAAGTCATGTATACAAAGTTAAGAAACAAAACTGGAACTTATTCAGCGAACTAGTGTAAGCGTTTATATTGATAACGTATACAGTATGGCTCAACAAATTTTAATATTCGACGTGTATACGAATGAGATTAATATAATCTATATAACTAAAATTTTTATTGTATTTAACGGTCGAATTTTTGACCACGTTTAATTTCCTAACGGCTGCAGAATGGAGTTAAACTTATATCAGGATATCGATCACAGGGTAGCTCAAATTAAAAACCATATTTCATTTGGAAATTTTGATTACAGCGCTTGTAATTAATTCACAACATATAAAAGGCTCATATGAACTCCCTGGAAAGTTGTCGAGATGTAATTAATTTAAACGATGAAATATTCCGCTCCGGAACTCTTTCCGCTTCATTAATGAAGCATGTGATTCTTTTCCTCTTTTCGTTATCGCTGGATTTGGTTTGCTTATCGTTCAACAGTCACCTATTATACAAGACGGCTAATTAGACTGGAACATACAACATAAATTGGATTCCGAACCACTACAAACATCCGTGCTCAAGGTCGGAGTCGAACTCACGAACTGATGAATCGAAAGTCAGAGCGTTAACCATTCAGCTGCCAGCTCGGTGTTGCTGCAGAGAGTAGAAAAAGATAACGATATTTACTATAATATTTTCAATTTTTGAGAAAGTATTGTTTTGTCCTCATCAAAAAATGCGTATTCACCATTCTGAATAAGTCACCAGTCGGAAATACATTAAAATGTACATGAAACGAATCCCAACTGCATTATTTAATAGCAAAAGAGAATTTTCAATTAGTGCACATCTTATTCGATTTGATTTGATTTTAGCTAATCTATACGAGAGACTTTGTTTCGTGAGACAAAATATTATTTTGAGACAATCCTAATTAAATTATTTTGTAATTTTTCTCTTTTATGTATTGAAAAGTAGAACTTCAAGTTTTAACTAAAATTTCAGCTAGAAGGGATTTTTTAAAAAATTATTTGTGTTTTTGTTTATTTCAGTATGCCATATACACAAAAAATATTGAATGTAAATTGGGCTTGTTTTCAAACTCAGGAGAGAGAAAATAAATTGAAAGCATTGGAAAAGGATGAAATATACATTTTTCACTATTTGGAGATGTTAAAGTAACCGGTTTCGAAATTATTCAGCACACTTGTGATAAACAAGTTTTGAATAAATGAAATTGAAAAAGGATTTTATAATGGCGTTATTTAAAAAAATGTAATTTAGTATTATCAAAAATAACCATTAAAACTGACGCGTTTATTATTTTATAAATGAATAATTAGTGAAATAGTAATTTATTTTTACCAAAAGTCTCAGTTGCTGCTAGGTAAAGATAATTTTTCGTAGATTAAAATAAATCTATTCAAGTTTTTCCAGTTTTAAAGTAGCTATAAAGATTTGTTTCCGTAGAGAATGCTACTTTTTTCCGGATCCAAATATATTGAAAATACAGAAAACATTCAACTAGTTCATAAACAATAGTGACTAAATTCGTGTTAAATGTTAGATATAATACTCTGACACATGTAATTAATTATCATACTGTGTTGAGATATGCTTACTGAAATATAAATAAAAAATTTATTACAAATAAATTAAAATGATAGGAATTTGATATTTTCTTTTATACCACTTAAATCAAAGAATACGTACTGGACAAATAAATCTTCAAATTCTGTGAATACTGCAATATTAAGATTCGAAAATTCAATCGTTGAAACCCAGTGCAATAATATTTGCCTACGAAGAATAAAAAATTAAAGTTGTAAATCGCTTGTCTATAGTTTGTCAAAATTTAACAAAGATATTCTAAAACTGTCTTTGAAGATCTGTTAGTTAATGAAATGCTACGAATTAAAATTGCACTTTCTTCCAAATGAAATAAAATTACAACAAATATATTTACAAAACAAATAACTCGAAACGTTAAGTATAAATCTAAATTGAAGATTTATACTTAACTTTAAAATTCATTTAACTAAATTTCCACATTGAAAATTGTGTTCATTAAATTTTAAAATTACGTTACTCAAGAAAGTCAAAACTGAGATAGAATGAAAAGATACGTTTGCAAAATATTCATGTGAAAAGAAACAGAGATACCACAAGTTCTAACGCCAGACATTCATTCGAAGCTAAAAATTGTGTAATAACTTTTTTTTGCAATCTTACGAGAATTTATAGTAGATTATAATTGACGAAGCAGCGAATTAAAAATAGAGAGCACCCTGAAACATTCTCACGATGGTATTTCGTGAATTTTCAATTGGAGGCAAATTTGGCAGACTTTATAAATTCGACAGTGGATTAAATATAAATATATGTTGAATACCTTCTGTAATATAAGGGTTCTGTGAAAAACAATTTAATTGATAGCCTAAAGAAAGTATCTAAAATGCAACTTACATTGCAGGCTATTTAAAACATTTAATATGTAAATAGGAATTGAAACAAAATGAGAGTTTGGGTGATACATCCAAAATAATTACATCGAAGCACATTTCAAGAAACTTATATGGACTATTCCAATGCGTCGAAATAAATCTAGGTTCATTTGAAAACATGATGAATTTTCTTTCAATTGTTCAGTGACTTTAATTTTTGTTCTATTGGTACCATGTTACTGTTTAAAAATAAAAATTGAGGATAATTCTAATTAACTATTAGTATGATTCTAGTAGTTAGTTAATGACAAGTTTCATTCTATGATAATCTACAAATAATAATGTTTGAGGATAACACTGATATAGAAGTTTTGTTTCTTTCATCATGGGTAATTTTTTTGCACACGCGGACAACGTCTATCTTGACCTAAAATGTAATCCGGATTCTAAACTACTGCAAATAACAATACCAGTGGAGGGTATCGAACTTACGACTTATGTAATTGAAGACCAAGACCGGCCATTAATTTAGTATATGACATAAAATTGTAGGGCACATTAAAATTCTTCAGTTGAATTGTTTTGCTGGGATTTACCCGTGTCGTATTTTTTTTAATCTGATGATTGTACCAGCCTATTAAAGCACTATTGTCTCCTCGTAGTGTGTGTGAAAGAGAGAAAGCCTAATCTTATAATACTCAATTTTGTAATTCAACCCTCTCCAAACTAGCATCAGTACTTATCAATATTAATTGCAGGCATACTTTTTTCTATGATAAAAAAGGCGTACATTCGACTTAATGATTTCATATATGTTGAAAGCATGTTCACGAGACCATCTTTTATACTTTTTGGTTTCAAAAAGTAAAATTTACCTTTTATGCATTCTATGAGAGTGTAATCAAAAAGATGTTCCTATACACATACTTTTTCAAATCAACTACTGATATTAATATTATTAAGAATAAATATACACCTTGTTTATTTAAGGCATCCAAATAGGTGTTAATTAAAAATATAACGACATGCATAATGATTATGATTCTCCATTTGTGTGTAGCTGTAAAATTTCAAATGAATCGAATTCCTCTTAGACAATGATTCGCATTTTAACAGTTTTTATCTGAACTGCAGGTATTAAAAATATTATTACAAGAAGCCAATAATTTACTCAAATTTCAGTTTTAGTTTGGTGGACTATACCGTACTCTTTTAACTGATTTTGAATGAAGTTTCGCGACCAAAAAGAATTACAACAAAATATTTTGCAATGAATTTCAAGTAATCAAATTCAGTCTTTTACTTCAAATAAAAATAAAAATTTTACAAAAAAGAAAGAAGAAAGAAAAAGAATTATTGTTGCTAGATATCGCGATTACAGGCGAATATTTTTGCAGGCATTCATACTCTATATAATTAAAAAATCTAATGACGATGAAATTGCAATGTACAGTCATGTTGTAATTCATATAACTGAAGCACTTATTAATTATGGGAGTATTATAAGTCTAAACAGTCAGAGACAAATTTTAAGATACCAAATATAAAAGTAAAAAAAAGTAAAAGTGTGGAAATTTAGTCCTCAACATTAGAATAAGAATAAATATTTACGAAACTAAAATATTCTTGAACGAAATTTCATTCAAATATAATGCAAATATATATATTTTTTGGTTCTGATTATTATTAAATAAGAAAAATTTCCAAGGAAAGAAAACATTTACATTTTCGTCCCATAATATCAAAAATACAATATCCTGCAAAATACATACACTTCTATTTATAAAAATATAATATTCAACAAAAATAAAGAACTGAATATTTAATGTCAGAATGCTTGCATATGAGTGAATTATTTGGTATCTATATAAAATTACTTTTTTTTTCAGATGAAAGTTTTAGAGAAGATCTGTTTTTTGTTGTTCCTCACTAATGTTGATTCACGGTTGAAAGATCAGCATAGACCCTGCATTTTTAATCCATTATGCACGTGTTCAAGCGGAGGTCCAGATTTAGGATCAGTTAGTTGCCATAACATACCATTTATGACAATACCATCACACATTAATGAATCCGCAATATATATTATGAGTCTCAAAAATAATAAATTACGGTTCTTAGAAGATAATACTTTAAACGGAACTGGTTTATGGAAACTTCAAATTAACGATAATCTTTTAACAAATTTGTCACCCAATGCACTGACAGGACTTGAGAAAACGTTATCAATTCTTGATTTAAAAAGAAATGAATTAACAAGAGTACCAAAAGAAGCTATACAGAATTTAGGAAAACTCAGTAATTTAAACTTAGCCGAGAATCACATAACATTTCTTTACAATGATGATCTTAGAAACGTTGGGAAAACTTTAAAACTGTTGGATTTATCAAATAATGCCTTGATGCACATCCAAACTGATGCTTTTAGAAACATGATTTTCCTTGAGACTTTAAACCTTGCTAATAACTTGATTTTATCTATAGATGATATAACTTTTCAAAATGGCCTGAATAACCTCAGAAATATTATCTTAATGGGAAACCAACTTCAACAAATACCATTAAATACACTAGCTAACTTAAAGAACATTAATATTGTCAATTTGAATGATAATATAATTTCAACAATATCTGAAGGAAGGGAAATAAGAAATAGAATTTATTTAGAGGAATTATATCTTGAAAATAATCTTATAGAGGAGTTGACTCCTGAAAGTTTTAGATTATTTAATCAAGTAAATCGTCTCTTTCTAAAAGGTAATCCACTCACCAAAATAAATGATACATTTTTAACAATTAATGCAACAGAAATATATATACCATATTGCAAATTATCTTCTATTACATCCAATGCTTTTCACAGTGTAACTAATTCATTGCAAGTTTTGGATTTAAGTTTTAACAATCTAAGCGAATTCCCAAATTTTCCGTTTACAAAATTAACAAAATTATCACTTGCTGGAAATGAAATTAGAAATATCAATCCAGAAAATATTAAAACATATAGTCACACATTAAAGTATTTAGACGTTAGAGGTTCTAAAATGAAAGATGTTTCAAGAGATATTCTCATAAATATACCAAATTTACGGGAATACTTGTTTAGCAAAAAGCAACCAATAATAGATAGAGAATATTTGTCAAGTATTGGGTTATCAATGGAAAAGGTATTTATAACTAAAAGTTCAATAAAAGCTATTGAAAATGGAGCATTTCAGCGATTAACAAGCCTAAAAGAACTAGATTTATCACACAATGAAATTTCGAGAATAGAAAATGATACTTTTAGAGATATAAGGCATTCTTTGACAAAATTGATTTTGCATAAAGCACTGCATATGCCAACGTATCCTTACAAAACTTTTAATATACTAACGAATATAGAATATTTAGATATCAGTGCAAATAATTTAAAATATTTACCATTAGAATCATTTATTTCTTTTCAAAATATGAAATACTTAAACCTAAATTACAACAATATAAAAGAGCTGCATGCAGGGTTCATAAATGACATAAACAATCCAAACATTGAACAAGTGAAAATTGCATTCAATAAAATTGTTACCTTAAATTCTCATACATTTCAGAATTTTCAAAATTTATTATACTTAGAACTGAATGATAATCACATAGAAATAATTAAAAAGTCAGCTTTCTACGATTTGGACACAATACTAAATATACAATTAGAAGGAAATTTGATAGAAGAAATAGAGAATGAAGCGTTTCAAAATCTTCCTAATATTCAATCAATAAATCTTGCTTACAATAAACTAAACTGTTTGAACTTAGAAGCATTTAACCAAGTAGGTAGGTTATCAACTTTAAGAATTGATGTAAATCATAATAACATACAAAACTTAACAGCAGATTATACAATCATCCATACATCTAATAACATAAAAAGTATAAATTTTAGTTACAATAATATTTCAATCATAAACAGCAATTATTTTGAACCAATAAGAATGTCAGTTGTTTCTCTAGATTTAAGTCAAAATAAAATTGAAAATCTTACTGATTATGCTTTTGTTAATATGGCTAATCTACAAGTACTTTTTATTTCAACCAATTTAATAATTACGATAAATGAGGATGAGTTTAAAGGGGTAACAGCTTTGCAAATTTTAGATTTATCTTACAATAATATAATTTCCTTTCCAAAAAAATTATTTGAGGAGCAAACAAAACTCAGAATCTTATTAGCTTCACACAATAATTTAGGATATTTACCCAGTGAAATTTTTGAGAATACCAAATTAGAACAATTAGATTTGTCTTTTAATAATTTTGAGGAATTTCCTCAGGAATCTCTAATTACAAATAAGGATACTTTGCAATATCTGGACCTTTCAGGAAATCAAATAATATTTTTAAATTTCAGCAATTTCATATTCTTTCAAAATTTAAAACATCTTAGTTTATCACATAATGGACTTTTTATACCAAGTTCGAAGAAGACGTTTATATTCCAAAATTAGTAAGTATGGAATTAAAATTATCTTTAATACTTAAGCAATTAATAGTTTAAAGTACAGAAATTTTCTAATTTATGTTACTAATTACTTTTTATGAGAGTTTTTATCAATTTTTAATTCCCATTTCATAGATTAAGTATAGAATTTATTTGTAAAATAAACAAAATTTTAAATTAAAAATTAAATAAAGTACTTGTTTCATGCTTAATTGAAATTTTTCCCTATGTTGTTAACTGGCTTTAATATTATATTGTTAGAATTTTGCTTGATTTCGATATAGCATTAATTACAATAGAATAAGAGTTAGAAATTTATTAATAATTTATAAAGTAAAATATTAGAAGCAGATTATTTCCAAAATTATATATCATTAATACATAAAATTATTTTCAGGGTTTATCATACATGCATGTTTACAGATGAGCAGTATCTACTAATAATTAGTAATAATTATTTATTATCGTTTCCACTTAGTAGTTTAAGCAGGAATAATATATAATAGAACTGAGTAGCCTGTCTAGAGATCTTCATTAGAACATTTATAATGTTTTGTTACAAAGACTGTGGACACAGCACTCTGTCAGAGAATCTTTTTTTGATAACCTAGTCCATATATATTTATTCATAATTCATATAAAGGACAACCATGTTTCTCCAAATCAAAAGCATTAACTAAAATTAAATCCCAGATGTCCAATATGATAGATGTTTCATATATATTTGTATTAAGCACATCAAATTATATAGTCATATTTACAGATTACTATCTTAACATTAAATAAAACTTGCAGCTAACAGTGTGAATAAAATGAAGGTAGTTTTTTATGACAATAAAAAGCTCATTTAAAATTAGAAATAACTTTTTTAAATAATTTCTTAAGCAAGACACATCATTTAACAAATAAAGCATGAACAATATACATTTGAATTACAGAAGGGAAAGTATTTTGTAGAGATAAAATCATCAAGTGTAATGGTTTAAAATTATATCAGTGACACTTCTCATAGTCTACATTTCGCTTAAGCTCTTTAATAATATAAACAGCTTTGATAAAATTTCTAACTTTGTACAGTAATATATTCTTTTTTTCTAGATATATTTGGATTTGTCATACAATCCAATAGAAGATTTTCCAGAATGGTTAGCAAAGCAACTTCCAAGAAGCTTGGAGATACTCAATTTGGCAAATACAACATTAACAGAAATACCAGCTTTACAGGCCAATAACATTTTATTACTTAATATGAGTTCAAACAGAATTCAAACAATTAAGTCAGAGGCATTTGAGCAGTTAGAAAAAATACATACTTTAGATTTATCAAATAATCTTTTAATGACAACTTACAGTAACATTTGGTCTAACTTGCAAGAACTAAGATCACTTTTTTTGCAAAAGAATCCAATACAAATTTTATCAAATACAAGCTTTATCAATATGCAGAGATTGCAAGAGCTTTCGATAACAGATTTAGAAGTACAGGATATTCAGAAAGATGTATTTCACCCTTTAACGGCTTTAAGAAAGTTAGAAATGGATACTTTTCCTCACAAGGATATTAACTTATCAGAAATGTTAAAAAAAAGTCAAGGCATAAAAGAAGTTCATTTACACGTTCAAGAAAATGAATTAGAAAACTTATTTAATGACAATTTACCCAAATCTTTAAAGAAAATTATTTTAGAAGGAGAAAATTTGAAACATATAGATGAATCAATATTTGTAAATATTCTGAGTCATGATTTTCAACTAGATATTCAAAACTCAAATATAACAAAACTTTCTGAAAACCTATTTAGAAACATGAATCAAGTCAAGAATTTTACAGCAATTTTTATGAATAACCGATTGAAAACAATCGAAAGAATTTCAAATGAAAAAGAGGTAATTTTCTATTTCATATAATTTTATAAGCAATATAGAAATTTCAAACACATAGTAATGATTAGATTAACTACCTGAATTGCAAAATAAATTCTTTCAGTTACAATGAGAATAACACTGTTTTAAAACAATAATATAAAAATGTTCTTTCAGTGACTATTTGAGAGAGTATAAAACAAGAGCATATAAACTAATATAAAAAATATGACTCTTTAAATATATTAAAACTTCAGTTTGCATTTTTTCTAAATACCTTGCACAATCTTAAGACTAAAATCAAAGAGATGTTTTGTAGGAAACTACTAAGCTGCAAAGACTGATACTGCATAGCGATTACAAAATAATGTGTGGCTTAGAAGTTTATATTAGTTACACAACATGTATTTTTTATTTGGCACAATTGATTTATTTATTTACTTTGTTAACCAATTGAAAGATAACATAAGTAAGGTATACATATAAAATCAAATTTTATTTAACAGTAATTAAAATAACAATTATGGTGTAAAAGTTCTGAACAAAACTTTAAGAATTTAAAATTATTTAAAATATAACTTAGAAACTATCAACTATAAGTATTTTGTTTTTAAAAATTCTTCATCATGTTAAACTCCTATTAAAACAGCATTAGAGTAATTTACGATTCAACTCAGGGATAGCAAATATTTAGGGTTTGGCTGCAATTTTTATTGTTTTTTTTAAAATATTTTTCTATACCATTTTGTTTTTTTCTTAGTCTGTTTTTTTTCCCTATATGTCTAATTAGATATTACAAGTAATAGGAGTATATTTACTGAACGCTGATTAAATAAATGAAGATAAATGGGCTAGCAATTATTGAGAGTTAATTGATTCAGAAATTAGCATTAGAAATCAGCATTTTAGAATGCAGAGATACTTTAGCATTATAGACTACACGTTTCAAAGGATTTATGTCAAAAACTAGATAAATAAGTTTGGTCTTTAATAAGTAATTTAATAAATAACAATAAAATACGGAAATCTAACAACTTTTGTTTGGCTCTTTCGTTGTATAACTTTCTTAGTTATAAGCTTTAGTGTCCAACCTTTTATTTAATCATTTAAAAAAGACAATTGTATTAAAAATCTCTTTTAAGAATTTGATAGAATAGAAAGAGATGATAAATTATAAAAGTGTATGAAATGACAGCATAATTAATGAATCAATTATGAACTTGCATCATGCAATTATGATATACATTTTCCTGAGATGCAATTTACAAAATAAGGAAACTCTTGAATATATTTCAATTTGATCACTCAAGTGAAATTTACTTCAGTAAACCAAAAAATCACAAGACGGATAAACAACATTATATATATATATATATATATATATATATATATATATACAGAGAGAGAGACTGACAGATATTATGACCAAATACATATGAGCAGTTTTGTGGATACTTATATAGAAGCTTATTTATTTATATAAAGAATTAAACAAATAGTTTTCCAAAGAAAATATGGGGAATTTGATACAAATATTATGACATTATAAATAAAGCATAAGATACTAAAGTAACTATGCTGATAGAATAATAATTTTTATAATCAGAAAATAAAATATTACAACCACCATTACCAAAGAATAATATGATGAAAGACCTACATGATGTGCAAGCAAAATGAGCTTATTAATGTGATTTGTTGGTTTATCATTCTGCAGTCACTTTTTATACATGAAGGCTTTTGATACAAGAAGAAAACAGGACTTACAGTTATAATAGTATAAAAACTGAAAATATTCATGTTTAACAGGAAATTCATTTTTATGTTATGGAAGTTGGGAAGTAAGATGGTAGAAATCCAATATGATATAAAATATGAGCTGGTCTCGCTTCAGTGATAGAATCAAGTTCTGCTTTAAGTGATAGGAACAGAAGGTATTTGAAATCGGCTATTTCAAATAAGATATTTTGGTGATCTTTTGTATCTTTAATTAATACATTTTGGGATATATAATATGTAGTTGAAAATCTGAGCTTTATCAATAATGATAACAAATGTGGCCTATTTTTTATAAAGAGTCTTTCCAATATTTAAAAGATATACAATGGCCTAAACTGTTAGACTCTGTAGTATGTGATATTAGATGAAAAATGTAGTTTATGTACAGCATTTTACAGGCAAATCTAGAATGTGGAGCAAATATTCATGCATATATATTACAGAGTAATTCAAACGAATATTATTAAACTATGTATGTAATTGTATGCATGAAATATTTAAAATAAAGTTAGGAGTTCAGGAACAAGAAATTTCCCTTTTCCTTCACATTATTAATTAAATTGATGCAATATATTCTCATTACATTACAAAAACACACTAATATAAATTTCATGTTATTTAATGCTCAGAACAAAGCATAAAATTGAATTAGATGTAGTAATTTATAAAATGTTAAATTCTTATTTTTAACATAAGTTTATTATATTTATTTTATGAAAAATTAATTTAACTAATCACGACTTTTTGGAAAAAAATGATGTTTATGATTATTTTTCTGAAGAAATGATTTGCAAAGTGATTTATATTACTTTCTGTTGAATTCTAAAATCAATAATTTAAAATCAGCAATAGTAATACAAAATCAAACAAACTGATATTTTCATTATACATAAAATTTAATAAAATAACTTGAAACATTTTTAAGGGACTTTTGTGGAGTGAATATTGCTGAGAAATAACCAACTCATTTTGAGTAGGTGCAAGATTTACAGATCGGTAAAAAATAAATTTCAACACACCTTTTTTTTTATAACTTATAGTCAAAGTTTTTCTTCCTCTCTTTCCCACTCAAATAAATCTTTCTCCCCTAACACATACAATGAATTACACGAATATATATTTGAGTTGTAAATAAATGTTTACAATTAACAATTTCAATTAACCAAATTTTTTTAAACTAATAATGAGGTAAAAATTTAATTTCACTTTTTTAATAAACAGAAGTTTATGACTTGATTCAGAATATTTAAAATATACTATGATATAGTTATAGCATCTGTAAATTTGATATAAATTTTTTCTTGACTTTATGCTAGAAAATTCCCTTTATAATGTTAAATTATTCATTGAAAATTTTCTCTTAATTTAAACATATAACATTTGAAAAGGAGTTGTAAATTTTTGGGTAAAAGAACATATTAGTAACAAAACATATTCAATCTTAAATGGAAATATAAACTAATAAACACTTTACCAAAAAAATCAGGAAAAAAATTTAATTATTGACTTATAGTTTTCAAATCAAACATGATACAATTATAGGATTTTAATTCTTTGATATTAGAGGATTTTAGTTTTTTTTTAAATTTATGCTAATTTGAAATGTTACTTTTGTGATCTTTAAAAAATGCAAATTACATTTAAATCACTTAATACAATAAAAATTTTACATTTCAAAAGAAAGCAAACTCTAAATTTCAAAAATTAAACTAACTGAATTTAAAAATTTCAGCTAAGATTACAAAAGTTTTGAAAATGTATTAAATTAATGATAAAATATTTACAATTCAGTTACAATAATAAAGTATTATGTAACAAAAATACTTAATATTTATCTTAAAAATTGAAATTTTTTTTTATTACATATTACTTTGTTATTGAAATTTTTATATAAATTTTCATAATTAAAATACCTTTTAATTTTTACATTTGAAAAATAATTTTGATTAAGTCTGAAGCACCAATTTCATAAAAACTCCAGTTAAATGAAGTAACTGAGTTATAAATAATTTTTCATTTTACTATTCCTTAATCCCAGATAATATATCTGCAAATTAGCAACCTTTAATCTGTCTTTGTGATTATAAATATATCTAATTTATAAGCATTTATTTTATAAATTATTTCAGTCATCTTATACAAGACTTCTACTAATTAAAATCAATTATTCTTGCAGATTCCAAGCAAATATTTAAGGAGTGTAAAGTTATCAGAAAATCAACTACACTGTGACTGTGAATTATCTTGGATATGGGAATGGATGAAAGAATATGAATATCAAAATAAATGTGATGAACACTCCTGTGACGATGATTATTTACAGGATTTACGTGATTCGAAATGTGCAAATGTGAATAACAAATCCATAATCGATGTATTTAAAACAGAATTGGATTGTTTTTCAAATGGTTCTTCAAGTTGTTTATCACAATCAACATTCTTTATAATTTTATGGATTGGCTTGATTTATGTTTACATAAATGAATTTAAAGTTTAAAAAGAAAACTTTATTCACTTGATAAAGTAAAAATGTTATAGCTGAGCACTTTGACATAAAATAATGCATGCAATATATATATATATATATATATATATATTCTCATAAATATATATTTATTGATTAAAAGCTAGAGAACTTCTTCAATATGTATAGAATGCAATAACGCAAAATATATTTGTATATGAAGTAGAATTTTGTGCGGAAGCAGATACTGCTTTCCCTATATGTTCAAAAAGCAAAATGTATTAAAAGTATCATTCTTTTAAATATACATGTGTGGGAACATTATATATTTCTATATTTCTATTAAAGCAAATATATTTAAGACATTTAACCAACTACAGGGAGTCATGAAAAATTCGAAAAGGATTCATAGTCAAGTAAAATATAGTATTAATAAAATAAAAAGACAACACTATAAAAAGTTATGATTAATGAATAAAAAAACAGAAATAATTAAATAAAGAATCTAGGAGAAAAGAACAAACCTTTTGTGATAACACAGTTTGTTGTTTGAGATAAAAACCTAAAGCTTTATTTAAGCCACCAGCTGAACTTAAGGTTTTCCCATGTTTCTGAAAAGAAATAGTGTAATAAAATATCATTTAATGAACAACTGAAAGTGAAATAATTAAAATTAAAAAAATAATTTAACAAAAATATTTTTCAGAAGAAATATACATTTTTTAAAATGTAGTTGGTTATTAATAACTTTAAAGTTTTGTATTTCGAACAAAACAATGAAACAATTCTATTATTACTGTATGTGTGTGTGTGTATATATATATATATATATATATATATATATATATATATATATATATATTTTCATAAAAACTTTATCCAATATCAATATTTATAAATAAAATTTTATAACTAAGTACTATGGAGCATTAGTGTTGTAATGAAAAAGCATAATAAAATATATATTATCTTAATCTACATTAATATACCATGCTCTTCACTTGGAGAAATATTTTTTCTGAGCTACATATTAAATCTAAGAATGTCTTCAAAATTTTTTTTTACATTTTTTTAGTTCCTCATGATATTCTATAGTAATTTTTTAATAATAGTTTCTTACCCAGAATAAATTTTGCACCATAAAACCTTCAACTATGAACTTAGAGTAACATCAACTTAGAAATCATATAAAAAATGACATAATAGTTAAACTTTCACAGAAGGGCAAATAAAAATTATTTCATTCTGTTAGCTTCAGGATAACATTTTTCATTTGTTTTTATATATTAACTACCATCGTCTAGTAAAAGGAGTTTTATTACAGTACTCCATTAGGAAAATATTAAAAATTGAAATACTTTCATACTAAAGTAGCTTTGCATTAAAGAAAAAAATAAGAAAAATTATTTAGTTTTATTAATGTTGATATACTTTAAAACAATAATAAATGAGTAAAGAAAAGGTATAATTTTTTTATGATTACTTTTTACTGTTTGTTAATGAAATTGTTAGTAATATCTCCTATAATAAACTAGCCATGTAAGCCATAATACTTACATGATTGATTTGTACTGATTCATTAGTAGTTTTCTGTTACTAAAAAGTTTAAAAAATTGGAAGTAAATTTTTTAGTTAATAAAAGGGGAGTTGTTGGAAACCACAACAATGAATGAAACATATTTTGAATTTATTCTTGGGAAGATCAGTCATTGACAGCTTTAAATATAGTCTAGGTTAACTTTGTATAGAAGCAAGTGCAGTAATATGCTAGATTGAGAAATGTACTCGTGGAGGATGAGAACTCCATCAATTGAATTATGAATTTAAATAGACGATGTACATATTCAATCAATTTTAAATAAAAATTATAATATGTATAAAAAGCCAATAATGAATAATATTTGCAGATACTAATATATATAGCCTAAAAAATATGTACATCCACAATGTGGAAATTGTTCATATTAAAATGGTTTTAGTAAAACAAATTCTGAAATGACAGAAAATTTTTTAGTGTTTTTGATAGGAACTCTTTCTGTAATGGATGAAATTTATTTCATACTTGCTAACATCTCAAAAAATTACAAATTGCCTTATTTTCTTATTAAATTACTTTCAAGCATTTTAATATGAAAGTGACTTGATATTAACAATGTTTTACATAATGTCTTATATATGGTATATAGTTAATTCTGGTGAAGTATAATATGGATTCCACATAACTACAAAATATACACCAGATATATCATTAATTATAATATCAAGTAAATTATGAGTTGAACTGAAAGGCAGATTGCTAACTATTTATCTATAGACCAAGCATGTAATCTTTAAAATATGGGCTCTAAGCAATATTTTCATAGAGTATTACACATAATTTCATTTGGTACCATTAATATGAACTTTTTTTAAAAAGTTCATTATTGTTAAAAAAAATATATAAATTTGATAAGTTTCAAGTGAAAGTTCGAAGATATCTTTTGGGTTAATGCATTAAATGAATTTATTGTAACATTTATATTTATATGTGTTTATTAAGACTGTTTAAATTAAAGCCTGACCATGAAATTACATTACTCATAACAAATAAAAATAAATAAAATTAAGAATTTTAACAATACACATTACTTTACATAATCCATTCACAATTAAAAAACACTCATTTTTATAGTAGAAAAACTGTCTTCCATGAGGGAAATTGTGTAGTAGGTAAATTGAAATTGTATATTAGCATAAACATATTTGACTTTTTTAAAATCATTTAAATTGTATAAAATAAAGTGTTACTTTAAAATAATTTTAAAAGATTTTTAGTATTCCCCAAGTTTTAACACTATAGATTGTGAAATTTTTTAACACAAATTTTAATTAATTTCATTTTTGCATATTATTTCTAAGCACATAAACATATATTCTAGAAATTTTCCAGCACATTTTATTTTGAATGGGTTTGATTGTTGATAAACCTCTTATAACAGAAAAATTTACTTTCATACAGATTATACATGTATATAACAATTATTTAAACAGGAAGAGAAATTCTTAATATACAGATTTATAAAATCATACAAAATTTTCTGAAAAGTGTTAAAAAAAAAAAGGTAACTGAAAGTCTTCAGATAATCAAATTCTGAAATAATCTATTTTTCTACCTTTTATAGATTAGCAAAAGATTAAAATGGCTATTGGTACATCACATGCAACAGCAACATTTATAATTATTCATGTCATTTGAATTCAATTATGCTACTTTAATAATTAAAGTAAAAGTAACCTTTCTTGTTTAAAATCAACATAGAATGAAAGGTAAAATGCTTCAAGAAGCTTATTTTTAGAAACTAAGATCATAATATAAATTTAGATTAAGATATCAATATTTTACAAAATGAAGCAAAAGCATATTCTTTTATAATAATATATAGTAATTGATCAATGACTTTAAATGGTAACACAACTGACGTGCTAAATTATTTAATATCAAATGCTTAAATAGAAATGACAAACAGCTCCCTGTTTATAAAAATCTGATCAATTAAAACAGTAGTTCAATGTGTGTGTGTGTGTGTGTATATATATATATATATATATATATATATATATATATATATATATATATATATATATATATATATATATATATATATTAACAAACACTGTTCTAAAATTAAAACTGACAGTTGAGATAAAGAATGCCTTTACAATAAATGCAAGCAAGATTTATGAATGCCGAAAACATCTCGAAAAATTCTGTATGTTATAAAGTTGAGGACTGCTCAATTGCAGAATATGCTGAGTCAAAAAATATCAGATTAAAAAGCGCCTATAATGTCAAGACTAACGTATACATGGCTTAACATTAGAAATGAGCTCTTCAGAACAGATGATTTTGTGTTAAATATCAGTCAACGTTAAACAAAGATATGAATCAAGTATATTTTCATTCAATATACATATCAGTTGAGAAGGTGGTAACTTTGTAACCCACAAATATAGAATACTATCCATAAAGTCTTCCAATGAGACAGCAAACATCACTAACTTTTAAGATTAAAGTTTTCAGATGGTAGAATATCTCCTATGTAGTATCACAGAATGAAATGAGTTACTTAAAAAGTGATTGCCACTAAAATTTTCCTGAAAGAGTTCTGTATAGAACACCTTAATTTTAGAGTTCAGTAAAAATATAGTAAAACTATGTCAAAAAATTAAATTGTTTTCCGTTCAATGGTCATTTTTGACACACATTAATACGTTTAATTAGGACTAATTACAGATCAACACCTACAAATCAAAGTGATCCTAAAACACTATAATCATCGAAACTAGAGGTTTTGTTTTGTTTGTCACTCAACGAGGTACAGAAGAATCACACACGATGTCTAATTAGGTCAGGACCTACACATTATACTGTATTGCCAACCATAACAAACATACCAGTGGGGTTCGAACCCAGAAAATGTTGAACCTAAGTTCTAACCATTCGGCACCCAGGTCAACAGTAAAGAAAACTGACCTAAGTTGTGAAATATTTCTACATTGAGGCAAGGAAAAGTTAGATGTTCTTGAAAACAAATCACATTACTATCAAATTTTAATATTAGAAACTGATTCAAGCACACATTTCTTGAAAATCACTTAATGAAAGAATATTGTTGCATAGAATAATTGGGAAACTTGTAATGCAAAGTTTTTTTTAACACTTAGTACTCTTTAACATAGGTGACAACTAATTTACATATTGAGCAACTTGTACTTTTATACTATAATAGAAAATTCTGAAAAACCATACCCATAAATAAATGAATTTTTTACAACAGAAAAGCATATGAAATTAAACTCAAAAATTTCGACACCACTTGTGCGGGATTCGAACCTTGGATGATTCCATGGAAATTCGATGCCACAACCACTGCGCCGCAGCGACCACAACAGCAAAACGTTTTAAACGGCAATATGTATAATGAAAATTATTGAAGAAGTGAAAGTAAAGATTTGGTTTTAAACATTTTTGTTTATGATATGAGAAATACTTTTTATACCTTTTAAAAATTAAATAATAATTAATGAAGGAGTTATGATTTCTCTTATGCATTTTGAGATTTTAAGCATTTAATATAAATTTGTTATGTTAATCTTAATTTTTAAGACTTACTGCATGTTCATAATTACATTCAACTTAATTTAATATTTTTGTAATTTTGAAATGCATTCATCATTTAAATATTGCATTGACAGAGCTACCAATTTTTAAGCATAATTGATACAATATTAATATTTTTATAATGGGTGTTAAAAATAATACATAGTCTTAACAATTATTACTTCCCTTCTGTCTTAAAACAAGTAAACATAATATTACAGATATATTAAGATAAATTGCTTTTTAAATAAAACCAATCAAATATAAATTTATTGCAATGTCATAATTATAAAAAAAGGGAGTAATAATAATAAAAGGGGAGACAGTTTTTGTAGATCACAGACTTAAAACTCACATTTGGCAACATCAGGTGTGTCTCTTTTGACCAGGATTAAAAGACATATCTGAAGTGCACCAACTAAAATACAAAACAAGTCGCTCCTGATCATTTATTGATTTGTGCAAGATTACATAGGTTTAACCTTTCTGAAAGTCCTCTTGTTTAATTTTTGGAAGATTCATAGACTTGTGAACTTAAACAAGGCTATATTATGAGAAAATAAGACAGTAAACGTTTCATCGTAAGTACTTTCTGTTTTTTTTATAAAACAATTATGTACAGCTATTTATGGTTCTGCACATAAATATTGTTTGATATTATCATCAACATCAAAATTTTCATTAATATAACCTACTTTAAAAGGATTCTTGACAAATATTAAGATTTTTTTAAGTTTAAATCTAAAATTTTTACCAAATCTTTATCTTTTGCAATTGAACTGCAATCTGCATATAAAATGTTTCAATTTTTAACTCAATGATAACATTTCAAATTTTCAAAAATTTACTTTTCTTTTACTAATTCAAACCATAACATCATGATATAATATTAGGCTACATCTAGTAACACATTCCAAAAGTAACAGCTTATGAAATTGTGATTTTATACAGGTTCTACTGCAATACACAGAAAAATTTTAAATTCTCTATAAAAACTACTTATTTAACAGATTTTAGTTGCTTTATCAAATTTGAATGTAGTAAAAAATAAGTTGACCACTGAACTAAATTTAATAATTTATTGTGATGACATGATGATAAAGCTATTTTTAAACTAATAATAAGTATATTGGAATTTAAAAGCAATATAGACATATAAATATAATTAATAAAATATCTTTTTAATATTTTAATTTGTAAAGTGACATGTATATGGACATAATAATTTCTATGAAAAGATTTTGCTGGTAACAATTTAGCCATACAAATAGTTGCTGCAATTATATCTATGCTTAAAACTGTTCTGAAAATTCCTTTTGAAATATAAAAATATAAATAGGTAAAGTTTTATAAGGATTAGCATTCAACTAATTAATATATATTGTTGCATTAAAACTGTTTAGATAAAAGGGAAAGCGATTTACAATTACGTTAAAGCTACAGATTGTGCGAACAATATCAGAAAAAGAGTTTTGTATAGCAAATAAAAATTTGCTTTTAACAGCATTTTTCTGGTAACTCAAAAATCATTCCTATATATGTTTAAATTTCAAATATCAGTTGATAAGGTGAAATTTCTATTTAAAATACTTTTGATGTGATACACACCTAAGTGGTGATAAAATACACTTTGATATGTGAGAAAATGTATCTGAAGAAAGGATAATACTATTGCATATTTAACATTAACAGAAAATTTAAAGGTTGAAAGAGTTTATGAAAATTCTATTCTGATTGAAATTGGACTTAAAATACATAGTTAAAAACATACTATATAATCATTCAGTCAAAAAAATCTTAAATTTTTTTTAAAAAAGATCATTTTATAGTTAGATCACATTAGAAAACTTTTGAAATGCTTGCCATTTGCAGTATTGCACATCTATAGCAGGTATAAACATAAGCCTGAAAACTCCTGCATTGTCCTATGTAATTTAACTATTCATACTTAAAATTTTATTTAAATACATAACCTTTACTACAAAATAAACATTAATTTAAATTGCAATATTGATATTAAGAATTTATTGACATTTTACAACAAAAAATGGATTAGATAAAATAGCAAGAAAAACATAAGTAGTTAAGAGACAAATTTTTGACTTTAGTTAAATTCATATTTTATTAAAAAAGAATGTCATTCCTTTTCACAGGGATTCGTAAAAAAAAATAAAATTCAAAGGAATGAATTCAATTCAAAGTAATAAAAACAAAGCCTTCTAATGATGATAAATGGGGATAGTACACGAAACATGGAACAAATTTTTGCATATGATATTTAGGTAAATAATTTAATGTAATCTTTCTCTAGTTAAATGGATTTACATAAATGTTTTTTAAGAACTTAGAATTATTTTCTTTTCTTTACATGTTTCAAATGAGGCAAATATGTGGTATCTTCAGAAGCAAAATAAAAGTATTACATAAGTTACTCGTAGATCAACATATGACAGTATTCATATATATGTTCATTTACCTTTATAATTTTCTTATTTGTGTTAAAAGGAAAAATTACAAAAAGAAAAATTATGAAATAGATCATATTCATTAACTATAAATAAAAATGCAATATTTTTATTGATAATGTATGTATGTCATAGAAGAAAAAATTTAAATATCACCTGTTCTTCCAACATCCATTGATATGTTGAACTTTTGTTCATCAGAACCTGAAGAAAATCTTCATCTTTTTCAAAATTTATTTCTTTACAGTAATAATCATAAATCAAAGACATATTACAATGCTCACAAGCTTTAAAGCACATTAATCCCATCAAGATGCATAAATCAAAGATCTAAAATGTAAATAAAAATAAAACAATTAAAAATAGTATGCATAAAAAAATTAAATTTTTACATTAAAATTTAATCTTAATACGATATACAATTAAGTATATTGAGTTGAAATTTAAGGTGTCAGGGCATCTGCTAGAAAAATGAATATAAAAATCAACACAGGTACATTTTTAGGCTTTTAAATGCTTTCGTGATAGTTAAATGCATATTACAAAATGCTTCAAGATGAAAAGTCAATGCCCAAATAAATCATTATTCAATATAACAAAGCAAATGTACAGGATTTGTTCACATATGAATTAACATGGATGTTTAAAAATATTCTAGGTAACTTTTCCTTTGATGTGAATATATGATGGAAAAGAAAATACCATTTACTAAAGAAATACATAACACTATGTGAAAAATCTGTCTTATAATATTATATATACTCAAGACTTGAATGTCAGTGAACAAGTAAAAAAAATCATTAATAGCTTCCTATCATCTTAGAACATCTAAACTCCTTTTTACTCAGCATAAAGATTATTTATTATTCAATTCACAATAAATTTGCTTTGAGATCCTTTTCGATAAAATCCTCTAGAAATTAAAAAAATCACTAATATATTTCAACAAATTTTTTAATATTGCATTTTGATGATATTGGATAAAATAAGATTGTTTACAATGAGGGACTATATAATTGAGAATCTGAAAATTCTTATATTTAGGATTTTTTCAAATAATTCTTAAAAACATATTTAAATTTTTATAAAAAATATTGAGAAACAAAACTTTTAGTAAAAAAGAAATTAAAGATCTTTTATAAAAAAAAATAAATGAAAAACTAACAAAATCTCCAAAATGGATATACAAGACTAGCATTTTGTTAAATATGTAAAACTAAAATAGTAAGAATGTTTACATTTGCTATTTAAAAACATGAGACAAATTCTATGCAGGCAAAAAAACATCTGAAATTCATTTTTAAGAATTGAGGCCAAGCAACTTAGAACTTAAAATTCTAATATTGCAAGAAAAACTAGTTAAATGAATGATTGGATGTTAAATAATTCACATTCTCTGATTAGGATAATTATAGGTGCAATTTTTGAAGCATCAAATAAACTATATCATTATAAATATATTTTTGTGATAAACAGACAAATTTCTGTTATAAACATGCTCCCTCGTTTTGAAAATATAAATTTATTTTGCGTTGTTTTAAAAGTAATTTCATTTCTTTATTTTATGAAAATGAAAGATGATTTAATATATAGAATAAATATTTTATTGAATATTATATTGTCCTTTCTGGTTCAATATCTTTTGCTATCTTTGGCAGTAGCACAATTCCAAGTAAATAAAATACTGGGATTTTGCTGGAAAAACTCATTTAGTTCATTTTTGACCCCTCATTTGAAAGAAAGGTTTAATCATATAAAATGTTTGTAGATCAGAAAAAACAAAAAGTTAGAAGGTGCAAGATCTAGAGAATATGGTGCGTATGACAGTATATTCCATCCAAGCTGTAGAAACTTAAGGTGAGTCAACAAACTTGAATGAGGTTGTGCCTGACTTTGGTGAAACATAGCTCTTCTATTGATCAATTTTGGTTCCTTCTGTTTAAGTGAATCATACAATTTTATCAGCTAGAGACAGAATACTTTAGAAATAATCACTGTGTTGTCCGGTAGAATCAAACTAAGCAATTTTTTTGAAATCTCACCAAACAGACAACATAAACTTGTTGGTAAATAAAGGATATCCAAGTGCTTTGAGTCAGTTTATCTCATTTTATGATATTTTGAATTTAATTTTGTTGTTAGACAACCCATTAGTAGTCTTTAGGAATAATACGTTTCAAAAATGGATAATCTTCAGACTTAAGAAGTAAATTTGAGTCATCAATTTGATGACAAAATTTTCTGTTTATAAGAACATGAAGAAACCATATTTCAAACTTCGAGATAAGCGTTTCAAATGATCATAGATGGTCAGATTTGATAAATCTCAGCGATTTCATGAGTTGTTATTCTTCCGTTTTCATAAATCAATGCCTTCATTGAGTCATCAGATTCAACATGCCATTTAGAATATGGTTCATCTTCAAAATCAAAAGTGTTGGATCGAAATTTTGTAGAACAGTTTTGGCAGTGGCATTCAACCTATTATATTCATATAACTGACAATAAAACAATTACATTATAAATTGATAGATATTTGGAATAACTTCATTAATGTATGAATGTAGATAGCGGAATTGATCATGTAGAAAATTATGTGAAAAATCTGGTATGAATAAAAGTGGTCATATTAATAGAAACGACTTATAAAAAATTTAGAAGGTTTTTCAAAAATAATACAACATTCACTTTGCAACAAGTATTACATTTTCAAGAAAAACAAAGTTGATATTAATGCACTCCTGCTGACTTATGAGACTTATGAGATGACTTATGAGAAGCGTTTGAATAAAAGTGAGGTCCACGGAGTAAGTTCAATTTTGCAGGAAATAAAAGTATGCCTACCTAGAAAATGAAATCATTTAATATTTTTTTTAAAAAAAATTTGATCTTTCTTAAGTAAAACCCTAACATATAGGGTAAAATATGAAAGAATAAAATGGAGGAATTGTTAGGCTTTTAACTATTACCCTAAATATTATTTGTAAAAAATATACTTCATAAAAAACCAAATAGTTCTATATATCAAATCTTTACAGAAACTCTGGAAATTGATCTTCTAAAAAAAGATGAAAGAATAATATGCAAATTGAAATTAATTTCATAATTATCGAAAGACTGCACTTGCCATTAACTAAGGATATATGAATTTTTTTTTTCTTGTGAAAGAAGAAAACTTTGTGATGTCAAAATGAGAAACATATTTTAAAGATTTTACATATATATTTAATGCAACTTTTCATTTGCTCCATTAAATAATATTTTAGTAGTCAAAACTTGTTACAATATATAATTTTTATATCAACTAAATAATTCTGATATTTGGTGCATAATATTTATTTTTTAATGGATAAACATATATTAGTGTGAAAGTTTATAATTAAAATGTTCGCTCTTTCTATTTCTTTGGATTTAACATATTATGATTGCTTTGAATGGCATACATTTATGATGCTGTATCATATAAAAGCTTTTTTAAAATATTTTTCTCTAATTCTGCTAACGACTTTAAGTATTGATTTGTAGTTCCCTCTTCTTGTGATATTTGATACTTTGAATTACTGTGCTATGCAGTGAATATTTTTCCCTTGCTATTTGAGAATTTTGTTTTAGTCTTTGCTATTTGTATACACATGAGCAGATTGCCAATCTGCTGATATCTGTATGCTTGAACAGTTAAAAATGGCTAGTTTTCTAATAAAATTAAAATATACTTTAAAACGGAAAATTGAATCTAGCTGTGAAATGTTGATAATACACCCTTTTTGTCTTGTCCAATCTAGTGGCATAGTTAAAGTTTGATCCAAATTTTTCAAATGTTGCAAACAGCTTCAAAGAAAGCATGAACTCCATATAGTCTTCAAGCATTGTTTCATTTGAAGTTGAGTCCTGTTTTTGACAACTGTATCTAGGCTACAAGGAAAATAAGTGCAGAGATAAAGCAGAAGCTCTTTCCTTCTAGTTTTTTTTTAAAGATTTTTAAACAAGTTTGTGTTATGGGCTTCAGAGCCAAAACCATTATGTTCCACAGCTAAATTTTTTGAAAATTTATTGCAGTTTAGATCTAATTTTCTCTCTAAATTGGGAAATTACCCCTTAATTTCAGTAAAGTATATGTTTTTTAAACTTAGAATGTTTTCCTTATAACCTGACAAGCTATATTAAGAGTAATTTTTGAGGCCATAACTATTTCTCAAACCCTTTTTTTTCTAATACACAATTAAAAAATATGTAATTCTTGTCACCTTATAATTATCTGCAGCTTTTTGTTTATATCTATTCTTTGATATTCTGTTTTGGTATTTCTTATTCTGTTTTAGAATTAAATGTAAAATTGTTCTTGTCATTAAACAATGTCTCCTGTCTTTTAGTGAAAAAAAAATAACGAATACAACTAGTCTATATCCTGAAGAAACATCTTCCATTGTTTAGGCATAATATTTGCTTTTCCCATAAAATATTAAATATCTTTTACTTTACATTATTTGTCCCTCGCATATTCACATCAATAAATGATTACAAAAATCATGCCATAATCAATTTCTTGCACTGAAATTATTTGCAACACAGAAAGCATTTATAAACAGGATAAAAATGAGGTTTTCTAAAATGATTATTTAATGAAAATTTAATGCAATCCAACAATGTCTAAAAAAAGAATATAGCATAATAATGGTATCAAATAGTCAAGAAATTATTTCTAACATGTTGACTATGAACTATTTCAAAAACTTTCCGCAGCAAAGGTTTAGAATATTAGTTATACAAATCAAATATTTAATAAAAGGAACAATGCATATCCTTTTTAGTTGCATGATGAAATATATTATAACAATGTAAGTATACTTAATTATTTGAGGTGACTAAATAAAAACTTTTTCTCATAAAAACTTTGAGAATTAAGAATACAAAAAACTTACATAGCTATAACTCAAACATATATCTCAAAAATTTTCTAAGTATAACACTAAATTCATTTTCACTAATTACAACAAGAAATGGATTTGTAAAAATATTTCTCATGACACATTTGTTAAAAAAAAAAGTATTGATTTCTCTTTCTATATATATAATTATTATTTGGGTTTAAATGATTTATTTCCATGAACAGTTTTCACAGCCATTTGTGATACGTTTCTAAAACTGCGAAAATATATAAAAAGTAAACCTTTGGGTAAATTACTGAAATTAAGAGAATAAAACTAATTATTATAGTTCATTACAAACTTTTCACACACAAATTTATGTAGGAGCTAGTCATATAACAGCCAAGAAACTTGTGGCAATTGTATATAGACCATTGTGGGAACAGTAACGGTTTAAAAGAGTAACTCATCACCCCATGGAGAATTTGTAATAAACAAATTGCAATCACTCTTGTTTTTCTATAAGACGGAAATAAACTTATTAATAAGAATTCGTCTAAGCAGTATTGATACATTCTAAATTCAGTAGTAACAAATAGCAAAGAATTTTCATCAGTTTGACAAATATGATGTAGAATGATAACATAAATACAATATTTCATAGAATTTTATGACTATAGTTACAGAGAATATAAAGCTTTATTATAAAATAAATTAAAATTCTTGCAAAGAAACTAACCAGAATTTATTTTATATAGTGGGTAAGCATAATTTAAAAAATACTATTACCTTTCCAGAAAAAGTATTAAACATTTGTTAAATTACTCACACTAAACATAATATGCTTAATTTATGGTATTGTGTAATTGAAATTTAGTTCTAAATTAAAATATTAATATTCTTTATAGAAACTATATGAATAGCTATAAGGATTAATACAATTACAGGTATTTTGTAAATCAAAGTTTATTATTAAACAATAAGTGAATTAGGATACTTATACAAACCTTATTTTTTTTATTGAACCATGAATTAAAACATCACAAATAATTAATGTTCTTCCAGGAACAGGATGAAGGTTGTGAAGTGCAGATATTTCCAAAGCTTTATTTACAGCACTTTTATATCGACTCAAAATAGAAATCGAAACATTCTGAATCCTAAAAAGAAAATAATTTTAATTTAATTGTTAATTTATTAAAGACTGACCAGTGATTACTTAAAGAAAATGTGATTCCTGTAATCTGAAAATTTAGGAACTATATCATACTATTTACTATAACAATATTTATGTCTGGCTGCTAACTGAAACAGGGACATTATTGTTCATCCGAAATGTAACACCATATATCACAGCAAAATTTACTTGGGTGATAACAAGAACACAAAAATTAAATGGTTGAAATTAGAGCCTCTTGTGAAGTAGACATGATGACAAAATCAGAAGTTAGTATAACCACTGCTACATAACTCAGCATGGATAAAGGAAAGAGGCTCTTTACATATCCTTGGGACATAGCAATCTAGATTATTAAAGATGAACTGAAGTAGAAATGGGTGGTGTATCTCAAGCCAGTAGTTGTTCAAGCATAGACCTCATATTTTTATTAGGCAATAGACAGAAATGACAATCATGCCAAGGACACAATTCAATTGGATAAAGAACTTTTGAGCATTTCAAGCCTAGTGTGGTCACATCTTACCCTATTGAAATATGGCTGGTGAGAAGCGTTGAAGGTATGAGACGAACATAGGCTCCAACACCTCAGAAATGTAGCTCTGGATATTTTGTATACCAGTAATGCATACTAAAGCGATGCAAGAGTGAAATTCAATACCAATTGAAACAATGATAACTGGGGCATGAACAATGTTACGATGAATAAAGCAACATTTCAGCAGTCCCTTACTAGAGTCTCCAGGATCAAATTCGACCATCAAATAGCTTAAACAAAAATAAGATTTGCCAGTAATGATAATGTTATTCCATTCCACTGTCCATATCTGTCATTCATTACATTATTGGCAGTACAAACAACTGTGAATTGGAGTCAATGGTAAATGAAGTAATATATGCTTTGGACATTGTTCAATGAGTTGCAAATCAAATTGAATAAAATCAAAGTACATCTAAAGATGCCTAACAGAGTGAATTGGTTTTGCTGTGATTTGTAATGTGACTGTGGAATTCATCACAGTCAAGCATATATGTCTGTCACTATGCAGTATGCAGGGTTGCAATGAGTTGGGTGTGTTCAGTTCCGTGAATCTAGAATACAGATCCACATCAGTTGCTTGATTATATCAAACAAAACCAATGATTTCTCTGAAGAGAATTTGCAATCAATAAGTGTTAGTATTCCTCTGTCAACCTTAGAAACTAGCTTGAAAGACATTTGATATCTTCTATAAGGCACAGTTAAACAGCTTACTTAAAAATAAAAACAAATCAAAAACATGAATAAGTAATTGCAGTACTTAAATTCATTAATTTCCCCCCATTCAATAGTGTTGCTGGTGGCACAAGTTAGAGGCATATGTGCTAAAAATTTAATGATATATATATATCTCACAGAGACAAATTTCACATGATTTAATTGGTTTTTCAAGTATGTTACCTTTAAATCCTCAACAGTGTAAATAAAAGATATTAGAATTTAAGTTGATGCAGATTTTCTATTCTAAACTAATAACTGACTTAAAATTTTTCACATTATCAACAATGAAACATAATAGTTATCTGTATAGAAAAGGATAACAAATAATTAAATATAAATCATTTATTTCTGATTTGACAGAAGGAATATTTGTGGTAACTACATAATATATGCCTAATATTGAAAAATATCAAGCATGATATAAAGCATAATTAACTAAGTAAAAAAATATTCTGAATATTTAGTTGTTCATACATCTATGTACTGCTCTCAAAATGGAAATACCTGTGAATAAAATTGACATCTTTTAATGTACTTTGTAAGCCTTAAAATATAACAGAGGTTACCAGCTTAATTTATAAATAGAAATGTACATATAGAAATTATATATATTCTGGTAGCAAGCGCTAGCTACAATGAAATGTTGAAATTCTTAGCTATTTTCAAAAGCATAAAATATCAGACCTCTCAGTTTCTCAAAGTGCCAAATTTTAGGAGCCCATCTAACTGGAGTGTGATCAAAATATCCCCACCTTAAAAATTTTAAGAGATAAATTATCTTAAGTCATAAGAGCATATACATAATACAACAAAACAAAATTGGCAAAACAATCATATTATAATGTCTTAAAAGTGAACAACTGCAGCAAAAGTGACTGCAGAGCTCAATCCATATTTGGATTCTTCAGCATCAATGATTATAGTTAGAAGGCTCGAAGAAAATATATAAAATCGCATTTACTACCAGATGATGTATTTTCACATATCTGTGTACAAGTATTTTCTGAAACAAATTTACAAAATTAATGCTGCATTGTAGCTACTTAAGTTCAAATTCGTTTAATAGAAAGCAAGTTCAAATTCCTTTCATAAGGAGCAATTTCAAATTAATTTAATAAGGAGTATACAAAGGAAATGAGAGATTAATTTTTCCTTCATTATTTAAGAAAGAAACCCATTTTGATAACCTTAAATTTTTTACAATAAAACAGTTTATATTCATGTTTATATTGAAATCATTATGGATGAGTTAGATTAATTTATTTCAAACTAGAATAACAAAATGATTTCAAATAAGATTGATAAAATGAATAAAACTTAAATTTAGTTTATACGAAGAGTTAATTTTTTCGTAATCATTAAGAAAATATTAGTCAAGACATTTTCTTTTATGTCTCAAATAAAAGATGTTGAAAACATCTTTTATGAAATTCATAAGAAAAAAAGTGCAATTTTTAAATGCTTCCATGAAGTTAAAATAATGTAAAAAAATTTGTTTCTGATTATTGAATAATCACAATGAATAATAAAATTAAATGAGCAGCCAAGATGTGATTAAATTTAATATTCCTATTTTAAGTCGCAAAATACGTTCTAAAATCATTGAAATTACTTTAAAGAATTGAAAATTGTACAGAAACATTTTTATGCAAATGTATTCATATCTTCCGGAATAGGAGAAATGCAAATACTCAATAGCAGCACATTTTATCAGAAGCTTCATTTTGTCAAATATTTTATTCAAAAACAAAGCATTCAGAAGCTGTAAATTTTTAAAAATATTCTAATAAAAATGTGCTTAAGGATTTGAAAATACTTTTTTATATTATAAATATAAAACTAATAAATACCTTTCAGAGATTTTTCGAATTTGTGTCGTTTTCCAAGGAACAGTAACATCTTTTTTTTCTGTATGAATTTCATTTTCTTTAACATTACTTTTGATTTCTTCAAGTTTATTTATAACAAGATATGCTTCATAAAATTGAAGAGGAACTTGGCGACAGTTAATAACAGCATTCTGATTAAGAGAAAATATCAAGTAGAAAATACTAAAAACCCATAATAAAACTATAAATTTGCAAATGCAGAAATTTAGTAAGCAAAATATTTGTTTGATTTTTTATGTCTGATAAAAAATTAAAATTCACATTGCAATTAATTTATACTGTGATGTAATGCATATAAGTGTATTTTTCTTAACCAGATACACAAAAATATTTAAGTTATCTTTAAAGAAATCTGTGGATCTACTATTTTTTTATTTATTCTATTTTCACTTCAAAATATAAAATTGAAGTATTAAATAAGTATTATTGCTCATATTTCTATGGATATAGAAATTTTAAGTCTTGTAATTTGTTTTTCACCGTTTTTCACCAATTTCTAAAAAAATATAAGTATGTATATTGCTCTTAGAATTTAAAGTAACATATCAATTATTCTAAATAAACTATAAAATGTCATGTTTAAATTTTTCAGGCAAAAAGACTGAAAGCAGCTTTACTTAATCAGTTTTGGAAATATTTAAAGGAAATAGCATTTTAATTTCAGTAAATTTTAATTATTGTATGTTGCAGTAGTAAAGAATATACAATTGAAACCATATTATTTTCAAATGAAAATGATAAAAAATATTGTTTTAAATACTGCTATAATATAAAACAGATGAAAAAGCAAAGTTCTAAATAAGAATTTGACTAAAAAATCAACAATTTTTATTATTTGTTAATGACCCTAAACAATTCTTAGTGAGCATTCAAAAATGAGGATTTGAGAGTCATGTACATATTGAAATATAATATGACAGATATCACGGAAAATTTGAAATATGAAATTTGCTGAATTACATGTCGAAAGCACCATTAATAACACTTTTTGATGCTTATTTTTTAACATAGTAATAAAACATGTATAGACAATCAATATTAACTTTCAATAAAAATATGTTATGCTTTCAAAATTATCTGGGGAAAAATTGAAAAGAATGGTACTGATTAAAATAGTGATTTTAGTCATCAGAAAGTGGATAGAAACACAAATGGAGAATCAAGCTTACTGTTTTTCAATTAAATCTAGGAATGTTTGTATAAGTAAATTTTATTGCAATTTCAACTATATAATAAGAGAGCAAAAAGAAGTAAATTACAATAAAAATTTTAAAAAACTATTTTTTAAAAAATTTTTTTAACTTTTTAAAATTATAATGTGCCAGATTACAAAAAATTAAAGTATTTGATCATTAAAATTTCTTGCTGTGCATCTACAAAAGATAAGAAGCATTAAATGCTAGTTTTTATAACATAGGAATGCTAAAAAATTTAATTAAAAAATTCATATATCATTAATAAGTATGGCATCAGAAGAAAAATAAACTGTTTATTGTAATATTAATTCACAAAAATGAATTGTACATTGAAACAATATTAATAAATCAATGTTATATTATTCCAGAAATAACTCTTTCATTTGTACTACTATTATAGCTGAAGTCGAACATTTATACAGGTACTCAGATATATCTTTAGGTAAGCAGTATTAAAATGTTCAAATTCTTAACTCATAGACTAGTTTATCTGCATGAAGAAATCAAATTTAGCCAATTATTCAGTCAAAATTGTATGTCAGCCAGTGCTACACAAAAGGCAAAACTGTAAGGGCGTCAAACGCATGTTTTTGTTATGTTGTAACAGTTGAATGCTGTGAATATAGTGCTATAAAATATTTTAACTATTAATAGTGCTATTAAATGAAAAATGAAATAATAGTGCAATAAAATTTGGATATTTGGTCAGAGATAACTTAGAAATTAAATGTAGTCTCACCCATATTTAGTAATATCATATGATCACATGTGGTTTGGTTTTGTCACTTAGCAGACATTTTTAACACATGAAGGATAATCAGAGTTCAAACAATATAAAGAGAATTATTAACTAATACAAATGTCCAATACTGAAGTGAGATTCAAACTTAAAAGATGTTGAATCAAAGATCAGATCAATAACCTCTTGGCTATCAGTTTCACATTTTTTATTTTTAAATTTTTTTTATCTAAATTTGTTATGTAGACTCTTTATGTTTTCATAATTATGTGCAACTTAATAATTTTAACACTTTTTAACAACACAAGTTTAAAATATTATAAACACATTTGTCAAATATATTGTAATAATAAAACTACCAATATTTAATTATCACAAGATTTATGAATATTTTAATCATCCCCAAGCCACAGAGCTCCAACAAACTAGTGAGGGGGAATGTGGTCACCCTTATAATCAAAACCCGTGGCAAACGATGCTTCACTTTGTGAAGCCATTCTTGGTCACTTAGCAATTTCATTTCCTGTTATTGCAGTGACTTAGAATCCATTGCAGGACATTTCATCCATTATTCATCAAAGCATCAATTATGCATAAGCCCCTTGCTGGATGGCATGATGGTTATTGGTTTGGATTGTTTGTGGCTCAACAATCATTTTTGCGCATGACTTGCCCTTTAAAGTGGCTTCCCAACATCAAAGCCCAAATTAGGTTTCAAAGCCACAAACTGTTGAATTGAAGGCAAGAGTGCTAACCATTTGGATAATAGTTCAGCTGTATGATGAATGAGTTAGTTTTACTGTCAACTGTTAATCAATAAATGTTACAATATTTAAATCATCCTTTTATCCCACTTTCACTCAAAGTCATTTGCACAACAACCACCATAGTAGGTACAATTTATATCTACAGCAGTAAGACTGAAGTTACGAGATCAAGTACCCAACAATTACCCTCAACCTGATCCTGATAGGTAATCATCATCAATGGTGGCCAAGGCAGCTGTCCGTAACTGTTTCAATGTATCATGTATGTTTCTAAGATGATAGTTTGGATATAAGTCAATTTTGTATCAGCAAAATAGTTGATTGGTTGAGTTTTCTGGCACAAGGTTCTAAAAAAGACAAGCTGCGCATTATCAGCACAATAAGTTGTCTGTTCATACAGCATATGACGTTAAATTACGTATTGAGATAAAATCAGGTAGAAGTTTGCCTGATGGACTCAGACGCAAATACATTTGGCAACTTTATGTATACATATACGCATTTAATGTTAGGAATGATCTGAAGTAATCGTTGCATGACAGATCTACATGAAGAAAAGCTAAATTAGAATTTTCCGAAAGCATACTGAAAAATACAATATTTAAAAATTTTATGAAAAGTAAAGTGATATTGCGTGAGGTATATATTGTAAGCAATATATTTAAACAAATAAAGACTATCAGTTAATTAGCAATGATAATCTGTTTACCTTTAGCAATACTCCCAACTTTGGCCTGCTTTCTATTTTCAACTAATAACAAATTTCGATAATTTTGGGATATCTGGGTTATTCGATGAACTATGGTAACTTTAAAATTATCTATTAGCTGGATTTTCATTAAATTACAAACAAATGAAGAAATGCATGGCATTACAAAATCAGTGAACATAACTTTTTGTAAAATGTGCAGCAGAAATTGTAGAAAAAAATTAACAGTAATAAAACTAAAAAATCAACAGTAATACAGTAATCAACAGTAATAATTTTTGTATTCAATATTTGTAGATTATTGGACATCTTATTACTTAATTATGATGAATTAATAAATTTCCCTTCTAATACTTCTAATATGTTTACCATAGCAAAAATAAATAAATAAATAATAATTTCTGATTTTTAATAAGGAACATTGTATAAGGTAAAATATTATTTATTAGTAAAAAGATGAACTATTGAATCTTTATAGGACCTAATACAATATTTAAGTGCTTAAATACACAATTTTCTATAACAGTATATTTTCAAAAGCTTAGACAAAATTTCACAAAGCTCTTCATTATTAGTAATTACAAGCAGTAAAATTAAATCTTAAAAATTTCTTAGAGACATTTCTGATAACAAAATTTTAAAGTTCTTACTTTATCTTGAAGATGATTCAAAACTTTATCGTGATATTTAGGAGAAATACCAGACAATATCAAATTCCGTAAATTTCGAAGCATAGCCATGTATGGAAGCTTGTTAGCATCTAAATATATATGACATATGATGTAGGAAAATTATTTTTAGAAATTACAAAACAATTATTTCCTCAGATAAATAACGTTAATACAGTGAATGACTAAACAACAGTTATTAAACTTTATGAATACACATGAATTTATTTTTTGATTAGATAGATATATGAAAGAAAAACTCAATATTTCTGTCACAATTCTACATAGACTAGTTGTAAAAGTCTAGTTAGAAAAACTTTTCATAATTAGACAAAAACACTGTTAAGGAGTGCAAAACTAAATAAACGGCAAAAAATAATAAACAAGTCAAATATTAGCTAATACACAATAGAAGTTAAAATATAAAGCAGGCAAATTTAAATCTAACCGATACATTGATAAGTATGTAAAACCGGTAGCCTTTCAACTTTTCTAATTTTAATATTTTCAAAACAGATGACCTCATGTTAATTTTTCGATATATAAATACATAATACCATAAGAATAGTATTAACATTAATATAAGAGCCATGGATTAAGTTTAGCATTATAATCAATGTGAAATTAATTATTTTGTTTATTATATCCAACTAATTGTTTCACATTTTACTGTTATTCTACAATTTCTTGAGTTAAGTTTTCATGCAGAAGCCAAATTTCTTATCTGCAATTGAAAATATTGGTTCATGAAAATAAAATTTTTCATACATTATATGAAAAATTTTTAATATAGATTATGAGATAAAAAATTATTTTTTTCCCTTCACAACAGATAGGTATGTACTATACATAACGTGTTTAGGAATATTTAATGTGATATTATTGTATATCAAATGTTTAATATTCAAAATATATACATAATATTTAATATTAGGTTTGCAAATTTATTGCATGAATGAATAAACATCGTAAAGATTTATTCGAAATTCAGTAGATACAATTTAGTTAAACTAATATTTATTTGTATGGAACATAAATGAATTTATAAATATGATGACGTTTGTGTATTACACTTGTTAGCAATCATTTTATTGCATTACGAAATAAAACATAAATATGACAGATAATACCAAATGAATTCTTATTGTTACAAAAATGGAAATTACAAGAATTTATTTGTCAAGTAAATTTGTATTGAGGAAGAGAAACCGATACATTGAAAAGTATGTAAAACCGGTAGAGAAAAAAATGTGAATATAATAATCAACTGGTTAGGGGAATTGAAACAACTCTTGAGAACAAATGTGTGGTAAAGGAGAAATGTAACAAGAACGCTGACACCAGACAGAAAATAGTTGGTGCCAATATTACAACTTTGTCACATGAAGAAGCACCAATATATACAAAGAAAATCATGCAGAACATTTTTAAAAACTAAGTTTATCTTGTAATATACAAGAGCCTGTGGAGAAACATATGAAGAGAATAAAAAATGCATGAATTTTTTTCAAAACAACATTTAATGAAAGATAAAAAAAAAGAAATGCAGAAATAAACAGAATAATTCAAATTATTCTGCACAACAGTAGCCAAGTCTTTATTTTATAGTGCAAAATGCTTGCTAAATTTAAGACTTTTTCAAAAAACTTTTATTTTTTAACTTATTAAATAGCAGCAACAATTTGTTTTTAAAAAATTTAACACAATAATAAGGAATCCTCTTTATCATAAAGTTACTTGTACACAATTTTTTATTTGAAAAATAAACAGGACAGATGGTTGTGCTAAAAATAAACTATGCTTAAAAATAAAGACACCCATATAAAAATTATTAGGATGTATTTCAAGGCATAAAACAGCTACAAAAATAAATAAATCTTTTTTGCTGTATTTAAAAATGAAACAATAAATTAGAGTTTTACATAATTAAAAAAAAAAGAAAACCAAAAAAAGGAACCCAAGAATGAAGACCACTTTACTAACACAAAATTTTATTCAAGTAGAAATAGTAGAATTGAAACAGTAATTCTTAATTACTTATTATTCATTGTAAAAATGAATGAAATCAATACAAAGACTCTAATTGATGAGATCAATAATTGTTGTCTTGAAAATCATGTTTAAGAAATTTCTAATTACCTAAATAATATTCTATAGTAGTATCTTCAAAAAATATCATCAGAAAAAAAATGAATTATATTATTATACTAGCGTACATTTAAATCAGTCATAAGGTTTCTATAAAAAAAATATAAGATTTTTTTAAATACTCTCAACACTATAAGCATTAATATGTTAATAAATTTAATTTTACCGATCAATGCCTCCCAGACACTAGATTTGTTTCCATTAGCAGATATCTGAGTTTCCCATGTCATAGGCTGAGGTAATTTCATTCTTTTCCCAGCAAGTTTTGAGTTCCAGATACCAGTTAAACCAGATTTTTTAAAATCATCAGGATTTTCTGGATACCTATATATATACATATATATAAAATATATTAAAGACTATATTAAAATCCAAAAATTAATAATGGTCATAAAAGGAAAATAATATTTTACTAGCATGGAAAACGATAAAATACATAAAATCGTTTTCAAAACTTTGAAAACTTCCTTACAAAATTTTCTTACTATTTTTCTTATTTTAAAAAGCTTAGAAAACTAATATTTCTATTCTTATAAATTTATTAATTTATCCTAAATTGATATGATTTATTTGTAAATTAATAAGAATTTTTAAAACTTACAGATTATGTCAGAAAATAATAAATTAAAGTTATTCAAAATATGATTGAAGAATAGAAATGTTTATCCAGTTCAGATAAGTTTCACTAACATAACAAAATACAACGACTGTAGAGTAGGTAGTAAAGTTGATCTGAGAGGAGGAAGAATCATTTTGCGTATGGGAAATTGTAATGAGGCCATAGGCCCTTTTGTAAATGTAATTGAAAATTTACATTTATATTAATTCATAAATTTCATGAGTGAGAATTAACAAAAATCAGATTTATTGAGAAGGAATTAAAATTTTTCCTGAAATAAAAACCAATATGGCGCACTATATTTCGCAAATTTGTCATAATCAAAAAATTAATATATATTTTGAAAATTAGTTCAATATTACTCTGTGTGTGTGTGTATTTCATTAAAATTACTATGTGCATGAGAACAATTTAATTTTTGATTTTTTGTTTACAGTGTGATGCTACATTTCAACTAGCAGTAGCACTTTTGTAACTTATTTTACAAAAACTTCTTCCTTATAATCAATGTAGTTGGAATATGTTAAATTTTATCTAAATTCAATAAGAAGAGATATGGAAAACTATGTGTACCAAATGAACCACCATGTTTAAACTTTAAGATTATTAAAAGATTATTAATATGATACTGTTCAATATATAAAATAAAAGGAATATTTTGTTCAATTAAGAATTTTGTAGACAGAAATCTGTGCATGAGTTATTGTAATACTTCTACAAATATTTAGAAAATGATTAAATGACGAATTTGCAGTTTAAGAAGACTTCTTGTAATAATTAGTTTTCTTATTTTGTGACAGTTTGATTTTAAAAATTATTCATAATATAAAGCTTAATGTAAATGAAATCATTACATTCCCCTATATTACTTTTTTGATAAATAGAGATCAAGGTTTATTCTTGTTTGTCACTCAACTGTGATATGAAAGGGAAAAAAGGAACAAAAGGAAAAAGACTTACAAACTAAAGTGGATTCTAAACCAATGCAAACATCTAAGTCTGAGATGGAAATCAAATCCATGAACCATTGAATCTAAAGCCAGAGTGCAAACTATTTGGCTGCTAGCTCAGCAAAAATAACAATCCAATCTGGTCTTCAGAATTAATGACATTCAAAGGGGGAAAAAAAAGCACAGATCACATTAATCATTAAAAAGTTGTATGAAAATACTTCTCTGCAAAACTTTTTAAAATAAAAATAACTTTAAGCAAAACAATATTAGGGGAAACAAAATTTAATTCAATGAAGGTTAGATATATCAAAACGTTTATTTAATAGAATATTTAACATAATATAATTTCTTTATCAGATGTGATTTATCAGTGAAAGAAAGTTTCTGCTGGAACTAAGAATCTGTGAATATATAATTATGTTTATTTCGATCAATTAACATATTAATCAATTAGATAACACAGCTTTTTCAATTGAAACTTTAAGACTTTCTTTAACACCCTTAAATAATTTATCTAGTTCGTTAAAAACGATTCTCAGATATTTGAGATTCTTCTTAAAAATATTAAAAATACTAGGATTTAAAGCAAAAGTTAAAGTTTCTAATTTTTAGAAAGCAAATTTTTATGAAGGAAGTTTCTTTTTTTTCTTAAAATGCAAGTATAATGGTATAAAAACTTAATGACTCAAGCAAAATGCGATGACAAAACGCAAACTCAACAAAATTAAAGGAAGTATACCATTGACACACCATAAATGTATAAAAACGTCTAAAATTAATAGAGGGATTTATTAAAAATTTTAAAACTTCACATCAAAGGCATTTCAGTAAGTAAACATTTTAACAATCACACTATTTAGTTTAGACAAATTTTATTGCATGCCCAAATAACTAAGTCAATAATTCTACATTGGAGACATTTAATCGCTTGAAGAATCAGTGTTATTACATACTTAAATTTACATTTGATATATAAGAGAGTTTAAACATTGGCCAAGGAAAAAAAAAACTAATTTGATGTCCGAAATTTTAAACTTCGTAAGTGCTCATTTCCCTTAAAAAGTCAAATTTACAAAAAAAAGCTCTCTTTAACAGCTTGTGAATGAACAGATATTTAATAAAATCGGGCTTCCAGTTCAAAATACAAATACTTTTTGCACCTGCCAGGAAAAAGACCCATAGGAATGTCAAGATCAATCCTAATTTCTAGTCCTTTATTGTTCATTTTTAAATCCAAAAATAAAAATGTTAAGAGAGTTTAAAAAAATGAGTATATTCATGTATTATTTAAGAATGCAACAGATATTAAATGCATTATTCCCTACATGTTTTGCAAAACAAAAAGGATGGGTAAAATATCATACATCTATGATTTAACATTGAGGATATTAGAATTACATAAAAACATTCAGCAGCTGCAAAAATTCACAGCTACTATCATACTTGCTCGTCTGTGAAGAGAAACTACTGTAATTTAAAGTAAAAGTGCTTCTCTTAACTTTGTCATCAGCTTATTATTTGGCTTTTAAAGTCTTGCAAATCTACAATTTCACTATGACGTAAATAGTTGTTACAGAAAATTTTAAGCAAAACGTTTATGTGCCTATTAGATTCAAACCTTGTGATCCAAGTGGCCAAGATTTTAATTCTCTGAAACTAATCCATCCAAACCAATGCTGTATGTGTTGAATTGCAAAACTCTAATTAAAGAAAGAACAGATGCATCATATAGTACCCAAGGAAGGTGAAGATAGAGAAACTTTAAATATTTCATTTATGACACTGAAACATGTTGATATATGAACTAGTCACCAAACACACTCTATGGCAATCTTTTAAACTGAATTGTGCTTGGATCTACGAGTTTTATGTTACAAAATGTTTTTTCAGAGAAATTCTCATTAAGGATATTAAAAGTGCCATTTCAATAAAATAGATTTTACCTGTCACCAATATCTTCTTCAAGAGATTATGATCTGCAATATTTCTCTTTAACAGACAAGATCAAAATGCCGTACATTTTTTTAGTCTGAGCAAAACAGTTCCTGTACAGGTGCAAAATGATAAAGATCATAATGATTTTGGCACACATAGTTCACCACTGCAGTTAGTGAAATCTGCATAATATTGATATCTCATCATTTTCCTACTCAATCGAATTTATTCTCAACTGCTGAGTTGAAATCTTATCCCCTTTCATTTCTAGCAAGAAAGTTCTCTAACTTTGATGAAAATTTGCAAATACACTGGAACTGGGCATGATGATGAGGAAAAAGCAGACAGTATTCTTTCTGGCTTTCAGAATGTGCTTCAACAAAAACCATGCACAAAATGCTTATCCATGTACTTCATACTGAAAATCGAACTCCCATTATCAATATAACTCTTCCCAAGGAATGTTATTCCACATATTTCGTTCTAACAGTTTTGACATTATTTTTATTTATTAATTGATTTTTTTTATAGAAACATGAGAACCAAATTCTTTTTATTGATATAATATGATATGGGTGTAAAATATTCACCGTTCTTTTTGTAAAATTTTAATCTTTCTAATAAGCATGCTTGAAATGATATTTAGATCATCCTGTTGCATGTAGTACCAATTTGAAATTAAAAGGATAACAATTTGACATTGCAAGCAATTCAAATTGAAAATAATGTGGTAATATGCTTTCAATTTAACAGACACTACTTTCATACCCCTGAATTCAGAAATATCTACATAATAAATTGTTCACATGTACATGATAATAGATTTGCATATGTTACAATTGATATTCTAACTGTAAGAGATTGATAACCATAGTTGATTTGACAAATATTATTTAAATATCCATAAGAGAGATAGTATTGCTAATGTATTGAAAAAAAATGTTAGATTATTTCTTTTCAAGTAGTTAAGGGTATTGTTCATTATAGACACATTCATATGCTGTTAGATTGACCATGCTTTTCATAGATTTGATTGTTTACAGTTAAAACATTGTTTGCAAAATTGTAAATGACAGAATTTAAAAACTGTTAAACTGTTAATTTGCAATTTGCTAAAGTTTCATAACCAGTATCTTACTAACATACCTCATTTTACCTGAAACTAAAATTATGATAAAAGTGTATTTGTTTTTAAAAATGAGCTAAGTGTGAATGTGGATTTTTCTGAAATCTTACAAATTTTGCCATTTTTTTTAATTAGCACATATTTAACAAACCTGGGGACAAGATAAAGTTAATATGGTTATTTTGTGCTTTCTATTCTGTCTTTACTTTTTGCTTACATGTATATAAATGGTTTAGAAATAAATTATGTAGTGACAAATAATATAATTGGAATTTTGGAAGCCATTTTGTAAAATCATTTTACGAAAATACTATTAAGTAAGTAGATAAGAGGAAAAATACTATGCTTTTTTTAATCTGAACTTACAAAAGTATAAACACATATTTTTTTAAATATTTAAACTAGAGGAAAATACATTATCATTGAAAATTAAATGGCATAAAAAATGTAATTTAAAATTTTAAGTAGGAAATCAAATGAGAAAGATTCATGATTGATTAAACATCAATCAATCATTAATCAATATAAACATGAAAATTACTTTTTTCCAAGAAGGCACATAACTTCATTTGCAGGAGAATCAATGTGTAAAATTCTGATCATTTGTTTTAATGTGTAACGCTTAGAACCTTTTATATTTTTGTCTGTACCCTCAATATTTTTTTCCTAAAAAATAACAATGAAATTAACCCCTATTATAATTAAAAAATTTAAAATTAAGCCAAAATTGAATTAATTTATTACCAGCATATCAGTCTTCTTCTGTTTACCCCTGTTATATTTTGCTGGAAAAAATGTTATAAGGCTCATAAGCAGAAAAATGTAATAATTATTAAAGATAAATAAACAATATTTACAAAAAATTCAGCATATAAATTACAATGGTAATATAAATAAGAAATGCACAATAAATAGTTTTTATTATGCTACGAGTAATATAGTGAATATATAACAAATATTTATTGAAAGGCATGCAAAATTAATTTTAAATTTGGATAACTTATTTTAACCTTGATGGTTAAGGAAAAGAACAGTTTTCGTTTATTTAATTCGTTACTTACTCGCGCTGTATTGCGAGTAAGCAGCAGTCGAAATTCGCAGCTGTTTTCCCCCGCCGTTCTGAAGAAAATGTCACCCTTCTCTGACGATGCCCTAGATAGCTCACCTAGCGCGTTTTATAAAATTCTTAAAGTATTTGTAATATATAAATAACAGTTTTTAAGTACTTTAAAATAATTAATAAAGGGTAAATAGTAAATTATAAATGATTATAACCAATTATATAAATAATTATCGTTAATTTTAAATATAAGACAAATATTAAATTGAAAGGTCTAAATTAATGCAACTAATGTAGAACTTTATTTACTAAGTATTTAAATACAGTAATTACCTAAAAATCTTTTTGAGTGTGATATAATTTAAAGCATGGAATTACACATAATGGGGCATTAGTCTTTGCAATATGTACGTGTTTCACGACGAATTCTTTTTCCATTGGCATCATTTTTGCTGCAACATAACCACACATTGTCTAGTAGGTACCTTCTTTTTTTCAGTAAGTGGAATATAATCAGGGAAGTGGTGTGCTGACAATTTTAAAGTATTCAAAACTGTTTCAGAAGGTTTTGATTTCAAATGTCTGTGGGTGTGATATTTTTCAACAATTCTTTCAGCTAGTTCAATTCTGAATTCCAAATTTGATTTTTTTATGCCCCTTTTTTCCACAGCTGGAAAGCATTAAAAATTGTTATATCAAATAAATAACGAAATATTTTCTTATATTTCCTTTGATGAGACAGAGTTACGTCATAGTATCCCTTTGCTGATCCTTGCGGTCTACACCGCCCATAGTATTGTTGTAATCTAAGGCAATCTTAAGCTTCTCTATTTCCACATTTTTCAATTTATTTGGGACTTTTACGATTTCAGGATTATGAATTGAGCTTATAAAATGAACAGATTTTTTATCTCTCCATCGCATGATCATCATCTTACCTCTTTGATAGGGAAGTAAGTCTCCCTTTTTAAGCTTTTCTGTTTTTAGTTCCTTCGGTAGATCTCTTCTGTTAGGTCATAATGTTCCAAAAAAATCAGTTTTAACTTTCAATAACATTTTCCCTAATTTGGGAGAGTTGTAGTAATTATCCATAAAAAGGCAGTATCCTTTGTTTAATAGCGGCATAGATACTGTCAAAACTATCTGAGTAGAAAACAAACATTCTTTATTTTCTTCAGATTTATCTGTGCCTTTACTGACATAAATTATAATAGACCATACATATCTACTATGAGATTCACATAGCATAAACATTTTGATACCGAATCTGGCCCTTTTAAGTGGTAAGTATTGGATCCAAGAAAGTCTCCCTTCATACAGCAATAGACTTTCATCAATACATACATGAAATTAGAAAAACTAGGAGTTTCACAGTTAACTTTCTTTTTGACCAATACATTCTTACAGTTGGTTTCGTAATTATTCCTTGCAAAATTAATGTTGCAAAAAATACCCTCAATTCATTCGCATTAGTTTCACTCCAATGATGAGTTCCGGAATGTTCTTTGCTCTTATATTTATTTAAATTTTCAGCAGCAAAAATGTTGGTTTCAGTAACAATATGATTTACAATTTCATCAGTAAAAAACAGCTTGAAGTACTCTAGTGGATCTGAGATATTTGTCACGCAAGCTTTCATTCCCAAATCACCAGTAAAACTAAATCGGCTAGGAGTGTGAGAACTTGAATCAATTTTACACCAGTGTCGAAAACTCGAAAAATCTTACTCATGGCTTGAATCGTCTTCTGAGCTTGATATTCTGAGAACAAAGTCTTCATCAGACTCAAAACTTGATAAGCTTTCTGTATCACAATCATAATCATCATCATAATCAATATCATTTAACTTTCGCTTTTGAGCCATTTTACTTTACAAACAACCAAAATGCCTATAAAAACCACAAGGTAAAAAATTAAACATCCTCAATCATTATGAAAAGAAATTCATGGAACCCATACTGCCATCTGTAGACAGTAAAATTAACTAAATTCGCGAGTAGGATTCGTTTGTAACATTATCAATGCAGAATAATAATGGCGAACGAATTCATATCATCAGCGCCCATTGGGAGAAAATTTAACTACGGGAGTAGTGCTCGTTTCTAACCTTTTTGGTCAAAATCTTGCTGCTGAGCGGAACACCTTTGTGCGCATTATGAAGCACGACTCGATTGCGAGCTGAGCTCGTTCATGACCATTAAAGGGTTAAGAATCTACTTTTGAATATAAATACTAAGAAAATGAAAGTTTGCATAGCAAATTCTTTTGAAGAGAATAAGAAAACACAATTTGCATTATTAAATAAAGTAAAAATGTTGAATATTGATAAGATATAAGAATGAAAATAGAGTATTCAAAAAGAAATAGTAAAGCTTATGTGTTATGAAGAAAATAGAATCAGAGTTTTTAATAATTGTTGATTTACTATTAAGTTGACAAAAGTCAAAGAGCATGAAACAATTAAAAACGTCTCACATAATATAATTACATATAAATTTTTTCAGTTCATCTTAAAAGATAAATTAACAAATGGTTTATTCAAATGAATTTCACTACGTTCATTGTAGCAAGTATTGCTCTAGTTTGCTGCCCTGAAAATAACGTTGTTTTGCAGAAAAATAGAAGCCGAATTTTTGTTTATCTATTTGACTTCACCAAATAAATAATGGTTAATTTTTCAAAAGTATATCATTAGATTGCTTAAAATATTTCTTCCAATGCTGATCTTTCCATGATTAAATTTGATAGCATAACTTGATTTAGAAGCATTTTTTATTTCATACTCAGAATATAACATAAAAATTTTGTTTATGAAACGTTAACATAGTTATGTGCAATGCTGTATAAAGTAGGGAAGCTTCTCAATATGACTTTCATGGATGAAATACATTTATCTAGTTAAAATATAAATATGAATTTCACAGTAAGTTTTTAAATTATAAATTTGAAAATTTAGCTCACAAATTATCGTGAGCACTTTTAATATTAATTAACAGAAAATAAGTTAATTCTCTGAATTCTGACTATTTATATGTACACAATTTTCTTTACTATTTGAATTTAACAGTTGTCTAAAATTAAAGATTAAAATACAGTTTTTCATAACTTATTTCCTGCTAGTATAGAAGATATTATAGAAATACATTTAAATAAAAAACAGAATGAAAAGAATAAAATTTCGAAATAAATAAATAAATAAATAAATAAATTGATAATATACATTAATTTATATCTCTATAATGAAATTAAAGTAATTAAATCTATTAGGAAGCTATAAGTACCAGAAGTATAAACTATAAAATCTGAGAGTATTTTTTGAATAAAATGCTCTTACCTAACTGATATTCATCGAACTTTTTAAAACTACTTTTCATAGCCCTTCTTAAGGAAGCTGGTAAAGGAAACTTCTGCTCAGATTTGTCATTAAAAGTCTAAAAGACAGTTAAAAAATACAACAAAATTTCAAGTAAAAATGTTTCAAATTTTAAAATTTTAATGTAATGCTAGCCAGTACCAAATTAATAAAGACATTACACTAGCATATATTGAATTCATGATCAGAATATGATGACAATACATACACAAATGAAATTGAAACAATGATTTAAGAATAATGAATTGTAATGAAATCACAGAAATAATCAGAGAGAAAGAGAGACTACAACTTCAGTTCTGGTACACAAAATGTACTACTCATACAAGTCAGGAATAATCAGTAAAGTTCATTCTTTTACTTTGAAATTAAGAAATATTCTGTTATTATTGTATTTCCCACTTAATTTCAAAATTGGGTGTAATGATAAAATGTTTTAAATTTCAAATAATTTACATTCATACTGGTTAATTGAAGATAGTGGTTAGGACTGTAAATCAACAAAAATAACTTTTAAAAATGTTACTACATGGATACCAGATGAAAATTTTTATAACAGCAATAAAACGTAACTCCAATTTAAATTATATACATATTTTTGTGAAAGAAATGAAAAATAAAATTTTTTTAAGGAAAATAACAAACCTAAAATGTCACTTAATTAAATTTCACTTATTTTAAAAAACTTAAATTTCATTTTAAGCATCCATTTTCCTTTCTTAAAAATCTAACAGTAAGTAACGATAAAAATAAAAAAAGAAATATTTCGATTGATTTCACACATGGCTGTAAAAAGTGAATGTTTGTTAATGACACAAAAGAAGAAATTAGAGAAGGATAAAAATATTACTGACTATATAATAAATGACAATAGTAGAAGACATCAATAACTCAAATAATTTTAAAGTAGAAATTAATCACAAAAAGAAATGTCTATGAAATATATAGGCATATGAGCACTTTCAGTTACATACAAAGTTTATAAAGTTTGACTATGCTTCCTCTTTAACCCTTTAACGCGTGGTGGTCGCGCCATGAAACCACAAATTTTCAATTTTTTTTCTTAATTCCTTTTCACGATTTTTCACTTAAATTTTATAGATTTAATATATTTTACTTTTAAATAACACTAACAGATGGCAGCACCCATAAATTTCAGGTCGGACTCCTTCCAATTTGGCGTTATTTAATGTTCATTTTTAACAACACAAAATAACCTACTTTTTTAATATAAATAATGATAAATATTAGAAATTTTTTCTTCCTATATCGTCATGTCTGTCATAAACAATATAAATGCAGCAGTAATTTCAACTAGATACGTAAAAAATTTTCCTTTTTTGAGGGAAATTCCTGTGTGGTGGTTGCACAGCGAAACCAGCGCGCAGCTATAACACATGACTTATGTGAAGAGCAGGCTATATAAACATGTCCGGCGCTCATTGGCTGTCAAAGGACGGAGTATTTATTATGACTAGGAATTAGAGTGTTTAGGAGTGTGGGGGAGGGGGATTTGAATCATAGGGTCATTTTACTTGTAAACAACATGTGGATTGTTTACAAGTAACTTATATCGCCAGTGAGCACGTGCTTTCGCTATTTCTGTTTCAGAAAGACTTTTCAGTTTCAGATTTTTCTTTGTGTTGAATGTTGCGTTTGCTGCCAAGCTAGTACAGAAATTTTTATTTAGTAGTATTTTGTGTTTTAAATTTAATGTAAATATATATATATATATATATATATATATATATATATATATATATATATATATATATATATATATATATATATCAAAAATAGTATTTACGTTTTTTTGTGTAAATATTTTTATACTGTGTGTAAATATTTTTTTCTACTGTTCAAATTGAAAATGCCTCACAAAGGTCTTGGTGGTCACAAATAGCTGAGGCATTGGCTTTATTTGAAGAACTTCCTTCAGATCCAGAATCAGAAATCTCGGTTGATGATAGTGACAAAGAAGAAAATGAGCCATTCACTGCTAATGATAATCTTCAGGTGGAAAGTGATGAAGGATGAGAAGATGAAGACAATATCGACATAAATTTACCTGGTCCTTCCCGAGTAACCCAAATAAATTGGAATAGGAGACAAAAAGTAAAAAATCATGTTTTTATAGCAACAAAATTATATAAATGTTTAATTTTTCATTTTTCTTACTCTTTACTTTGTAAAAGATTGTAAAAAAAAAATATACTGCATTTTAAATACAAATTATCTAAGGAGTTAGCAATAATCGTCATTTATTGAAAGTGCGCATGAAACAAGGTAAGTTTTCACCCCCTACTAGCTCAGTAAGTTTCAAGGTCCTAGACGCGCCCTGGCTGCGCCTTGCAGCCACCATCCACAAATAAATGGGTGTATGTAATTTTTTTTAATTCATATATTATTTGTCTGTGGGATCATAACATGCAATTTTTAGAGTTCTTTGGTTTAAAATTAAAAAAAAATATTGCGCGCGTCAAAGGGTTAAGATAATTAACCACAACAGAGTCCAATAATCATCATTTTCGCTAAATTACAGTTTAAAAATTAGAAAAATTACTTGAGGCATAAAGTTTATAAACTTGTAGGAATTGGAAAAATGTAGATATAGCACAATTAAAATTTTCAAATGGTATTCAGATTTTGATATTAGATAATACATATGCACAATTTCTTCAATTTCTGGGTAGTTGCCGAAGATAGCCACTTTGTACATTTAACAGCTAATTGTTATAATACACATTCTTACACATGGTCTAGATTTTCAATCTGATACCAGACAATTGTCATAAATGTGTAAGTTAGCTTGACATCACAAAGAAATTCAAGCTTAAACTACGTTGCCTTGTGAGGTCCTGGGTTAGAAAGAATCTCTTTTATTGTCCAGACACCTAACTATTTGTCCTCAGTCACAAGATAAATCCCATCTTAACTGTGAATATAATTATCTCAATCAGACAGTCCATTTGACCCTGTTGTGACATTTCTTTAATTGGGTGCAGATTTTAAAGGCAGAAACACTTGTGGTACATTCATTTATTATTCTGCTTATAAAATCAACATACTGATCCTCTACATAAGTTGAAATTTTTGAGTGATCAGACAAACCACACTTTTTGACAGTTGTTTAATCCATTTAAAATTTTCCTATAACTGTAAAATGATGAAAAACTGAAGGACAAAACATTATATGTTAAAATGTATTTGACATCATACTGGCTATGAAAATTTTATATTTGTCTTCGGGAAGTTATAAATGTATTTACATAGAAAACAAATCCAACCAAAGCTCTAATTTTCTTTTATATGCACGAATATACAACTCTTGTAATCTTGCAATAATTAATGCTATAATTTCATTTTATTCTCGTTTTCATGTTTGAAACAAAACCGTGCTTGTTTATTACATAAAATACTTGCATATTTTCATATACTTCTCAGTGGGTTCCAGCCACTTTCATTTAGATTGGTCTTTGCATACTAAGTTATTTGAAGCCAGGATAAGAAAAGATGAACATATATAAAGGAAACACAACAATTAGGATGAAAATAAATATTCCATTAATATGTTAAAAATTTACCATCAATTTATTAGATAGTACACTTAGTTCAGTAAAACTACTATCTTATTCTGAAACACATATAATATAAAAACAAAGCAGACTCATGAAAATGAATGAAAATTTGAAAATATTTAAATGAGATCACAAGAACTTTTCAAAGCATAGATCTCAATTACTATCCCAGACACAGTTGAACAGGAGATGTATTTCTGGCTTATACCTTCTGCATGAATGACTCTTGGAAAGGGTGATGAGAGTTTTACAGATTTCCTTTCTTACAATATGTAAATAGACACACAATTTATGAAAACTCTTCCAAACGTGCAATTCAAACAGTGAAAAAAATTAAAAGGTCTTACAATAACTTGAAGTACTTACATTTTTCACAACCTAGAGTCAAAATATTTATAAGCTCCTGTTATAAATTCTTAAATTTACTTTTTCAATTTTTAAAAGTATTTTGACAACTTTTGAAAATTATCTTTTATCATAAAATTCTAGATAGAATGATAACTATAAATATGTAACCTTTATTCCAAACAAAATTAGTCATAAAATTAAAAGCCTGATTTATTGAATAGAAGATTCAGGCATATTTTCCTATTGTTTTATTTAAAGGACTTTTTTTAATAAAACTTCATTTTTGACTTTCACAATTTTAATAATAGTTTTTCATTTTTTAAATATTGTTTTCATGGTGCAAAATTAATCATGTTTATGACAAAAGAATAAATGATTTCAACAAAGAAATTTTCAATTTGAAATATGTGATTATACAAACAATCTTACTCTTAACTATATCATTATTTTACCATCCCAAACCACTAATATGAAGTTAGGAAACTGTAAGCAGAGAAAGTATTCTTTAAAATAACATGGAATACAGGAAAGCAATTAACAATCATAAAGATAATACTGTTCATGAGAGGATTATTTTGGCCAATGTTTTACAAATAATTTGTAGCTTTAATTTATTTTATAATTTGTTATTATACATATAAGTAAGTTTCAAAGGACAGTGATATGAAAATATTTCAGTAAAATTTCTTATAATATTATTTAGTTTTATTAGTTTTATTCTTTATAAAAAAGAATCAAAAGAATCTTTCTGTAAAATGTTGTCCAAAAACTAATTTACTTTCATGTTGCATTCAAAAATTTGTAAGTTTCTTTTAAGCATAGAAATTAATCAAGAACGTCATAGTTTTTATATTAATTCCACAGATTTCAAAGGTGGTATGTTTTGAAAAATTCCCGTGAACTATTTTTAGTTACATAATATAAACTTACTTTTTTTGCTTTAAAATAATAAGTGTAATTAATTAAAAGCTCTGGAATATCAATATTGCTTAACACCTATTTATACCAAGGAAATGATTTCTAAATTAAATCATCAAAAGATGGTAATACACGAGGCAAACAATGTAAGACCAAAAATGAATATTATGAGTGCACAAAAAATGATTCAGTAAATAAGGTATGTAACAACACAATTTTTTAAATTATGTTTTTCCAAATATTTTAAATAAAGTTAAATAAATACATTACTTTAAAAAAAGAAAACAAAACTAACAATTTCTTGAAATAAAAATTTATCTAAAAATTTCATGAAAAGAAACTAGTTAATTTTAAATTTTACATTAATTTTAATTAATAACTGTGATTTCAATATAAGAATATTTTTAGTAGGATTTATACATCTGAATACTTGGAAAGTTGAGCATAACTATTAGATGTTTCAGCAATAACTAAGCATTCATTAATATACAAAAACAAAATTAATTTAGTTCACAAAAACTAAAACAAATAAAGGAAAGCTAAAGGAAAGTAACTTAAAGCATTTTCTCAGATTTGTAAAAGATTTTTCTAATTTTTAAAGTTTCTTTCTTAAGTTGCTTTAAAAAATTATCTGTGCTAAAAAATTGAAAAAACCTATAGCATTAACATAGGCAAAATATTTATTGATGAATGCTAAAAATTTGCATGGAAAATTTAAACCTGATATATAATTTCACTTTAAAAATATGGCTTGCCTATAAATTCCTCATTGTTTTTAATGCATATTTTATACTTCTTTACAATCAGCAATTATTTCAAGGAAAAGTTTCTTGTGATAAAACTCTGACAATATTACTGATTGCAATAAGCTATTTTGTTTAAAACAAAATAGTTATTAAGGAATGTTAGCTTTCCTTTCCTAAAGTTTACTTCTTAAGCTGAAAATAAGTTTATAAAATTTGAAATTTATTTAAGTCAGTACTTTAAATAATTTTTTAAAAAGTTATAAAAATTCAATATTAAATTTTGTCACCCAAATAAATCAGAATGAATACATTATACACTTAGATAATTTCTGTAAACTTATCAAAGTAACAAGTTGAGTGTATATACATTGCTCAAAATTAAAATTGTATCAATAAGAAAGAAATCTAAAATTTCAATAAAAAATTCTTATGTGTCCCTACAGTTACTATAAATATAACTCTATTTCATATCAAAGAACAATCCATAGTTAAAAGTCTTTAAAATGGAATGATAATTTAAAATTCTTGTTATGGTATTATTAATCTAAGTGCAAACTGCAAAAATGTTGTAATGTTAGCATGAAGTACTTATTGGAATTGTAAGGCATTTCTGGCCACATTAAATTAAGCAAAATATAAGATGTTATTAAAGTGACCAAAGTAACTCTTTAACTTCTATATAAAAAGTTCGCTGAATAACTGGTTATAGATTGGTCAGAAAATTTTACAGGAATTCTGTAGAATTCTACTAGGGGTTGGTGAACATTAATCTAGTTGGAAAATAACTCAGTTATCACAAAATTCTTCAAACTAAGGAGTGTTGCTCTATTGCCGGAAAGTATTTTCTTTTTAACAACCATGAAAAGTTACAGAAATTCTAAACAAATGATGCACCAAAACAAAATCATTATTCATGAAAAATGCACTATCCAACAAAAATAAAAACATTCATCTGAAATACAAACATCATCAGAGTTAAATTGATTTGTAATTCATCGCTAAGCAGTGTTATGTTCCATTGAGCTCTGGTTTAAAATTTGCAACAGTCACATTTGCATTGAGAAAAAAGCAACTTAAATTTGAATCTTTTTTTTCTGATAATTTGATGCTTTATTTTTTACTATTGTTGGTCTGGAGAACCATTAACTTAGAATTTATCACTCTGATGAACAATTCAATCAAAGGAAGAAACAACAGTACATCTTATTTTTATCTGTGCACAACTACCTACCACTGCAAATAGAAACAATTTTTCAATAAAAAAAAGATTCTTCCATGATCAGCAATGTCTCAACATTTAGCCATTGTTGAGTATTTAACGGATTAGCTGGAGCAGCAAGTTACCCAATAGTAATGTTTTGCTTTTATTAGATTGAGGTCAGAAATGATTTGTCATGTTAAGCTCAATTTTTACATAAGAAAGCCAGGCTTTTTATTTATGTTGTATTCTCAATTTTGGTTCATAAATTATAAGTAAAAAATATCCCTTTCTAATTCAGAAACCATCTGTTATAATTGGAAAATTAAACTATCATACTTTTGACAAAAGCCTCAATAGCTATAACTTAAAAGCATATGTATCAGTTATTTAAGTCAAAACACTCAGTATATTGGAATCAATTATACTGGATTGAACTGAGATTGCTTATGAATGTTCTGAATAAAAGGAAATGCATAAAGGAACAAATAAAAAAAATTTAAGTGATAATCTTTCTATATTTTATTTCAAAAGTGGCTCACAACTTCTGGAAAACTTTTACTTTGTGCAAAATATCTTATTTTGTATAATTCCATTTTAAAAAAAGAATAAACCTACAAAATATATAAATGAGAATCACAGTGACTTGTAATACCTGATAAAAATCTGCCACTTCAAGCCAATCAGATGGTAATACTATGGTAGACTGAAAATACTTTTCTAAAAACTGACGAGTTTCTTCATGGTATGCAGCATATGACAGCAAAAAATTGGACGCAGACCTTATGTTTAGCTCTTGTCTAGCATACAAAGCAACCTTAAGAAATAAAATAATATCAAACAGATGGGGTGAAATAAATACACTATTCAAACTGTTGAAAGAATAATTTTGTTTTATTAATCAATGTATTAAGTACATAAAGATATTGCTAATTACATTTATTTATATTATATTAAATGTTTGAGCAATACATGATATTTTCTAATAATGCACTTAATGAACAAAAAACTCAGAAATTCTATTTTAATGTATTGATATTTTTTTAATATAATTTAGTACAATACACAAGTAAAAATGAATTATTATTAATGAAAATCGTACAAATTTAATGCGGGTGTACAAAACTAAATCCAATAGCTCCTTATTTTGTACCTACTTATAGTATTCTAATACAAAACTTTTCAATAACTCCTACAGAGTAAATTTTAATAGTTATAAAGTTCTAATAAACATAATAAAAACTAATATTTAATCCTTTTATAAATACTTACTACATTAAATACAATAACCAAAAAGAATATAGGGGTTAAATAAGAACAGGGCAGTTTTCAGGAGCAAAAAGAAATTTTAAGTTTAAAAGAAAATTTGATTAAATATATGGACAAATTGTGAGAATAGAGATTACAGATAATTAACTTTGAGAAAATAAATTCATGTAATGGTGTCATAAATGTGGATGGTAACAATAATCATGTGCTATAACATCAAATCAGTTTTATACAAGAAAATTCAAAGATAGATAAAAGTACAAATTAAAACACAATTCATACAGAAATAAATTATCAAGATAAATAATAAATCATTCACAAATTAAAATTGTATAAAACAATTGTGCAATCACAAGAGTAGAAATGAATAAATAGATAAAACTGAAGGAGCAAATCATGTAACTCAGTATGTAATTGAAATTTCGTTAAAAAATTTAAAGCACACTTTCAATGCATTATCAAAAAATAACATAACTAAAGATTATACTTGAGCAAACGTTAAAAATTATTCAACAAACATTTTAGATTTCATAACAAATGAGCAACTAAGATGCATAAAATGACTGTATACCTTCAAAATAAATTCTGGATCAGTTTGTCGAACATCATCAGCACAATTCTGGATGAATATTCTGTATGGAGCAGTGGTACTTTTGAGGTTTGCAGAGCACATTAAAGCCATACTCACTGAATTCACAAAAACAACCTAAAAGCAGTAATAAAAATTAAATAATATGAAATATTCTCAAAACAATTATAAAAACTTTAAATAAAAACAAACTGTTAACACAATTAGATGACTGAGAAGACAAACAAGATGGATACAAAGTCACAACAATCTGTTTAGTAATCAATTTAAACATGGTCAGAATTCAGAGAAATAAGAAAACCTTAGTACATCCTTCATACAGAGAAACACAATTATATAATTTACATAAATTTTAATAGGCTATCTAAGTATTACCAAGAAAAACTTCAAAAGATTTCCAAGGTAAGTCATAGGGAAGATAAGCGAATAATCTAATTAGGAAGATAATTAAATGAATAATTGAATTCATTAAATTAAAAGGAATATGAGTTTTATAGTCATAATGATGGATTCAAATATTATAAATTGGGGACTGAGATATTTTGTAACTTTTCAATTAATAACACTATAGAACTGAAATTATGATATGAAGGTTATAAGCGAATATTTTAATCCAAACATTTTTGTAAGCAATTAAAGTAATTTTGTAAGTAATTTGATGACAATATTACGAATAAAAACGGGAAGCACATTTTAAATTAACTTAGAGTGAAATAGAAAACTTGTGATATTAAACATTATTTACCCTTCAAGTGATAGTTAAAATGAAGTTATATAAAATTTAAAAGTTCAGTTTCCGAATGAGATAACTCTTCAATTTATGCTGACTGCACAAAAATCTTTGCTGTTAGTTTTAAATATACTACATAAAAAATTATTTAAAAATTATAAAATTTAACAGAGAAAAATTTATAAGTACTCAAAACATCCATATAATTTCAGACAGATATGTTTTATTTTAGCTTCCAACTGAAATATTTAAGAATATTTTTAACAATGTAATTTTTTACTTTCTTTACATATTTTAAGCGTTAACGTTTTGTTAGACACTCAAATGAAGAATACCCAGTTTGGGCAAAATTCTAAACACTAATTTACATATTTTAAGAGTAAGGAAAATGAGTCATTTAGTAAAACCAGAAGTTGATTAAATGAATGGACATATTGAAGTAATTTATATAAAGACACCTTGTGGACCACAGTAAAACTGGTGATCAGAACTGAAGTTTTGCATGTACCAAGCAAATCAATCAGAAAATTAATGATGAAGCATTTGATTAATAAAAGATATCCATGGTTGTGTACATAAAATTAAGAAGGCATTCTATAATTTAGAAAACTGATTACTTATATATAAGTGAAAATTAAAATTATTAGCTCTTTAACAACAAAAAAATTTATTTAGAAATAATTAGATCTATACTTTTTGAAGACAATTGACAAGGAAAATCTTTTAATCTAGTTTAAATAATTCTACTTTTGATTTATTATGATACAGAATTCAAATTCTGAAGAAAGAACTCAATGCTGTGGTAAATTGAATTTATTTCCTGAGTAAATAAAATTGGCATGTTTGGTAACATTAAAAAAGAAATGAAGGACACTACGATAAAGGTAATTAACAAATACTATTTTGAGTATACAGGATTATTATCAAAAATTTCACTAGGTATTTAAGTAAATTTCCTAATATTTAAGCAAAAATATTTCTCAAAACAGGTTCCACTCATTTTAAGTACAGACTAAATTTTTAATACCTTTGCAGAACAGAAATAGTCTCAAATGAGCTCAAGGAAGAATATACACTGAAGAGCAACTGAATAAGTGATGGATGGAATTATAAAAATTTTGTGCTGGGCACAAGCCTGAAAATGTGACTTGCATATTATGCAGTCAACACAAAAGTGTAGATGTTGCTAATGGCATAGGCTAGATCGTACTGTGATGTTGGACAGATATGCTTAAGTGAAACAGATTACTGATCATATTATTTCTGATGCCAAGCAATGTGTGACCTCTTATACTATCTGAATCCAGCTATTTTTGAAGAAAAGATGGATGCTTGCTCTTTTGTCTTCTACATGTGTCTGTCATGGTGTACATTCATGAGATTCCTGGTTTTCTTCCTCGCGACCTGTGAATGCATCTCACCACTTATGAAGTCTTCATAGATGACCAATAACACAGTGGATTTTAAAATAACTTACAATAGTTATAGGCCATTAGACTATTTATTACACTGTGGCACTGCTATCAGGCCACATAAAACTCTTTAAAAAATATTAAATACATAGTGTATAAGAAAAACATGCAAAATAAAATTCAAATTTAAAAACAAAATAATTTAACTTATTGATGTAAAGCAAAATAATTTTATTTTTGCAGCTTCAAAACCACATTTTCAAAAATTCATGCCTAATTATTTTTAAGAAAGCATTTTACTGTTATTTACCTCAAAAAATGCTCAAATTTATTAACCATTCATCTGCCTATTTTGCAGATAGTCATAAAATTATACCATTTTCCTCTTATTTGACATCAGAAAATTCTTTTTCATTCTTACTCATTATGTTCTGAACCCTTTAATAATTTAATACTTCTTATATAAAAATTACATCTCAATCTACAAGTAAAAAGTCCTGAAATGAAATTTCGGTAAGCAAAAATTTTCTTAGATGAAGTTTATGGATGAGTTATTAGCCTTCACTACAGTTGTAAGGGAAATGTTCTTTCTTCAGTTAATGAAGTTGCAGATCAAAACGACCTAAATTTAGTTTTTTTTCTACTTCATTTAAAGCATAGACTGGCATGAGCACCAACTTCATAAGGCACAATGATCACTCCTTGTAACAGTACCTTATGATATTTGTATAGGAAATCATTGATTATAGTCTAATGCATACTCTATAACACAACAATTAGATTAGTATAGAGAGAAATTTCACAATAAATCTACTTCAATAAATCTTGGATTCCAACATGTCATGCCTAATTAGTTATCGATAATTTGAAGGATTTATGAGTGTCTAACAAAAACGTCGATCCAAGTATCATTCACAAAATGAAAAATAAGTCTTTAAATTGTCCTTGTCAACTGAAAAGTAATCAAGCGTTTTTTCTGTTCTGTTGTCAATGTGTGAAGGGCATAAGACAAGTTAACATGGTTTTAGCATTCAAATCGACAAATTTTCAAATTACTTTTTTCCAAAAATTGCACTTCAACAAATTTTTATTCTCAAAACGAAAGAGTCGATGATGCAAAATTACCAATGAATGTCATGTGTGCAAAGCCATTCGACGATGGTTAAACGACTTATATTGTGATGCATGTGACTCAAATCAATTTGCTCAAATCTCAGTAATCAGAACACATTTCACTTTAAAGCTTAGCTTTAAATGGTTAGTGATCGTTTGGTAAGTAAACATGAATTCCAGGAGCACTTAACAATTGAAATACATATTAAATTTCTCAAACTCAATCATCTAGGATTACTTTATATATTCGCTTCACTCTAATATGCTAAGATATTTTAAAACATGACAGTGCAAGTGCATATTATTCAAAAATGGAGTTAAGAATTCTTAACTCAACAGAAGCTACAATAACTTTTGAACACATCATCTCCTTGCCCACATAGATAATGAAATTTGAATCTAATAAATTTCTTTGGTGTTTCTAAGCAAGAGGCTTGTTACAAAGAAATTGCAAATATATGGGACTTTAAAAGAATGTTTGCAGAGGCTATTGCAAAGATGAAGCATGATATTTCCCAAAGAAATATTGTAACTTTATTTTGCAAATGGCAAAAGTATAAATTTTACCTGTATTAGATGAACAAGTGGCCACTTTCAACAGCACATTAAATTTCATATACAATTCAAAATTTTTCAGAATCAAAGATGTGAAGTATTTTATTCCTTGTTTGTTTTGAAATGCTGAAAGTTTCATAATTCTATTTTTTTCTATGAAGCTATGAAGTAAGTAATTTGATTATAAATGTACTACTTTTCTTATTTGACATTATATGAAAACACAGTAAGGATTGAATTTGAAATCAAAATACACAATAACTTTTTGGAATGTTTATTTCAAAGCTAAAGAAACAAATTGCTATGTTTTTTAAAGCTATGTTACTGATATTATCCATTGTAGTTTCTTTGGAAAGTTTTCTGATTCAGATGTTTTTGGTAGACTCTAGTAGTTAGGGTTAGAAAGGTGTTTGCGAAATTACCAATTAAAATTTGAAACGCCAGTTCAATTTTGGATTTCACCAATGTTTGAACTCTTGTATCATATAGTTATATCAAGGTATGTTAATAAAATTGTAGTCATCAGTAAAGATTCTCTAGTTTTTCTAAATTTATACTTAATTTGCATGCAAATTATTTGAAAATATCAAAACTTGTTTTTCTTGAATGAGCACATTTTTTCTTTTTCATCATAACTCAGAACTGACTAGAAATAGGAAAAGGTATTTCCCATGAGCTGTTCTATCTGATATTTTCGTTTGCCAAGTAATGTCAAACTTATCCTGCATACATACAAACAATAAATGTAGATAAATAACATTCAAGTAAATAAGTGAGAAACACACACACAAAAATTAATGAAAACAATTGTAAAAATGATATTAAAAATTTAATGTTAAAAAAATTATTAATTTAAAATGATTACTGCTTTATAAAGCAATAAAAATATTAATTTTTAATGGTCTTTAACCATACCTTTCTTAATTTAATATAATGTACTTTAGTAACATTATTATCATCAATTGGTTCACTGAAGGAACTATATTCATGTTGAGTAACACTCATTTCTTCTGATTCAAAGTTATAAACTGGCATTTCAAGAATTCTTTTCTCTAGACAAACATGAGATTATATTATTAAGAAGCACTTTATGAAACGAAACTTAAATTATATACAGGTATGGCAAATAGGCTCTAATTCTCAATGGCATTAAGATCACACAATTTCTTTTCAGATTTCCACTTTAATAACAAAATATAGAAATATATTGCACCAATTAGATATTTTTTGTTTTGGAGACAGATATTAGACTAATCCTGAAATGAATTAAGTAAAAAATTTATATTTAGTGAAGCCTAAAATCATAGGATGCATAAAATAAATTTTGTAAAAAACATTGATACAAGTATTTTTATTTCACTTATAGACATAAAATAAAAATTTTGCAATGAGAATCCCAGAGATAACTATATGTGATACATATTAATCAAAAATATTTATAGATATAAAAGTTTTGCGATCTGTTGTATAAATAATTATGTTTAAAAGACAAATGTATCCAAATATCAAATATTTCATTCTAAATTGTCTAGAAAATACAATTTATGGTAGAAAGCAGCATATTCATATAATGCTAAAATGAAGGTAAAATGTTAAATACAATCTTTATATATCAGAAAAATTGATGCTTCACACAAAAATTCCACAAAAAAAAGGAAAAAGAAAAAAAATAAGAGAAAAAATTGTTTTTGGCAAAACGTTTGACGTGTGATTCTATAAATTCATGTTTACATAACAGCCTTTAAACATCACACAATAAGCAAATGTTTTATATTTTGATTTAAAGTTTAAATTTTATTGTACCAAATACTTACTGCCTGGTAGTAAGACCAGAAACATTTCATACAGAAGGTAAATTGAAAGATACTTTTATATCTTTAAATGCATATAGAAGATTCAATGTTAGATTTCAAACTATAAATTAATGTTTATAAAGTTCTGTAATGCTGAGGAAAAATTAATAACAATGAACAATGGAGCCAATACTATTATACTCTAGTCATAAAGTTCCTCTTTTCAGATAATAGAACCTATTGCAATACATAAAACTGGGAAAAGTGAAAATATGATTTTAAGAGATTTATAGGTGATCAGTTGTATATCTTACAAACAGCATTTTAAGATGTCGAGAAAAATTGCAATAGATACTAACTTAAAAAGCAAAAATTGACAAGAGAGAATTGGGCAACGAATAAAATGTAAAAAGTTCAATTCAAAGAAAAGACACATTGCTATTTAAAATTCAGCTAGAACAATATTTAACGTCATGCTATTAATAAATTGATTGCTCATCTACTCAAAATTGTTAAGAATAAAATATAATTTAATGGAGAACATTTTGATGAAAATCTTATTTAAAGCATAAAAATTCTAAATACAAAGGGATAAAATAACAGCTATATTTACTTATTTTCATTTTGTGTAATGGTAATATTCTCAAAATAATTAATCCTCAATTAAAGCAACATAAATGTGTGAATTTCTTTAGTGTTCCTTAAGTGTACTTGTGATCATAAAATTTTAGCAAGTGCTGTTCATAGTCAATATACATAAAAATCTCCAGAAACATGATCATGGTTCTCAACAAAAAAATATGTTTGACATGGAGCATTCTGTTACATAATTATAGCACTGAGAATTTAACTTATAATGGTAAGTAAACTGGAATCTGCTTATTAATATAAGATAAAAGTTTTAAGTTAATTGTAATCAGAGAAAAAAATGCATAAAACAATCATTAAATTTACAAAACATTTTAGTTTTACATATTAAAAGTAACTTGAAGTTATGTAGTAAAATATAATATTAGAACAATACTAACAGTTTAATATCTTTATATATATATATATATATATATATATATATATATATATATATATATATATATATATATATATATATATATATATATATATAAGTACTTTAACGCTTCTTAAAGTATTAAAAATTAATTATATGTAATACTTCAAAAAACAATATTTAATAACAAAATATACAAAAATAAACATACTTCAAAATCAAATAAAGCTTATTTTATTAGCTACTCAGTTTTCAGAAAAACTGTCAATTTCTTATGATATTCGAATGAAAAAATTATGAAACTTATAATTTAAAATAAAATTTTAACAGAAATGGATATTTTAGTGATGCAAATTACATGATACAGTTGCTAATACTTTGAAATTCAGAAAATTCAACATAAAAGACAAGCAATAACTGTAAGGGCAAAATTTAAAACTGATCATTATATATATAGTTACTCAATAAAAATAAAATTCAACTATGAAAATTAGCTTTCTACCTGGAAAACCTGATGAAAGCCCGGCAACTGATCGGATCACTGGAGCTAGAAAAAATATCCCATTAAATAGAAAATAATATATAAAATTAAATAAAGCTTAATTTATTAGCTACTCAGCTTCCAGAATACTTGTCAACTTCTTATGAAATTCAAATGAAAAATTTTGAAACATAATTTAAAATAAAATACAAAAAGAAGTGGATATTTTAGTAATGCAAATTACATGATACTGTTGCTAATACTTTGAAATTTCGAAAATTCAGTGCAAAAGACAAGCAATAACTTGTTACTGTAACAGCAAAATTTAAAACTGGTCAATCATATAAGTTAGTCAATGAAACATAATTCAACTATGAAAATTGACTTTCTACCTGCAAAACCTGATGAAATCTTCGCAGCTGATCGGAGCACTGGAGCTAGAAAAAATATCACATTAATACTTTTCATAACAGTATTATGAAAATACACTTAGATAAAATTTTGTATATTCTTACAGTAAATAAGTAATGAGAAAATAAAATCCTTTATAGAAAAACTGTTTTTATATGACTTTGTTTTTTCAAAAATATAATCTATAAAATATATAATACAAAAAATTATTTGTACACTTCAGGAATGCTTCCTAAAGAGATACACATGTGGGGTTATTAGTTGAAATTAGAGACTTGATGTTATCCGGATATGAATGCAAACTGTAGCAGTTCCAATAAATCAAGAAAGTATTATTTAAATAGAAATGCTCTTCTACTGAGCTGGAAAGCAAATCTTCAATTGATTCCGCAAACTATAAATTGTCACACAAGGGATGTAGAGGAGCAGCATCCAGGGACAAGGTTTCATGAGTGGATATGGAAGACTTATGAGAGCACTCTCTGAAGATTTTAATTTAAATACCATGAAAGCTTTTAATTTAACCAAAGGAGCATTTCTCTTAGAAAATAAAATCAGATGAGATTTTGGCATTTGTGTTGATGTTGGTCTTACCAGAAGTGAAACAGGCTTTTTTTGAGTAAATACAGATCTGGTGACTTTATTTTCCAGAACTTGCATAGTTGACATCAAATTGTGGGGTGAGGGAGTTAACTTGTTTTTGTGCATCTGGGTATTTCTCAATTTTACCATGGTGACCTTTCTCTCAAATACTCATTGAGAACAACTTGGAGAATAAGAGGGGTGCCACCATGGCAATCAATACATGCTTCCTTCACTTTACAATTCAAGTTATTGTTGCCAAATACTGCACAAAACTCTAAACTGTTGACCATATTACTTAACATAACTTTTCAAAAATTACTTAAAATTATCAAGAATTACTTGAAAAAAAGAATTACTTTTCTTGTTTAACTAAAAATTTCTTTTGTATGGTCTACTTCACTTATTCAGCAATCTACAAAAGCAGAAATAATTTCAAATATGATACTAATCCAATTTAAAGTTTACACTGAAATTATTTACAGACTGCTACAGCAATATATAAATGAAACTTGAATTTATGTTTTTCTCCATTTCCAATCACAATGGAAAAAGTTTAAACTTTCTTATTCTGCTTTGTTAGTCCTTTCTAAAATCTGATTATAGCAGCTAATCAGCTGTTCATCATAAATATTTACCTTCCAGATGTGGATTAAAACAGTATTTATTAGAAATTGCAGCGCTTATGTTGTATATTTAAGGTAGTGACTTAAAGCGCGTATATTGAACACCAACAACAGAAAATTTTTGTTCTCGCTAGAAGGTGACTCATCCCAAATAGCTTTATATGGCACATAGTTTGTAAGTACTCGTCATTATCTGTCTGATTGTGGAGATGTTATGTATAAGGGTTTATTAAAGTATAATAAATCTACAGTACAGTAAAAAATTTTCTAGTATTCTTCATCACTAATATTAAGACACCACACACTCTGAATTCAAAATTTTAAATGAACACCATATATTGTAAAGTAGAAATGTTAAATAATCAAGATTTATCGGTTATGACCACAGACAATGACCAGGAGAGTTAAATTTTGGTGGTGTTATCTTTTTTTTTTCAAATGACAGTGACGATATAGGACTCTTTTTCATGATGGAGGTAGCAAGCCCAATTCCATTAATGACAGCAATCTTCAAACTTTGATAAATGCCTGATAAGGACATAGGTCTATTTTTATGCCAGGTAAAATCAGCAGCAACATTTCTATGTGAGGCTGGACATGCTGTCATAGATCTCTACTAGGGTTGTCAGATGATTCCTCAACTGCTATCAGACATTCGAGCAATGGACCAATCTATATATTGGTGGCCAGATAACTTAAATCCTCAAAGAATCAAGACACAACTGTTATTAGAACAAAATCGTCAGCAATTGGTAAGACAATATTTTAAAAGAACTGAGAATACTTATTTCAGTAGCAACTATGAAAATTTAAGGATTCAGTACTGTTAAAGGTAATGATTCAAAATGTGTTTCTGATAAAAAAAAATTTTAATGTTAGAATTCCTAAAGTTACAAGATTTGTTTCCAGACTTAAAATTATCCTTTTAAGTAAGGTAACAAATCTTATAACTTTAAGAATTCTAACATTAAATGTAAAAGTAAACAATGTATTCGTCCATGCTTTATATTTACACATCATGGTCATTTAAGGACAAAATGTGAATTTAGGAAAATTAATTTTAAAGTTAAAAATAAGAATAATGGTGTAATCAGAAATGAGAAGTGTGTAAATAAGACAGCATTTGTGAGAATAGCAGTAAAATCAATATTAAGAATGTTTTTAAGGAATGTAATTTCTTGGAACTTTATCCTCAGTTACAAGAAGCAAATAACATCCAAACATTTTGATAGTTGTAGGATATTTGATACTGCAGCTACTGCCCATTTCTGGAATAACTAAAATTTATTTTTAGATTTTCAGCATGTTAATGACATGAAAATGTTACTTGTTGAAGAAAATTAAATTTCAGTAGAAGTACTTGTGGAGGAAAATTAAATTTCAGAAGGTACTGGTAGTGTTAAATTCTATGAAATATAGAATGGGAAGTATAATGAAATTTAACAAAATTGAACAAAGCATAGTAAAATTTAACAAAATAATGTTCTGTATTCCAAGAAGGCGATTTTTGCAGTAGACTCTAATACAACCCCTGCCTCTTATGACATCCTCGAGTGAAAAAATCTATTGATAGGATTGTATAGATTTTTTTAAAAAAAATTGTGTTACAGTGGATTTCAGGACACTGCAATATTGCTGGTAATGAGTAAGCAGGGTATTTCTATCCAACAAACATCAAGAAATGAAATTCCCCTCAGTAACACCAAGCTGCTCATTAAGGAAAAGATAATGCCTTAAATCAATTCTCAGAGAGACACTCTAACAGGATCTAGTGGAATAATCTTCAATTTATCCCTATATGGCCTATATGCAGGGTTGTTGCTGAGTTTCGGTGGCCACCAGGCATGACTGCCTTCTTAAACACCTATGTAGAACTAACATAGTTCAAGAACCTTTCTGTAGGCTTTGCGATCTTCAGGAGGAGATGGACGTACACCACCTTTGTCGCTGTCCTTGTGTGATCGGTACTGGTGTGCTCAAGACATCCTCAGCGCTTTATCGAAATTTCTGTGTTCACTTGTCTACTTATTCTTTCTGTATTTGTGGCGCATTAGAGTCTTTGTAAACACAGCCATTGGAAATAAGAAAAAATGTTCTTTATAACCCTCAATTGAGGAGGAATTTATTGTCAGGTTCTAAGTTAGAGAAAAATAGAACATATTTTAAAGGTTTCGAAGAAGAATTGGAATTTTTGATAAAAAAATGGAATGAACTATTTTATGCTTTTTATCAAAATAACTTACATTTCTTAAAACCTATAAAACAGGCTACAGGAAGAAAATATTCTAGAAAATATAAAATTAACAATACACATATTATTCAGACAAAATCATAATCAATTGAAAGATTACAGATTAGAATTATAACAAATAAAAAGCTTAACTCTTAAATGTTATTCAGAATCCAATTTTGCAGTATAAAAAATTACAGAATGTGAATGGGGTTACACACTTCTCATCAACATTATTCACATATCATGGAGAATTTTTAAGCAAAAATATGCAAGCCTATCTATTATGGTTGCAGTTTATAACTCTGAGTGAGGCTACAAAAGAACTGATGTAGTTTAAAGATGTTCAAACAAATAATTATTTAAATTTAAATTTAAAATGTTGTTCTTTAGTTTGTGATAAATTACCTGCTATCGGTTTCCAAATAATTCATTTGAAATTCATAGCGCTAAGCATATTCATATTAAATATCACTTCATAAGAAATTTAGTATATGTTTAACTGTTTAATTTAGAGTATATTAAGTTTGAAACAAATTTGGCAGATATATTTACAAAACCACTTACCAAAGAACAATTACTACAGTTTAGTAAAGCTATGTTTCAAATTTCTCAGTTTTAAATTTCAGATTTTTCAAATTTGAGTTTCTGCACTTTTCTTACAGCTGAAATAACTGTAATTTTAAATTTAAAAGTTCTTCTTTGCTTTGTTCAAATGAACAATATTTCTTTAAGGTACAGAAATGACGATTGTAACTGCTTTTTGGAGTTTTGCTACAATCATAGCAGAGCACGGTTTTCATAACAGGAGACAGAATAAGATGTTTTAGCATCAATAAACTGCCTATCCTCCTGACTGTAATGTGTTCAACTACACAAACCTTCTGATTCTGCAGATTCTCATTCATTGGCATGTTAACTAAATCCCAACATGCCCCAAGTGCGACAATGATCCATTTTGCCCGCAACACAACTTGAAGTGCTTATAGTTTTCTCGTGAGGAGGCTGTGAAAATTCCACATCTGCTTTTGGACTTTTTGGCTGTCTATGATCTCATGGATCTGGTCTAGTTCCACTAGACCAGATGGGGATTAGTCCAAACACCACTAAATCCTTAGCGAAAATGACATCACATCAAAAATTAAAGATTTCTGTGAGATGCAACTGTCACTTCCATATTGGCTAGCATGTGCATATTGCTAATGGTGGCAGTTTGAACAGAATTGGCAACTTCCACCAACAAGTTACCAGAATGTTTTTTTCAGATTTCTTATTTCCACAATTATGCCAGATTTTCTTTTTGGATAAGAAAGGAGTAGCCTGTTTGAAAAGTAGTTTTTTTCCTTTGTACAATGTGATATTTAGGTTTCATTATTAATAATTATTGCATCCTCACGACAACTGAAAACTTTGTATTTTCAATAATAAAGAAAATAGAAATTTGAAACCTTACGGCACCACCCATCATATAGCCGTACAAAGTGATGCAGACCCGCTACACCAAAGCTAAACAGGTCCTGTAAGTTCACAGTACTTTTCTGAGATGGCTTCTACCCTTAATGAATAATCCAGTTGAGGTACTGATAGACTGATCAATAAAGCTGATAGGTATGTTGAGGACTGCAACTCTACTCCTCTTTACCTAAAGTAGAGGCCACAGTAACGTGGTAACTGTTGACTTCAATTAACAGGACTCTGCTTTCCAGGGATATAGATTTTCATGTATGGCAAACATATAGTAGACCCGAAGAAAAGTTAATAGCAACAGATCAGCAATAGCTAGTCAAGGGAAGCTCTCTACCTCTTGTAAAATTGTCATAGTAAATGAGATAAGTAAAAGCAGAAGAGAAGAAAAGAAAGAAGATGACAGATCATTTCAGCACTTTGGATTGTGACAAGCATGTTAACTTAAAGAAAGTGAACCTCCCGTGGGATCAAATTTGACAAGCCTGGAATTTTATCCTTTTGGGAAAGACCAGTAACTGAGATATACATTATGCTGTCTCTATAGATCTGATATGGATAAGGAAAAATAGTAATGTGGGATTTAAATTCATGATGAAATATCGAACTTAAAAATTTGTGATAAATTATGCTTATAAAAATATTTTATGAGTACACTGGTATATATTGGAATTAAATTGTTATTTTGAAAATCCATTATTCAAAGAATTGGTATTTGATTTAAACAAAAATGTGAAGATGAAACAAAGTTACTAAAGGTGAAAATTTGAAATGAAAAAAATCACATTTAAAGCGAATGATAAAAAAAAAAAAACAATGGCAGGCTCATAGTTTTATAATGCAATATACTGCATTGCAAGAGACTGGGTGCCAACAGGAATGCTACAAATGTGAAAATATAAAAACACTACAAAAATAAATTTTTATTGTAAAAACAGAATATGCAACAGTTGGATTTAAAAGCAGTGTTCAATCTACTTAATCAATGCTTATGTATTTTATTCATGAAAATAAAATTACTCCCATGATACACAATGTTAAAGACATACACATGTCATCAATAGGATTGTTTTAGGATTTTCGTGTAGTAAAGGTAGGGATAGTAATTTTGAGATTTAAGGAAAAGGTGAAATAATTAGCAAATAAATTACTATACTCAGAAATCTTATTCAAGAGATAAGCATTACTTGGTAATTAACCTTATCTACAAACCATTTGAAAAAAGAATTCACAACAACCCTACTAAATCATTCAGAATGGAAAACATTAATGCTTTATTTGGAGTTTATAAAACGTATCAAAATAAAACACAAATATGGTAAATAAACACAACTTAATGTAATTAAACACAATTTAAATGGAAAGAAAGAAATTTACATATCAAATTTTTCAGAAAGAATCTTTATATGTTAATAATGAAAAACATACTTCAAATTTTATACGAAAATCACATGTCATTAAATTTATAACTTTAAAATCATAAAACAAACATTTATAGTGGAAAATTTTATAACTTTAATAAATTAATTATTAACAAAAGTGTCTTCATACCTGCATAAAACGTGTTGACTAATATATAGAAAAATATGTAAAAATTTATTAAGTAAGAAACTATAAGGTACTCTACTACTAAACTCTGTGGCACTACAGCCCATGTGGGCCCACACAAGGCCTACAGTGTCCATCTGTTTTCTTGACTGAGAGACCCTGGAGTGCTATGCAGATGTCCCGATTATATGGTCAACCTAATGCGAAACAACCAGTGTTTAGTTCCCAAGCATGATTGGTACTCAGTTTATCAACCCACTGAAGTGATAAAAACTATAAACAACTTCTGCAAATTGTTATACTGAATGTATATTATTTAATTATTGTTGTGAAAGAAAAGTAGAATAGAAAAATTTTAATTCAAAAAGAAATATATTCATGCTTCAAGAAAATATCATGCATTATGTGAGTACATAACCAAGTTGCCTTTTAAATGGTTTTTTTTTTTTCATCACTTAAATCATTTATTAAAATTAAAAGGAATTTTGGAATCATTTATTAATGAACAACTAAAAACACACATTTCTTACTTATTTTTCATAGGTTTCTCCCTCAGTCTATCATTCAACAAAATTTTCTAAAATGTATTCTTTAAAAAATGAAAAGAAATTGCAGATAATTATAATTGGCTAAAAAGCTACAGATTACATGAATATATATGTAATTTTCATGCTGAAAGCACAAGAATGTTTGTGCTTAAAAAAATGTTTTGTATTAGCTCTAACATAATATAAAATTTCCAGAATTCTTTTTTTATTAAATGTTTATAAACTTATTACCACTAATGAGTACAAAATTAACTAAAAAGATGCAATAATTAGTCAAAAAATTAAAATATTAATGAATGAACAATTAAAAATTTTACCTGCACCAAAGCAAAAATTATCTGTTGAATTTAGGGAATGACCTCCAAATGCTATATTTGAGAAAAGAAAAAAAATATGAGAAGTTGTGCTTCAAATCATTATCGAGATGTAAATATTAAAACTTATAATAAAATTCATTGAATTGTTTAGAGTTCGTCTATTTTTTGCTCAACTTTAATTTTTTTGCACACAACAGCTAATCAAATGGGACACACAGATTAAGAGAATTCTGAACCTCTACAAACATCGAAGCCCAAAGAAGAAATTGAATCCACAAACTGTTGAATTAAAGCCCAAGTGCTAACCTTTCACACGGCTTATAAAAATGTTGGAATCTTTTTACAAGAAAATATAACTGGTTACAATGAAATTTTAAAAACTGCATGTTTAATATTTTATACATAGTTTAATGCAAAATCATTCAGAAAAAAACTAAGTATAATTTCAGGCATTAGAATATATTTTACAGTACAGCCCATAATTTGAAAATTTTATAAAAGTCATTATATTAATAATTGAATCATCCACAAAAGATTTATTTTGGCTTGCATTGATATAACGAACTCATTATTTACACTTCGCCATTATTATCTACCATTTATTATCTCTCCTATCACAAAGTATTTTATAGCAATTAATGGTTTTATTCTAACACAATAAAAATTATAAAACTCTTTTTATAGGTTAGTACCGTATTTTCCTGTATATAATCCACGGATTATGTGTTAAAAAAGTTCCGCATTTCGTTGTGCGTATTATACGCCACAGTAGATAATCTGATAAAAAAATATTTTTCACCAGAAAAACTTACAACAAAGTTTTGAAAGAAATGTCATTTATGTTTCATAAAATAAATAACAGATGGCGCTACGACGCGATTGAATTATTTAAACTATAATCAGCATTGTCCAATTATGTTCAAGAACGAATTCATTTTCTCTAAACGATATTAAAATTCCAAGTCATTAGTGTCATTTCGCATTTTATCTTGACCTGAACTTTTTAGCTTTGAAAACATTCAAATTCGTATATCATCATAGTGAAGTAAAAATTAAGTTACTGAGCAAATTTTAAACTGAAAGCTATAGGGAAGATAAATGAAAAAAAGTGTCAATAAACGTGTAATGTAGGAGAGAAACAGCATGCGATGTACAAAAGAAAAATTGTATTCCACGCGCAGTTAGAAAATAATCCGTTTCTTTCATTTAACTATTAACCAAACAAATATAGTTTATTTTTATAATATATGTAACCTCGTTTTGAAAGTTATTAAAATCTATAAATCGATAAGATTTACAAAAATATTTTCTGATCTTGATCGATGTTGTGCTTTCATCTCAGTTAATCGCACCTTTCGTTGAGGTGGATTCAAACAGATCTTTATCACTGTAAATATTTTTTTCTGTAGAATTTATTATATTTTTAATAGTATTTTTAATTTTATTTGGAACCAAATTATCTGCAGTAAACGTTTTCAACTATTCGTCAGAAAAATTGCCGCGGACTATAACGCCACTGCGGATTATGCGACGCTTTTTTTTCCTTAGCTCGAAAAACAGGGCTTGCGGATAATACACCGTTGCGGATTGTATACAGGAAAATACGGTACTTCTACAACCCTGAATAATGATTTTTGCTTCACATAATTAAAAGCTAAACTACATTATAATAATGATGGGAAGGAATAATGTACTGATGTATATAGATATATAAGAAACACAAATGATAGACTATTCATACATAATTCCATTCCCAATGGTCTTATTATAATTATATAAAAAAAGCATCATGTTCAATATCACCAATATAATTTGGGCAAACATTTTTACAACCTAACAATATTCATTATGCAAAACATTAAAACAAAGCATATCTTTGAAACATACTACATAAAAAGAACAGATTTTAGACAAAACAGATTTGAAATTAATTAACGTAATAAAACTTAGAAGCAATTTTTTATATTGTGCATCCTATTTTCTTATTAAAATATCTAAAAGAACAAAACAGCTAAAAATCAACATGAAATGGATAATGGAAGAAGACAATGGCCATCTAAATTTGAAATAGAAAATGCATTTGAATCATCAAAAATAAACTAGTCCCAAATAAAAATTTTACATATCTAACGATGTAGATATTTTATATGTTCAATACTTGTCAAAGTTGTTAAAGCAGTATTGATAAAAATATCACTGAAAAATAAATTCATTCTGCTATTAAAGTTTTGAAGATTGTAGAGTTAATAACTGAATGCTAAAAAAAATTAGGAGAATTGAGCCCAGCTGAATACCAGGGATCAAATTTCTTAAAAGCAGAAGCTACTGCTAAAAAAAGTTGATAACTCAAAAGGGAACAGCAAAATTGTTTTTTCATGTCATGAAATCTTCAGTTATTTTAGAAGAACAAACAAGCAAACAAATTCTTAAAGAATTTTTAAAGTAGATGAAAAGTACAATCTAATGAAGAAGAGAACACAGAAAAAAAATAAATATTAGTAATATGCACGACAGAAAAATCATTAAAAATAATTTTTTTTGTATTTTTTCGTTATTTGAATATTTATATTTTTAATAGAAAGTGTTTACATGAAATTTAAAAACAAAATGATTGGTTTAGATTTTTTCGGAACCTACGTTGTTCTGTAACCAAAATGTTTATTTTCAAACCTAACAAGCATTTTTGCAATAGCTCTATGTCTCATATAACAAGGTTCCAAGAGATTTTTTAAGAACCTTTTGTATCATAAGAGAAGTTACCAGCATAAAAAAGCTAAGAGAAAATTATTTTATATTTTATAAACTAATCAATTGTTTTCAATACGACCAGTATATTTTACTTCACTAGAAGATGTGATCTGAAATTCCAACCATTTTGAACAAAAGATAATATAATAGAACAAACTAATGAATACACATCATATTTTTTGTTCAACCTAGCTTTTCAAACAATAAAACGAAGTGTTCTATTGTTACAAAAACTAGTTTGTGTATTTTCATGATCAATTCCAAGTGCATTTTTACTTCTTGGAAAAAGTTCTGAAATACATCCCTTTATATAAATGTAATCAAAACGTATGTCTTAATATAAAAGCAAAGGAACATAATCATAATTTTTCAATTGAAACGAATCAAACTTAAAGAACATGCTAACATTTTATGTTATTATAATTAGTAACTAATAAAAATAAAATAGAATGAACAAAATTATACTTGTGTTCAAATTCAGGGCTATATTTGAGGGATGACTTCCAAATATTACACCTAAAATGAGAAAAATAAATCTGAATTTACTTTCAATGAAAAGGACAAGAAATAAATAACTAATATAGTTTATATTTTTACAAAAGAATACTATAATAATTTGGAAAACAATTATAAATATCATTAAGTTTAATTCTTATTCTCAAAATATTTAGAATGTTTCTGGAATCTTAATATATAAAAATTTGAGGCATCAAAAAGTAATCTTGTTGAGCATATAATTTTTCAATACAATATTAAATGCTAATAATACTAAGAAGCATAAATTTTGGCAATTCCATACATAATGTTTATTCATTAATTATAATTTATCAATTTATTACAAACTATTATAGAAAACTTAAGTGTTTTGTTACCTCATTTACAAATCTACAGTTTTCTGACATCAGTAAAAACCAGTGTTTACTTCCTTCACTAAGCAAATACTTTGTTATATTTCCTCCCTTAATGGGAAACTATAACTTTAAGCCCAAAAGAACCACATTTCTATCATGTTTCATTCATCTTATTTTTCTCCTATCCCAAGTGAAATATAAAATATGAATTTTCATTTATAAAATACTTTACCCTAAGTAGTTATGTTCCTTCTAATCATTACAATAGAAAAAATAAACCTCAATCGATTTTATTGTTATTGAAAAAAAAAAGAATCTAAGCATGTAATAATGAGAATTAATCCAAAAGATAGCAATTGAGAAGTAAAGATACAGTTATTTAAGTTGGGTAAATTATGTTAAAGATGAAAATTAAAGCGGAAATACCTATTAATAATTTAAGAAATTTTTAATGTAGTAGAAATCAGTATGTTTAAATTTTTGAATAAATTTAAACTCTCATTTTGTATAACAAAGAGAGGTGATAAATTTCAATTTTAAAGAAAAGTCAAGGCATTCAACACAGCTATAAAAAAATTTATTCAAAGAGTGGAGCATGTTTCTTCCCATTATAAAAGATTTTTATACAAAAAGAAAACGGTCACATTCAATATATTTTATTTATAAAATTACTTTAAAAACAACTTTCACCATATCAGTAAAATTATATTTTAATGAAAATGAATTAATGATACTTATTAAACTTATGAATTTACTCACACTACATACAAAAACAAAAGTATAAAAGAGTTTTGTTTCGAGTTAATTTAATTATGAGATTAATTGTGATACAATTGGACAGGACATAATCCTGTATACAAGTTTTGATTAACAGTAGTGCATATATCAGTAAATAAAAGTACACTTCACATTTTATTATAATGAAAAAACAAAGTTTTGGAAAATTAATAATTATAAAAGAAGCTTTATTCCTAATACCATATATTGATGTGGAGATAGAAAAATAAATAAGTCCTAAACTGAATTTTAAATACATTATATAATATTAATAGGATTATTTTCTCCTCCCTATGCAATATATATATATTACCTCTTTAAAGAGCCATAAATTGAGTTTAAACAATAAAAGCAATAATTATAATAATTTACTACTAAACTTGTGCCATAAATATAGATTTTTATGATTAAAGATTACTGAAATGTCCACCACTCTTCAAAATAGTTTAGAGATAGTCCCTTCAAAATTATATAATTATATAATAATTATTATATTCTAAGTATGCAGTTTAAATCAAATATTCCTGGTTCTTAAATTTTAAAATGCAGAATAGTTAAAAGTAAATCAATTTATTATTAGAATTATCGATTAAAAAATAATAAAGAAAAGAATTGAATAGCATACCAGAGCTGAAATTATTCGGGGCTACATTCATCAAATGGCTACCACATGTTAAATCTAAAATCAAAATATAGCTCAGTTTGTTTCCCCTCATAAAAGTGTATAAAATTTCAAGTAATAAAATTACTGACATTTCTTAAAATACAATTATCTAAAAACAATTGTTACAAATTTTTAAAAAATAATTAAAATTTTAATGTTTTAAAAAATATTATTTTTTTCATATTTAACAGAATTATAGAGGAATCACTTATAAGCAAACATGACATTAAACAAAATATTTTGATTGTCTAAAAGTTTTAAAAAGAGCTTCAGAGAAGAACAAGAAAGAACATTCTTTAGAAACAACATTCAATATTTTAAATCACTATTTTATATAAGCTATTCCTATTCTTTTTAGCTATTCCTATTATTTTTAAGGCCTTTCTATCAAAGAACAATTCCTATTTTCAAATGTACTGATATTAAACGAGAATCATCTTCAGTTAAACATTATTCTGATTTTAACATTTGACAACACTTTAGAATCAATTTACCATAAGAAATATTTAATTTAAATACTCCTGAATGTTAATGAAGTTGTAAATCAGCTGTTTGCAAATGAGCATGCATACCACATATTATGAGCAACAAACAAAAGACTCATATCTCATTTATGAAATCCTTTGTGTGCTTCAGAAATATATTTTATTCATTTAGTAGATATACATCCTGGAGAATTTTAAAGTAAAGGAGATGTTTTGAATGGAATGTTAGAACCAATTCTAAATATGTTTATTCACAAAACAAAATATCAACCAATCACCTCAGATTAACATGGTAGGAATTATCTTTTTTTGATTTGTTATTTTCAAGAATTTACTAAATTAATATTACATACAAAAGTAAAGCTTCAAAATTATGATTTAAACATGTTGCAGATCAGAAATTTAAACAAATTTGAAATTGCTCATTTATTTGAAATAGAAGTACATATTGATTGAAGAATATTTATATTAATACATTGTTTTCAGTACTCAAACTTAATGCACACTGTTGTTTATTGATTTTACAATAGTAGAACTATATTTTTATGTTTTGTAAGACTTATAGATTAAAATATATTTTTGTAATTTCAACTTTTTAATGCTTCATATTATAAGTTGATAAATAAAAATCAAAAACAAATTTAATAACAAACATGTTTTAAAACACATTTTTTTATTTTGCTTTGAATCAAATGAAAAATAACATTTTTAAAAATAATTGAAATAAAACATGACTTGAAAATTTAAAATTATGTGGTAGGCTTTTTTTGAGTCATAACCCTTGATTTAACAGAATTTGATACTGAATAATTTACAGCTCAATTATAAAAAATAATTGAAATTTTCATCATGAAAATTCAACTGGTCGTTTTAACAGTTTTAATAAAAACATTAATAATATTTATTAAATTAATGATAAAAGTTAAAATAAATTAGATTTTACTGAATCAAAATGAGTAAAAAATACTGAAAAAATATATTATACCATTAAAATATTTCAAACTTAAGTGAATATAAAATCTGTAAAACGCTTTAGTTATGTAAAATTCAAAAGCTGATAACAAATTTGAAAATAATTAAAAATGCAAGATAAAATGATATACCAGCCACACCAGAAGAACCTTGAATGGCTAATGCATTTGAGGCAGCATCTAAAAAGATAATTCTTTAAATATGGAAAAAAGCTACATACTTATAAGGCATCTTACTTATTACAAAATTTCAAATTAAATAAAATAAAACAGATGGTATTTAAAAGACTGTAGCTTTTTCGTGTTTAATTTCCCAAAATTTTCTATACATTATTATACATTATTGGATAATACATAATTACATTATTATATACATTATTGGGAAATCGGGAGAAATGATGAAAAATCAAGAGTTTTTGGATAAAATCAGTAGAATTGGCTGCTATGCATATACATAAATAAGCAATTAATTTAATCTAAAAATATATACTTTTGTTTTCCTTCTTATATTATTGATTCTAAATTAGTTACGATACAAACATCTGCATAATATAAGTATTCCACCAACTGGGAAAAATTTGAAATCATAAAAGTGAAATGCATAAATATCATATCCATCACAGCAGGATTTTTGGCCAGCAAATTTGATAGGGGCAACCAATTTATTCTGAGCTTGAAACCAAGAATTTAGGAAAATTTTACAGGGTCAAAGTTAAAATGTATGTCAAATGCAATATTTAATTTTCCATTTAATTTTTTTATAAATAGTTTTTTAATGACTGCATGCAGCTAATTTTTTACTATTGAATATTTAATGGTAGACTTAAGGAATGTTGATCATTTAGTTCCTCAGTTATTGCAAGAAGCTTAATACAATCTACCAAAATTTTACTATGCATAATGTGGCCTTTCACAAAAACATATTAGAAGCCTAGGAGTGAATACATACTATTCAACAAATGTATATCAACATTTTTACTATCACCAGCTATTTATGTTCAAATAAATGTTATTCATTTATGAAATATTCATATCTTTCAACAATTTAAATTTTGTACATGCTTTCATAATTAGAAGAGAAAATGAAAAAAATCTACTTAAAAAGGAACGATATAAGAAAATGAACAGATTTAACTATAGCTAGATTCTTGAATCAAATTCCAAGTAGCTATAGCATTGGATAATAAGAGATGTGTTGACATATTTTTCATATCTTCCCTACGTAGAGAATGTTTAAAGATGACATTTTTATAAGGTAATGATTGAAAAGTTGATAGTATAATGAATTTAATTGCATGAAAAATATTTGAGAAAAGTAATTAAAAGGAATATTAAGTATTAAATACAAAATATTTTCACACAAATACAAATAAAATAAAACAAAATATTAAAATATTCTAAGGCAGAATTTAAATGATTTTTAGAGCCTCTATAATGTTATGAAAATGTGTTACATTAAATAATATATACATATTGCTTAATATGTGATTCTTTCTTTCAGAATACATAGGTAAAATAACTTGACATTTTAAGCTTATAATTTCTGATTAAATATTTTTATTAAAAAAATATAATTTACAATCATACGATAACATTATAAATCATCTAAATAAAATGCATTCAAAATGTCTGTTCAGTGGGTGATCAGTTAAGGAACATAATCTGTTACAAGACTTATTCGCTATTAAAATTGTTCATTAACTAATCATCAATATGCCATTGATTTTTTTGCGAAGTCCATTAATTTGTTATCAAGACTCTAAAAGTTAACTTAAAAAAGAATGTATGATTGAAAATGCATAAAATGAATGGAAAATCTTACATTAACAGAAACCATTTTGATGCACATTCATCATATGAACTTTCAAAAATATTTCCTATAAATTTATATTCTATAATTCACATGCCTTATGTAAATAAAAGTACCCAAACTATTCAACCTAATCTAAAATAATATTTCAACTAACAATTTCATGTTAAAGATTTCTGTAAAATGTTTAAATGAAAAAGCTGTTACATATAAAACTATTTGTTACCTGCCAAAAAGGTACATTTTTAAGATAAATTAAATATGAATGCAGAACTTATAAATTAAAGAAAAAAGTACCAAGCTCTGGAGGACAATCAAATCCACCCATACCTGCATCCAGTTCATCTGAAAAAAATTGAAGAAATATTACTAAAATGCAAAATAAAAAATGGAGAATAATGTGAGATATGATAAAAAGAGATAAAAAATTCAAAATAATAATTCTATAATTTTCTGAATTTTGCCAATAACTACCAAAAAAATAAAGAAAGCAATTCACAACACTAAAAATCTCCATAATAAAAAAAGATCAAATGAAATACTTGAAAAAGGTATTTCAAACAAATCAAAAATATATTTAAAACCCAAAGCTAAATTATTCAAGTTATTTTATTGTAGTATATAGTAATAATTAAACACGCATCTCCAAAAAAATGAAAATAGTGAAAAAGGAAATATAATCAAATATAAAATATGTTCTACTCTTATACTTAAAATATTTATAGTGATCATTCTATTATAAACAATGTAAGGAGTAGCATGACAGAACGAAAAGAGATGAACAAATTTAAGAGTGTAATTCTGGAGAATTCCTTCTTAAAAATTAAACGCTAACCTAATTACTATTTTATTTTTACATATTAAATGCCATAATATTAAAAATAAGAAATTAACACTAGAAAATATATAAATACTTTCAGCAACTAAACATTCTAACATAAAGTGGGATTCAAACCCACAAACTGTTGAACTGAAGGCTAAAGTGCTAACTCAGCAAAAGTAAGAGAAGAAAATTTTAAGGAAAGTTTTTCAAGTTTTGTTGTCTACCACATAAATAATTAAAAATGCAAGAAAATAGCATTATTTAAATTTACAAATTTAATATTCTTTATATTTATTGTAAATATTAGTAAAATGAGAACAGATTCAATTAAAATTTAAAGTCAAATAAAGTCATGTCAATTTGAATACAATTTAAAGAAAATATATAAAATTTTTAATATTACAGAAAAATTATATAATTTTAAAAAAATTATGTAATAAATAAAAAATTATGAAGCAGTGTCCGAAAACGATTTATTTAACTTTGAATTTTGTGAACACTCATAAAATAAAAAGGAACTTTAAAATTTGTGGGCAACAAATTTTGAGTATATTGCGATTTAATTAATAAATTATCTGTTCTTAGGTTTTGGTGCTAAAAAAATATTTTTTATAGAAAAATTGAGGAAAATTTAGCATGATGCATGACTCATTTAAAAACATTTAAATAAAGCAGCAAAGCCATCAAATTCAGTTTGAAATTTTAAAATTTTCAATATCATTTGTTATAATATTTTAAATATTTTGTTAGAATGTGTTTAAATTATATAAAGAAATTATCATGGATGTCCATGTTACCTGTGCTTGAAAAATGAGTTATTAAATAATCATATAAGAATCTAGGAACAATGGATGAAATTTTAAAATGGATAAAACTGAATTTTGCAAAACTAAATTAGTGCTGAAAAACAAGCAATAAAATTTGCTGTAAATGAATAACCAATATTTGCTGTAAATGTAAACCAGATCAGGCTTATTGTAATCAGGCTGTTTTGTAAATTTTAAATAAACTAAGATATATGTACATTGCTTACTGAATAACAATTTGATTATGCAAATGCAAATTTATAGTGAGAACATTTAAAATAATGATAATCATAAAATTGCTATTACCAAACTGATTGTAGATGGATTTAGTTTTACGAGCAACCAATTTCCATGAATTTAATCATAATCTTGTATTAAAATATATTGATTAGAATTAATACATGTGCATTACATGATAAAAAATAAAAGTTTAAGATATAAGAAAACACAAAGTAATAATAAACTTTTAAATGATTAAGGTTATCAATATATATTAAAATTTACATGCAACTGTTAAACCATTGATTTATAAAATACAACAGGACAGCAAATGATGTAACATACAATTAAATGTATGTATAGGTTGTTTTTTCAAAAAAATTGTTAATGAAAATTAAATCTCAAGGATTTATTGATACTGAAATATTGAAACTGAGATTTTGTTGAAAAAAATTACGCAAAATAAAGTATTTAAGGCATAGATCATAGCACAATTTTACCAATTTTTTAGTTCAACAGCAATTTTTTCATGAACATGTAGGCCATTCTCAACTTCCCTCTTTCATTGTATGAAGACATAAAGACTATGTCAGTAATTTTTTACATTGTTAAATATTCATTTACTATCCTGAACCCCCATATCTAGGAATGGTATTGCCTATCATTGATATATAAACTATTTGTTTCTTGTATATTAAGACTTTCAGCATAACATAGAAAGAGGAAGAAAATAGTAAGATTGGAGGTCGATAAACTCAAATGATATGAAACAAAATTGTATAATATTTATTTAGTCTTGACTAGATTAATTTGGCTGAAATATTGGATCTAACAACAAATGAGAAATGCAATAGTTTCAGGTAAAAAATGATTATTTTCAAAAAGTCATTATAGTTTTGACGTAAAAAACTAGTTTTTTAGTATATTAAAAATGCAAATTTAACAAAGCAAAACCCGCAAAATTAATCTCCAAGTTCATCATCATCAGTCTAAATTGTTTATTTAAAGGAATCTCTGAAACTATTCATCACCGTTCTCCAAACATGAAAAATTATAAAAGAGTCTGAGGTAAATGATTGAATTATTCAGAGATGCATATATATATGCATGTTGTCTTTTCATCACTGAGGACATAAGTTTATCTTTACTTTTATGATGTATTGAAACGTCAATAAGCAGTTCACGTTTCATCACAACTTACGATTTTTGAAATAATATGATGACTTCAATAATGTGACCATCTTTAAGAAATCAAAAATTACAGTTTCTAACATATTCTCCTTTTTGGTGTTCAATTAACTTATGGAAACTGAATAGAAAACAATTAATTCGGAATACAACTCTTTATAGATAAATTTCATATATGGCGACGAATCCATTGTTAAATTTTTTCCATACCATTTGGTAGGTACAACAATTATCAATTTTTATACGGAAACTCATTATATGGAAGTCCAGTAAACAAGTCTTCTTTACACTCTTGACTCTGAAAAGAAATTATTTCCCTGTGAAATTCAGTAAAAAATTTGAATAAAATAGCATGAGATAAGTGCTTTCATTTTGATTCAGTCTGACTTAAAAAATCATTGAACAATCATGCTCCCATATTAATCTTATATTTCCTTCTAAAATTCATTCAATGGTAAACTATTTTTACTTTATCAATAAAAAATGTCTACAATATAAAAAAAATTGCCTACAACAATATATTTGTATTTTTTAATTTAACCATTACTTTTTTTAACTACTACTTGTTACTTACACAGCTCTCACAAATTTCAGTGATGCTTAAATAAATTGAAATACTAACTAAAAAGACTTATGTTTCCATGTCTCAAAAGACTGCATCATACTTTTGGTTCAGTATTGCCACTACAGTATCATTTAAATATCTAAAAATGCTTATATCATATTCCAAAGATCAATAAATATTGAACATCTAATTATTTTCCTGTGGTTGGTTTGTTTGTCGCTCAACGGTCATTTTTTGCACACGAGGGCTAATTAGACCGGGACTTAAGGTTTAAAGTGGATTCCGAACCACTACAAACATCCATGCCCAAGGTGGGATTCGAACCCACGAACTGTTGAACCGAAGGCAAGAGCGCTAACCATTCGGCTGCCAGCTCGGCTATTTTCCAGTGATTACATGTGTAGACACCAAATTTTTAAATTCATCACCTTGTATTATAAAATACAATCAAAAATACATCATACAGTATTAAATGAGAACACAATATTTTTTAATTTATCTTTTAATAATAAATTAATAATTCTTTTCATAAAATGTTTGATTGTTGATGTTTTAACAAAAATTTTGAACTTAATTTGCAAATTAAAAAGAAATATGCTACCAACATCACTACTATGAAGGTATAAAAAATTTACTTTTCTTCAGGGTTCATACAGATTTCTAAAAATAAAATTCCAGGATTTCAATCTGGATTTGATTTGATTTTACTCGGGCAAGATCCTCAGATGGGAAAAGCAGCGCCAAAACAAAATAAACTTGTATATTTTGTTGTGCTTGTGTTGAGAATGATTTACTCAAGCACAAGATAAAATTAAGTGCTTGAGTAAATCATTGGATAAGAACTAATAAGGAATATTGAGATGAATAACTCAGAAGAATAAAAGTATTAAAACAATTTTATGAAAGCCAGAAAGATGAGAAAGATAAATATTATTAAAAGAAAAAACTGCAATGTTTTCCAAGAACCATGAGAGTTTCATGAAATTAATGTCATTCAGAACAGGTTGATTTTATTGTTTTTTTTTTGTGCTTGTCTTTTCTAAATTTTGAAACCGTCTGAGATGTAGAGGAAGAATCGATTTCCATATTTGTTTATGAAGAGAATACATCAATTTATCTTTTAATACTTTTTCCTCGAGATTTTGGTTTTTTAATTTTTGTATCATCAGTCTAAGATTTATTGGTAATTGAAGTAGATTTCTTTGTGCTATTAGAAGTTAATGGTAAAGTGGATTTAGATGACAAAGTTGAAAATTGTAGCAGATATTGATCAACTACTTTTTGTTGCTGGGTTGTTTATTTTTGCATCTTTTTGTGGAGTAGAAGAATAAGAAATCCCAAGTTTTGGTGTTCAGTTTTTTACTGTTTGTCTTGCTTCCTCTAAAGTAATATTTTGTTTTATCTTGGTTGCAATTACCACTTGTTCCAAGATCCATAAAGGGTAAGGTTTTGAAAATACAGCATGTGAACAAGAACAGTTACAACACATTCAAGTGCAAGAACATGGAGAATCACTATTCCTACATGGTTGTTGAAAATGACCATATCAGTGATATTTGAAACACCTAAGAGGGTTAGGAAAGTATGGGCCAAATTTGCAGCTTTCATAATTTGCTTTTATGGATTTTAATACTGGTGTTTGAAAAATTAAAACAACATGTTTGGTGGGAATATGTCTACCATCACATCGAATGTTTATATAACATGCAACACAAACTCTTTGATCATGAAGTTCTTCCAAAAATTCTGTTTTTGTAACATGTATGAAATTGGTGTTATAAAGAACACCACAAAACTCATTTAAAGTTTCATGAAATGATGTTTTGACTTGAAATGAACCCGATTTTTTTAAATTACTGATTACCGAAGTTTCTTTTGAGTCAACATGAACAAGAAAATCTCCTGATCATAGTTTTTTAACATTTTGCATGTTACCAATAGAAGATATGAGAAATTTCTGTACTAGAAAGGGTAATTCTGCATGGAAATTGCTTGGAGTACTTATCAACATGTAACAACTAGATTAATAAGCTTCAATGAAACAAGAATTAGAGCCCATAGGATATTTATAAAGGTTCAACCTCAACTGCACCACCCACCACAGAGCCCTACAAGAAATGGTAGCCACAGACTCTGGACATTTCCAACTTTAGTGTTGTTGTTACATGCCCCCGAAGTCAGCAGTGCTAGACCAGGTCCAAAAGCGTGTACCCCTTCAAAAAGTCCAGTACCATAAGTGGATTCTAGCCGATTGATACACTGGGCATCACAGTATACCACTTGTCCAAAGGGTTCTCACAATCGCCAAGGAGATCTTCGCTATCCACGAGAATCAAAAAACAGAGGCTACAGCTACTCATAGGAAGCTCTCCTCCTTGCTGTCAAGAGATGGAAAGGGAAAGATTAGAAGGAGAAGAGAGGAAAAACAGAGAGAGACTATAGATCCCTGGATACCTCGGAATTGGAACATCCGCACTCACCTAAAGAAGGTGGCCCCCATAAGGCGATCAAATTTCAGGATTCAAATCAAAAATTTCCAGGAGGTATCAACATTCATGTTAAAGAATTTTTTATTATTTTTAAAAAAATTTTCTAAACTAAATATGGTATTTTCTAATTGTTACGTTGTTGACACTTCCTATGTTTTGACCATGATCACAATGATGCACTTAGCCACAACTGATTATTTAAGTTTTCTACAATCAAATTTTTGTTCACAGAAAACCCATGTTCAACAGATGTTTGACTATGAAAGAACAGTAAAAACAAATTAACTACTTTCCATCAGTGACAATAATTTTATCTATTTGTCAGTAGGTTAAAATAAAAGGTCTCTATTCTATCATTAATAGGATCAAATTTCTCATCAATGCAATCTTGAAATTTTACAATCAATTGTAATGATTTAAACTCTTCTAAAAAATTTTGAAATACTTTTTCATTTGAACCATGCAAAAGCCATTCTTTGTATGGCTTTTCTAAGCAGACTGGTCATTAAAAAGACACTACTACCAAGCATATTAAATAATTTATTTCTTTGATAAATAAACAAATTCTTCATTGAAATTATACACAATTTTGCCCCAAGGAAGATAAGAAAAGTATATTTCAACCTAAAAACTTAATCTTTAAATATTAATATTCAGTGAATTTTATACAATATAAAAGAAAGAAACAAATAGAAAAAGAATTAACTAAAATCGCTTTGATTGCATGATATGACAATCATTGGTGATTACTTTTCACTTCACACATATAAATCTTAATGCTACATATGGTCTTTACTGAACTGGATTATCATGAAACTATTGTGGCACAAATCTGTATCTTTATTTTAGTCAACAGTTATGAATGCAACCTAATATTGATATCCCCCATCTAATGGTAACATTAAAAGCAAATACTCAATTTAGTTTTCAAGCAATTTCATTGAAAATTTTATAATATTAAAACAAAAAACTCAAAAAATTATATTTTCTAACAAAAAAAAAAAAAACAATACATTAAGGTAAGTAAAAATTCTTGGAGTAATTCACGATTTTCAGAGTCAAGTCAACATTTGAGTAGTTTTAAGGAGTAGTATGAAGCCTATATCTTTTTTTTTAAGCAAAAAAAAAATTGTTTTTTTTTAATTTTTATTTTAGAGTCAGAATTAAGCACATTTACTCCTTTTACATGCTAAGAAACATGCACATACATATTTAGTTATAAAATATTTATATGCAGAAGGTTAAAAAAAACTTTATAGATACTTCATAAAAAAAAACTTGGTGTAAAGAAAACATATTTTCTTCAATTTTCAAACTACAAACTTATACCTTTCAAACATGTTTCATAATGATAAATAAGAATTTATGGAAAAATTGCTTTAAAAGTTCAAGTTTAAGATCATTATCACTCATGCTTGTGTCACCTGTAAATTCTCAAAATGGGTTAATTTAAATTTGGATTTTATATAAAATGCTGCATAAGTGTGAAAACAATAAGTGATAAAACTAGTGCCCAATTACTAGGGTAGATCTTGTAGTCAAATATATCTGCATGATGCTTATTACATACCTTGGTTATTTACTTTGATTAGAAACCAATTTCAGTTACATAAATGGATACTAATCGACATGATTATTTACTAAAAGGTATTGGATTAATTACTTAAACAAAGATGAAAATTCTGATCTCCTTCAACAAACAATCTTTAAATTCTTAGTATTATTCACTAGATGCTCCCTTTTATGAATCTCTGATTTATAAACACTCATGTTTTCATGATTATGATGGCAAGTCCCTTACCTTACATAATTAACACCCATTTACAAACTAAATTTTTGAAAAATCTCTTTTTTGTAAGCCTTCATTTCTGAAAAATGGTTTTCTTTTTAGCATATTTTTAAATTTCTTTTATTTTTATGAGATGATTTTTTAAACTCTTATTTGATTTCCTTTGCATACAATATCGGAGTGCTAGATTCATTCTTGAACAACAAAGCGACATGTTTAAGCAGTTCAAACATTGTGGGAACAATCAGCAGACATTTGATGGGAAAGAAGAGTTGTGTTGAATTTAATTCGTTTTTTCTGTACTTAAAAACATAGAAAAAGGAAAACTTTTTCTTCCTCCCCATACAATAGAACATAGAGAGCAGGAAAACTCCTTAAAAGTTTGAGATCTACTGTTCTGTAGTTGGTTTGTTTTATTTGAATAATTTCATTTATGAGGTTTGGTTAGTGGAGAGGGAAATTGCACCAATTACATAAAACATTTGATGCAGCTGAAGAAATGTTTATCAGTTGAAGTAAAAATGAAAATTCTAAAAGTAGGCAAGAAATATTAAAGCAAAATATTTTAGGCATTATCAGAGGAACCAACTGATACCACATACCTAGAACAAATGAGATCAATATTACTTTAAACTTTTCTTAGCTTTCATTTTTACCAATTCCAATGATCGAAATCCATCCTTTTCTAAAATTTAATAAAAATATGAAATCTTATCTTAAGCTTGATTAACCTGTCCTTCCTACCACCTACCTCTGAGTCGAATATGGGCATGTTGGATAACTGCACTAGTGCTATCCAGACCCTATATATTTTAATTTTATCTCTGAAGTGGCCTCCAACCCAATCAAGTCACTCAGCAGATATATGATCGCTTGATCCATGTAATCTGATTGATGTATTGAGGACCACAACATACCTCCTGTTTACATGAAACAGAGGACAAAGTAATGTGTTGGTCTCTGGGAACTTCAATTACAAGGATCCTCCTTTCCAGGATACGGGTCTGGACATATGACAAACACGTGGGTGATTTAGTCCTGTTAGCATCAAATTGTAATATTACTTAAAGAAATGAGTGGCCACTAGATGGCAGTGTTTAATATGTCATGTTGAGAGGTATGTACTAGCAATTGAGGAGAGAGATTGTAAAAAGGAGCTCACGATGAAGGAGCTACCTTAAAGTAATCTGTAAATATTCTGTAAATAAACCTTTAAATATTAGTAAATTTATAAGAACTTCTTCCTTCCCCACCTAAGCTACTGACTCGTCATTTGACAAATAGAATGAAACCGATAACAAATCAGAAGAGGGATATAACTCGCGACGCTTTCGGAATTGAGGTAGGCGAATTTTAATTGTTTCGTTTCGAAATGTATAAGTATTATAATTTGTAAAGTATGGCTTTTTGGAGGAAGGCTAAAAAAGTAGATTTAATAGAATTAGCAACAGAATTAGGTCTCTCCGTACCTGAAGATGCTAAAATAATTGATTTAAAACGTATTATAACGGAATCAGAGACGTATGATGAAGAGTTTAGTAAGAGCTTATTAAGTAGGATTACTGAAGATCGAATTGCATCAGAAATAGCTGCCAAAACGTTGGCTGACCGTGAACATGAACTTGAACGTTTACGTATCGAAAATAGAGTTCAAAATGTAAATATTTCAGATATAAGTAGCAACGATGAAAGTAGAAACGTACACATTGATTTTCGAAAGTTAATGCACGAATATAAAATTAAAGATGGGGATATAAATTTTTATTTAGTTTTATTTGAACGGCAGGCAAGACGAATAGGGTTGAATGAAGAGTATTGGGTGTCACAATTATTGGGACAGCTCCCATATGAAATTACGCAACTAATAGCGCATGAAAACGAAGATAATGCAAATAATTATAAATATGTAAAATCGTTATTGCTTAAGAGATATAAGTTAAGTGCTGATAAGTTAAGATTTAAATTTTTAAATCATGTAAAAAATCCGGAAAGTACATGGAAGGATTATTCATTCGAATTACAAAACTATTTTGAGGAATGGATAACGGGACTCGAGATTTCAGATTTTAATAGTTTAAAAAATTTAATTATTACTGAACAATTAAAGAAACAAGTAAATTCAACAACTCGGGAACATTTTGTAGATGAATGGCCTAAAATTAATTCTCCAGACCAGTTAGCCGATAAATTGGATAATTATGATAATGTTCGATCTATTAACAGTTTTAAATTAAGAAACTTATCGAATTATAATTCTCGTAATGATAAATTTCAGGTAGAAAAAAATCATTTCCGTTTAGTGAAAATAAAGGTGTTAATCGAAAAAAGGTAGTCAGTTCGGATATTCGAAATGAAAAAGGGGAATTTAAATGTTTTAATTGTAATGATTATGGTCATATAGCTCGTGAATGCCCGGCGCCGAAGACAGCTTACTGCAAGGAATGTAAAAAAGTAGGTCATTCTCAGCGAATGTGTAAGTTTGAAACCGATCAAAAGCGCGAGGGGAATAATTTATCTGTCAGTCAAAACAATTCGGGTTCAAGTGCGTCGTTGGCGCCTACGAACTATTTGAAAGATGCTTATATTTATGGAAATAAAATGGTTGCATTAATTGATACAGGAAGCAGCTGTTGCCTCTTAAAAGAAAGTATTGCAATAAAAATGAAACTGAATATGACCCCAGATAGCAGTAAGTTATTCGGTTTTGGAAATCAAAATAAACCAGTAACTAAAGCTCTTGGAAAAGCTGTAGTAAATATTCGTGTAGATGATGTAGTTGGAAAATTTATTCCGTTATTAATTGTCGAAGATAATTCCCAACCATGCAATTTAATTTTAGGTAGAACATGGTTAGATTTACCATACATTGCTTTTACGTGTATTGGGGGTAATCTAAAATTTGAATACGCAAATGACTATGTTTTTTCAGAAATTCAAGTAGATTTAAAGGAAAATACAGTTAAATTGAAAACATTAAATGAAACAGAAATCGAAAGTAAGTCAATTAATTTAATTAGAGCGAAAATTGAAGAAACCGAAAATTCGATAGTTAATGGAACAATTTTAGTCAAAAGTATAGGACAGAATTTCGATTCTATTCTTGAAGTAGTTAACGGTGAAACAGTTGTGCCAATAATAAATAAAGAGGAATTTAACTTAAAATTTAGGAAAGGACAGTGCTTAGGTAGAGGAATGGAAGTAAGTGAGGAAAGCTTAACCCTATCTAATAAAGTTAAAAGCGATAATGAAAAAGTTGAAGTTATAACAATTAACAAAGAGAAATCTCCTATTTTAATGAAAGATATTAATTTCGACAACTTTTTAGAAAGTGATAAAAAATTGGAACTTTTGAATTTGTTAAATCCAATTAAAGCAGGTCGTAAACCTTTTTCAATTATACATATGGATCATTTAGGACCTTTTGTTAAGAGTTCTAAAAGTAATCAAGAACTTCTGGTCATAATAGATAATTTCACAAGATTTGTCCAATTGACTCCAGTAAAGAGTACGTCAACATCCCATGTGCTGAAGGCTTTGAAAAAGTTTGTAAATACTTATGGTCTACCTGAGAAAATAATAACAGATCGAGGAACTTGTTTCACTTCGCATCAATTTCAACAATATTGTACTGAAAATGGTATACATCATACACTCAATTGCACGAAGCGACCATGTGCAAATGGAATGGTTGAAAGAGTTAATAGAACAATATTGTCGACCATAACAACTGGTATGGAAGATCAGAATCACAAAGACTGGGATGTTAAAATACATGAAGTTGAGAGAAACTTGAACAATTTTGTAAACAAGTCAACGAGCAAGAAACCATTTGAATTGCTCCATGGTTATTCTCCACGATTCAACGATGGAATTTTGAGAAAATTAGCTGATGAAGAAGCTCAGAGTTGGCAAGATCCATCTATAGTGCAGGAAGAATCTCGAAGACAAATAGAAGAAAGTCAACAAAAAATGAAGCAGTATTATGATAAAAAGAGATGTAGAGCAATGACGTTTGAACGAGGAGAAATCGTCGTAATGAAAAGAGCCCCGAAATCTTCAGGCCAACCTACGAAGACACAATTTAAGTACCGAGGCCCTCTTATTGTTACCGAGGTATTGCCGAACGATGTTTACCGTGTGACTCAGTTGGGAGAAAAAAAGAAAGGCCACTTCTACGCAACAACAGCTCACATTAGTCAACTAAAACCATGGCTAAACGAACCAGATTCGGATGAAGATAGTGATACCGATAGTGCCAATAGTGATGATGAGGACTACAGCCCTAGACGCAATCCACATAGATCCACTCGCAAGGACTAAAGCTGAATGAGGGATCCTAAATGGTGAGATCTTTCTAATTTTATTTAAAGAAAAGTTGCAATTAAAAGACAATGAACTTATCATAAACTATTGACTCTAAAAATAAATAACTTTAAAGATCATTTACTGTATACTGAAGTATTCATCAAGTATTATGAAAATTTGTTAAATTTATTCTGTGAATGATTTAATAATCCTAAGTTCATTTATTTTCTATTAAACTTTTGTTGTAAGTAGTTTTATTAGAATTGTATCAAGAATTACTTTTGTGGAAAAAAGTGTATTGTATATTATTATAGTTTTATTGTAATCTAACTTAATAATTTTCTAATTTTAATGGAAGATGTGTATTATAAATGATTATAATTACAGTATTTGTGTTTGTGTGAATGAAAATAATGATAGTTATGTAGTTAATAATTTTATTTAATCTGCTGTGTTTAATTTAATTTTTAATGTTAATATTTGTTGTATTAATTAGTAATTTAGTATTATTACATCAATTGAGGACAATTGTAAGGTCAGTCTGGCCGAATGTTAGCATCAAATTGTAATATTACTTAAAGAAATGAGTGGCCACTAGATGGCAGTGTTTAATATGTCATGTTGAGAGGTATGTACTAGCAATTGAGAAGAGAGATGTAGAAGAGCTCACGATGAAGGAGCTACCTTAAAGTAATCTGTAAATATTCTGTAAATAAACCTTTAAATATTAGTAAATTTATAAGAACTTCTTCCTTCCCCACCTAAGCTACTGACTCGTCATTTGACAAATAGAATGAAACCGATAACAGTCCCCAGGAAAAGTTAATAACAAGACAGTGATAGCTACTCAAGGAGAACCCTTAACCTTTTCACAAAGCAACCCCAATGAGTGAGAAAAGGAAGAAAAAGTCAAGAAAAAAAAAAAGATTGGGATAGGTCACTGGGGTACCTTGGGATTGTGACATTCAAGTTTACTTAGTGAAAGAAAGTAAACCTCCTGAGAAGCACAGATTTGATCAGAGACGTTACCAACAATTTTCTTAATAGTTTAGCTGAGGTATAGGTTTTCTTTTTGAATAAAACTTTTAAATATATTAAACTATGTAAAATCATGACAGTATAAAATACCTTGTGAATTTCAAAGGATATCTCTACACTAAGGTAAATAAAACAAGTTTTAAGAGATGAAATAAGTTTTATGTAATATCACTGAGGGCAAAAAAATAGCACGATTTATAAATCTGACAAAATTTTGCAACTGTTTCTTATTTCAACTGGGTGTGAAATATTATTAATTTAAACATTTGATTTTAAATACCTAAATCATCTACATTTGCTACTTACATTCAAAATGTAATTGTGATGGTGAACAACTGCTTCGTATTTTACATTTCTTTTTTCTCTTCTTCAGTTTACCTACATACATATCAACTTTTGTAATTTATAACTATAATAAACTTCATTTGGAATATGTATATATTTTGGAAACCTTATTTTCAATTTCTAATTTTAATAAAACCAAAAATTAAATATAGAAATCAAGATTACTAACAGAGATTAAATTTTATGAATTACCAAATTAAGAAACATTTAAGCAACATTATATCGAAAAAACAACAAAAATTAGTGGGATAAAAAGTCATTTCTTTTAACAGAAATATTTTTTAAGTTTTGAAATGTGACATGGTAGTATAGAAGCAAAGTAATACACATTTTTCAAAAAAAGAATCTTAAAAAGTTGGATTCAAAAAGTTGGTGTGGCAACCTACTTTTATGATATATGGATTATTTGTTATAATCTAATAATGGATATGGCCTTCAAAAGCTAAAAAACTTACAGTACACAATCATAAAAAAGTTTATTCAGTCTAAAAAATATTTGGTTTCATTTGTTTTATTGTGATATGCAAAAAATTGAAGTACTATTTTATTATTAATATTTTTGACTTTTTTGCATGTAATGCAATTTTTACAGAAAAAAAAAAGAAAAAAAGGAAAAGAAAGAAAACTTTTAAATTTAATGAAATATTTTGAATCAAGAGTTTGAAAGTAAACAAATTATAATATAAAATCTCAGAACTCTCATGAAACTTTAGAAATATTTTTTTAATACAATGACATAATATTCAGATACAACACAACATTATACATGATTTCATTTCTGAACTTAAAAATTTAAGAGGAAATTTCAAAGAAGCTTAACATTCATCTATATTATTTTAAAGATCAAATTTTACCGCTTGGTTTAAATACCTTAAAAACATTTTACAAGAAAATTATTTTTTTTTCAAGAAAAAGATTTTTAGATTTGTAATTGGAAACTTACCTTCAATTTCACGACACAAATTCTTTTCAATAGGTAGATTAATTCTTCCACATTTCTTTTTCTTTTTACGTTTTAAGCCTTGATGTGTAAAATTAAAATCAGCTAAAATTGAAAACAAAAATTATAGCAGAAAAATAATTATTTTCCATTTAAATTGTTTCTAAAATTTTCAATTAGTTTCTGAACCAAATTATTTTTGAAAATTATTCTTATTGAAATATTATTATAATTTTACTTGAATTATAAATAAAAATAATTTTTTCAATAATGATTTTCTAAAGCATTTAAGGTAAGAATTTCTCAATAAAACCATATTTTGGTTTTTCTCACAATAAGTTAAGAAAACTTTTGATATAAATTTGTATTCTTCATTTTTTATTCAATAAATTGATCATGTATTTAACTCCACAAAATACAAAAGAGATCTTCATAATTGTGATGCTTATTTTTTAACATTAAAATAATTACATTTTTGCAAAAAATCATTTCTAGTACTGGTCAATTCATTTTTGTCAGCATTTTGGAGGATTCTGAAAAGAAAAATAATTTGACTATGAAAAAGTTTACATAAAAAAGAATTTTATATGAAAAAATGTTAAGCATACAAAATATACCTAATTAGTGAATACTGTTGCCAGTCAGATGAGTTATCCTCTAAGAGATATTTGTTTTCAGTAGAAGTGAGAAAAGTTTCTTTCAAGAAATTGTTCTCAAGTGTCATTTTCAGCACACAATCTAAAAAAAAATCAAATCTTATTACAGATTCTGTTTATGGTGAGATAAATAGAACTGACATGAAAAATGTGCTCAATGGCTGCAGCAGATTTAGTGTAACCCAGGGTGCATAGCTGAGAGGCCTGCTACACTACATCTGCATTGTTTTGTAAATTGTTTTGTTGTATTAGTTAGTAGGATATGAATGGCATGGATAGTGATAAATTGAATTAGCATTCTTTTTAATTCTTACACAAATGATGATTAGGTTTTTTTTTTACTTTATGAGTTATTTGATTAAAATTGCTGTCACATGTAATTTACAGTATATATGTAAAATGAAAGACTAAAGATTAGGTGCCAGTGCGGGTGATAAAATGTGCCAAACTGGCATACTGCACCAGAATGTGTTTGTATGATATAACTTTCATTTTATGACATAACATATTTGTATACATTCATGGAATTGGTTTTATTTACTAGTAATCCTTGAAGCATTTGATTAGTAATTTGTTATTTGTTTTTATTTGATTACAATTTAAGCTTGTGCAGTGGTTGATTTAGTTTGAAAGTATCAATTTTGTCAAATTAAATTTGAATTTAAGTATGAAGCAATTTTTTTATTTTTAAGTTTATTAAGTGAAATTTATTTGTAAGTAATTTTTTTTTTAGTTAAAAATGTTAAACTTCTTTTCAAATAAAATTTGAGTTATAGTATATATGTTTAACTAGCTATAGAAATTTATGAATTGTGATAAATTGAATCTACAATTTTCTTTTAACTCTCCAAGTGATGATTAGGAAAGTACTTTTACTTTGTTATTCAATTAAAATTGCTGTTGTAAGTAATAACTTATGTAATTTATTGAGTAATGTATAAAATATTTGACATGTATTTAGGTTAATTGTGAAAATAAGTCCTAAACTTGAGTTTTATAAAAATATATGTTTAATAATGTAATTAATTTTTTTCATTAAAATGCATCTTTTTTTCCTTATTAACTTAGCTTTACTGTCTGGTTCTCTCAAGGGATATATATAATTTTCACTGATGTTTTTTTACAATGGGCACCAATGCCTAGTTAATTAAAATTTGAGTTTTCATAAAAATGCATTTTATTTACATTATAGATTATAAAGTTTTATTGCCCAGCTGTCATGTGTTGTAGACTGTGTGATATTTTGTTTTTTATATAATCTTTGTTAAATTTGTTTATAATTATTAGCACTTTAACACTTCTGTAGTATAAATAATTATAAAGAAATATTCAAAATTTTGATATTTGAGATTTAAAATAGAATGCAATGGCAAAGCTGAATCTCAAGTGTGATCAGTATTTGGTAAACAGATTTTGCACTTTGTGACATAATTCAGATTAGCAAAATAACTGTGCATTACTTGGGGAAAAAATTGAATTTTAATATTAGTGTGTAGGAAATGGAAGTCATGGATAATGATAAATTGAGTTTGCTTTCTTTTTAATTCTTCCACAAGTGATGATTAAAAGAGTTCTTTTACCTTGTGTAATTGATTAAAATTGCTGTTGATGAAATTTATTGATTTATTAATGCAATTTATTAAATTGTATAGAAATATTTAAAATATGCATTTAGGTTTTTTAATTTTAATGCCAGTTAATCAGAAATTTGAATTTTCATGAAAATGTTTGCTATTTACATTATTGGTTTAACTTAATAGCCCTTTTCTCTCCAGAGATAAATCGTGTTTTGACTAATGTTTTTCATACAGTAGGCACCATTGCTCAGTTAATTAAAATCTGAGTTTTCATAATGTAAATTATTTATTTTATTGATTTAGCTCTATTACACTGTTGTCTCTTGGCTAGATAGCATTTATATTGATTTTTTTAAGGTGGGTGCCACAGGCTGAGTAATTAAAATATTTTTCACAAAAATGTATTGTATTTATAACTGATTAAGTTTTTATTTGCTGGCTGTCTTCTGCTTCAAAACTCATGTTAGTTACTTATTTTATATTTGTTTTGCAATAAGTAATTTTTGTGAAAATAATTTTTAGTTTTGCAATATTTCCAAAGTAAATAATTAGAAGGAAATAATATGAACTTTTGATGCTTGAAATCTAAAATAGTGTGAGACTTCAATGTTTAAAATGGAAGTTTGTGAGAAATCAATATTTTGGAAACAGTATATTGGGTGAGATAACATAATCTAGAGTTGGCACAAATAATTTGAAAATGTGTCAAACCCATACTGGTTTCCAAGATTTTACTGCGATTCTATAGTAGAATTTGTATCAATACTCAATCAACTGAGCAATGCAAAGCCTCACTCATTCACTCAGATGCAGATGAAGAATCCACAAGAGCAGCTGTGTACACAAATGATCTTTTCCAAAATTAAAAGCTTTGTTTCTTGTGACCAGTGTGAATAATCTTGTTATTATTCTTCTTACTTTTATTGGAATAATTTAATATTGCTTAATTTTCAGTTACAAAAGAAATAAATCTAAATAAATATATCATATTTAAATGCCTCTGAAACTGTTTCACAGTTTTAGATTTTTCAAATTTAAAAATAGCTTTCAGATGATTTTCAGTAAGTTTGATTCTATCATTTGTGAGACTGTATGCCCTAAAAGTTAACTTCAATTTTTTAAAAACATATTGATTTTGAGTATTACACTATACTGGAAAAGTCAATTGAAAAATTATTATTATTAGATGTAATAAATGTTTTATTACATTATGCGATGCCAGCAAGATGTTATCAATGCACGTGAAACAAAATTTCAAACCAAGTAAAACTGAATGCCTAAATCTCTGGAATGTTTGCATAAAATTTCCAAGACCAAAAGTTATTAATACAATTTTAAAAAGCCCAAAAAGGGTGAAAATAATAGTTTTCTCAATATCTGATAGTTGAAAAATAATTTTATGATATGCACATTCAAGATCTAATGTTCAATATAAGTTGCAACCTTGAAGAATGTAATCATCGATATGTTTGTGTATCACTCAATGATCATTCTTTGCACATGAGGGCTAATAAGACTGGGATCTATGTTTTAAGAAATCATGGATGAGGTATTGGGTAACAATCTGCCTGCATATCTTGCATTGAATCGATAAAAATCACAACATGGTCTTCCATTAATCCATTCCTCTTCTTTATAAGAAGTAAAGTGCTGGACCAACTTCTATTCAAAGGTCAGCAAATACCGCACATAAGTTGAAATTCAGCTTTTGCTATCTTAAATTTGTCTGGTAGCAACCTTCAGACTTTTCAAGTGAGTGGAGGACCTTTTATAATTATACAGTGAGTGATATTATGCTTGGTTTGTTTTGTTCTACTTCTCATTTTCCTTGATTTAAAGCATTTAAATTCCCCTAATAGGGAACCAGATATCAGGCTCATATTGACTACAGCCCAAAGGTGTTAAAACAATGAAGAACCTTTAATCACTTGAGTTAAGACTTAAAGTAATGTTAACTGGTCGATCAACTGCTTGTTTAATGCCAACAAATAAACCAAAACTTTTAAGATACTTTCCTAAAGCTTACCCATATTTTTATGGGAATGGAATTTTCAGTAAAAAGTTTAAGTTCTGTTGATAAACATTTGCTTGCTTTTGAAAGAGAAACTGCAAAAATTTGTGCTCCAGGGTTAATCAAATAATGATGATTACTGGTTTCATCAAGAAGAAGGGGCAATTTAATTGGCCATTGTCATTTGTCTTTGCAATTGACAGGCCTGCTAGTATTCTGAAGTGCTAGGGTTGTTAAATTTACAAGGCTTGATACACTTATTGAAATCTTTGTAAAATTTAAATTGATACCTACAAAATTTGAAACATCTTGTTTCAGATCTACTTAGTTTTTAAAGTATTTAAGTCTATTTTGTGATTAACTACAATATGAAAATTCATCAAATTTCTTAGTTAATAAAGCAAGCTTGCTTTCAAAGTGTCTATTTATTACTTTGAGAAATAGCTGATTATTTTGCAAGAAGGTATTGTTTTGTTAATAGAGCATCCTTATTTACAGACTGCAAGAATTTCGTCTGCTATTTCTGCAGCATTGAAGGGATCCTTACTAATTGAAAAAAATTGCTTGCATTTTGACCTACAGCAGTTTAATTACCTCTTCAGAAGCAGAATTGTTAGCAAGACTTTTCATTTGCTGTAACAAATCAGGCAGGCATTTATCACTGAGGTCAAGACATGTTGGCAACTTTTGCAGCAGGTATACTCAGTGTAAGTCAATATACTATGAGTAAAGCCCTTTTTAAAGCATGGTATTTTTCCCTCTAGTACAATATTTGAAAGAATATTGACAACAAATTCCGAAATATTCTCACATAATGTTACAACAAAATTATATTTAGTAAATTCTTAATTTATATCACTGTTTGCGAAATGTACTTCAAAACTGAGCACAACTTAGATTTTTGTTGCCAAACCATAGGTGGCTTTATTGCAACTCAATATAATTCAACAATTTTGTTGTCATACTGAATATCATATGAGTTATTTTCATTCCTATCATAAAATCAAATATAATTTTGTAATATGAATCCTTTTTATTAATGAAGAATAGAAACAATCTACAAAATAATTAATTTGATCACATCCAGGTCACCAATATTGCTGGTTCATTGTTGTGCATATTCATGATATGTGGATTTCATAACAAATAACAAAATATTTATTTCTGATAATATAATTCAAAATTAGATAAGAAACCAAATGTATAAATATATAGATGCTGATGCAAGTGATTTAGCATATTATTGCTGGTAAACATAAAATATAAACAAAATAATACTGGAATTACATAAAAAAATCTAATAAACCAGCAGAAACTTTTGTAAAGAAGATTCAAAATAAAGTGAGGCCTCACACTAGCTTAGATGAATGACAGCTCGATTGATTGAATTCTGATATAAATTCCAACACAGTTCAACCACATTTTATAAGATTTTGATATCTTCCAGATTGTGAATAGTAATTCCAGATAATGTGATTTATTATTTCCATTACATTTTTTAAAATCATGTATATATAATTTTGATTTTACAAAATTATTCTCTCAATATTTATCATATAACTAGATTCCTGCATAATTTCTTTTCAAATATTGTAAATAAATTTAAAAAATGGAAAACATATGAAATTGCCCACAGCTAAAGAGGAATAAATATTTTGATGCTGTATTCTTTTTGTCATCATGTACTCGCCCAATGGAAGAAATTTACAAATGAACCTCTTCTCAATTTAAATAAATAAAATTCTGAAAAGGTAGGTGGGTAAAACGTAATTAATATTGGGGAGATGAAATTTCAGGAAAGAAAATACTACTTTAGTCATATAAAATGTAGATTGTATATTTTCAGTTGTGAAGAAGGATAACGAATAAATATCTTTAGTACAATTCACAGTCAGGTCAACAAAACTTAAACAGTACAAGGCGATCAATTGCAGTGAAACAATATTTCATCCAGATGATTAGAAGCAATCATAATATTTAATGTCAAAAGAAATAAAATCATTAGAGTAAATTTGGGGTTTTTCTCTGCTTATTGAGACGAGAAACATCAAATAAATGAAACACAGGATATGGTTGGTAGGAGTTTATGGTGCAAGATTTATAAAAGGACAAGCTGTACCAAAAATTATTGATTTAAGTACCAATAATTATAAATTTTATATTTTTTTCAAAATCCAAATAATGTTAAAAAGTTAAAATAAAAAATTTTATGTATGTAGATAAATTAAAATATAAATATAAAACAAAGAAATAAAATGAAATTCATAAAAAATATAATCCCAGAAATTTATAATATAAAATAAATTGCATAAAATTGATTGCAATTAGAAAAGCAAAAAAGATTTGAAGGGGTGGCTAACCCAATAAATTAAACAATGTTAAAATATCGGTTTAGAAAAAAATAATAATAAAGGCTAAACACTGGACATGAAATTTAAATATCAAAAACAGTAAATAACTCACCACACATTCTCATACTAAGGATTTAGTTTACTTAGAAATAGATGTTGATGAGTGAAACCTGTATGGCCTTTATGAAAGTGAGTCAAACTAATATCAGTATTTTGAAGCAGTAAAATAGGAAATGAAATTAAGTATGGAAAAATGCTACAGAACTTGTTAATGAGACCTGCATGTTCCATAACTCCTAGAAGATGAACTGAGTTAATTTTCTCAGACACCTTCTCATATCTAATACATGAATTTATGATTGAAGTGGCGAAATCCAATGGAATCCAGTGCTCCAAAAATCTTGAACATAACATGATGACATTGAATGTTTAAAATTTCCAGTGCTTCTAATAAACTCAAACAATCAATTATCAAATAAAACTTATGAGCATTTAGAGTATTCATGAATGGAAGCACCTGGTAAACTGGCATAGCTTCAGCTTTAAAGATGGAACAGATTATGATGGCAGTAACTATGAATAACATTATTAATAAATATACCACAGCCAAGATCTCCAACACTTGTTGATCCATCCACGAATACTGGTCTGTTTTATTATGAGGAATATTGACAGTGATATCACAAAGAGCTATTTGAAGATAAAAGCTGTGTCTGATTTTCCATAGTGAGTAAATGGATGGATTAATTATTTGTGGATCATACCAAGGTGGATGTAATAACATGTCTATTTTGATGTAACAGACATTGAATAGGTCAGATAAAAATGGATAAGATTTGGTTTGAGTGAAAAAGGCTGAGATGCTATATTGTCAAGCACCACTGTCTCTTCAGTGAATAAGGGGTTAAGGAATGTAGTGCATGGTAAAGGTTAAACAAAATCTTAGCATAATAGTAGAGAGACACCAGCTCAACTCAAAAGGCAATTGTTGACAGATTGCACTTAGATTCTTCAAAGGGGATATGGAATGTGCATGAACATATCTTCAAAGAAGAGTAAGAAACAGTGTCCAAACTCCATAAAACAGATACATAAACAGCACACATATAATTAATATATAAAATGAGTAAACTTCTTTCTCAGATGAAGAATATGAAGAAAGAAGGTTGATTTGTGGTCAAATATCACTGAGTAATTTTACTCACTGACCACAGGAATAGGTGCATAATTTATGTAAATCACTGGATCATAATGAACATTACTTTTTTTAGTAGATATAAACACAAATGCTCTTACTATAAGATAAAGTAATGACATTCTCTGCACACCATGCAGCAAGTTTATTAACAGAAGTTTGTAGTTTCTCTCAATTAGAGGCATATGTGGCCCTTGACAAGATATTTGCAGGTTGTCAATATAAATAGCATCATGTGAATGCAAAGTAAAAATTGATGTAAAATGTTACTGATTTATAGGGTAAAAAGAATTACATTTAAATTAATAATCTGAGGTACCCCTCCAATTATAGTGTTGGATGTATAATTTCTAATACATATTTTAAAAACACAAAAGTGTAAAAAACTCTGTAAGAATACCTCAGAAAATTTTCCCAAAATCCAAAATTATATAATAGAGAATCTCATGCCACAGGTGTAGTCATAAGCATACTCAATGCCAAAAAAAAAAAAAAATTAAATCCAGAGGGTTTCTCTACGCAAAAGTACTGCAGATTTGGATTTCCAAATATGTAATGTTATCAAGAGTGAATCTTCCTTTACAGAAACCAATCTGATTTACAGAATTCTGTTTTATTTTTCTCCAAAACATACACAAGATGAGCACTGACCATGTAGTTGAGAGTTTTTACACAAGCAATTTATCAAAGCTATAGATAGCCAAAAGGATCTGAAAAAAGTTTAAAGGATTGGAATCATTATAGCTTTGTTAAACAAGGTGGAAATACATTTTCTGTTCAGATCCTATTGAACAAATAAAGTAGACAGAGAATCCAGATTTAAATATTGAAACATGAGATAGCTGATTTCATCAGGTTCAGGACTGGTATTACTGGCTTTTTGTAAAAGGGCATTAAAAGTAAATTATTAGTGTAAACCCCCACAAGCTATTTTAATTTCACCCTCTTCTTTTACTTGACAATCAAAAAGAAAAGCAAGCTGATCCTCTTTTTAATATTTTCAAGAAAACTGTGTGAATAATAAATTAGAATCTAAAATTATTATTTAAAATACGTGTCAGAATTTGTTTTCTTTTTGGATGATATTTTCAATAATCTACAGCAGGATAAATATCCTTATTTAACAATGAATTGTAATTATGAAGCAAAATCAATTTTTAAATAAATTAAAAAATTTTAAATTTATTTATTTAAAAACTTTTAACTAAATAAATTAAAAAATTTAATTGTCATTTGAATGACTTTTACACTCCATATTTTCATTATAAATCTTAACACATATTATTTTTATATTTAGTATTAAACAGTGGTAATTTTTTACTGGGAAATTATAACATTTTGGATAAAATAGTAAATTTTTAATCTCTCTAATTATAGTAATCTAATAGCAGACTATTGATAGCTTAATTTAAACTGAGCAATCTTGCTTCCAATGGTAGGTACAACATGACAGCTATTTCAAAACGAAACAAAATATTCCATCCCCCACCCAAAAAAATGAGTATATAAAAATAATTTTACTTTTAGAAAAAGCCATGAAGTAGGTGTGGTTGGCAATTCTTTTTTTAAAGAATATCAAATTATTTGTATTTATCAAGAGAAATTCATTGTTAGTTTAACAGTAGGAAAAAGAATTTACTTTAATTGTTTACTCCATACTGTAAGTTGAAAGAAAGTGAGCAATAGTAATGGAATGATGTTTACTAGAATGAAAGGATAGGAATTTTAAATGTTTTACATTAAACACAAAATTTTTAGTACTGTGAAATTAAATGTCATCATCTCACAGTACATCTGTGTTTGTCACTCAATGGCCATTTTTTTTTTTTTGATATTTCAGTGATGTCAACTAAGGATTATATATTATACTTGTTACCTATGGATTACTTATTAATATTAATCAAGAATAAAGGCAATATAATAGATAATATTATCTAACACATAGTATGTAATAAAATAGAAGACTATTTGTTAAAGAAATAATTTACATTTTATCAGTATATTTAATTAATTTTCAAATATATTTTCTTGTTTAAACCATTTAATTTACACATTCATAATATAATCAATTTTATTAATACACTTAATATATTATAATCACTTAACATAATTTTTAATTTATGAATTTTAGTAATCAATGAAATAAAGTCATTTTTCCTTTTACTTTAAGTTTAAAAAATGCACCATAAATTATACTTTTTAGCCATAAGAAATGAAAATTTTAAAAAAATCATCATTTAAAACCAGCACAAAGCAAAAGAGTCATTTCAACAGTTTAAAAATATAATTTAAGTTCTATAATTTGGAGAAACAATGTTTAATGCTTCAAAGAAATGAAATTTTCTGTGAGTTTTAAAAATCAAACAATGCTAAAAAACAGAAACGAAAATTCGAAAAATTACCAGAACAATTTCATTATTGAAGAATAAAATCATAAAATTAATCCACATCCACTTTTTTACTTTACTTTTTAAAATTCTTTTATGCATTCATTCTAATAAGACAAAATCTAAATCAAGCACATATTTCCTAGAGTTAAATTTGGAAAATTTCTTTTGTAATTTCTATAGCACGTGAGAAAAACATTTTGTTAAATCTCTAACTTCGATCATTACGATATGAATGTAAAAACTCAATTGTTACTTCATTTATTATGAAAGAATTAAGGCAGTAATTGGTAAAAACAATTTGTATTTTCTGCAAAGTTAATTTTTTTTTTTGCAATATTATTTCAATGAAATAAATCTTAAGGGAAGGGGAGTATTATTTTCCAAATATTGATGAATTTAATAAATTATGTATAATTAATAAACTAGGATAATTTCAAAAATCAACATAAAGAGCAAAAATATGAGATTAAAAGGCATAATCATATACAGTAATCAATTTTTAATGAATAACATAAGTGACTTACTTAAGTTTCCTTTACAAGTTAGACCAAAATAAAAAGAAAATGCGATTTTCTCAAAAACTAACTCAGTTCAAATACTTTTCAACATATATTAGAAAATTTAAAATTAGTTTCCAAACAATATTTTGTCTTCATACCGAATTTTCCACTTTTTTTAGTGTTACTATGATTTTCTCGTTCTTATCAACAATGTCAACCACAACACACCTTATTAGTGATGCAATATCTAATGTAAATAAACACAAAAAGCCGACTGTCACAGATATACACGTGGAGCTGCTGCCAACATCATAATATTGAATGAATTAAATAAAGAAAATAATTCTTGTATTATGAATTAAGGTATATAAATGCACATAAGGCACATCAAGGAGTGCCCTTTTTTAAATCAATTTAAAGTTAAATCTGATTTAACTTAAACACCACGCTGAAAACAGCGTTCGCACTGCCTTCTGCTCGAAACTGATTTAAGAAGTATTGGTTTTTGATCAAAACCTTATTTATCGTTTGTTATTAAAAATTATATGATATGTTTGAATTTTTTTTATAGTTAACCACGTTTACTGAGCAATTTCAGACCAAAATAATATTAATTAAGATTATGATATTTCAAATGAGGAATACGAAACCAAAGAATGTCGTTGACAAACCTATTTCTTCTAAAACTTAATATAAGTTTTTTTTCATGTTTATATAATACTTCTGTAAATATTTTTGTGTTATTATTTTTTTAAATTTTGCTTCTCTTTCATTTATTTTGTTCGATTTTAGATATTTCAGCAAACACTGACAAGAAGATAGCAGAAAACATGATGGCGCTAAGTCAGTAGAAACGTATTTAAATCTGTTCGCCAAACTGATTTGAGATCGAACTTATATAAATCATAACTTGCCACCACGAGAAAGTTTCACCGAGACTTATAAGCGATTAAAAGTGCAGTGCGAACGAGGTATTAAGTAGCCTTGAGTACATTCAGTTTGAAAAAGTAAACTCCTGAAATCAGTTCAGAATGCAAATCTTCATTTTTGCTTACGTGTGTTGAAGCAAATATGTATAGTTTGCTTTTGAATACTAATTTTTCTGATGTTCATAACAATATTTAAAAATGGTAATATTCTACCATGCTTCTGTCAGTAGGAATTATTTTTCCAAACTTGAATATGCGACACGAAACATCATAGATTTCTTTTCGAAAATTATATATTGCTGAAAGAATGATAAATTATTAGAGTGTTAACTTCAACCTGTTCTTGTGAGTAAATTTTATAACATAGTAGGTCGGCTTGAATTTTAGAAATTAGTCGGTTTCATATTGTTTTTGAAAAGCTAAGAATCACAATAGTGTAACATTTTTAAAATCAAGAATTAATATATTTTTTAAAGAAATATTACTCACTTTGTCCAGAAGAATGCTTCATTAACGACTTTTATTTTTATTTTTTTTAAGAGAAAAAAAAACCACCAGAAAGTAAAGGAATTTCACATTTTATGAAAACATTCTATGAAAAATAAAGTGTTTATTAAATATTTCATTTTATTTTTGCCTTAATATTTAATTTTAGTTTGACATTTTATTTTATTTTTTCCATGATAGTAACGTGTACGAGTCTGATGGAACCTCATAATAGGTTTAATCCGGAAGCCACTGTAGATTGCCATACCGTGAGACACCCCGGTATCGTGGTTTGGGATATCGTTACCAACGATTGCAGATCCCCTAAATCAATATGGTTAGCAATATGACTGTTCAGCGATATTTGGATGCAATGCTCCATCTGGTAATACTGCATATAAAGGAATGGCGTGTGCCATTTATCAAGATAACACAGGATCATATTCAGTGTCAATCAGCCGACACTTTCTGCTAAATATTCGATGCTTTCTTGGTCATTTGTCTCCCTGGATTTCTCGATGATCGAAAATGTTTAGGACATTATTAAACTCCATTTGCGTAGTTGACATTGCTATATTCTACTGCAACAAGTGGTTGAGAGAAATGGACCGCGATCTCTCAGGTGACACCCTAGCAATTACTGAATAGTCGCTTCATTTATAAATGTACGACGTCGTAATAAATATCTCGGTTTTTGTTACTGTATTGTTATTTTATTTTTTATTTTTTTTTACCGATTTTCATCAATTTTTGAGGATGCATTATGTTGTATTTTCACTATCACATTACGTACGTCGAAATTTTCCAAAATATATAAGTGATTTAATTTATTTTTTGTATAATTCTAAAATACTGCATTAGTATAAAATGAAGGGGAAACAATGGAAACCTAGTAGACGATTTTCAATGATGAATTCCCCTTTCCTCTTAGCTCTTTAAGGTCAAGAGGGGCAAACGAGTATGTATCGCAGAGGGCGGCAATATCTTTCTGGATTGTTTGTGTAAGTCTGCAGGTTTTTTGCTATTAAGTCTACAGTTATAAATTACAGAAATAGAACGCATTATTTAATAATGCACTTTAGAGTATATAAATGACACACACATGTTTTACATATTTTTATTTGCATATCTTATTTTTAAAACTGTTTCTCGTTTAAAAATATTTTTATTTAATTTTCATATTTACTTACTCTAAAGGGACTTTTAAATTATACATTTGAAAACTCTATATATGTCACTCAAAATTATTTTAGCATGAAATATTTGAAAACAGAGATTAACACACAGTCCTAGGAAACCCCAATGTCTTTCTTTCTTAGCAGTTTTTTTTCAAACAAAGTTTTTGAAAATGTTTTTTGATTAGTTAGTGAATTAAATTAGAATCAATGTATGAATATATTTTGTATCATTTTTACTATTTCAAGTCTAGTTCAAATTTCTTGAACTCTTGAGATTAAAGAACAATGTCACTTTTAAAAGATCTACTTATTAAAAACTGGAATCCAAACTCAAATAATCACATTTTAACAAAAATAAAAAATAAAATGCAATTACATATAATAAATCAATACTTTATTCATTAAAACAAGTCATAAAGCAAGTCATTAGAAAACATTCCATTCTTATATTTTTGTAGTCTAAAACAACTTGCAATTGAGACATATATGTTTAATTTCCTGTAAAATTTCAAACCTATATGTATCTTCAATCTTATTTACGCACAATATTATCTTGTATCAAAAATTATAGTTTTTAAAATTTTACCGGACATTGGTAAAAAGATACAGGACACTGGCATATAGTGATGGGCCGGGGTTAAATAAGAAACTGTATGGCACGCCGAGGTGTTAACCGCGAAATGAGAGTGCTTCAAACTGACATATTGTAGACAGATATCTTTTTTTTTTAGTAAGCGCGAAAGTTTTAATGTTGATGATTACTGTATATGTAAGTTAAAAAGAGGTTAGACATTCATTTTAGCATTTGTTACGCAGAAATCTAGTAAAATAGCTGATCAAATTTATTTGTGGTTCAAAATACTCTTGCTGTTTGTAGATATATTGATGACGTTTTACCATGGATGGTACTATCTTTATTTTTAAATCATTTGGATGTCATTTATTACAAAAAATATGCTGAATTACAGTAGCAGTATTTCAAGGATATAATATTTTTCTGTTACTTGGTGAAGTTGACATCCGAATATCTAGTGCTTTGGTTGTTAATTCAGCAATTCATAGGATAGATTATCACATAAGGTGTAGCAATATATAAACAATGTGTTTAAATTGTAAAATATATTCATATTTAAAAAGAAGATTAGTTAAATTTTATTCATTATATTGATTACACAGGAATCAATTTATTGAGTCTCCATCTAGATGCAGAGAATGCTTACGTGGATTTAAAAAATATTGAATATTAAAATCTCATTTAGAGAGAGATGTTGTTGATCACAATATAATTATCATGCCTTTACAAAACTGTCTCTTAAATACAATCAGTGGTTTTGCAAATATTTGTCTTTTGATAATATTATTCAGTTTATCTTGCATCTTTAATTTAATATTAGTAATAATATTTAAATTTACTAATTGTTCCGCAGGTGTATTTTCATTGTAAAATATTAGTAAAAAATTTAAGATCACAGGGAATTGGTAAGAGATTTTGTTTTGTGTAAAACAAATTCAAATATTCATTTCTTTCACAAGTATTCAAGTTATTAATTATTTCCAAAGGAAACTGTTACTCATTCAACATCATTTAATTTTGTTATTGATAAGGTACTAAAGATAAAAAGTGTGTTTTTTTTTACGTTTTAACATAGAGGTTTGCTTTTTGTTTTGAGCATCAGCTTTCCTAAAAGGTAATATTGGGTTGGAAACCAAGTTCCCGTCTTTTTTACATTGGAAAAATACTACGAAATCTGTACGACAATAAATACTTTTGACACGAATTTTACATCATTCAAAAGAGAACACATTGTTTTACCGACTCAACACGGGTATTCATAGAAAAGACCTAAGGCTTATAGTGTAAAGAACACTATAAGGAACCTTATAGTGTTCTTTTAATGCACGACAATACCCACCCTCATATCACCAATATGATCAAGAGAGCTCTTCAAACTCATGGTTAGGAAGTGCTGCTATACCTAACATACTTTTCCGTTCTGGCACCATCAGATTTCACCGCTTTCAAATGCTATATATATATATATATATATATATATATATATATATATATATATATGCTGAAAGTTTATTTGAATATTGATGCAGAAACGAGAGCTGGGTTGGATGACTCTTTCGAATTTTCGAATCTCAAACAGGTGATTTCTACCAATGAGGTATAGAAAAACTTGTTGGATGCTGGGAAAAGAACGTACACAATAAAGGAAAATACATTCTTGATTAACTACCTGTATACGTTTATTGAAAAATAACCTTTTAACAGACACTATTAAAAACGGCGGGACTCAATAGTATTCATTCTGGATTTACATTTGGTTGTAAAAATGTGAAATCAATATTATAAAACAATCTGAATATGTTATCGAAGTAATATTGATCAAACATTTTCTTTTTCTTATTTGTCTTGAAATATGATATTTGAATTCCGGATTTAAATGACATGATTTTAAAAATTACAAAATTTCATTGAAATTTCTGTGTGTAACTGAATTTTTATAAAAATTATTTACTTTTATTATCAAAAATATAGTCTAAATTAGTCAAAACAGATTTATTAAATTTTTTTTTACAATGCAGTTTGAGATCAATTATGAATAAACTAATTGCTCAATGCTTCGTTTTGTGGAAAATTTGTTCTAATGTTTTGTTTTTACAAAATGCATTTCAATATTTTGCATAAGGAAGCTTGTTAATATACTTTTGAATTTTCTCACTTATAAACCTGGTATCCTTTGATAATATGATTATATCTTCTTTAATGTCTGAATGATATTGTGCATAAAATTCAGTCTCAGCATTATTTTTCAGAGACTTATTTTTGAGAAAAATTAGAAATAGGCTCCAGATATCTAAAGTAGATAATTTCAAAAATCTTTCCATTCTTAAAATTATTCACTAAATTTTTTTTACTCATTTTTACTATCAAGCTAGGAAAATAGTTTTATTGGAATTTGAATGAATTTCAAATGAACTAACTATTTATTTATAAGTAAAATATAATATACACAGATTAGTGTAAAAAATATGCAATTTCAAATTCCGTATTTTTAGATTTGCATGAATGAATTATTTCAATCATTGTATCACAAGTTTACAACACATTAATTAGCAAAAGCGGAATTATATATTTTTTATATATATTGTACATTTCAAAATAATTTTATATAAACTTAAAATATTCAATAATTTTTTTGTTTATTTTACGACAATATATAAAATGTCTTCCATTTTACATTTTAGTTTAAAATAAAATATGAATATATTTTCTGCGATTTAAGGAAATACTAAAAACACTTTATAAAATTAACTTTAAACGTATTTTTATTTTTAAAATCAGTTAAAAATTTATTATTCTTAGCAGATGCAATTTTTAGCAATAAATATTCTTATTGCCCAATTAATTCATTTTAAACATATTGAATATGTCATTTTAAATATATTGAATATATTCAAATTAATATTTTATTCAGAAAACTTTCCGAAGTTGTAAAATTTAAGATTTGTTTTGCTTGAGTTTCCATTTCATTAAATAAATATTTTTATTACCAACATCAATGAAAATTATTAATTAAAATATAGTTATCTGATTAAATTAAGCTAATTAGAGTTTGGAGAAATGCAATGTAAATTTTATGAATCAAGAGAAAATCTTCCTTTTCTATAATTTTGCAAATATAAAAAGAAAATGAAATTTGTAATTTTGATAACATTCCCGTATTGAAATTTTTTTCGTTATTGACCATCACACTAGCACGAAACAAAGACTCTTGGCAATCATCAGTCAATGATCTGTTACTCATTCATATTCAAAGAATCAAAAGAATTTTCTTGGACATCAATTTCGTGAGACAGAAATTTTATTTTAAAAAATATTGAAAAAACATTTGGTGGGATCCTTTTCGTTCCGTTAATTTTCTTGTTTTATTAATATTAGATAAAATTTTTTGTATATTTTTTGAATTATGGAATAATGTATAACACTCAAAGAATATTTAGTATATGTTTATTTTTAAACTCATATTCATAACGTGCAACGTTTCATTAAAGAGATAGTCATAATTATGAGCATAAATTTTTTCCTTCAGTCAATTATTTAAAAATATTTAAGGAAATTTTATAGGAAAATATTTAAACTATCGTACTGAAAATACTTCAGTTACATGGAAATGGATAGTTATTTTACTCAACTTTTAGTTTAGTAAAAGTCAATAAGATGGCAGCATGATCTGAAAAGCACAAAATGTCTGTCATTGAGAGTACTTTTTTTACCTTTCTAAGTTTAAATTTGAAATTTTAATATACAGGAATTGTAATACGAAGATGAATTTTCCACAATTCCAAAGTAAATTTGTGTCAATATATCATAATAATGAAAATTTTCACTTTTATGCTTCTTAAATATTGACAGAAGTGGCAACTTAAATTTATTAGAATTTTTAACGCTTACTTATGGAGAAAAATAATAGTCTTATAAAAGCTTTGATTCCAGTGGTGATGCAACTGATAAATGAGAAATGAATATCTCAAATTTCAGTGGTGATGCAATTGAAATATGAGAAATGAATTACTTAAATAGCAACAATTATTCTGAAGAAAATATTAACTGCGAAACACTTTAATAATTGGTACAAGAACAATATGTGCTTAGATTTTGTACCTGAATTGTTACAAAACACATGCATTATTAAGAAATGAAAGAATGATGAAATTTTAAAACCATTATTCTTTAAAATTAGACTTATAAGTGTAATATTAAAAAATTATTAATAATGTGTAAATTTTCTATGTAACAAATTATTAAAATATGTTTTTTCATTTTTCTGCTCCATAGACAGTGTAAATATTTTTGAGAAAGTTATATTAAAGCGATAAAATCAATAATGTTCATTAAATAATTAAGCTTTGAAAAAGCTAGAATTCTGCTTAGTAGAATAAATGATAAAAATGCTTGAATAGAAGCAGCATAAATAAATTCAATGCCGATAATTTTAGGATCAATCCTTTGAGAAGATTAAGGGAGGGAAGACTTTATTTTCGTACATGTGCTTGGTATATGTAAATTTAAAGTAAACTTAATACCTTCATACTTATTTAGAATTAAGAATTATGCTCAATTTAATATTTACTATTTTTTACAGATACGTTAAACAGATTGAATTTCTTTATTTGGTATAGATGAATTTCAAACCTAATATTTATTTTGGCGTAATAACAGATTTTGTTACAGTAGCTTAAATTAGGAGTTTCAAAAGCTCATGAATTAGGCAGTAAAACGACTTACAGGTCTTTTTCTGGAAGCAAAGCTAAGCTTCTTGTAGCGAGATAAAATTTCCTGGTAAATTGCCCAAGTCTTATTCTTTTCTGACAATATAATTTATGAAATATATTTATAAAACTATATTTGCTGCTTTATTTAAAGTTACAGAGCAAGAAATTAATGCAACAAATCAAAGGTTAGTAGTATGAAGTTAGTTTACAGCCAATATTAAAAATATCGATAATAACTGAGCATATTTTCAAAATTCATGTATGAAAAACTTATGTTGAGCTTATCAAAATACAATTTCACAAACTGAAAAAAAATTAGACTAGTTGGATGCCCCTGAGTGAAAAATTGTTTGTTAAAAATATAGAATTTAATTTAAATTTACTATAATATATGAAGAAGTTTTCTACGATTTATATAATAACAAAGTATTTGAAAATTGCAGGAGGCCTTGAATATTTTGATGAATCTGAATAATTAGTGTACGTAAATAATGACTCAAAATGCTTTTTATTTTTTTTAAGTATTATGGATGACTCTTGGAATTTTTGACTTTCATTATAAAGAACATGAAAAGAAATTTTATGACTTTATATTAAACTTTCCTATAAATGTCTTTCTTGCAATAAACTTTCATAATACTTCTCATTTATCTTTGACGATTAATCCAAATTATAAGCAAACTGAATATGAAATGTATACAAATATATTGAATAAGGGAAAGTCTTATATGTGCTGAAGAATTTTCCATGAGAAGTTGCTTATTTCCACATAACTATGTGATGACGTAAAATTATGTTTTCAAAAAAAATAAATAAATAAATAAATAAATAAAAAAATAAAATGAAATAAAAAAAATAAAAATAAAAAAATAAAAAATAATAATTTAAAGTGCTTCTGATAGTTAAATTCCGGTAGTTGAATTGCATTCAATATGAATGATAATCATTTAAGATTCAAGAAATCAACAAGTTACTCAAGTAAATTGTATTCTTGACAAGATTTGGGGATCGAATGGAAGAAACTTCTTTTTTAATAACTGCCTTAAAGTAAACGGAAACAACACCTCATTGTCGATTAAGCATACGTGATTGTTTCTTAAGAAATTAAATTGAAACATTAATTTTAGACATTTATGTATTTTAAATTTATTTTTGATTTAATTTTTTGAATTAGCTTATTTTGAAAATAATTAGAAGCTTATAGAGTGGAATTAATCTATATTTAATGGTTTAAGATATTTTCATTGGAATAAATATGTTCTTTATTCCATACTAATACATTCAATAGAATTGGAACCTTTTGTTTGTTGTTGTAAATTAAGAAAACAAAATTTATTCTGTTAAATGGTGAAAGTATATAGTTGGAAAAATGATTAGAAAACTAATTGAAAAATCTTATTTTTCTGACTTTCAATTTTGGAAAATTATTAATTATTTCTCCATAATTAATAATGTCCAAACCATTTTTACTATGTAAAAATATAAAGAAGTTAATTTTGTTTGACGTTATGAATTTCACAAATAGTTTATCTGTTATTTTAACATCAAAAATGATCTTTCCCCACATGCATTTGATAGAGGCAAAATTAAAAATATGTGTAATATGTTTTCCATATTTGGAAACTTTTTTTGTAGTATTTATAAATAGTAGTATGTCAACTGGAAATGTTAAATTTTGACTTTAACAAACTAATACAAACTAATAGATATTGTAACACACCCTCATCCAGCAGATTTTTGTATTAACGCCTTCACTGTACCATTTTTTAATAATAGGGTATCCCCAACTTTAATCGATATATTGCCATTTGGTTTGCATGAAATATTTTAAGAACTTCATTAATATAATTGCAAATTTTGGTATGTAGATTCAGTTTGTCATATATTATGTGAAAGTAATTTTGTTTAAAGTTTGATTACATGAACTTTTATCGTCCTCATCAAGAGGAACATCATCGGAAATTTCTTTCCATTTTTGGGACCTTTTATTAGCATCGAAGTAAGTTTTTATTTCCGGCTTATTTAATACTATTTCTAGAATTAATTTCTTAAACTGTTAACGTAATTAAAAAAAAGTTGTCGAAAATACTTGTCGCAAATGAAATAGGTATATGATGGTCATATAGATATATTCTGGTGCATTATTCTGGAAGGAATTTTATCTCAAATAACTATCAGTAAAATGAATTCTAAATTATCAGCTTCCAAATTTACAGATCATTTTTCAGATTCATATAGAAATATATGAAGTACAGCATTTTTATTTTGTTGGGCTAATAGCAAATTATTTCAATTGGATCAGCTTTACAAGACCATCTAACAGTACACATTTTTTATTTCTGTAAAATGTTTATTATTTTCTGAAAAACTTATCTTTAAAAAAATCCACTTATGAGTTGACATCAAAAAACAATATAAGCGTTTTCCAATAAATGAGAATATGGTATTACTTGCAAACACATCATTCATCAGTACTACTTACTATCAGCTTGAACGATTGTGAAGCATAAGGAACGTAATGGGCTGTTTGACTATTATTTTTAATACGGTTTTGGAGCTCATTGAATTTCCCAGACATATTTGCTGTAATGCCGTAGATTAGTCCCCTATACTTGCAAATAACCAGACCTAATATTTTAAGTTTTTTTAAAACATTATTCTCCTAATGACAATTCTCCTATTTACAAATACACTCATGTCAATTAAGGATAATTCAGAATCACACAGAAATTGAACTCTAACATAAACATTTCACATGTAGAACTATCACACACATCTTGAAAGATAATATGCAAATTTTAAGAAACCACCAGATGGCGCCGAAAGTACGTCACAATAACGAGAGTGTAAGACAGGGGTATATAAGGAGTGGTTGCAAATAAGTAATATTGTTCACAAAAGCTTTAAAAGATTTTCAGAGCAATAACAGCATAGTTATTGCAAAGAGGAAGCATTTGGATAATGATTTACGTGGTAGAATTATCGGCCATCTGGAATATGGACGTACCCAGATGGAAGTATCCGGAGAACTTGGAATCGCTCAGTGTATCATCTCCAGACTTTGGCAACGGTTACAAGATGATGATAATGTGAGTAGACGTTACAGCACAGGTCACCCCCCGAGTTACAACGCTGAATGAGGACCGGTATTTGGCAGTTACTGCCAAAAGAAACAGACGGAGCACAGCATCAGACGTGCCTCGTCAGCTCTCTTCAGCTACTGGTACGACAGTTTCAAGGCAGACCGTGTACAGACGCTTAGGGCACATTGCTCTATATGCTAGAAGGCCTGACAGATTTGTTCCACTTACCGCAACTCACTGTCGCCTGCGGTTAGCCTGGAGTAGAGAGCATTCATTGTGGACACTGAAACAGTGGTCTCGTGTGATGTTTTTCGACGAGTCCAGGTTTAGCTTTCATTCTGATTCTCGCCGGACTTTCATATGGAGAGGGCCAGGTACCCGTTACCACCAAGAGAACATTGAACGACACCGTTACGGTGGTGCAGGACTGCTCGTTAGGTGAGGAATTATTCTGGGTTCCAGAATTAACATGCATGTTCAGAATGTAACCAGAACAGGCCACATCTATCGGGATGTCATTCAGGAACAACATGTACGTTAGTTTCGGGGCGCCACGGGGCAGAATTTCTTTTTTTGGATGACAACGTCCGTCCTCACCGTGCAAACATTGTAGACGAATGCCTTCAATCGGAAAATATCACCCGTATGGACAGGCCAGCATACTCACCGGACTTGAATCCAATAGAGTATGTGTGGGACATGCTTGGTCAATGAATTGCAATCCGTCAACCCCCTCCCACATGTCTACCGGAACTTCGGAGAGCATTGCTTGATGAGTGGTGTATATTCCCCAAGATCAGATCGATAATTTGATACTCAGCATGCCTAGGCTTTGTACGGCCTGTATTGCATCGTCTGGGAAGCATACTATGTATTAACTATCATACCAACCATGTTATATTGTTTTTCGTAAATAGGTCCTTTTTTGAAATTTGCTAGAGGGAGTAAAAATCGCAATTTTTATTAATGATGTCAAACAAATAGCATCACTTTTGCACTTTACCTTTTGTTTAATAAATAGACTTTACAAATAAGTCTCATTTGTTTTACTTCTGTCTCTTTCTTTGCCTGAACTTGCACTATCCTTAATTTATGGACACGAGTGTAAATTGATGACAATCAGAAAATTTACGGTACTGAGATTTATTCTTCTAATAAATAATACAACATAAAAGCTAACTGGTCTATGTGTATAATATCAGGGTAAAGGTAATTATAACTGACAAAATATTTGATCTCTTTAATTTTTGACACGAATATTTGAAGCCTTTTTTGTTCAAAATTTCAATGAAGTCATCGTATATATAGTTCATGAAAGATATTTCATTTTACTTTTTCCATCTGAGCCGAACTTTTCTATTTGCGAAGCTAAAAACTTATCAAATTCCAAAAACTATTCAAACTACGTAGTTTTTCACTATATGAAGAAGAAAATAGCTCACTAATACCACGAAATGTAAGCGAATTTTTAACCATTACTACTAAGACCCGTAGCAGTACTATTCTCCAATAATTTTTCTTCTAAAAAATTCCGTTTTACTCTCAACTATACTTCCTGCTATTAAACTTTTAATTGGTTGTCATTGATTGGGGAAGAATTTTCATTACATTTACATTTTTTTTTTTGCATTTACATTTACATTTTTTTAGTCCAAAAATTCTTTTGTTTATTTGATTAAAAATGTATAGTAAAATAGCAGTAAATTGCTTTAATTTTGGAGTTTCTTTAACCATTCTCATTAAAATTTTTCCCCATTTGCTTTATTTCTAAAAAAAAATGATTTTCTTTAATAACTAAATTAGAGTTTTCAACCTTCTGTTATTATATTTTTAACGATACCTATTTACCAATAAGTTTTATTTGGACACCCATGCAAATAAGAATACTTGCTGTATTAGTCTACATTACACCTTCTATACTTAAATATCGTATAGGAAACAGCATCGGCATTAGTTGCATAAAAGATATACAATTCTGTGCCTCCAAATCGATAGTGAGCTTTGTGCTTATGAGTGGAAGGTGAGTGGTGATTGTTGAAATGGGCTTCGACCCGCAGTCTGCATGTTTATATGAGTGATTAATATTCAATATATTTGCGCGAAAGTCGTTGCAAGTGGGGTGAGACAGATTTTAAAACATTTCTAGAAATAATATTTCTTTTTGATTGATATTAATATGGACGCATAAGGAAGATTACCTGGTCTGTTCCACGGATATGGTTAACAGGTATTAGTTCTTTACATAATTATAAGCATACGTCAGTGGTTTTATTAATCCCATAAAGTTTAAGAATATATAATAGGTTAAAAATTTGACAGCTTATTACATTAATCCACAGCAGCTTATATCAAATCGATATAAGGAGTTGCAAATAATATTTCTTTTAATGTCAGGAATAATTTAATAGAAATTTTTTTTACATGCAAATGTTTGACTGTGGGTAAATTCATAACCATGTAAACTCATTTTGATTCTGTTCAATCAAAAGTATAATTTAATGTTTCACAAATTTAATAAATAACGCTACATATTTGATAGAAATGTAATACAAAGGGCTAAGAATGAATATTAGTGCATCATTTACATGAAAGATGGAAAGCAACACTATATTCAGAATATAGCAAATTTCTGTGTCTTTTATCTAAGAAAATATGCAATTCCTTCTTACATTTTTTCTTACACAATTCGAAAAGTCTTAATTCGCATTAATGGGACATAATTAAGATGACGAACGAAATGAACGCTATTAGCGATTATGCTACAAATATATCAAATGTAAATCTTTTATTAAACTTAATATACGAATTTGTGATAAATAAGTGAAAATATTAATTATTTTAGTTTATATTATTCAAAGGAGTTACTTAAAGATATTGAGCAAAGTTTTTATCTTACCTTTTACACTAAATAACTTAAGAAAATAGCAAATATTCTAAGGATAATATGATTTTAAGGAAATTATAGATTTCAATTAGAGAGTTGGTATAAAATAAATCAAAAGAGGGTTGTTAAATAAAGGTGAGGAAAATCTTATATTTTGAGGACTTTCGAAAATATTTCTCGCTTGTTAGTTTACAAATTCCTTGGAAATTCTTGAATCCATTACTTAAAAGTAATACGGAAAAACACAATTAAATATTATTTACTAATAAGTTTCAAGCTGGAAAAGAATTTAAAAATCATTTTAAATATAAAAACAAAAATAAAAAGTAACAATAATACAAAAATTTAGTAAAAAGTAAAAAAGAATTTTAATTAAATATGAATACAATAATGAATCCTTTATTTCATCAATGAAAAACTAACTTATATCGATTTGACGGAAAAAAACTTATTTATAAGTCTTTTCAGTCAAGTCGATTTCATTTTATAACTATCATATTCATCATCATATGAAATATAAATCATATTTATATTTTTTATACATCTTATTTATAATTATTAAAAGCAAAACAATAAAGAATTTGGAAGTCGATTTCAAGAATTTTTGTTAAGGTATCACAAATGACTTTTAATTAATTTCAGCAGATTAATACGAAAATAATATTATGAATATTGTCTTAGTTTTACTTTTTAACTTGACCATTCTCAATTAATTATTTTGAATGTCTGTAACTAATCATTATAAATAAAATTTAGAAATTAATGTGATTGATTAAAATAACGTTTATTTAAATACTAAACCTATTTTTTAATGAATAACAGTTTTTGATATGAGCAGTTACAGATGTTACAATTTTATTTTATACGTTTAATAATTTACTGATTGAAAAAAAATGCAAAAAAAAGGTGAACAAATTAAAATCTGAAGTGCAAAATTATTAAACAAGTTTTACATTGAAATTATGTAATAAGTAAGAACAAGCTATTAAACACGAATCCTTTCTTAAATTTGCAAAATTGAAGACTTTATACAGTCATGCTCCGTTGAAACAGTTGTCGAAATGATTAAATGCTTACATTCATTTTAATATCAAAATTATAATTAAATTTATTAATAATTAGCATCACATTTAGTAGTCAGATCTAAATAACACATATAAATTTGTTTTATGCATTTTATTGAAATGATTAAAGTCGGTTGATGTGCCAATTTTAAAATTATGTTTTATTTCTTTTATTCCCCCTTCAATATTTTCAATAATCGTAATCATTTTTTGGAAAAAAATTATATCCTGAAGTCATTTTCATTGGTATTTATTACATAATTAGTTTTGAATTTAGTTCATTAAAATGATTTCAGTGTAAAATGCTGTACCGTTTAATGTATCACAAATTTAATAAGTAACTGTGTACGTTTCAAAAGAATACATTAAAAACTGCAGAGAAATAATTTTTTTGTGATTTTAAAAAATAAGCGAAACATTTAAACGTTTAATGAATATACAGACCTTTACACATGAGGCTAGCTATGTCGAGTCTTAAGTGTATTATTTCAAAAGCTTATTTGAACAAACGAGAAACATTTGCATTTTACTATTTATAAATTTAAGGAAATAAATTAAAACAATTAATTCCTAATAATAGGTGTTTTATAGAAAAATTGCAATAAAATTTATATATAGTTAATTTCTTACTGATAGTATGTAAGTCTTCATAAAAATATAAATTATTTATGGAATTAAATTTTCATGTAGGTATTGTGACGAATGATATTGATCAAATTTGAAGGTTTTTTAGATTATTTTGTCATTTTTTCCATATGAAAATTTTTATTTTATTTTAAAACACAATTTGAAAACAAAAAATTATAAAATCCAGCTTAAATCACTGAAATCACAAATTTGTCGTCCAAAAGTTAAAAACGTCCTTTGAAATCTTTCCATATAATTTCTCGATTTTATTGAGAATAGAGTATTGAACGGCTTTTTACAGATATTTTTTCTGATGAGAGAAATCCTCATTCTCAAAAAATGATCTTCATAATATTGAATTACTTAAGAAAAGAGTTAAAAATATTCAAAAAGATGAAACAGCGCCATAGATGATATTAAAGAACTAAATAATTTAGGGAAAAAAGCTAAGAAATGTGTTATTTTAAGTAAGTTTAAGGTACAAAATCTACCAAAAAATATTGAGAAATAAAAACTATTAGTAAAATTTTAAACAAGGGAGTATGCAGAAAAAAGTTCTTATTAGATATTGAAAGATGAATCTATATCAAAGTATATGTTTCTTTAATTTAAACAGTGGAAGAAAGATAATATTTTATGTAAGAAAAATTACTCGTATTGTTACTCGAACAAAAATACTTCATTTTAATTTTCAGTACTCGATATTGCAGAGTTTGATTGCCATAATGGTGACTTTTATAGAGTACAATTTAATTTTCCATTTGATTAAAAATATAAAAATTCTGGAATTAAATTTTTAATTACACAAGGAATTCAAAGATTCAAATGTTATTACATATTAATTTGAAGTTTAAATCTTTGGAGATATTTCAACAAATACAAACCAGCACTGAGGCTAAAAACATTCACTTAAAATATGAGTTCAAATTCACGTTAAAAATGATCTTCATTGAGAAAATTGTGTTACAAAGCAAGGAAAAATAGAATAAATAGAATATGTATAGAATCATTACTTAACTAAGCATCTAGATAAATTATCTTATTCATGTTTCAGTACAACTTTTTACAATGATAAAATGTGTCTAAACTTGGTATAAGCGAGATAAATATAAGATGTCTCTAAATTTTGTAATTTTAAAGAGCTGTCCAGCTACGTAAAGCTGAATCAATTAAGTGCTATACATGCTATATATATATATATATATATATATATATATATATATATATATATATATATATATATATATATATATATATATATATATATATATATATATATATATATATATATATATATATATATATATAAATGTTGTTTTTTCTGACTTTAATATCTTGACACATTATGAAACTAAAATATCTGTTGCTTCATAAATTAAGTTAAACTTGTGTTAGAGTTTTGTAATTGAAAGTTAAACTTGTTAGCTTTGTAATTGGAAGTTAATAGAGATATTTACAAGCGAAAGAATTAATATTAGAGCGTTTCTGAGATGTATAGAATCTGTCGTTTTTAATGCTTTTTCGATACTATAACATTAAGTTTTCCAATCCAGAGTTTTAAAACAATATTTTTACTCCTTAGACAAGCTATAGAGATCACCAGGGCTGTCTTCGACAGCTTCGGGGACATTTAGGGTTTTTCCACGTACTCCATGGACACTACATCATCATCACCCCTTAGCTAGAAACTTTAAAATGAGAATATTAATTCAGCAATAAAATTCATTAGTATAGATAGATTTTGGGTTTATTGATGCAGTTAAATGCATTTGTTATGCAACATATCTGTTGATTATATTGAACTTTTCATAGGAGATCATGATCTTTTGTTTAGAAACACTTTTAAAACTTTTTGTGCCTTTTTCATAGTATACTGTATTGTTGATTTGTTTGCATTATAAAAAATATAAAAAAAATGTTTTCTAAGAATGTCACTAAATATATGTTGCAAATTTTGCACAAAACTTTAAAGGGACCATTACAGTTAATGAATTATGGATTCCGTCACTATATGCATCCTCTATATATTCGAAGTCTGATGATATTGATTTAATCGAACCGTTAAGTAAAAACATAAATCGTTAATAAAAATAAATTGTTTAATTAAAACTTCTTTGTTTAGTTTGTTAATTTTTCTTATGAATGACTTGATATATAGTTTCCCTGAATACTTAAATATATTTGCAATTAATTTTCTTAGATACTTTAGAAAAAACTCTTTCCCTAAACTTCACATTTCATTTAGAATAAAAAAAGTACATATTTGAAAAAGACAATTATGTTATTCATAATTTTTCTTAAACTTTTACAGTATATCATATTAAATGAAATGGAGTTAGTATGAAGGCAAAGGGAAAGGGTTGAAATTATTATACGCCAAAACAGTCTGTTAACATTTTATACAAAAGATGATTAAAATATTTTCTTGCTTTTGTAGAAAATATATAATAGATTGTTTTGACGGGGTGTATTTTTATTAATATAAGACGTTAAAACGAGCTTTTTCTCTGTTTCTGCGTTCATGCTAATACCACTTTCATTCAATATGATCTATTTTTGAAATTCAAGAGAAATTATGAATAACATAATTTTTTGTTAAAAAAATTGTATTATTACATAAATTATTTGTGTATAATGATATACCCGTGATTCATATTAGGAACAATTCTAGAAAATATGTTATGATTAAATTCATGTAATTATTCATAATGCCTTTCTATATTTTCATCAGAAGTGGACTTTGACTCTACTGCAATAATATATGGAAATTAATTATTTATGTGTTGATTAATGAGAGGCAATTTGATAATATATAATGGAATAAAAATTTGAAATTTGTCAAAGAATGTGGACGTTTTCAACTTGTTTTAAATAAATATTTTAATTGAATATAGAAACAGAGAAATATACCGTTTGAACATTTCAGATATGTCAAGCTTTTATTTTTTCTCAGGAGAAATTCATTAGGAATATACGAAAATAGATAACTGAAGTCAAGGCCTAATTTTTATTGATTCGAATATGCTTATAAAAAATCTTTTCAGTCTAAACTTATGTTTAAAGATACTGTTAAGGAATGAATTTAAAATCATACATTCCGCAAATAGTTACTTTTTTTACATAAGAGTTTTAGTACTCTCGCAATTTAATTGTACTTTTATTAGTTAGTTTAGTATAAAATATGTGGCTTATTTTCTACATATCTACATTTGTGCATTTTTATGCATTGTTTTAATATAATAAGTATTTCAAGATAATAGTTGAAAATAACTTCAAGAAATTTGAATTTTGCTATCTGTTGAAAATACACATAGATGGTATTCTTACCTTATCACTAGGCAAGAAGCATGTAAACGAATTAAGTAACGTATTTTTCAATGATTGTTTTGCACATTAATATTAATTAATTATTTGTAAATTGTTAATGTAAATATAATAGAAAGAAATTTATAATAAAATATCCTTAGCTTTTTCTCCTTCTCACTTTTAATTTTTTGAATTGTGCAGCTTTTGTTGCTGTTTTTTATTCACCGCAAGCATGGGGGCGTGCGGTACGAGGGATAAAAAAAAAATCAACTCGCGTTCAAAGTTGTTCTTCGAGAGTTGATAGCCTATTAGGAAATTCGGCACGTTCAGTAAGGCTAAGTGATTCGGCGGATCAGGTAAGAAATGCGTGCAGCTGAATCTGAAGCCGGTTTTGGAGCAAACAAACGCTGCAGGCAAAGCAAGGAGAGGGTTTCTGTTTTCCTCATTTCTTGCTTCCTAGTTGTTGGCGAAGAGGTCGCTCACAGTCTTGCGATGTTGAGGTGACCATTGAGGCTATTCAATAACGGCTCCTCCGGGACTTTCTATGGATACACTGAACCTCCTTTCAAGCACGTTGTTTTGAAGCGGGAAGAATGACAGGTCAGTTCATATTCCTTCTCCGTTCTCGTGTTTCGAATCTGATGGATCTTTCAACTGGTCTTAGAAAAAAACATTGATAGCTTTTAGAATTTTGACTGTTGACAATCCCGATTAATTGGATAATTTTAAATAGTCTTTTAAATCTCTGTTGGTTTTTACGAATTAGCTACCATTACATAAAGCATAAATAACAAAGATAATAAAAATGTTAAAAAAATATATATAACCAGTTTTATTAATATTTAAAGCATAACGTAATTAAATTACAGTATTTAACTCACATAATTAATTATAAAATATTTAGTAGAGTTTAGTTATATCTAGAGATGCATTTCCTAATTGAATGAACCAAGTAGTTTAATTCAGATTTTCGCTCGACACTATAAACATATGCTCTTTGATAGTTTCATATTTAATTATAAAAATGGTAAATTTAATAGCATATTTTAGAGAGACGTAAGAATGAAGGAGTTTTTTTTTATCGAAAAATATAATTTAGCAATTTTTTTTGCTGCTGTAATAAAGTTTTACTTGTATGATTAAATAAATATATTAATATTATTTTATATCATAAATATTTATAAAATATTTTCACCTCTTAATACTAAACTTTTAAATTTGTGCTGAACGTTAATATCACAAACTTAGATACTTAACGGAAATTAAATAAGGAAAAATTGGTATAACTTAAATACCTTAAGAATTGCTCTTTTTAGAGATGTTTTAGACAGGGGTATGTTCTTTTTGGTATTTTGGTTTGGTTTATGCTTTAACGGCCATTTTTGCACATGACGACCAATTGGTCCGGGATCTATAGTTTAAAGTGTATTCGAAACCACGACAAACATACACACGCGAGGTGGAAATTGAATCTACGAATTATTGAACAGAAAGCCAAAGCGATAATCATTCAGCTACTAACTCGGTGGTTTTTTTTGGTGGCGTTTATACTAATAATCATTATATATATATATATATATATATATATATATATATATATATATATATATATATATATATATATATATATATATATATATATATATATATATATATATATATATATATATATATATATATATATATATATATATATATATATATATATATATATATATATATATATATATATATATATATATATATATATATATATATATATATATATATATATATATATATATATATATATATATATATATATATATATATATATGTAAATATATATATAAGATAAAATACTCATTTCAATATTGAATATTCTTTATTCTTATTTCTATATATTGAATTGCCATATTGATCAGAAGACCAAAGAGATAATTATTCAGCTGTAATAAATTTTTTTAATTGGTATATATAAGAATAAATTCCTAGTTCTAAGTTCATTTAATAATTAGAATCGAATGATTTTTTGGAATCCTCATTACATTAATGAAAGAAATTAATTTGTATAGAAATATAAGTAATGCATTCTGAAAAAAAAACATGAATTTTATGTTAATCTTTTTTGAAATTTTTATGCGGCTTTCTATAAATCTATGCATTATTGATTCTTTAAAATTAATTCAACATTTTTTTGTTGAATATTAAGGATCGTTATAAATTTTATAAACTTTCCATTTTATTTTACAATCAAATATATTGAAAAGGTAAATTGAATATAAAATACTTCATCAAAAATTATATATAGCAAATCTTTTGCCATATTTCCAAAATTTTGAATAATAAAGAAGCACACATCTACTGATGTGAACGAATAGATTTCATTTTTCAAACTTTTACTGGTGGCTGATTTTTGTATATTGCTTATCTACGCAGTTTATGATTATATTTTATACAATAACAAAATAATTTACTGTTAAATTCCTATGAACACAAATAATATTTGGCAAATATCAATATATGTTTCGATTGTAAAAAATTAAAATGCTTCAAATTTGGACAATTTCAACTTATTTTTTGAAGTCATTCTTTAATTATGTAAGTTCGAAAAGTACACATTTAAGATCTACAAAATATTTTATTCTGTATTAGTTTAACTTGGTCTTGGTTTCAAACTCAAAATGGTTTTGAAAATTACTTAAAGTGTTTCTCTTATAATTCTTTGAAATTATTTGTGAACAGAAAATACTATGTATAAAGTTTTCAAATCGGTAGAAATCTAGCTTTCATTTGGGCTGTATTGCAAATTTCATAAAGATAGTAAAAAATAGATATAGCAGTTCTAAATAGATATTGAAGTTCAAAATGCCAGATGTTTTTAAAAAAACACAGTAAGATTTTAGAATTCTTAAGAAAAAAATTTGAATCAGTGAACATTAAAAAATTGATTAAAATTATAAGAATAGAGTTTAATTAGTGATACTTTTGCTTTCAGTTTAGAAATTTCATTTCCTTTTCCACTGAAGATATGTGAAACACTTTTCTAAAAATTTTTACAATTATGAACTTGAAAAGTTTAATAAATTTCCAGTAAATGGCATTGTAATATTAGAATAAATAATGTAATACAATAAAATATCTAATGAAATGTAAAAATACGTAAAATGTTTGAATTTTATAAAATACTATATATAAGCAGAGAGGGAAAGAGAGAAAATTTACAACAATTTTCCGCAATTAATAGCCGCATTTAATTTGTTTTATGTTTCTATTCAATCACATTTTATCATTATATATATATATATATATATATATATATATATATATATATATATATATATATATATATATATATATATATATATATATATATATATATATATATATATATATATATATATATATATATTTGGTAGTTTATATTCACACATATATCACTTTGAAATGCAGGTGCTTCATCGTTCTCTCTGGCTCAAAAAATACAAATTACGAGAAGTTCGAGCAAATTTTCTAACAATTTTTAAGCTGAATAAATTATTTACCATAAAATCAATATTCATTTTACATTTAAACACAGTTCTTTATTTGATGTTTGCATTATCAACTGTCCAAATACGGGGCATTCACCTAGTAGTTGTGTTGTTATTCAATGAAAAAAAAACTTGCTAAACATTGAGTCTTGATTATCTTTCTGAAAGATAAAAGTCGGTGACTTCTTTCTTTTGCCAAACATTCATTATTTTTTCTTCCGAAAATTATTTTTCTTTCCAAAATATATAATTTTTCTTTGCAACTAAAATATGATGCATTTGAACGAATTTCCCATTTGAAGCTTGGTATTTTATTTTAATAATTTTTTTCTGTTTGTAATTAAATTAGAGGTCAAAGAACTGAAAAGAATTATGCTCAAAGCGGTAAAATAAGAAATAAAAAAACACACAAACAGAATTACAGTGTAGTTTTCTGTATCAATTATATGTTAGTCTTTTCGATATTAAATGCATAGTATTAAAATTCTTTCAAGGAAATAAATAATTATTTATGCTTACGAGGAGGAAGCTCTTTGGTTGATTAAAACTAATTTGTTGACTAATTTCTAAATATTATTACTCACCACAATTTTTATACTTGAATTAGATTTCATTTAATTTAAAATTAAAATTAAGTCAATTTAAAATTAAGTTCAAATTTTTAAAGAATTTTTTATAAATTTAAATATTTCGTAGGTAGTAAAAATAAGTGTATCTTTAGTTCCTTGTTTTTTCATTCTATTTTCTTTATGAAACAGTAAAAATTGTCATTAACCATAAATGATTATCTTATAATAATAACATAATGATAAATGATAATTACAATAACAGCTTCGTTTTTGAAAATTTTGAATTTTATTAATTCACTCTCCAGTTTTAGGCTTTTGATAATTTTGTTTTTAATTTAGCATTTTACCTTTATTAATTCATTGCGTTTGTATTTACATTCAATTTATACAGTTTAGTATACATAAAAATCCAAATGTGACAGATTGTTATCAGTTATTGATAACTAAGCATGCTTACTTCACTAACAATTAAAAAAATTAATTAAAAACTAAATAATTTATTTATCATTTTAGATTAAAAAAATTATTAATGGGATCATATTTTTAAGGTGACCTATGAAAGAAAACGTGAATTATTTTTGAAAGAGTCTTAATAAGAATTTAAAGAACCTATTGGAATTATTTTAAAAGAAATTCTAATATTAGCAGTTTAAATAATTATTAAGTTTGTTTTATGAGCAATGAAGGTTTTAAATTACATTAGAAATGACATATTTTTCATATTAAAATATTTTTACTGACAGTTTACTCAGTTCTTGAGTCAAAGAATATTATTTCAATAATTTCAAGAATTTTGTATATTTATTACATAGAATTAGAGATGCACAAACTACCTGAATGAAATTAATTTAACAATGTAAAATAATTACCTTGAATTATAATCTTCATTTTAAGGGAATAATTTATTGCATTTATGCTTCTAAAACAACAAAAAAGGATCTCCATTCAGCAACCAAATCAAAAACTAACACAAAGGCAAGAAATTTAAAATCGAGAGCAATAATAGTTTCGTAAATGTAAGTTTTTATTGATATAACTTCGTTTTTGATAAATTCAGGGAATAAATGTATGAGAAATAATTAAGATATAATAAAGAAAAACTTCATTCAAAGCCTTTTAAGTAAGAAAAAGACTTAAAAATTCAAGTTACATTTGAAATAATCTGAGGAGAACTTTAACCTTTTCTTCAAAAAGCTGTTCAAAATTCTAATGATGCCTGCTCATCCTAAGATTTTTTTTCTGCTTAGGTCATCAGAGGTTATAATTTAAGAGGTTTGCAATAAAAAAACATTATTCTCTTAAGGTGAAATGAGTTTGATGGAAAGACAATTTTTATGACTGCGCATTCACTATTAAATTAATCAAATAGAAAAAGTCTTGATAAAATTTTTTGTAATTCAAATAGGATTTATCTATTAATTTATTTCATTAAACACTTTTCTGAAAAATCTTTTCCCCTAACTGACGTTTATTTTTAGCATGAATCAGGAATAAAACTAGTTCATTTGAAAATCCAAAATATACTATCATTTTTTATTATTATATTATTCTTATTATAAAAAAATACATCATCAGCATATTATAAATATGTATGCATGAATCTATATACCCGCAATAAGTCGTAAATGTTATGTGATCATTTGTGAACAAGTTTCCTGGAAAATTCTATTATTATTTGGTCACTTAAAATCTATAAACTACTGTACATGCCTCCAAATAACTCATTATAAAACTTTCCAGACAATGATTGTTTTAAAATGACTAAAATAGAAAGTCCATGCTATGTAAAAATAGTCCACAAAATGAGGAACCACTGCCAGTTATATCTTATCTTCCAATATGACAGCATGAGGTCTGCGCTTTACTAACAGTTTAAACATTTATTATAACCTTCGTCATATAACTCAGTTCTTATAAGTGATTCGTAACTTATAAGACCAAGGAAAGCTTTTCCATTACCTAAAATGTTTTTTGCTTTCAGCTCTAAATTAATCTTATGCATTCAAAATCTTTTAATTTTCAATTATAATCTTATAATTTTCAAAATCTTTTTGCGGCTAAAAATCATAAAATTTTATTCGAAATCAAGATTAGAAATGTAATCCTAACACAACACTGGGTATATATACATTTCTCACTAGATAGTACTGAAGTCTAGATATTTTAATATATCTGTCTCATGAGATTTGATTTGCTTCTTCAATGTAAATATGGCGGAGAAAATCTTATACTCAATTACAACAATATGGAAAACGCCACTGTAGCATTGCGAGTACATCATTACTATCATATGAGATAAAGACAATTAAGGATAACATATTTAAAATTGATCTAAATGATTTAGGAATTCAAAGTTACATGTTTTTAAAGATCATATATCAGAAGTGAACATCCCTGATTTTTGTCCAGACAGTTGAAAAGATGGTACAGTTTATGTGAGCTATTTCCAATGATTCCATAAATGGAGAATATAGCGCTCAAGATGTTTTAAGACAAAATCACTGGTCGTTCAGAGTAATCTAAAGAGCATTGATATTTAACCTGAAATTTAAATGTAATCAAGAATGAAATCTTGGATATTCATTGATGAAGTAATGTAATTAAAAGTTGCAACTCTCTTGAGTATTAGGTACTTTAAAAGAAGTAAGAACACACAGCATGATTGGTTTCATCCTGCGTTTTAGGCTAATGAAAAATATTGTGTATTGTCCAGCAGTATGTGCGCATATACTTTCTGTTTGTTGGCGAAAGAAACGTATATGTATTTGTGCATATAATCGTAAAACAGTCCTATTTTAATGTAAATTCCTCAGGTTTTTTTTAACATTATTTTTTTTGAGAATATGATAGGGATGGGTTTATAAAATTTTCTTCACTAGTAAGTAGTTCGCACCTTGTTTCAGAATGATATATTTCCAGAAATGCGAGCACAATAGACTCTGAACCTTCATGAGAAATGCATCACCAAAATGTAATGCTTATCAAGTGTAATATCTGCTACATTAAACATTTGACGAAGATTTTACTATCAGATTATATTTTCCATAAATATGACTTCTCAGATATTCTAATCTGATTTCTAATTTTGAATATTTTTGAAGACAAAAATGAGCTGAAGTTACCTTTCATCACTGACAACCTTAAAAATATCTATCAAAATGTGTCTATTTTACTAAAAGAAATCTTGCTTAATGTTGAATTCATAATTGTTCTGCTGTTAATGACTAAAAAAAATAACAATTTTAAGTTAATTTATATATAATTTTTGTTTTTTATATGTCCCCTGCTTTTCAAATTGAAAACAACGTTAGTTTTTGGTAACTTGATGAATTATTCAAGCATCGATTTTTGGATTTCTTTTCATATAATTTGACTTCTTTCCATACATTCTGTGCAAATCATATTTTTTTTTCATCTTTAATTATTTCCGAAACTTTAGATTTTCAAATTTTTAGATTTAAAATATTTTTCGCTTTTAGATCTTTTTGTATATAAAAATACTATTTAAATCCTAATTTCTTCACAGTTTATAAGCATTAACTAGTAAAGATTCGTTTTAAAGGAATGATATATTTAATAAAAGTATTTAATAGAAAGAATGTGCAAAAAATTCATAATTACTTTTTATACAAATGATTTACAAATAAAACTTGTTAAAAATTTGATCCTTAAAAAAGAGAATTTCAAATATTATATCTGCTTGCGAAAAGTTAGTATCGTCATAAATTTGCTCACATATTATTTTTGAAAATTCTTAAAAAGCTTAGGGTAAATTAAGTTTAACAAGAATCTCTTTTAATTATTTAATTTTTTAAACGTAAGAAAATATTTTCCTTTTGAAAGAAAAGAAAAGAAAAGATCAAAATTTTTAATAAAATTTTTACCCGTGGGTATTTCTTATCAAATCCAACATTAATTTAGTTCGGTAATATAGAGAGTGTTGTATTGCACTTACGTTTCGCATTTGCAATAATTTTATACAGTAAAGACAAAATGCAGGCCCTATGTTGTCCTGGTCTAAACATACAACATATGAAGATTAAATTTGTTTTGAGTGCATAAATTATGCATTCATTTGTAAAATAAAAAGTAAGCAGCTTAAAAATTTTTTTATATTATTTTTATATAAGATAGTTTTTAAGATTTTATTTTAAAAGATTTAATGTATACCCATGTTATTTAAAGTCAATAAAATAAATTATTAATTAATTAGAGTCAAATTTTCACTTTTTTTTCAAACGATGAGTATACACGATTCTAATAAAAATGTATATTTACTTTTATATATATATATATATATATATATATATATATATATATATATATATATATATATATATATATATATATATACCTCATATATATATATATATATACATATATATATATATATAACCTCATAGTTAATTAAAAGTTTTGAGACACATATTGGCAAATTTCATAAACAATTTAGATGGGAAGGAAAATCATTAAAAGGGTAAATTAAAAATAATAAATCAAATTTTTAATCCAAATTTTAAATTCCGCAATAAATAGTGTTTCTGTGGCATTGAAAACAATATCAAATGCAGTAAAATGTTCTTTTATTTAAGATACTGCAATAAATCCTATTGAAAATATTGTGAATAAATCATTCTGCTCTTTAATAGAGAAGATATTGTCCTTCAGATTAATCTCATGTTTGCCAAGATGAATTCTATTTGCTACATTAATGTACTGTAAGAGTATTTCGATTCCATTCTGTTGTTTGTTCATTTCATCTTTTGTTTCAGTCGTTAAAATTTTTTTTCATAATCTTCATATTTTCAGCCCGTCTTTATAATTTTTCATACGTTCAACACAATAAAATTTTACTATTAAATATCTAACCATATTTTTTCTTTTGAACTTAACTTAAACTTTTGAACTTTATATTGAACAAACATATGGAAGAAGATTTCACTTTCAAAATTTCATTTTCAACAGTTTATTAAAATATTGCGTTCAATTTAAAATTTTAAATTAAACTTATACTAAATTTTGTTTAAAAGAATTTTTCAAAAAATATTGCTTAATCCTGTTTAGATCACATTCTTTGTTAAAAGCATAAAAAAGAAAAAAAGATGACGCACTTCTGGATTACACTGTTTTATACGCAACACAAGAATTCTATGAAAAAAAGTGATGTATAGAATAAAAAGTACAAGAGACTTTATAGTAATTTTAAATAAACTTTTTTTAGTTCACATTTTTTCTTCATTTTAAAAACTACTACAATATTTTACTTTTTCGAAAATCAAGTGCTTAAGTAGTTATTCTAGATTCTAAAACTGCATTTTAACAGACACAGAATATACAAATAATTTTTTAATTTATAAAAATAAAAGCGTTTTATATCAGAGAGTTGAAGGTTATTTAGCTTAATCCAACAGTTAAAATTTAGTGCAGGAGAGTTTACTCAAAACTATTCTCTAACTGGAAATTAGAAAAATTAAAGATATATATATATATATATATATATATATATATATATATATATATATATATATATATATATATATATATATATATATATATATATATATATATATATATATATATATATATATATATATTGTTATTTGTTTGCGATGGTGACTAAATATTTTCTGAAAAGCATGTTCTAAAAGTGGAGTTCTGTTATAGTTATGGAAAAATTGTTAACGTTCCAGTAAAGATATACGCAGCTGAGTTTTAGTTTCATATTTCCTAAATATATCGATCATAAAGAAATAAAAAAACCCCATTTATTTTATAGAATGCTGGATTGAATTAAAATGATTGTTTCAATTATTAAAAATTATTATTTTTACAACAGAACTGTGCTGTGAAAAGATATAAATTTGTATAAATTTAAATTTTATCCACCTGCATTTGAGAAACTATGGAAATCTAATAACTATTGTGCGTTATTATTAGTCTTTTTACTTCAAAGAGAGGAAAATTAAGAACTATATTATCTTGTATTAAAGATTTTTCTTAATGCTGATTCAATTAAATTTCACAATAAAATCTGTAAATATTACATATTTTTTAGTTTGTTTCTTTCCTTGAAATTTGTTTATTTTTTAATTTTTTTAAACATCGTTGTCAAAGAAGTAAATTATTTTTAAACCTTTTTAAAAACTAAAAAAAAGCTCAATTTAGCTAACTAAAATTAAAAACTAAAGCTCAATTTAGCAATCTTTAATTTAAATAAAACATTTTAAATGGGAGTAAAGTATTACAATTAGTTATATTGCTTAGCTTTTCAAGAGTTGTATAATAGTTTTCGTATATTTAAAAAATTCATGAATAAAATTTAAAAATGCATATTTTTATTATAAGGGCAACACAATAGATATTAATAGGAGGTAAAATGCTTACCAAACAAAAGAATGGAAACTTTTGATTTAGATTTTCGTCATAAGCAAATAAAATCAGAATGAGTGGTATCACTATATTTATTAGATTCCTGGAGTGCTGTCAAAAGAATAAACTATTTTATCAAACTGTGAGGTCTTATAATGCACGAGCGATGTTGAATAATCAAAGGATATCTCTTTTAAATAAGTAATTTATATTATAAAACGCATTCATATAAATGGCATAAAATACTGATTGTGTATGTATTTAATTTTACAAAGAATTCATTCCTAATAATATATGTAGAAAAGAGCATTTAAAATTGATTTTAGAGTAATTTATGAAATATATTTCCTTCTTTTCATTGGCTTCTATATATATATATATATATATATATATATATATATATATATATATATATATATATATATATATATATATATATATATATATATATATATATATATATATATATATATATATATATATATATATATATATATATATATATATATATATATATTTGTGTGTGAGTGTACTTTTATTGCAGGAAAAATGTTCATTTAATGTTCTGATGTTTAACTTCCAGATAAATAATCCTTAACATTAATTGATGATTTTAAGGAATTAACCTTTTGAACTTCTTCATGTGAAATGAAATGTGTCTACAGGAAATGTAGGATGTCAAAGAACCTTTATTTGTAGTGATTGAAGAAGTGTAATCCAAGTAATAAGACTGCTGGATATCTTTTTGAATTTATTTAATGTTATGAAACTCTGTTGGAAACTCCATCCTTAAGACTTGAAAGTTTATTTTTTCAAGTGAAAAAAGTTGTAACTAGTCATTAAAAAGAAAAAAAATATATCTACGGTCGTAAATTAAGAGTTGCATCAAAACTTTAGGGTTAAGAATGTAGCATACGAACTCATTTTTTCTCAAATTCTTGCCAGTAACAGTTAGTTCCCACTCAGGGGGCCACAACTGGTTTGCCCCATGATACTGAGATCAACAACCTTTCGTTACTGGTTCGTTAAAAAAACAGATGCATTAACTTAAGAACAGTAATAGAAGTCAGTTAACTTTCTATAAACATTTAATTTCATGCATTTCAAGTAGCATGTGATTTTTTTAGAAGTCATGCTGATAGAAAATTAAATTAAAAAGAGACTTAGGAAACTCACCAAGAAAAACATTTGAATTTGCTGAAAATTTTCACGAACAGCAATCACATTATCACTAACAAGTTTTGTAGCATGAAGTAAACATAATGGAACAAAGTGCAGCTTTTTTGTTTTATTTGAATTTACGTATTTTTTGTGATTGTAGAGAGTTGCATTTAAGGGTTGTGAAATATTTGAAGATGCTCCTTCAACGTTTCAAAATAAGAATTTTATTATTATAATGTAAACAATAATTTATGTGTAATTAATTCACCATTTTAGTATTTTTTAAATATGAAGATTAAAAAATTAATTTAGCCTTGATGAAAATCTACGAAGACATTTTATCGCTCAAAATACTTCAGGTAAATGTCTACAAAAATATTAATGTCTCATCCAATAATTTTCAAAAATAATTTTAACTACTCCTAAAAATCACATAAGAAGTGTATATAATACTTTAACTTTGCTAGCATTTTTATCGAATGAATAAAAATATTAAATTCAGAGAAACGATTTCTAGAATATTGTTCTACAAAAGCTTTGGTTACAAAGGACATATGTTTGATCAAATCATATGCATCTCAGTTTGTCTTTCTCTTAATTGTCCTTGACACTGGTCTTCATCAAAGCTTTGTTGATACAAAGCATCAAGACAGTTAGTCACTAACGAGCTTAAAAATCCCTTTAGAAAAAACTAAGCCTTAAAATTAGCCTAATTTTCAGTGCCACTGAGGTTTATAAAACAATAGGGCTTAATTATCTTTCACTCTTTTCTTAAACGAATTGGTACGCATTCTGATGGTTTGATCTACTATGCGATAAGTAATTCTTGATGTGAAGATAAAATTTTCAGTCGGTGAGATGAATGAACATTAGATGCGTGAATTCTGTTAATGGATAGGGGAGCGACGCAAAGCTGCCTGTTCTAATAAAGGGAATGTCTCCAAGATTGTCTTTTTAGAAAACAAGCATAGTAATCTTTTTAAGGAGCTCCGTATTGCAGAAAGCAATAGGAACATTGTGTTTTGTTTTATTTAATAAGTATAATTATGTATCATTCTTTTTCTCTCATACTATTGTTTAAATTGGGTACATAAATGATTTTAAAATTAACATTAATTTGACACTCTGTAAAACATTTGTAATTTGTATTGTTTAGTGCATTCCTGTACTTAAGGGGAAAATTTATTTTCGATATCCGATACAAAAATACGATTTGAAAACATTGATAAGCGTTTCTATCAAATAAAGTCGCAACTAATGTAAGTAAAAGTACTTTAATCCAATACCTACTTTTTGGAAATATGATTTAAATTTTTTTAATTATTAGAAGCTCAAAGTGTTATGAATCATTACCAATTTAATTACTCAGCCGGGGTTGTGACTGAGTTAATCTTTGTTGTAGAAATTAACTTAGAACGAAAGGAAATCAAATATTTAAATTGTAAAAATATGCATAATTTTTTGGGTTAGTTAAAATTTTATCATCATAAATTAAAATTATTTTTATCCCATGAAACAGTAAATTTGAATTTATTATTTCTTTTCATTAATTTTGAAGTTAATCATAGACAATTTAAGAAATAAAAATAATAAAATCAAAATTCCATAAGAGTAAATGTCATTTTAATTTCATGAATGTATGAAACCGGAGAATTTTTATTTAGTAATACAGTTGAAAATCGATATAAAATAATAATTGGGCTGTGAATCAATAGTCTCTTATTAAATTCATGATAAAAAATGCAAAATAATGTATTTTTATTTTTGCCAAAAATTAATAATTAATAAAACAATTTTTTATATTATCGAAAAATATTATTTTCTGATGCTCTATAAAAAGTACCTTGTGTTAAATTTGCTTTCACGATTTCGTTGAAAAAGCTAATTGGTCTTTATAGTAATTCACAACTAATAAATAAAATAATTCGTGTGAATATTTTAAAAGTTATTAAATTTTTAAATCTTATTTCTATTTTAATGTTAAACTGTGGCCATATGTTTCTGGCCTTCAGTTCTATAGTTTATCAGTTCGAATTCCACTTGAGGCAAGGGTGTTCGTAATGGTATGGAATCTATTTTAAACTGTAGGTCCTGCTCTAATCATCCCTCGTGTGACATTAATAAGTGATAAGCTAACAAAACCTGCTAACATTAAATGTTCATTCATAGATGTTTATTTATATAAGATACTATTGTTGATACAAAGCTGTCAAAAATGTTTGTTGCAACACCAAAGCACCAAACACCAGCAAAGCACCAAATATATTTGTTGCAGAAAATTTAAAATACGCATAATCTGTGGACCTAAATATGAATGAAATATTTATATACAAAAGTCAATTATTGTCTGTTATACTATTTTTTAATCAGAAAATGCAAGTATTCTTTTAAAGAAAATTTAGTCAAGAATTATATTTTTTTTCCAAGTTCATATTTCTGTTATTATTTGATAGTTTTGTGATGATAACTAAAAGAACATGAAATGAGAAACCAAGGTGAGTTACTAGATCAGGTCTATATGGATAGATTTTTTCTAATAAATGCTTAATACCTAGTTAAAGAAAATACATTTATATACTTCTAAAAGTGGAATTATTTCAGAACATGTGTGCTTATACATCTTCTAGATATTGTCTCAAACTTAAACGTTTTTATCCGATTTACAGGCAACTTGAAAAGTAATATTTTATGAGTAACAACAAGTTTTCATTGTTTTTACTAAGATATTATTCTAACTTGATTAATAACGTCTTTATTAATCAAGTTAAACAAATTTTTAAATCTTAGAAGTATCGTTAGAGTATTAGTTGCTAAACACTTAAGAGAATTGACAAAATGTTAAAGAAAATCGCAAAATAAGAGAATTATACATTCTTGGAGCAAATTTGAAGTACAGTGTTTCTAGTGTTTATACCTATACCTTAAATATAAACTTTAATTGCATTCTTTTTCAAACTGGTACACTTTTATTTAGAATTAATTTATCTAATTTTCACTTAGTTTCCCAAGTGAAAATATGTTGAATATAGAGTATTATATATATTAATGAGTTTTCCATTACCCCGCCAATTAATTTATTGTATATTGACCACAATATATATATATATATATATATATATATATATATATATATATATATATATATATATATATATATATATATATATATATATATATATTGTAATGTTTTATATGAATATGAATGAAATTGAATAAATGTGGGTATAAATGCATATTAATAACAACTGAAACTGAAAACTATGTATGTTTAATAATTTTGATTTGGAGACATCGCTGCATGCATGCTCAGATCCGACGTTCGATCTTCCATCTGGGTAAGGTCGACTGTTAGTCTTTCATCCTTTTAGTGGGTAGATAAAACTGAGAACCAAGCATGTTTCGGAACTAAACACTAGGGTTTTCGCGTAGGCTGATCACCTAACCGGAACATGTGCTTCGCACCCCAGGGCCCTCGGTCATGAAAACAGATATGGGCACTGTAGACTTTGGTCCCACGGGGGCTGTCATGCCACTGAGTTCCGTTTTAGTTTATATATATATATATATATATATATATATATATATATATATATATATATATATATTTTTTTTTTTTTTTCTTTTGATAAAAGGAAATGTGTGAGGAGAATATTTGATGAATATTTTTATTTTCAATTACTAATTAAAAATTGATCACAACGAAAACTAAGTTGTCATGTGTAAAGAGGCGAAAATGTTCTTTCCTGTTATGTGGGTATAAATAATTCTTAACGGAATTTTTTGCTTTGCTTGATTAAACATGCGCGATTTTGTGTGCTTATTTATAACTAATAAAATCCATATTCATATTTAGAAGTATAACCTTGAACTGAAAGTTTTTATACATGAAAATTTATAAATGCATGACTGAAAATTGTGAAATATTAAAAATATTTTCAATTTTAAAATTTTTTATAAATGTGTCGTTATTCTTAGATGTTATTTATTGAGGTTTAGAGTTTTATAAAATGCAATATAATTTTCTTTATTTGAAACACTTTATTTTTAAATGCTTTTCAGGTAAATGTGTTTCAATTTGTAGAGGGATAAATTACTGTTCACTTGGTAATTCATATAAAAAAGAATGAAACTAAACTCTAACGATTTGATAGGAATAATATTATGAATAATTTTTTCTGTTTTTCCGTTAAAATTTAGCAATTATTAAAAAAAAACCATTCTTCAGTTAATAGAAAAGTTGATAAGTATTGAAAGAATAAAAATCAAAATGGTAACTATCCTAATTTATTAGTATTACAAAACTATTGCATTTTATGCAAATTCAAATGAGTCACAAAATTCATTTGTATGCTGTTAGCAGTACTTTCCATCATCATATAATATTAATATTCCTTAATATTAAGATTTCGTTTCACCATTATCTTCATTTTATTTACCTTCAAAAAAAGAATTACTTACAATAATACAGTTTGCTTTTTTGATTTAGATTTTTTAATTTTAAATTAAAATTGAAATTTTTTAATTTGATTTAGAATTTTAAATTTGTGAACAATTTTAAAATAGCCCATATGAACCTATTGCTATAAAATAAGTATATTTTAAAATTGAAAACTTAATTTATTAAATTTTTTAAATAGAACTGTTATTATTAGAACATAAACGAATTTACATGCTATGTTATATTCATTACTGTGAATGTGAACTCTGAAATTCTTCAGGTAACATGATTATTGTATCACCAATTTAATGAAGCTTATAAAAACAAAAAGTTTCTTTCTAATTGCACCAAAAAACCGCTAGACATCTACTGAAAGAGTTAACGAATGTTAATTGGAATCAATAGCTTTATTTCTTGCTTACTTTCATATTAAATTCATGAAGAGTAAACAATTTCAAGCATGAATGAAGAAGGTATTTAAGGTTAAGCGAGAGGCATGCTATTTGTTAACACAAAAAGAAAATTATTTTTATTATCCTAATTAAAATAGTAGCATCAAAAAGAAATAAAATTGTTTAGTTGATTCAAAAGAAGAATCATATCTGACAGCAATAATAATAAAGTAAATTAAAGAAAAAGAAACATAGAGAAATAGGGCTTTTTTATTTGAATATATCGTGACCTTGAATTTTCAGATGAGAGTTACTCACATATAAGAAGTTGTATTTCGATAGAAACAATTGTATTGGTTGAAAGAACGGATGCTTTAAAATAAACTTTTTCTTTACCGTAAATGTATAGAGATAAAAAAATTTTTATTTATCATATAAGCTCTTTATTTTGCTTCATGTGAAAGTAAGATTAATTAAGTCTTTAAATATTAAATATTTCTTAAATTTATATAAAAGCTCTTGAATCTAGCCAGATAAAATTCAAAAAACAATTTTATATTCCTAGAATTTGAAAATTCGATGTAAGAATATGGACATTCATAACTCATTACGTATTTGTATTATACATTTTCCATGCATTTTTCATAAACTAAAATTAGTAATTTTATTTTTGAAAATTTGAAATAAAATATGCTCTTTTATGACTATAAATAATTATTCTAAAATAAAGTATGCTACCTTCAAATTAATGATGAACTTTTCAAAAGTTATTTAATTTTCTTCATTAAAATTATTCATTGATTAAAAGTCTTCTTAAAATTGAATATATATTCTTCTATAGTGTGTTAAATTTATGCGTTAAATAAATATCTTCCCTATTTCATATTCAGAATTTTCAAGTACTATACATTAAAATTTTCTTTTAACTATGTATATAGTTTAATGAGTAAGAGATACTTAGAATATTTCTTACTTATCGATCTTGAGCAACGTGAGGAAAGGGGAAATTAAACTTCGCTGAAAGGAGATTTTGAGCTTTGAAAACCTGATATCTAAGTTAGTTAAAAATATCGCAATTTTGTAATATCAGAATTGTGAGAAGAATACATTCTCCACTTAGGTGAAGTTTGCGCAAGTAAAGTAATTATCAAAAGGTTGAAGTAGATAAAAGAAGATAAAATAAGACTTATGTTTGCAATATTTAGTAATGTTCAGGCAGGCAGCCTAAGGCGAGTTTTATACGTGCGTTGATGTACTAGCTGTATCTCTTGATTACTATCCAGCTATTCTTTAACAGAGGGCCAATGAACTTGCCAAATGATGTTGAGGAAAATAAACTGATAAATTGACTCAATCAATCTATTTTAGATGGCAGTAAATGTTGCTTTTTGGAATATATAAACTTCATTAAAAAAAACTTAAATATACAATTCAGAATTTAAGCATTAAAACTGTTATGTGATTTTATTCTCAAGCTTCAGTGTAATTTGTTTTTGAAAAACTGCATATTTTATTTTACAGAAATAGGAACGTAGATTGCAATTTTTTAAGAAACCTCTTTTAAATCAAATACACCCTGTGATAATAAAACATTAAAGTTCTATAAATGTTTTGGCTCAACTCTATTATTATAATCACAAGAGTTATATATAAATTTATACATTTAATATAGCAGTTTCTAAATGTATAAGTGAAAGAATAAGAAAGTAAGTTTTCTTTTTTTCAGAATTTTAGTAACCATAATTGAAATAAACATTATTCAAATTTAATAAAATTATATTCCGTAGAAGTTTATAAATTTTATAATTATATTGACTTGTGTTTTGCGCATGAATCTGAATTATTTATAAAAAATAGCTCAAGAAAATAAGAAAACATTTAAATTTTTTATATTTATGATTTAAATAATTTTTCTTTTAATTTTTTTCCGGGGATGTGGAAGCTTTAAAATAAAAGCTATCAAAAATATATAATTTATGCGTATACATATATAATTTTTTAGCCTACAAATTGTTCATTTTAATTGCAAATTTTCTGGAAGAATTTTCAATTGTGCTACGTTCAAAACAAAGCAAAATAGATGTAATTATTTGTCATACTTATTTGGCAAGTAACATTGATATAAAAATTAACTGACTTTATTCAAGTCTAAAATGTGATAAAAGTTCAATGAAAAGTTTAGAATTTCTAATTTTTATATGATATCGGCAAAGTCAGGAAAAAATCTTTCAGCGTAAGAAACCGTAAACATATTGTGTTAAATTTTTTCAATGTGAAATTGGAATGAATTATTCTGTAAAGAATGTTCTTTGCAAAATATTAGGCAGCCTGGAAAGTTTGTACCAATATTGAGAAAATTTAAACGGTGATTTACATTTTATTTTCCGAATAAAAGATTTCACAATAGTTGTTATTCCTTTATTGCAGTAAGATTTGTTAGAAATAACGGTCGCACAAGTTCTTAATTGAAATATTCTAATATAGAATTAGCACAAAACAATAAAAAAGCCTATTAATTAGAATTTATATAAAATATTATTTTATGATTTTAAAAATTAAAATTTCTAATAATATAGAATGTGTCGTCATACTTTATTCTACTTTTATCAGCTCAAACTGAGTAGCTAGTAGGTACTTGATGGGTTTGATTTAATTTGTTTGTGGTTCTATGGTTATTTTTTGCCCATTTAAACTTAGCTGCTAGTTGCTGAACGCTTTCTTGCTGAACATAAGAAATGGAAATAATTTCATAAGAAATTAATGATTTGTTGGTTTAGTTTTGTTATTGTTGGAATTAGTCTTGCATGAATGAATGTTGTCTCAACACACATTTATCCATGGATACAGTCATGCGTAGAAATATTAGCATGCAATTTAAAATATGAAACAGACTACTGTGTGTGTGTGCAACTTAGAATTTTAAAACCTTAATACTATAAACATGGAATGTTAGGTTTAGCAAAAATAATCGAACGATGCTATTATTTATAAGTTATTTTATTTTTTCTTACAAGTTCAATAAAACTTATGATCTCATTAAAAATATCATGAATTAATTTGTTTAAATACACTGCTAAAACCACAAATATTCGTTTCCAATTAGGAATTTAAATGAAAGAAAACTATCATGGATTTCAAAAAATATGAATTAAATTTGAGACTTCGAAGATTTAATGAAAATTATTGAATTGAAGATTTAATGCAAATTATATGTTAACTTTTCAACCATGGTCAATTTTTGCAAAGGAAAGGTGATTTAACAACTAACTGTTAAAAGTGTATTCTGAACTACAACAAGTATTTACGACGAAGATGGGTGTCGAATCTATCAACTCCTGAACAGAATGCTAGAGCACAACTTGACTTAAAATTTTTAAAAAAATTATAATCAAGCAAGCAAAAAGTTGACTAAATTTTTTGAAATAACCAAAAATTATTTATTTACATATGTTAGAAATGGAATATATATATACATATATATATATATATATATATATATATATATATATATATATATATATATATATATATATATATATATATATATATATATATATATATATATATATATATATATATATATATATATATATATATATATATATATATATATATATATATATATATATATATATATATATATATATATATATATATATATATATATATATATATATATATATATATATATATATATATATACATACATATATATATATATATATATATATATATATATATATATATGTATATATATACATATATATATATATTTGTTAAATTTATCTCAAATTTAACATCCAGTTTTTAAAAAAATTTGCATAGTTTAACTTTTTTGGTTTTGTAGCTTGTTGAAATAACTGATACTGATTTGAAGTTAAGCGTATCTTTTATTTTATTATAGTAATTATTTAAATTCAAATCTTAGAAGCTATACCAAAGTATTAATAAGGGAAATAAGATATTTATTATTGTTACAGAATAATAAAAATGAATGTAAAGCGACACATTTTTTATTTGAGAAATGGGCATTCAAAAGTGCGTGGTTTTATTTAAATTTTGTTGCATATATTTGTTTATAATGTATTTTGCCTTAATTTTTTTATTTATGATAATACATTTTAGGGAAATATTCATTATGTATTGAAATAACGTCTTTAATAGTTTAAAAAATGAAATAAATCGGAAAAACAATGAGATTCATAAATAAAAGTTGAAAATAATAACTAATTAATTTATTGAAAGCCCTGCTATATTAATTACAGTATTAATTGTTTCTAAAAGGTTATAAAAATTTAAGGAAATCTAGGGAAATAAATATCATTTTTGTGTACATAAAATATTCTTAAGCAAAATGGTTTTTTGATGACACAATGTTAGATGTAATTCTGATTAAAAAAGGAAAAGGAAATTTTATAAGAAAACCATGTGTAGAAGTCCTTTAGGTTCTATAAATGTAAAATAAGCAATCAGAATTAAATAATTTCTAAGGTACTTTTTCAATTGTTCATCGTGGATTTTAATAAACTTATTTTCATTGAGTTTATAAGTCGAGCCTTACATCTAATTTTCATTGAAATAGTAATTGTGTTTATTAAATATTACGTCCGAATTTTATGAGAAATTAAAATATTTTAAAACTAAAAAAGAGAGAAGAGAAAATTCCTAGAATATAAATGTGAATTAAATTGTTTCATAAATTTACTTTCTTTTCGTATTTGAGGAATTCGCTCTTTAATCAAATGTTTTTTCTTTATTTATAATTTTCGTTTTTTTTTCAAGTTGAGAAAATGAGTCACGTGACTGATAAAACTTTTCCCAGTTACAACTGAAATGCAATGAATATGCTGAGTACGTGCTTAGAATGTAATAGCTTGAATGGAAATTCTTGCTTTAGAATAACTGCATTGAAAATTCACGCACGTATGTGTCAAACATTTCTATAAAAAAAACGGAAAATATTTTCGTCAATCCTACACGAAAAATCTAGTTATAGAATTTTAACTCCAAAAATGGTTGTACGTTAAGAAGAAGTTATCCTTGATTATACTTATGTAAACTAGTTAAAAGCTTTGAAAAGGAATTAGAAGGTTTCAACCATCGTAATAAAATTTTAGTTATCCTTTAATATTATATGTGTAAACAAAAAATATTTTTATTCCAGTTATCTATTTTGAAAAAAATTTATTATTCTTTGTATATAGTTAAAAAGGATTAATCTATATATTAGGCTAGAAACAAATGTGTGTGTGTGTGAGTACTTTAAGTAATTTAAATAGCAATGAAAATTAAAATAACGCTTCTTTCAGTTAGTGTGTGCTCATTAAAAACAAACTTGAAAGTAAAATACGATCTTTCAAAAGACTGTAATGCATAGAAAAGCTAAAAATTATTCAAATTCTGAATGATGTACAAGTTCATCTTTATTATGGATTTAGTTTTATTGCTTTTCATGATAAAAGTAGTTACTTAATTAATTTTCTTTAAAAATTTTGCACACAGCTCAAGTACATTTAAATAATACTTTCGTGTATTAAAAGATATTCAGAATATTAGAGTATGAATTAATTTAAAATTAATACGAAATTTCGATCCTGTATAGTTGAAAGAAAATATACTGCATCTTGATAAAAATCCTTTTAATGCTGAGAGAAAATGTGCTGCACAAATTCTTTTTTGGTCACGGGTAAGTTAAAGTATACTTTTAAAGACAAATTAATGAAATGAAGAAAAATACAGCGAAAATTTATAAAAGGACCATTTAAAGCATATAAATTTATTAATTTTACAAGGAAACTTTGAACTCGAGTGAAAAAATATAATCATTGTGAGATAAATCAAAAATAAAAACTTAATTAATTGATGATACATATTCCCACACTATTAGAGAGAGTTACTCATGCTACACTACTACGAAATTTCTATGGGCAAAATAGTGTTCTGAGTCATTAAAGAAAGCACATTAACACAATTTAAGCAGATTGTGCCTATTTGTTGATGGTTGATGAGCGCATTCTTCTAAGAACGTTTTCGTTCTTGCTGCCTTGGAATGTTGTTTATTATCCCAGGAGGGAATTAACTGGTTATGGAGAGAACGCTAAGGATATGCTTCTAGGATGCGTGAGAAAAAGATTCCCAGACCTATCCTTCTTTTTCAGAATAGAAATTTGAAAGGTTTGTGCCTTCTCTCTGCTTTATCACATTCTGCTTCTGACACAGATTTTTTTATAAGTTGTCTTCGATTTCCTGTTCTCATTATTGGTTAATTAGGTCTATTAGAACCAATAAGAAATCGAACAAATAACATAGCAGACGCATTTCTTATTTATGTCTATAAATTTGAAAATATTAAAATTCCGAACATCTGACGGCTGTGAATTTGATTAAAAATTCAGTGTTATGTAAAAAAAAAAGAATTAATAAGAGTTTCAAATTTTTGATAAGAAAATGATATTAAAGAATTTCATTTTCAAGATCAAAAATATTCGGAATTCGTTTAGTATCATGCACACCACACAGATAAAAAGAAATTAAATATATTTAAAACTTTTCTCAAACTTGATGGTTAATTCCTGTTCAGCCGAATAAAAGTAAAATAGTAGATGTTATCGAAGAGAAATACTTTTGCAGGAGTTTTTTGACCATTAAAATGAATGAAAGCCATTTGGTTCAATTCATCACTCAAAGACAGCTGTCGTGATTAATTGTTTTACAGTAAGCCACTGTGAAACTGCTGTGATTTTTCTTATTCTAATGCGCTGGAAAAAGTTTGTATACATTAAATGATTCGAGCTTATCGGCTTTTCGTCGAGTGTTATAAAAATTTGGGAAGTCCGAATTCATGTCTTAGACATTTTATTTGTTAACTTGATCGTGAGATAAAATTTTGTTGCTTTGTTTTGAGAATCATTCAAAATGTCTTGTACACCCCTTTTAATTTAAACAATTGGAGTGCTCTAATTAAAAACGGAAATAAAAATAAATGAAAAGTAAAAATGAAAGTAAAAACAGAAAAATTCTTTTTATGAAAACAATTTTATTATGCCCCCAAGCATATAAATTAAATTTTAATAAAACCCTTTGACAATTATCACTTGCAAAACATATTTATTAGTTGAATAATGTTAAATGTTTACATTAAATTTGAAATATGGAAGTTTATAAATTAAATTAAATTAAAAATTCTTAAAAGTACTCGTAGTTGGGAAATCGTAGTAAACGTATTAAAAAGGCAGTAGTTCAAAATTACTAATTTCTAAATTATCATTAAGAAAACTTCTGAATTTAATTTTTCATACAAAATACAGAATTGCTTTGAGTTTCACGAATAATGCGCCAGAAGATGTATAAATTGTCATGCAAGTTCTTTCAGAACTTTGACACCTGAAAGTATATTAAAATAACTCACTATACAAACGCGCGCGTTTTTTTAGTCTTCACATTCTTACTTCCCTCAATGGTTTCCTGTTGTATTTGATAGAGATAGATTGAAAAATCATTCAATTGATTTGATTTTTATAAAAAAAATATAGTCACAAAAGCATTCCGCTTTAGAATATTTTTATGAGGAACGACAAAGCCTCAGCCGTTAGCGTTTTCAGAAAAGTTGATTAGGAGAAGGGCTTCCTCTCGCTCTCTGAGGAACGAAAGAATGCGAGGAGGCCAGAAGCTCGGTCAAGATTAGCTATAACCTAGGCAAAAAGAATATCGAGCAAGCCTCGACCTTCGTCGTTGAAAGGATGATAATGGGGGACAGTCAGAACAGGTTGCCGTGTTCTTCCTCTTGTGGGGGTAACCCCGATGCTAGAGATATGGGTCATTCTGGTTTCCTGTCCGCCATCTTTTTTTTTCTATACTGCTAATAGCGTTCTCCTGCGAGCCGTGAATTTCACGCACACTCCAGGCTATTGAATGATGTATCTAATGATGCCAAAGCCTCGTCGAATGTATTTCTACTCCCCCTTCTTTTCATCCAGCATAATACAGAATGAAGAAGACATTGTTCTTCAAAAAGCCATCTTTCCGATCGTTAAACAATCTCGCGTGCTACTGGATGGAAAGGATATATATTTATTATTTATTACATTTTGATATACTTATGTATTTATTAAAAACGTCTCGCGTGGACTATTCAATCAATTACAGTTATATCTTATTTAATGCAGAATTTCACGGAACACTTAAACCTATTAAATAACTAATGAGTTAATAGGAGGCATATATATATGTTGCATATATTCCTATTTCATTTATATTTTATCAAAAGAATTTGAAAAAAATAGCCTTGCTCTTTTGTTTTTAACATTTCAAAGACGCAATTATTATTTTAAAATTATATGAAAGTTTACCGTTCGTACAAAATCAAAGCATTTCTCTTGTTTCTTTTATAAAGATTGTGATAAATTTATGTATCAAAATGTTCATAAATTCACTGTATGGTACATTTTCTGAAATATACAAAGTAGATTCTCAGAGATTGCCGTTCTTAGAAAGTTTTAAATAACATAAAAACATTTTCGGTATTTAATTTCAAAATATATAAATACATTTTCATTTCTGTTAATTTTTATCCATAAGTAATGAAAATTCACTACTTTATATCAATTATTTGTGAAACATGGTTTTAAACTGTTTTGCGTTTTGTAACTGCTTAATTGATTTTTTACTTATATATATATATATACATATATATATATATATATATATATATATATATATATATATATATATATATATATATATATATATATATATATATATATATATATATATATATATATATATTTGTATATATATGAAAGCTTATAAAGCTAATCACATGGTGTTCATTAATATAATATTTTCCCCTCCTTCCGCTATCAAACAAAATTAATTAAATTCTTTTTCTACTTTCTTCCTTCAAAAAGAGTTGAATATATTTAGAAATATCCAAAGAAGTTCTGCATTTTATTGTATTTTAAAATATTGATGATGATGTTGATCCTTGGTTAATCGTATAGAATCGATTTTAACTCAAATATTGTTAATTGCTTGGCATATTTTCTTTTTTCTTAAAAAATGAAATACATTATGACAATTTTCATGAATTTAAGCTTAATTACATACCTAATTTATATTAACTTTTATTCTAAAAAAGTATCAAAAAGTTACGAAATACTGTTGGTTAGTAATGATTAAAAGAAAATTTTTCATATAATATTAATTTTTCGTCACATTTAACCCATTTACAATTGATAAATAAATATGACAGAAAATCAATTTTATCAGAAAATTTTTGTTTTTGTATATATATATATATATATGTATATATATATATACAAAAAATTATATATATATATATATATATATATATATATATATATATATATATATATATATATATATATATATATATATATATGTATGTATATATATATTGTAGATATAGATATGCGTTATTCTTCAATATACACGCATAACACAAAAGTGTTAGTTTGTTATGTAGTTGTTGTATATTACTTTGAGGCTTGGCTTTAAAAATTGTGTCCCATTTATAATATGAGAAAAATTAATGTGTTCTTATGTTTCTCTGTCGGAGTAAATATCCCGTGTTAAGTATAGTGTAAAATTAACGCAGTGTACTTTATTTAGATGAAACTTTTTAATCATTTAAAAATATCCAAATTTATTGTATTTAATTTAAAAAGATGAAAAGACGCTGAGTATTTATGGTACTTAAACCTGAGTTCTCTATCCACTTAACATTTACAATGATTATAAAATAAAAATATATTTATTTTTATTAACGTGCTACTATATTCATCTTAGAGTTATTTTTAACATATTGCTTTAAGCATTTGGACAACGTATAAATAATTTTATTAAATTAGTGAATCAAATTCATGGATTTTGACTTCTTTTTAGTTTTATTTCACTTAAATTTAAATATTTTAGCTATTCCTGTTTGAAAATCAGAATTTTTTGTATGAAAAAGTTTCAATTTATTGTTGAATTTTAGAAATTTTCTTCCTTCAATACTTTTGATAATTAAATTATTATTCCCAAAATATCTTGTAAAGCATTACTGTCGATCTGAAATAATTTCTTATGGTAGTTCTTTCATTAAAAAATAACAATTTTTCATTAATTTTTTAAAGCTTTCACAGTTAATTAAAAATTGTACTTTTAATAATTTGAAGCTATACACACGCACAAATATGTTTCTCAATACCATATAAAAAAACTATTTACGAAATGGATCCTTTTTAAACATTATTTCTTACTTGAAATGTATCTAGGTAAATCTCGATAAGAATTATTGAAAAGAATAAACTATTTCTTCTGAAAGAGTTTTTATATTTTTAGGTATTAGATATATGTAAGTATATGCTTTATACATTTTAAGTTATATAGACTCTGGTTGAAAGGAGACCTTTGAGGTAAATATATAAATATATATCTTTTTCCTCTTAAATCTGTTGTGTTGCTGTATTTTCAAGGTAAGTTTCCAAATACTTGTTATTAGTATTTTCCATAAGATTTTAAGATGATGTATTTCCTAGCAAGTAACATGGTGATTTAAAAGTGCATATCATTTGTGCTTGTTATTACTTAATTTTATCAAATGAAATATTTTTTGTTGTCTTTAGATTTATGAATGAAACATATATTTGGCTTTTTTACTATTTCTTATCAAATTTTTTATTAAATTGAGTAGCTTATAGAAAACTATACATTTTAAATTTGTATGATTTCTAAAACATGGGCTTCTTTTAACTACATTTCTTCAATCATTCGTATTGTCATTTTTATTTAAAGTGATCATTTTGTAGAACTAATTTCTTTAATTACCATATCTTCCTGAATTTTTTTTCACGTTTTTGAAATTAAAGGAAGGATCAAACAATGTACTGTGACGGTTTTATATTCATTTAATTTAATTTGATTAAAATGTCAAATATTTATATATTCAAAACGATAACTAAGGGATTATACAAGATTCTTCAATAAAAGCATGTTCTTAAAATAATAAGTTTTATATTTTCATAATATGCACACATGTACTTCTATTTTATATTTATCACAAAACTGAAAAAATTATGTAAAAATAATAAATATTGAAAACGATAATATTTGAAAACAAAAATTTTATTTATAATTCTTATTTATAATGTTCATAAATTTCTAGTTAAAATATTTTATTTGGTTATTTTTTAATTCAAATGCAGGGATGAAAGATTGTTTAACAAACAGAAAACTATCGCCTAATAAAAACAAAAAAATGCGAATGAAATTTTGAATTTAGAACTTATAGAAACATATATATATATATATATATATATATATATATATATATATATATATATATATATATATATATATATATATATATATATATATATATATATATATATATATATATATATATATATATGTATGTATATATATAATTATTTTTATTTAATAATGAAATTATAAATTTTGATTTCTTGGAAATTAAATTAAAAATAGTTAATATTTTTTGGAACTTAAGTTAGAGTATATAATTAAGTTTTCATCTCAATTTTTTGCAATAGTTATTTCATAATATTAACATTTTTATTTATGAAATGAAAGTAAAATTTGATCTTGATTTTATAAAGCATCTTCTGTGTTAAGTGACCTATATTTATGATCCTTGATTTCTATTTCCTTGTACATTTAGAAGCTTAATATAAACATCAAATAATTAATTAAAAATTTTTTTGAGTTTATAATGAATATTTACAAACAAATTTCTTCAAGTTGATCGTGATCATTTCATTAAAATTCAGGTTTCAATTAAAATATGTTCTTAAATTATTTGAAAATTATAACAAGTGTAAAAAAGCTAAAAATATTCATTACACAAATTTACAGCATTTAAAAAAATTAATTTTATTCTTTAGATGTAGTTATAACTACAGAATACTTTTTCATGGAATTCCATTGGTAGAACGGTCACGAAAAGTAAAATGAAACACGTGTACTTGAATAAAAAAAAAATATCGTGAACTGTAAAGTTAGCAGGCGATGTCGGGTAATAGTTGTAACCTTGTCGAGTTTTTAAATGAATTTCCTCAACTAGAATATTTTTCTTTTTAACATGAAAAGGTCATTGAATACGTAATCAGGGAAACTAATGTTATGCTTTGATACTCCAGGAATATAGAAAGCATTTTCTTATTTGATAAAAAGAAGAAGTTTAAGAAGACGAATGGAAGTTTATATAAATAAAAATACTTACGTCATTTACTTTACTTGTCAATTTAAGGTCATCAGATGAATGAAAGTCAGAATTTTGAATACTACAGATTATTTCAACTACAATTATTTCTAATAAATATGATATTTATGATGATATATATCATGCCTGATATTATGATCAAACAAATTAATTTATTATTTTGAGAGCTTAATTAAGCACCACTTTATCATTAAATATTGTTATTTGACTAGAAATTTCTTAACATTTGAATATTAAATATATAAATTTTTATTTCTCAAATTATTTCAAAATATTTTTAAATTACATAGCAATAAGCATACATATTGATTGTGTTATATTAATAGTTTTCTTTTTGTCCATTTATATGATAGATACATAAAACTCGATGGGGAATTCTCATTCACAGTCTGTCACTCGCTTTGCTCCATCTCTTCTTCATAGCCATGGTAGCAATCAGAAAGAAGGAAAAGTAAAGAAATTTAACGCAGCGAAGTTCGCAAGTCCCGAAAATCGTGTTCTCCCAGTTGCGACAAATCCTCCTCAGAAGTTGCGGAGTACCGATAATGGTTGTATATTACAAAATGGTGGTACCATTAGTGGAAGAAAAGCTAATGCTCTTCCCATTCCAAACACTGAATCTGAATTTGTGCAGGTATTGCAGAAAAAATGCAATTCCTTACAGCCACCACCTCAAAATGTGTCATTTCAAACCCTTTACGGTCATCGAAAATCTCACAGCGATCCTGATATAGTTCGTATGATGATGAGTGAGAATGATAATGAATCTGACGAAGATGATTCAGATGGAGATGGAAAGTTTGACTTTGAGGAAACAGCGAATAGAAGAAGTATTATTGCTGTGAGTCCTAGCAAGGCCAAAATAAAATCTAGAAAGAAGAAGCGCGCTCCAGAGCCTCCTCAGTCAAACACATTGCCACGTACTCTGGGTCGTGTCCCAGTGCCTTGTAAAAATGAGAGTCGAAGAATGAATGGATGTTATTCCCCCTCACATGAGTATGGTGATGTTCCAAGGAGACCATTACCTCCTATACCTCCGGAAGAAATGCCTCCCCCTCCTCCACCTCCACCTCCTGATTACAACAGAGGAGCAGAAGATACATTAGGTTTAAAATCTGTTTCTAAGAATTATGAAAAAAATAGGCGAACTGTTGAAAAATGGAAATTCAGTAAATCTAACGAGGAATCAATGGAGAAAAGAAAACGATGCAAGTCTTTAGATAGGGGAGAAGAGGAGAGATTTAGGGAGCGTATAGAAAATATGAGTGAGAGATGTCATAGAAATAACAGTTTAAGAAATATCAATTGCAAATCAAATGAAAATATTGCACAGCAATCTGTGGAGGAAAACAAGCCAATAAATAGTGCGTTAAAAGACGCTATTGCTGATGCTGCAAGAAAACGAGCTGAGAGAATGCAACGAGGGCAGGAACACAGAAATCAATCTTTTAAATTATCAATGCAGCATTCTGCAGATATTGTTTATTCGAAGGATCAGAATCGCTATGAATCTACTACTTTTGCTAATAAATCTTGTTACCCTTATCGAAATGATGTTTCACCTAAATACAGAAACAGCAATGATGGTTCTAATTCCAAATTTGGGAGACACAATAAAAATGATAGAGGAGTTTTAGAACAAACTACCGTACCAAATATAGTCCGAAATCCTTCCTTACAAAAAATAAAAAGTGAAAGCAGAAAAGAATATACATCTGATTGTAATTTAAGAAATGCTGAACGAAATTCTCGTGTTGAACAAAACAATTTTTCGTCGATACCCATACATATGATATCTTCTGAAATAGTAAATAAGCAGAATAAATGGGATTCAACTTTTCCAGATCCAATTTCTCGATTTATTCCTGAAGGTGCTGCTTCAAGTTCTGCTCCATCAGAGGAAGAAATGGAGATTGATCTGCAGTTAAGGCCCACATTACCTCGTAGACCTATTGAAATATCTCGTTTTTCTCCAACAGATGTATGGAAATCAATAAATTTGGATTTTTTCAAGTCTCATCAACAAAGATCTGATGTTAGTAGTGATGATGCGGATGATATTCTGGAGGAAAAAATTTGCAGAATCAATAGACCAGTGGCTCCAAGAAGACTAATTCATGATCGCAGTGGCGATTCTGGTATTTCTCCAGATGCCGGTAGCCCAATGCTACTCAATGATAGTCTTGATACTCTAGTAATAAATAATGCTAGAATGTGCAATACATCTCCCGTTCCACTAATGAATGAAGAGCACAATCCTATGTGGGTACCGCAGCATGATTTAATAGATGACAGTGAATGTGGAAGTGATGAATCTCCTTTGGATAATAGAAATAATATTTCAAAAGGAAATGTACAAGCTAAATTTTCTATGCCAAATTTTATGTTTCCATCAAGATCTCTTCCAAGAACTGATCAGAGAAATGGTATTGATGAAGTAGTTATTGCTGAAAAAGAAAAGTTAAGAAGCAAAGGCCGAAGAAAGAAAAATAGCAAAAATGCTGAAAGTCAGCATTTTAATAGTTTAAGAAATTTAAAAAAAGCTTTGGGCCTAAGATCAAAAGCACCTATTGATGACAGTAAAGGATTAGATTCCAATTGGTCTTTAAGCCGAAGTCTTCCTAATTTTATAAATAATATAAATGGAGAAAACATAGCAAAGCCAGATAGTGGTTCATCAGAACTTTATATGTTGGACCACATTCGAAGAAGTAATTCTGAATCAAAAGCGGTTCACCAAGAAAAAGCTCTGGCAAAATTATCAATGAATCACAGTAGTCAAAATTTAAATTCTGAATGGAGAAAATCTTTTCCAGGTCAGTCATCGGAAGGTCATGTTATTTATTTACCAGAGTATAGATCTAATACAGTACCAATGAAAAACCACTCAACTGCAGAAGATATGCATGTGAATACCGATAGCGAATTAGTTTTGAAAAAACCTAGCAATAGGAAAAAATTCTCTTATCAAAGTACAGTTCGACAAGAAGAAAAGAAAAAATTAGAAGAAAAGCTTGCAAGGGAAGTCGAAGCCAGAGAAAGAAAACGTCAAGAAGAGATCGAGTGGATGAATAAAGTTGAAGAAGAATTTAGAAAACAAAGAGATAAAGAAAAAGTAAATATTAGACACCAATTACGAATTTTGAATCTTCAAGAAAAATCACCGGCAGAATTCAATGAGATATATCAAAGAGAATTACATAAAAACGATGTAGCAGATTACATTGAAAATGTATATAAAGCTCAAACGATTGCTACTCCAACAGCTCCAATTTTTTCCGATACTCATCCCCCATATAAAAATGGAATGGATGTTGTATCCGATAATAATTGGCAGCAACCCACTGGAATGAAAAAATGGCTGAAGCGACAAAATAGAGACAATCAACGTTTAAGTCCGACGAGACCAGAACCAGAAGGAGGACGTTCATCTAGCGATGATTGCAAGCAGATGGATGGCAAAAAAGATTTGACGTCAGAAAAGTCATTACAAAATAATAGCAGCTTTTACAAAAATAGCAGGTAAATATATTAATTATTTGACTTTAAAGAATGGATGTTAATGTCTGGTTGAACTCATATTTTTAATAATTTACTAACATACGCTATAACTTTGCTAAATTTGAAAATAATTTTACTTACTTCATAAAATAAATTGTTTATTGTTTTTTATTGATTATATTGAAACAATGGTTCATTCTAGATGTAAATGCATTCATGGCAATGAGCTTCCTTGCAGAATTTGCAGTAGTAGTTTTTCAAGAAAATCCTATGATTTATCCCGAAACGAAAGTCAACGTTCTCGCTCTGTTGAAGCTATTTCATCTACAGCCAATTCAAAATCAATATCAGCGAAGAAAGTTGAACCCCAAAGGATTCCAAAAGAACAGGTGACCAGTAACAGATTTAAAATTCTTAGTAGTATACTTAATTTCATTGTAAGTTTAACAAATGTGACTTACAAAAAAGAAATTGTTTTCATATAAAAAATAACTGAATACCTTAAAAAATAAATATCGCAATTTTTTTTGAATTCAATAAAAATTAAAAATTTCTGAAGCAGAAGTATTCGTATTATTTTACAAGGAAAATTAACTACCTGTCTCTGTTCAATCAATAATTGGCTCAAATTTAATAGATTTTCTAATATTCATCTCTGATTTAATTATTGAAATTTCATGCAGTGCGGGTGATCTTATTTAAATTAAAATAATGTCTGCAATAAAATATTAGTTTTGTTATTGAAAGACGAATTATAAGAAGAAAACACAGAGATTTTATCATGGAATTTTTTAAAAATAGAAAGCTATGGATCTTTGTCATAATTTAAAAACAAAGTAAATTTTCCCCAAAATGTAATGATGTCGAAATTTTCTTCACCATCTTTATTTAGTAAGGAAAATTGAATATAAAGTTTTTAAAATATATTAAACAACTCTAAAAATACTTTTATGCAAGTATGTCCAACACATAAATACATTTTCTTTGATAGTATTAAATAAGTAGTGTATTTTCGTGGCTATGAGTAGCAATGAATCAAGTTCAATTTAACAATTTCTCCACAAAAATTATTAAATTTTCAGACATAAAACTGAATTGCATATTTCTTTATCTTATTTAGTTTATAACAGTAATGTCAAAATACACAATGTCACGTTTCTCTTGTGACTGGGTATTTTGACAAACATAGTATTTGCGATTTTTAAAATTTTATAAATAACTCCCTTTTTATTAATTTAATCAAATCTTCATCAAATCAGTTTTGAAAATCATGTAACAAGTAAAACAATATCTCATTGGATAAATTTCTTATTACAACAAAGTTGAATTAAATTTATACAGCTGCTTCATATAAAAAATAATTGTATTGATCATTTCGAAATTGTAAATCTTCAAAATGTTCGAATACAAATATTTTTTGTATATTTTTAGGTAATTTGAGGCTTATTAAATTACCTTTAAGTATATTTATCTTTTTATAATGATCCCTATTTGAAATTTCTCAAATATTTTATGATACATCTGAGGTGTTTTAGGTTTGATACCTTTATTTCTCTAGCCAAATGAATTATGAATCTCTTTTTCAAGGTCTAAGCTTATTTAAAATTTCAATTGTTAATAATAAGCACTTAATTAATAATTTAATTCGAAAAATTATTCGTTCATTTCAAATGGACATCGCAATAATTATTAACTGAGTCTCAATTTTAAATAATATACTTTTTAAGTGGTTTACTTATAAAAATTTCAAACATAAGCATCCAAGTGGATGCTTATACTTTTACCTAATAGATGAATTTGTAATGGTTTTTTCCTCACTATAAAGATCCCACTGTTGAATTGAATTTTATTTCACTTTAAACAAGTGCTTAATACAGTTTTTCCTTCACAAGAAAAGATTTTATTTTTTAAACTAACTTCTTTACCCAGAAATATAAATGTTTGTGTTGCATGTTTTTCAATATTTTAAGTCTGTAATTCAATTAGTTTAAGACTTATTAGTCTAACATTTTGAAGACGCTATTAGTGTGTTAAGGTATACCTTTTTTAGAGGACACATGTATATTAGAGAACTCTTATATTTTAATATGAAACAAATTCTAAATAAAATTATTTTACACGTTATAATCCACCTTCCAAATTTACAAAAAACAGAAAACATTTGAAAGGAACTAAGAAAAAGGAAGCATTTATTTCGCCTTGCGTAATTCTGCAACTGAATTGTTTGAGTGACAAAAATGAACTTAATAAAAAACAAAAAGGAAAATCTGTACTATTTCTATTTCTCTTATATTCTTAATGTATATTAGGGAGATATGAGAAATGGAAAGTCTTAGAAAAATTAGGAATTTAAATAAGAGGTACAATTTGTTTATTATTTTACAAAATTTAGTAAAATTCAATGATGAAAATTATTATTTTATGATAGTAAATACCTATATATATTTTTTCTCTCAATGAATTTCATTAAAATTTCAGATTCATTTACAATCTCATACTCCTCATGAGAATGGAATGAAAGATACCAACACCAGTGTGACACCTGATTCAATCGAGAGCAGATTTACTGCTGAATCTGTAGAAGAATATGAGTTGCACACCAGACTTTGTCGAACGAACAGTGGTCGAACCTTTGAGTCTCATTCTTATTATGCTCTGGAGAGGAGAAAAGATGATCCACTGAAGCATGACTCTATTCATAAGACGAATGTTGTTCGAGACAAAAAACCTAATCTCTTTTCGACATCAAATTTCGAGAGAGAACTGAAAGAAAACGTCAGAAAGAAGACGAGAGAGTTCGAAAAAAGAACTCGCAAATATCAGTTATGTGACTATGATAGCGATGACAGTGCCAGTGAAGAAAGAGAAATTCGTCATCAAAGACCAACCGTCAGGAACCAGAAGAGGAAACCCATTACTGAATTAAGAGAGCCATCTTTTTCCAGAAACCATCCACATAGGAATGGGGGTCGAGGAAAACCACAAGTCAATGGCCATATAGTAAATGGAAGGTCTGCATACACAAAGAGTCCTAATAGTAGTGCCATATTGCCTCAGCAAAGAATTCCTAGTAAGTGAATATATTTAAGCACTTTTAAATTTATCAACACAAGTCAAACAAAAGAAAATGATTAACAGTATATAAGTTAAGGCAATTAATAAATTATTTCAAAAGTCTTTTTTTATTTAGTTATCATTTAAATTGCATGGATTCTCAAATGACTTTTGTTTGTTAATGGTTTAACTAAAAGTCTGAAAGTATTAAAATTAACTTATTAAGTATGAATAATTTTATTTATTGATTCGAATTGGTATGTGGCACACACAAACGTCTTAAAATATAGATTGCTTTTATCACGTGGTTTGTTTGCTTGATACTCTGTGTTATGTTTTTGAATACAAGAATTTATTCAATAAAGTCTTAAAATTTAAAATAGTTTCTAAGTCACTGAAAACATTTCTGTATCATTATGTGAGTTACAGAAAAATAATTAATATAAATTACGCAATAAAGTTTTTTACAGTAAAATAAAAATGAATCTAAGCAAATACAATTTAGCAACATATTTAGTTTGTAATTTTATTACTTTTTTAAATTTAATCTTGTATATAAGCCATAGCTTACTGAGTACAATGAAATAAATAGGAAATAATATGAAATAAAATAACAAGCTACATGATTGAAATAATTTTATGACACGAAAAATTAGAAGCAATTACTTAAAAATTAAATATAGGAAATGATAATCATAAATAATAAATTACCAAATAATAATGTGTGTTAAGTTAATATAAAGGTAATTTATTAAAATATTTGAGAAGTAAATTCTTTGACTTTCATGGTTGTTTTCAAAATAATTCTCCTGTGACATTATTTTGATATTTATCGAAAATAAAATCAAAACCAAACGCAATATTTAAACTTTTTAAGGGAATTTATGTTTTATTTAATGTCATAGAAGATAAATCGAAATAATATTCGCTAAAAAGTAATATAACTAACGGGATATATAGATCAGGCGACTTGTGATTACTTGAACAATATAATAATTGAATGAAATAGTGTTTTGTTAATGCAAGTATTTATATATAACAATAGTATGGAACGTCTGATAAATTTTCAAAAATTATTGTATGTTTATCCCATTTAGGATTTTTGTAATAAACATTTTTCTAATTTACAAGTTAATACCAAATTAACAAAATCATTTCGTGTAAAATCTTTATTATAGTAAACAAACTTTATTTGCTTGGGTATGAAATTGAATTCTACAATATTTCTTGTGTGGTAAAAATGCTTAACAAAAGGAAATTTTTGTTGTTAGAAAAAAAAAAACATGAAATTCTTAGAGGCTTGTCTTTCAAAATGCCATTCATGGTTTCCAAGGCCATGGGAATTCACATTAACCTTTAAGATTCAGTTCATATTAAATGTTTTTTCTGCTTATATAAATGATCATTGTTGTTGAACTGCGAACTGAATGCTTACCACTCTGGATTTGAGTTCATTAGTTTATGCGTTAGACTCCCACCTCGAGTGTGGATGTGTTGAATCATATGGTAATTCCTTTAAACTAAAGGCACCGGTCAAATTAATTCCTATGAATAAAAAGTACTCGTTGAGTAATAAACCAAACTCAGATCATCATTAATGTTTGAGTGTGATGCAAAAACTACATTATTAAGATAATAATGTTTAAGTTTAAATAAAGAAGGATCTTGAGTTTATGTTCTAACGGCATTAAAAATATGATATAAAAATAAATTTAATTTTCAATCTTTGAAAAAGTTCATTTTAGCAATGCATTGAGTTTAAAAAGAAAGAATTTAATGTGAGTAAAATATTAATATGTTTTTATAAATTATACAGATATAAGATGATTGATAGAGGAAAATCAAAGTAGTTTATAGACAGGTTATCTTTAATAATCTAGCTTCTAAATTTATGAACTATTTTTAGACATTTTAGATTCAGTTAAATCATATACTGGAGGAAAAAACATCCTTTTCCTGTCAATATAAATTGTGACACTTATAAATTAATTTTGTAATGTAGGCTTTTAATGTTTTTACATTTTTACAAATAGCTAGAATTTCAATTAAAAATATCTAAAAAATATTTTTACAAAAATTGTATTTAAAACTGAATAGTTTCAAGTCGATATAAATTAAATTATGTATTAACAATTTGTAAGGAAATTTATAAAATTATTTTCATATTAGGTTCACACTGTATTCATGTTGCTTAATTTAAATTTATCATGATATATATATATATATATATATATATATATATATATATATATATATATATATATATATATATATATATATATATATATATATATATATATATATATATATATATATATATATATATATATATATATATATATATATATATACACACTGCTGGACAATTACTAAGGACGGATCACAAATTGCAATGTAGCATAACATTAAGCGAGACACATGAGGCCTAGTAGGATAAAATATAGTTGCCACACTGTTCAGACATTAGAATAAAGAAAATTTATTGTTCTGGAAAGTACAAAAGCTGTGAAACATCTGAAAGAAAAAAATGTTCGTTTGATGCTGCATACGAAAAAATGGAATAATGCATCTAAAAGTCAGCAGGCACCTTGAAGAAAGGTATCAGTAAGGGAATTGTCCACCGTGGAATGTGATGCAACATTCCACACGTCGTATCATACTTTGCACAACATTATCCAGCAGCTTTTGAGGCAATTTATCCCATTCCTCTGGGAGTGCACGGATGAGGGTGTTCTTATTTGTCGGAGGATCGTTTCGACCATCAACTTGCCTCACCAAAGCATCCCACATATTTTCAATGGGGTTTAGATCTGGAGAACGTGATGGCCATACGAGGCGTTGAATACCCTCGCTGTCTAGACAATCCTAAACAGCGAGTGTTCGATGACATGTTGCGTTGTCGTCCATAAAAACAAATTTATCACCGACAGCACCACGGAAAAGACAAACATGAGGAAGTAGAACTTCATTAATGCATCGTTGGCCCGTCATAGTCCCATTTGCAATCACATGTAGGGGCGTGCGGCCATTGATCATGATGCCGGCCCACACCATGACACTGCATGTCGGATATCGGACCCTTTCCTGGATATTTTCTGGATGATAAGCAGTACCACTCTCGCGTCAGATCAGTTGGCGTCTACAATCCGATGACAGACTGAACCTACTCTCATCTGAGAATAGTATTCATGCCCAGTCCTGTTCAGTCCAATTGCGATGCTCACGACACCATTGCAAACGGGCAGTACGGTGCTGTCTGGTCAATGGGACACACACAACAGGTTTGCGGGCGTATAGTCTTCCTCCCCTCAAACATCAGGCAACAGTTTTTTGGGAGATCTGCTTTCCTGAGGCAGCAAGAAACTGATTTGCCACTTGCTGAGCTGTGGTGCGCCTGTTCCTTTTTGCTGATAGGACGATATATCTGTCTTCTGCAGGCGTCGTACTTCTAACACGACCTCCCCCTTGCCACCTACTACACATTCCAGTAGTTTTAAATGACTTCACAGTCGTGAAACAACGCTGTGAGCGATGTCGAACTCCCTGGCAACATCTGTTGTTTTTCGCCATTCTTCGATCTTTCCAATAATTCGGCCACGCATAAAATCATCTAAGTGATGTAGGGAAGACATGCCAAAAATTTCAAGTTCGTCTATTAAATCTTTCCTGTAAAACTTTGACTTGAAACAACAACTGTCTACACGCGTCAAAACCTTTAAAGCTCTTATGAACGCTATCACGTGATGAACAGACGTGGAAAAAATTTGCATATGCATACTTCTTATAATGTCCCACACTTCTATTCTCACTTCTTACACTTCTTATTTTCCACATTTTGCTTCCTTTCATTTTGTGGTTGCTATGGATGATAGTGTTATCCGTCCTTAGCAATTGTCCAGCAGTAGTATATATATATATATATATATATATATATATATATATATATATATATATATATATATATATATATATATATATATATATATATATATATATATATGTAATTTGTTTTATGGTTAAGAACTGCATAACTTTGAATAACGGAGAAGAGAATATTCGATAACAATTTTCTCATTATTTTAAGTAATAGTAATTAGATAAACCCTAAAAGATTAATAGCAATAATCATATTAAAGTAATAAATTTTACCTTTACCAGATTTTCTTATAAACTTATCTTTCACTAATACTTAATAAGCATATAGTAACTAAAACGAAACAAGCATGTAGTTACATAGTTAAATAAGCATTCGTAACAAGTAAATGAATCTTGTTCAGCATAAAATGAGGCAACTAATCAAGCATTATGACTTGAGTTCAGGTCACCTGCACTGCCATTAAAAGTAAATAATTCTTGGTGAATTAATTTTATTATTTTGATATAAAATTGTTTTATGAATAATATTTAAATTAATTTTTATCAGTATTTAGTTTATATGTAATATAATTTTAGCTTTCAAATATTTCCAATAACAAAATGTAGAGCTTCATTCTTTTGCAACTTATAAGAAATGCTACGTTTGTTGACTCAATTCTTAATCATTTTGTGAATTCCCAACGACTGTCTGAAAAAATCGATACTTGATTTTTGATTTTACATTTATTAATAACAAAAAGTATAGAATTGGGGAGAAAGTATAATTCCATCTAATTATATTTATAACAAGAAATTATACTGAAAAAATTTCGATGAATAAATAATCTTGATAATAAGATATTAATAAGAAAACATCGATGGTATCTTTTTTAGCTGTTTAAAATGAAAAAGATGAAAATTTCAAATAGGTAACATTTCTGATCGTAATTATTTGATGTAGTATAACACCTAATAATGTGACCTGGATATAATCGATCGTGGCCTGCTTTTGAAAGGGCTTTTCATTGACAGAAGGATATATTAACATGTTTTCTGACAGAAAACATGAAAAAATTTTTTACACTTACCCAAACAAGTATGTTTGCGGGAAGCAGGAGTCAAACATCCACTTTTCTCATTATTCATCAATATAGCTGGAATCTTCCACTCTCCCAAAATTTTCCACATTATTTTACTGCTGGCCAAAATTTATATTAGGTTACGTAAGCTGTTTCCAGCAGTTTAAAGAGTGTTAGTTCAAATTTGAGTCTGCAAGAATTACTTATCATGGGGAGGTTTGTGAGAACAATTTGTAATCATTCTTATTATATGAAGAATATTTTTTTCGCACTCTGTTATCCTTTGTAATAGCTTTAAAATGATAAAAAATGACAGATGTTCCTTCAAAATCTGTATAATATTTTAAGTATTATATTAGACGTACACTAACACTTAGATATATATGTGTTATATTACATATCTTATATGTCTATGTAAAAAATGAAATGTTAAGTAAAAGTTATTTGTGTAGCTCAGAACACAATTTGTATACCTATATGAAGCATATCAAAATATTAAATAAAACATAAAATAAAGTGTATTTACATTGATCTTAAAAAGCTTCAATAACCGCGAGTATTACCACTAAGAATAACCATATTACTAAGAATTCCCATCAATAAGAAGAATTATGTTTTCACAATATTATTGTTTTTAATAATATGTTAATCTTGTTAGTATAGTTATGGATTTATTGTCATGTTTATTCCTACAGTACTGTTATAATTGTGGATAACATACTAAATATTCAATCAAAGGAGTATTTTTAAAATTCTACACATACTTTACTTTTTCACATTTTATTTCATTCACTATATCGAATCCATGAATAGGGAATTATATATATATTTTATAAATTAGATTTTGTGATATAATTCATAATTTCTTCCCACCCCATATCTGAAGTGGCCAATTAACATTTAATCTGAATACCACTAGAATGCTTTTTATGTTTAAGCTAGAATTTCTGATATTTAGGGAGGGGACATAAAATTTATTATAATGTCAAGAACGATTTAAGGTTTATTTCGTTACTGTGTTGAAATGTAAACTATAGAAAATAAATATGCTTGTAAGTATGAATACTGATTTTAAAAATAACATCCAGATTCTTTTCAAAGTATTGATTGGTTTGTTTACTGTTTTACACTCAAGTACTTCGAGTTTTACGATAGAATAATTATGTTGTTTTCCATTTATTATTAAAAATTGATAATTATAATAATATTAAAACTTAACTTTTTACTTAAACTTTTCTTATGCCAGAGAGATATTTTCAATGTTGAACATGTTCTTCTCAGTACATTATAATTTTATTAAAAACTATATTATAAATTTTCTTCAAATTGTTGTGAATAATTTTTATGTAATGTGTTTTCAGGTTGCTAGAAGAAACCCATGGACATTTTGAAAAGGAAATGTGTCAGTATGTCATATTCTGTAAGAAAAATTTTATTCCTGATTATTAAAAGGAAAAGACTATAACTGTATAATATATTTAAGAAAGAGTAATATATATATAAACCAATAAGATTTTCTTGAAAATCTATTTTTGAAGGAGTTGCTAAATGTGTTATTATAATGCTCATATCATATTTATACTTCCTGAATATAAGCTTCATTTTATATGCATGAAGTATTTCTATGACCATTTAGTGTTGCGTATGTGATGTGGAAAACTGATAAGAAAAACTAAAGAAACAGGTATCGAGTAAGATTTAAGAAAACGTTTTAAAAGATGATTAAAAATTGCCTATTATTATAACACCTTTAATATATCAATATAATATCAAAAAATTATTTCGTTCATTTTGAATTTATATGTTCTTAGTCTGAGCTAAAACATTGATGGAAAATATTTATTCAGAGTAAGTAATACAGAAGCAATTTTTTTTTAATAAAAACAACTTACGACGTTTTTTACTTTATTCCTTAAACAAACGTTTTTTACTTTATTCCTTAAGAAAGAATTATTGAATTACTAAATTTGTGAATTTTTGAATAACAATCTTCTTTATTCCTTAGGAATGAATTTTTGAATTGCTAAATTTCTCTTAATTTTTGAATTTGAAATATTTAATTTATTTGACCATTGTTTGTTGCAAATTTATGTATTATATTACAATGACAAATTATGAAAAGATAGTGTTTTGAATGTTCTTGGAAAATAAAAAAAAATCTTATATAATTCATTAACTATTTATGCATCTATCTAATTAAGGCAGGTTTTAGAATTTTATTTATACTTGTAGGGAATTGTTATCTTCAATATTATTGTTTTTCAAGGAATTATAATAAAGAAATATTATTGATTAATGCTTAAAATATTTGTAAAATATTTCTGAACAAAATGAAACATATATATATATATATATATATATATATATATATATATATATATATATATATATATATATATATATATATATATATATATATATATATATATATATATTGGTGATTTTTGTTCATATTCGTTTAAATAAGAATTTTCATTTTGGAAATGTATAGTGATGATTATATTGCATTTATTTAAGTAATAAAAATATGAACACAATTGGCTGGCTTACATTTCTTTATACATTTATAAGACACTCAGTTTATCATTTCATTTCAATATCATGGCTTACAATATTACTCATTTAAAATACTTTAAAGTATCATAAGTAAAACGAATTTGAAATAATGTAATTTACAAAAATTTGAAACAAATATCAACCAATTGGAATTCGTAATATAATATTTTGATGCAGTTTTATAAGTAAGAAAGATATATAATAGACTTGTTATTTCTCGCCGTCTATCATCTTTTGAGACAAAATTATGAAAAAAAATTTCTCATAATATTTTAAATTTTAGGAATTAAATTACATCTTATAAAAACTAATTTAATTTTAAGTCTAAATACGGAATTTTGTTCATATGTGGTATAAGTATTATTAAAAAATAAAAGGATTGCTTAAAATTACTGTAAGGATTAATAAACTGAATTTTGTAATATAAAACTAATTATCGACTTCATATATTTTTAATAGAAATGTAAAAAATTACAATTATTATCATTGAATAAACAGTAGAAGGAATGAAAAGGGTAATTTGCATACATATTATTTTTAAAAGAAAAAAAATTGGAGCTGTTCCCTCTATGGAGATGTAACTAAAAAATCTCAATTTGGTTTTCCATTAATGAAAAAATTTAAGGAAAATTCAGAAATAATTCTACAAAGGATTTTTTGTCCATTGAAACATATTACATTTTAGTAAAAATATTAGTAATTTAATTCATGAATAAAGTGGAAAAGAAAAACAATAAGTATACTTTTGAATATGAAATATAGAGAATTCACTTAAAAATGAATTTTCTGAGTGTAATATAGGGGATATATTTGAATAAGAAATATTAAATTTAAGGGCTTACACAGAGTGTTGAATTAATGGGTAAATGGTTAATGCTCTGTCCTATAGTTCTGCAGCCCCAGGGTTCAATTCCCACATCCAGTGAGGCTGCTTTTAGTTATTCAAAATTTAGCTTAAGTCACAGGCATTGACTGAATTAGTCCTGGTATGCATAAAATGTTAAGTGACAAATATGTCAAACTTACAATTATAAATGACCAGAGAATAATTATTAGGACAACGATAAGCCTATTACTCTATTACTATAACAAGTCACTTTAAAGACCCAGAAGGAATGTATGGAATGGATTAAGTATTGTAATTAATTTCTCTCTCCTTAAATCACTTCAAGTATGGAGGCTCATGATAATAAGAAGAGAAAGTGACAGTTAATTTACATACATAAAATAGTTTCATTAGAAATTTAATCATCCATTGACTGACATTTGTGAAGTTTACTTTTTTATCCTAAAAGAATATATTTGAGAAAATATATTCTTTTAGGGGTAATATTGAGTATAAGAAAATATAAGAAAATAATATTGAGTATAAGAATATATGTATTAATTATTAAGTATTGTAAGTAATTTCTCTCGCCCTAAATCACCTCAAATATAGAGATTCATGATGATATGAAAAGAAAGTGATAGTTAATTTACATACATAAAATAATTTCTTTAGAAATTTAACTATTCATTGACCTATATTATTGACCATTGACCTATATATTAACTATCCCTTAACCAACATTTTTGGGGTTAGCTTTATTATCTAATAATAAGAAGAAAGTACCAGATATCTTTGAGTAAGAACAGTGTATTAAGAATGCAATCCTATGTAATTGTATATTAACAATTCCTCTTGGGACGATGAAAAATTAGTGCAAATTTTAAAGCGATGCTTTCCTAAGTGTAACTTAATTCCACCAAATCTGAATTTATTATGAATATGTTTGGTGTTCTATACTTTAGAGAGATTAACAATCTTCCTTGAATTACTTTGTGTGAGCAAAATCTGGATTCATCAATTCCTGTGTATTCTACCATTTCAGCATTTTATTTTATTTACCTACTAACATATTGACATGACATGATTAACTAAATTCTTTTACATAATGATGCCTATCCCAAAGAAATTTACTGCACACTGTTTACTTGCAGAAACTATTGAGAATTTTATAGTCATTTCTCGGTTACATGTTAGTTGACGTCAAATATTATCTATATTACTTGGCACAATCAATGGATTATAGGATTTTTTTCACTATCTGAAAATTTTTCCTTTGAATGAGGGAAATCTTTTTACTATGACTCAGCTTTTTTTACTTCAATGGAGGCACAATGCATAGAAAATGTACAAGAAATTACCATTGAATTTCAGAACAAAATCTTTCAGTCAATCATCTTTGCATTGAACGCAGACATACTAGTTGGTGCAAATGTCATCTCTTATGAATATTTATAAATTTGGAAAATATTTATAAATTTGGTAAATATTCATAAGGGATCCACCCAAATAAAGAATTTAAAAGTAGAAGTTTATCATTGTGAACAATTGCTATGATAGATTAAAAGAAACCACATTTGAGGCAGAAATAAATTTTTCCTTTTAAGTTACGAAGTTACACTATCTATGAAGAAGACAGACAATTGGAAAACATTATTATCATAAATTTACTGAGATATTAATAAAAAATTTTTTTCACAAAAATTGAATAATATTTCATCAAAATTTGTGATTCGACATGATCAACTGGTAAGAAATGACAGAAAAAATTACGATGCTTCTTCTTTTGATTTTGCAGTGTTGCATAGATATCTATTTACATGTAAAAAAATTGCCAGTTATGGATATGCTTTTTTTTTATAAAAATTAAGATTATAATTATTGAGTCATAATAATTTATATTAGACATTTAGACTGTGTAAGTGTATTAGCAGTTTTTTCCCCGTTTGATTCTACAGCAAACATATCATTGTTCTTTTAACAACCAATGATAAAATGTTGAAAATAAATTTTTCATTAAATACCACCATTTGCTTTAGAATACATTTTTATAACACACTCATAATGTATAGTTATTCTTAGCAGTAAAAGAAGTTTTCATTTTATATTACTAGGGTACCAACAGATCAATAATTCATAAAATTATTGTACTACACTACAGCATATAACAATGTCTTCCGATTTTAGTACCATGTAAACAAAGTGATGACAGGAAATTCCTTACTCTTTTTTCATTAGGTTCGGTAACAGTGCTATTTGGTATTCTTTTTAAGAAAGATTTCTTTAATGTACCTTCATAAAGGGGGTGATAAAATTGGTTTCCTTAACTTTTAAATAAGTATTTTTTAATTTTTGAAAAACTACAAATTAAGTAAAAATATTCGAACAATTATTAAATTTTAGAGTCCTATTTTCTTGAGGTATTGTCCCAATTGCCTGTGTCATAATCAGATAATATATATTACGTACTGTGCCAGTTACTAAAGACATTGATCACGTGAAAGAAAGAGAAATTGACTTAATATTTAACATGAAAAATCCTTTAAATTAATTTTCACAAGGCATATAAAAATCGACAAATATCTATCTGCTAATATTATGTTAAAATCAATTGAGCCAGTTATCTATATTGTTGTAAATCAGTTAAAAATTAGTCAGCAGTATCACTTGAATTTTAATGTTTCGTTAAAAATTCGGTTCAAAAATTCACTTTGATTTGCAGATTGAGATAGAATTAACCCTGGTGTGTACATAAATAACTTGATAGTAACTCTTACATTAAATAAACTGTAAGTACTCTATAAAACTTCTATAATTTTTCAAAGAAATTCTCCAGTGCCGATTTATAAGTTACTTAACTAATTTCAGAATTTAATATTCCACAAAATCATGAAAATATTCTGAGTGTCTGATATTTTAAAATTGAATTTTAAGTTTAAAATTAATAATAATTTTATTGTTATACTAAAAATCTAAGTCTGACTTTTTGAAATGGGAAAAAAATTGAAATTCAACGATATTCATAATATAAATGAATCTCCATTTTTTGTTGAAATAAAATAATTCATGATGATATTTTGCACAATAATGATTATTTACAAAGTATCTATACAGAAGGCGTGGTTGACTTAAAAACTCAAGGAATTACCTGGAAAAGGATTTTAGGTATCAAAAACAGGCTAGTTATACCTGTCAGGATTAAAATGTTTGCATGTCAAAGTCTGGTAGCGAAATACTAATCATCATGCCAATTATATCAAGGGTCTTGTCATGTAAAAAGAATATGATTAGCAGATCTTTACAATACTTTCAGATTATGTCGGCTAATGGAAAATACGCGCAAGCTATTGTAGAAGATTTGCAGGATCTGATGTCAATGATAAAGCTTGTTTATAAAATCATCCACGTCTTTCTATGCAATCGAAAAATCATAACAAAGTACTGACTATTTTAAAATTTGAAATGAATCAAAATATAAATTAACATAGCAAAAATATCTAATGAATAACTATTATGCATTCATTAATGTCGGTGGGCATACTTAAATTAAAACCCTCTGATAGAATAATGCAAAGAGAAATCTTCTCTAGGCTTCTTTAACAAAGTTTAACTTCTTAAACTGCTTATAAGCTGATTGTATTATGCCAGTATGAAATTATAAGATAGAAATTATAAGCAAATTTCTGTAAGCATTGAACAAATTTTGCATTGAATTGTTTTAAAAATTAATAAGAATAATTGAGTGTTATTTATTCCCATAAAACATAATACAATAATATAGTTCATTAATGTTAAAGTGTTAAACACACACAACATCTTTATAAATGTTCTAAAATAATATAATAATACACAGTAATATAAATTACATAAATTAAAGCTTATAATTTTTAAAACGACTAAATTTTAATATTTTATGGACAAGCCTGTTATTAAAATAAGAGTGGTAAAACTACAAAATTTAATAGATAGAATCTTTTTATATGTTTAATTCATAAAATATGAAAGATATTAATATTCTAATAAATAAAAAATATTAAACAAATTTGAAGGAATAACATATATAGCTTATGGTACTTGTAGAATATTCAATGAAGCAGAATCTCAACAAACAATGTACTTTCAACAGCGAAAGAAAACTTATACTTTTTAATGTTATCTGAATTTCATACTATCTCAAGGATTACGTTATCTAAAACTTTGGATTTAAGCAAAATATGCATTTTGACATTGTGCTGCAGTAGTTGTAGCATTTTTTCGAGACCTTAAGCATAATTTCATATTCCTGTGTGTGTCATTTTCAACAGGATATTCGATTTTGAATCTAATTGGTGTTATTGACATTTGAAATTAGCTTAACAGTAAAATGTTTTTCAGAGGAATTATCTTTTCACTTATAATTCTTTCAAGCAGTAAGTAAGTTTTGATTATGATGTAAAAATTCATTTTTATATGTTAATTTGTATAGTTGTACTTTTGTAAATCACATTCTGTTAATACTTTAAATTGAAAACAAAATATAATACTATAACAAAATATAATGAAAACAAAATATAAAAATTATAAGAAAAAGATATTTAGGAAAACTGAAGTACATATTTATTTATGACTTAAGCACTATTCATAATTAAAAATGTTTTTGTTACGTAATAATGAAATGTTTTATTTCAGAAAATTATGCATGCATTTATTAAAAATCACTGAAAAATTCAGAGATTTAAAAACTAAATTATATAAGTAACCAGTTAATGAAAAGGTTTCATGCCTGATCGGCTTTATATATAAGTAAAGTTATATAAAATTATACAAATTATAGAAATCTCAAAACTGAAAAAATATTTTGATCATACTTTCACTATTATGCAACTTCATTTAAAAGTAATACAGTAAGAAATTTCGTAAAATTATTTTTGGAATATTTGTCATAATATTTTAATGTTTAAATATTTGTTCTTTAAATGAAATAACAGAAAATAATAAATTCATACAGCTTATAAAATTTAAAAATTTAGTGTGAATATTTTTATAAAACGACACATTTATGAAATAATATAATCCAAATATCATAACGAACAAATAATAATTTTTTTATTATTTGTAAAAATATACAGATAAATCGTATTTCAAGGCAATTATTTTTCTTGAATAAAGAAATCCATTAAGAACCACCGATTATACTATGGTATCCAAATTAAATCACTAAGGAGCAATTAAAAAAGTATTTTGATAATACTGAAATATATATTATTATTAATTAAAAGTTCACAAGGTATTTTCTTGGAAATTTGCATTTTTTTTACAATTTTTGAACATGTTAAAGTGTTTCGAAAGGAATACATTTTTGAAAAAAATGTAACTATAGAAGTTGAACAAATGTTTTATTTTGATTATAAAAGAAACGATACAAATTTATTCAACATTTTTTAAAATTAAACTTCTATTTTAGTGATAAATTTTTAAGAAATAAATTTAAGAAATAAATTAAATTTTTAAGAATTAAATAATTAAGAAATAAATTTAAATTTTTTATCAATGAATCCTAAAAGTATGTTTAATCCATGTAGAAAAATAAATTCTGATTTTTTTCTAGCAACAGCTTTTTCTGAGATCATCTAGAATATTATATTTAGACTTTGCATTGTGTAGCTAACATGAATGACTTAATTATGATTTTCTATATAAATTTTAACCACAAGCGCACAATCACTTATATGTTAATTTATTTTGTAAAGCAAAAGACTTATTAATTATTAATTAATTTAAATGGATGTTACAGACGATTTTATTAGACAGCGTTAGAATCCCAATGTCCTTCTACCATGTTAATTTTTTAAGTAATTCAGTGCAGCGTCCTCAAAATTTGACATAAGATGTCAAATTAAATTATAAGCATTCCTAGGACAACTTAATTTAAAAAAAATGAAACAGAATTTTTAAATTTACCAGCATATAAAATTAAATTATTTAATGAGAAAGTTCAGTAAATTTAAAATTTTTGATTATTTTTAATTTCTATCATTTACAGAAATTCTAATATTCTATTATTGATAAAATGATAAAAATTTTCATTTATATTGTTTAGAATATATCTCGCTATGTAAATAGAAAATGATACATAAAAAAATTAAATTTAGTTTATATAAATTTTTTGGAAGACACACGCACACACACACACACACACACACACACACACACACACACACACACACACACACACACACACACACACACACACACACACACACACACACACACACACACACACACACACACACACACACACACACACACACACACACACACACACACACACACACACACACACACACACATATTCTTTTCCATTAAAAATAATTTTTATTTAGAAAATTTATTTTTCACTGAAAATTCTAACTTTTCTATCAAACTACAATGTTTTTAACATAGTTTTTAATTTATGTTGCTATAAAATATATAGAACATATTTATATTCCTTCAAAATAATTTGAAGTTATTATTCTATTATTTTATTTATTTTAACCTAATATTAATGCAAGTATAATATCTCAAAATTTATTAAAAGCTATAAATATTATTTAAATTTTTTCCTCGATAAGTGTTTGTTGTTGAATATGTAATGCAATTTATATAAATGTTAAACCTATGAACTATTATTTTCTATTAGAAAATAATTTACATTTAACTACTATAATATTTTCCAATAAACAGTGTTTTATATTCATTATTACTAAAATAACTGGCTATGATTCTTGCTTATAAAAGATTTTCTGACTGAATTTGTGTAAATATTTCATTAAGAATTTCTTTTAGTTTATATGCAAACATCAAAAAGTAGTATATCAACATTTACCATCTTGTCATTTCTAATTTATCCTTAAATAACCGTAACAACATTTATCTTTTGTATCAAAAATTTGTCATAAGGGTATTTTTTACAATTGCGTTTGAGGGCATGAAAAGAGTATATTACAAAATCTAATCTTTCTTTGTTATATTTATATTTAAAATTAAGAACAGTATATGATTGGATAAGAGAGATAAGGAATATTAGGCTAACAGGAAATATTCTTTAATAACTGCTCACATTCGTTAAACCATTCATCATTAATACTCACATTAAAGAAATAAGTCAGTCGTTGGGTCAGAAACTGGATTCAAATGTGGTTCATGAATATTTAAAGCTTCAAAATTACTATGTTCTGATGTGTAAATTAGTTTAGCAGTACGGTGAACTGTTTATCATGACAGATTTTACAAGATTATTCCCCATTCAGCATGTTTCTAATCGAAGAAGGAAATAATGTTGCGTAAATACACTAACTAGTGTAGAAATATATTTATCTGCATTTAATTACATTGAAATGAATTTTATAAATGCATTTATTCATGAAGCAAGTTTTTTTCTTTTCTTTTTGTGACAAAATACTTCAATTCAGAATAGACTACTTTTACGCAACGGGTGAATTCTACGAAACAGTCCTTAGGTCTGATATAAATAATTTCTCAGACTTTTTATTAAATAATTATTATACACTTTATCAAATATTAGTGTAAGAAAATAAGCAAATATCAGATGTTAGTCAGGAAAATCATTAGTTAAATCAGACCTCTTATAAAAATCTACACTTATTAAATTTTGATTTAATTAAAATTCAAGCCTAAGAAAATGAATAGATATAAAATGATTAAAAAACCTTTTTTAACTCTAAATAAATTTTTTACAAAACAGCTTTTCATATTATTAATATGAAAACTTCATGTAATTATAATGCAACTGTTTTTCTCTCTTTCTCACACACATACACACTGGTGCTATTAGCATACTGTTTGTATTTTAATTTTGCATTTTTATTTATAATTTATCAATAACACACCAGAACTGATATTCCATAATTTTTTTTAAAAATAGGGATAAACAAATTAATTTCTTTCAATTCAGCAAAACTAAATATTTATAATATGTTTATTATTAATATAAGCATTTTGAATTTATTTGTGTAAAGATTCTAAAGGAAAAACAATACTCAAATAAACTGGATGCAAAAAACTTTCATATTAATCAAAAATAAGCGAAAATTGAAAAACTAAAATTAATTAAAAGGGAACAAGAAACGAAGAAAACGAAAGTTTCATAAAGAAAATGCAACAATATTTAGTTTATAGTAAGTGGTAGTAGTAGGAAAAATTATTAAAAAATTAAATCTTTTAATGTAACCGATAATTAATAGATAAACATTGTAGATATATAGTAAGCGCAAATATATATGAGGAGATTTAAATAATTGAATCGGAAATAACATAATAAACCAATGAAATTTAAACAGCTCTTGACAAAAGTCTGAAATAAATACATGTTATGGATGATGGAATTAAAAGTGAATAAACTGGTATTATCGCAATAAATAAAAAAAGTTGAGCAGTAAAAATGAAAACAAAGAGTAAAAAGAAACTATAGTTTTTAAAATCCAAACACAGGAAAAAATATTCATAAAATTGATAATATGAGTATTTTTTTACATCATTTTCTAATTTTATTATTTCTTTCTCATGGATCAATTTAATGATTCATTTCATAAATTTTAGAACACCGTTTACAACACTGAAAAAGGGAAAATGAGTTGCTAAAAATAACTATACAATGGAAAAAATAAATCTAAAAACAATTAATTATTAAACATTTTTATAATGATATATAATTAGGGTAAAGGCTCAAATTTAAAAAAGTAAACTAATCATAAAAAATCTTTAGGATTACATTTTCTTAAGGTTTTCCAATCCAAAAAGCGAATAAGAGTAATAATGGAAAAATTAGTTAGGAAAATTATGTTTATATATAATTGGACTTAAAACACTAATTAATGAGTGTACTTTTAGTTTTTGAATGATTTTAATAAATCATTAAAATTAAAATTGATAATTTGACATATAATGATCTTAGAAAAAATTCGCTTAGGTGTATTAGTGCTCCAATTAGCAAATTTAAGGACATTAAGATTGAAATTCTTTTTATGAAATATTTTAAGAAAAAACTCTTTACTTATGAATCTTGTGTTAACATCCAAATAATTGTGTTGGTATTATTTAATCAAGTTTGTTGACTTTTAATATGTTAGGGTATACTAATTGAGAGATTTGTTCATTGAAATTAATGACACTAAGAGGTTCTCGATAGGACTAATAATTTCTCTATTATATAATAAGATTTTGGGTGAAACTTAATGAATTGGAATTATATATATTTTGTAAGTTTAAATTATATGTATTTAAACAAAAATTAGTGCCCTTAGGTATACAATTTATTTATATATTTTTTATTAAATTTAATGTAATTACTAAACAAGTTAAAATTAAAAATATCCTTTTATTTTTGACTCAATTATGCAGTAGAATACAAATATGTTAAAAAGATTGGTTATCAATAACATCATTAAGGGGAAAGTATTATGCAAAATCCCAATCTCAGTAAGTCTTAAAGATTTCACACACACACACACACACACACACACACACACACACACACACACACACACACACACACACACACACACACACACACACACACACACACACACACACACACACACACACACACACACACACACACACACACACACACACACACACACACACACACAATGATACTTAAGGTTTTAAAAGACTATTTTTAACTTTCTACAATTCTTGTTGTTGTTATTACTAATGACACTTGGACAAGCCAAGCTCACTATGCCTTGGCTATGCGAATTTAAGTCAATTGGGAGTATCTTTCGTTTTAATCAGAGCACCATGAAGGTGAAAGTACGACTTTGCTCTACACACATGACAAAGGTACCCGTTTATAGGGTAGTCAACCATTCACACCTATTTCATACAAGGAAAGGACAAAGACAGGATAGATAGAAAGAGAAAGTACATTCATGCCCAAACTGGGATTCAAACCCAGGACCTCCTAATCCGCAGTCAGGCATGCTGACTACCAGACAAGTTGAGCGGCTACAATTCTTAAGCACTTTTATTACGTTTATGAATGCTGATTTATATTACTTTTTAAAACATTTTTTAATTCATCTGTATCATTCGTATCACATACACACAGATATATATATATATATATATATATATATATATATATATATATATATATATATATATATATATATATATATTTATATTCTAAAGGTTCAAAATTGTTAAGCATTTTTGAAAACACAAATTAATGTCTTGAGTATAACAAATTAAAAACCATATGGTGGCATCCTTAGTCAGGTGGCTTTGATGACAAATATTCTTGAGAAAGTTTCAAGCATAATATCTGATCCCATATTAGCATTCTTTGGCTTACTTTAATGCTATTTATCTTCTTTTTTAGTCAAAATCTCCAGACTTTTCAAAAATTGAGTATATGTGGGACATGTTATGTCCTCAGAGACTTTCACCGCAAAAATTCTTAATATAAAGCAACAATTGACGATTACTTGCTCTATAAAGAACTATAACAGTTTTGAATTATACAAGAATGCGCTATCTCAGATTATCGATTAATCATTGAACGCATTTGCTCAATGAACTTCAATATTTCGAAATATTAAACATCTTAATCACTGTGAGTGAACTTATAAAAATGTAATTTCAACAAAATCATTATCTTTTGCTTTTATTTTTACCACAAGAGTGCATTTTTAATGATAGGAAAATCTATCATTTTTCAAATTTTCGATGATATTGCTTAAATATTCAGAAAAAATATGAAATACAAGTTTAAAAGGAAAACTTAATGAATAGTTCATTATTATTTGGAAAAGAGTTTTATGTGAATTGATTAAACATTTGAAAATGCTGAAAGTGCGCCCATTTAATGGGATATGATTCATATGATGATAATGGGAAAATGTGGTTTTTCAAATTACACGGTAATAAAGAATAGTAGTTACTGAGACAATATATAGTGATATTGTATAAATTGATAATAGTAACCAAGTCAAATTATTAACAAAATATCTAATGAAACCACTGTTTTTAATGGGGAACAATTGATCATTTTTGTTTATGAATCAATGGTAGTTTAAACAATTAAATATGGATAAGATATATTTTGGTGAATCTTTAAATTGAAAATTTTTAATTTAGCATAGTAAGTAAATTTTACATTTTATATTAACATATTCCATTTCGTACTTATGTTAAAGTAATTTGTTCGAGTGTTTCTGAGGATTAGTTTAATTAATGTAAATGATTAATATTACTCTTGTAAGGAAGTCATGATTTATGCCTTAAAATTTTCTTACAATTAGAAGGAAATTTACACTTATTTATGTAATTGGTTTTTCAAAATCCTGAATACAAAATACCGGAATTAATTAAATTCTATTACATAAATTATTTAATAATAAGACACATAATCCTAACTTTTATCCTCTATTTAATAGAAATTGATGTATTTAAGTGTTTCGAAGAGGATTCGTGCTGGCCTACTAAAAACATATATCTTCAGAAAGGAGAAACGATTAATATATCAAGTCCTGGATTCGAGGAATTACGCTATCCAATAAATTCTTTATGCTCATGGACAATTATTTCTAAAGCACACTTCAATAGAGTAAGCCTTACATTATTCATTTTACAATAAATGATTTACTTTATTCTATGGAATATTTATTATTATCTTTTGATAAGATTAAATTATACACACACATTTATGTATATATATATATATATATATATATATATATATATATATATATATATATATATATATATATATATATATATATATATATATATATATATATATATATATATATATATATATGTATGTATGTATGTATGTATATATGTATGCATATATGTATTTATAAATATATCATAAATGTTATAACATAAAAATTTCATTTATCATTAGAAAATATCCTAATATATACGCTACGTTGCACCTCAAAAATAAGAGTAAAATATTTCTTATTAATGTCATATTTTAAAGTAGAATGTTATAATTCATTAAAAATGAAGTTTTGTTATACTTGGTTTTATGTTGAATTATTTTTTAAATATTAGATAGAAAAGTAAAGTTTACAAATTAGGGATTCAGTTTCATCGTTATTTTTGAAGCATTATTTTAAAATTATTTAGGAAATGAATGTGCCAAAAAGTATATTATAAAAATTTAAATTCATATTCACCAAAGAAATTTTCATTTTGTTGTTTTCAAAAGTGTATTAGCTATTAAGCATTAAAGAGGCTCATATACAATGAGGAATGATTACTGTTTAGTACATTTGGAAGAAACGACATTTGAAGCACTGTATAAAAGAAAAGTTATGCAGTGGTATCATTCGGAAATTACATTTCATGGTCGGAATTTAAACAAAATTTTTTGTCATACTTAAAAAAGAGCTGATGTGGTTACCACTCAATGGATGATTCTTTTAGTAAAAATTCAGTTAATGGCTTGTCATTCAGACAAAATAAGGATTTAGATATAAGCTTAAAAAGGTATTACTAATGTTTACAGAATATAGCCATTAAGATGAGCGTAACAAAGGTTAATAATGATGATTAAATGCATGGTGAAGGAAATAGAAAAATAATGAAAATATTTTCAAGAAATGAAAATGAAAATTAGAAACTGAAAAAGGCCATAATTTATAAGTTCTCTATTCGTAGATAAAATATCTACAAGAGGAATTATCTTGCTCCTTGCAATTTTATTGGAAATGATGGTTCAAAACCAAATTGTTTCCAAACATTCATTAGTTTGTCTCACATGCCAGGTCGTTATTAGTGGGTACATTATGATGTAGTGCATAGGGGGTCTATCTTCTCCACATCTTTCTCTAGTGTCGTATGCCCTAATCTTTTCATGACATAGCCACTCACACCACTCGAAATCCAACCAATGCCATGAGAATTTAAAACGGATGGGTTGCTGAAGTTCACACTGAAAGGCATGAAAAATATATATAATTGCCCTCTCAAGACGAACGCATAACAGAACTGACATATTTTGAAATTTTCCATACAAAAACCGCACAACTATATAACGGACCATTAATTAGAGAATGTGCTTAGTTGCAGAGCATACAGTATATACTCGTACAGTGCAATGACGTTTAGAGCAGCCTGGGAACCCTTTCCTCAGTCTCTTGATAATACATCATAGAAATAGGCAGTGATTTTGGTGTACGCTGATATGCTACCTTGAAACGTTAACTTTCAACCAGTTTATGCATGGGTACATGTTGCCCGTCATTTTTTAACTTTCCTCGATACAGATGATGTTCAGTAAGGTCGGAGAAATGTCCATACCTCTTACCAATTGAAAAGATCTGCTCATGGGATGCTGTGAAATTGGCTTGCCAACACTCTGCAGTCATTATGGTTGATGAAATGGAGCATACACTGAAAGCAGCATAGAATAAGCAGTTCGTTTCTATTATCCGAACTGAAGTTTGAGTCCATTACTAACCGGGTAACGGCATTCTTAGCAGAAAAAGACCGTAATAATTTGTATTAATTTTGCAACGCCTGTAACCATTCAAACTGCTTGCAAACTTAATAACTTTTTTCTCCATGCCCTTCTCTTTTCTTAAAATATATAAATTTTATTTGATATCCTTAATGGTGTTGTAATGTCAATAGCTAACAGTGTAACTGTCTTTCACTTATAGATTGAGCAGATTTCGTGGTTGTGTCATCTTTGCTAAAGATTAGGTTGTGGCATCTGCTAAAGATTAGGTTATGTGTTTAACATTAACATGTGAGTCAAATTGCTTGAGAATCTAAAACGCTTACAACTTGAGATATTTTGGGTATAGGTTCTCCAGGTAGTCAGGCTGTTACAATTTGTCCACTTTGAAAGTCTGTGAGGTCTGAAATTTTACATATTTGACAAAAAGTTCAATACACATACAGTTTCATTAAATGTACATCATACAACTATGATACATACTTTTTATATTAAAAATTATTTGTTATTCTTTCTAAGAAAATTTGAAGTATAACACCTGCAACTTTATTTAAAATCTTAGAATATGTCAAGATAGTAACTGCCAGGTTTCTTATACATAATTCATATTAATCTAGTTTAATGTTAACAAACATAGTTATAAAAGGTTGGGGGAAGTTACTATAGTATTTCCTTTTTTCAATTAAAATATTTATGTTAGACAACAATTTGCCGTGTAAAGGTACACTATTGACTATCCTATCAGAATATATTTTGCTAAAATTTTTATTGAAAGTGTATTTTTTTTCCAACGGCGGGCACTTAGGTCACGAACCCTATGTCACAACAAGGTCAGTAATTGCTACTGATTTGTCGTTACCCAGCGGGCACCTGTGAACCAAGTCACGGAGGCGAGTAGCGTTGCCCGCACCATACCACCACAAATCCGTTTATAGGGTGGGCCACATTCATACATCTCACGGAAGAAAGGATAGAGAAACACAGAGAGAACAGAGAAAAAAAGTAACAGCCATGTACGAACCAGGATTCGAACCCGGGACCCACAGCTCAGGAGTCAGGAACGCTAACCACTCAGCCATCAGTTGGCATCGAAAGTGTATTAGTCATAACATTTTCTTCTTATTTCTTAGATTATTTTTCGCAATTTTAGGAGCATTTATGGCAAGATATTTTCTGATTCCTTGTTATAGGGTTACTTTAAAATATTGGCAAAAGTATCTTTTTAAATTTCTTTAACATACTAATTTTATTTTGTTTTTCGCGTTATCAATTTTCTTCAAAGAAATACATTTTAAAAAATGCCTTAGTACAACTTATAATCATTTAGCAATAGCTTTTCAGTAAATATCATGTTTTAATTTTTAAGATATCAAACGAAACCGACTCCTTTAATTCCAAGAAAAAATTCCATTGCCATTCGAAACCAATTCGAATTCAAGTTTCCAGGTCTAGTGGGGGGGGGATAACAGCTCTCTTCAGAACAAAATGTTCCTGTTGAATGAATGGAGATGGGTTTGCTCTTCTGCCTAGACATCTTACAGTGTGAATGTTTGAGAGTTTTTCTCCGAATTAACTTCCTTAAGATTCGTAAACACAGCCCAAAATATTTATGAAAAGTCCTGTTAGAAAGCATTTTATGTGACAGATATGAAAATGCTTGACAATATCCTTAAGACTTATATAATTGTAAATTCCTCTGTATGTGTTTTATGTAGATATGTTTGATAATATTCATGTAGAAAAATAGCGCAAATATAATAGATGATGAAATGTGAAGGAAATATTGCGTTAAGCAGTGAAATTTGCAAATTAGAAAAATTGCCTTCACACCCGAAATGAACAGCCTAATATAAATAAATGTCTAATATAAATAATATTAGACATTTATTTCGTTTTTTTATCTAAATAATAGCTAAAAAACGAAATAAATGTCTGAATTATATTTTGGCCATCATTACAAATCAAGCTTTTTCCCACGTATGTTTGTAATTCGATTTCCAGCCCTCTATTATAAATTTAGGAGAAAATTTCCTTGTCAGGTACTAACAATTAATGGGCACAAAAATAATTTAGTATTATTTTTAATTTTTTTTAAAAGTTGGAAGAATAAAATTTCAAAGTTTTATTTTGTAAGCATTGCATTTAAAATTACAGAGACACATGCTTGTCTTATACTTTATTTTGAAAATGAAGTACCTTTGATTTTAAATCATATGATTACATTTGTACTTTAATTTTTTGTAATATTGAAAGATGATTTTATTTATTTTAATGAATATTTTTTATAGAGACTGGCTATTAACTTCATTCTGATATCCATTTGGCCTTCTTTTGACTGCGTGTTTGATGGTCTCATTTTATTTGATGGCAATTCAACGTCTGATCCAATCATAGGAAAATATTGTACAGGTAATCCATTATATGAAGTGAAAACATCTGGTCCCTATCTGCATGTCTTGTTTTACAGTAGTGATATTGCCGGTTATCAATTCCGAGGATTTGCCTTGCAAGTGAAGGACATTGAAATAGAAGGTACATAAAAAATTATCTTATACATTAATGCTATTATTTCTTTTTTTTACATTAAAAAATGCTTGTGTGTTGCAGTTAGAAGCAAAGTATGTTAAAGTAATTTCTAAGCAGAATAACAGTAATTAATAAACATATTTTAGAAATTGTTATTTCAACGTCTGCAAACAATGAACTCTTAGGATAAAATTTAAAATATAAAAATATTCCAATACAGAAGTAAAATAACTTTTATTTTTATAAAGCAATATTAATGAATATAAAATTCTGAGTTGAAATCACAATACATTTTAAATAATAATTCTAAATTTTTATCTGTTGTTAAATATTCTTAGAGAAAAAACGCTTTCAAATAAATGCATGAATTAATAAATATGTTATTTACTTCCATACTATCACTTGTTTAATTTTGATATTTACTTTATTAAAAATAAACAGAAAAAAAATCATTTTCAAGAAAAGGAAATATTATTCTAAAGAATTAAAATCTAGCGAAGTACTTAACACAAAATAACAAAAAATAGTTAAATTTTTCAAAAAGTGATCTTAACTTAACCATTTAAATTACATCACTGCTATTTGTAAAAGGTTTTGCAGTCATTTATTATTTATTCTGATGTGCTCTGTGATTGTGTGCGTGTGTGTGAAACTATCATTACGCTTGACCTAAGAAAATAAACGAATTAAAAATTCAATTAAACTTGTTTAGCAAAGGGTTACATTTTCAATGTAAAACGTTAAGCATTATTATTATTCATTTCAGATAGTTTATATAATATTTTTATTTTAAAAACTGTATTTTTACCTACATTATTTATTTGTTTCAAATTACAATTTCTCTTGATTTCTTTAGGAAGCAAATATTACACGATGGCAATGTAAGAGAAAACATAAAATTGTTTTACTCAATTTTTATATAAGAAATATTGTTTCACTTAAAATAATAGCACTAAAAATTTATTTCGAAGTGTTATATAAATGGTGTGAAGTGTTTAGGAGTTCATAAAACTTGTTATTGTTCATTTATGATTATATATTTCAATGAAACTAATAAGAGTTATAGTGTTGTAAACATTGAGTTGGAGTTCTGAAATTCATTTGTTTAATTCCATTGAAGAGAATTTCTTTTAGAAATCAACGTTTAAGAAATAATCTTCTTTATTACAATATGAACAATGCACCAACGTTTGAAAGGCTTAAGTATGCAATGTTTTCAAGCTCCGGCCTTTAAACTAAAATTTTATTTCTCTAAAAAATGATTTTTTCAATTCGCACAGCAACAAAAGAACTATCAGAGAAAATATTATTCTTTTATTCAATAGTAAAATTGAAAAATCTTTTTCCTAGAAGAAATATAGAAAGTTTTGGCTTATATAAGGTTACACCATGTAGAATATTGATGTATTTGCTTTTTTCTTTTACACACGAGTTTAGTATTATTATTCTTTTTAAGTCAGTATCTGCCATTCTATTTTATAACAAATGACATTTTGAATAATTGTAGACGGATATCTCTCCCAGGAAGATGTCAAATATTTCCTAGCATTTTTGAAATTTGCATTTTTGACAGTATTTGATTTTTCTTGTTATGAAGAAGTCCAATATATTTTCTTTGGTGTTTCAAAGATTTCGCTAATAGGAAAAACTTCCGCACTTCTATAAAAAATAAGAACAATTATTTAGTTTTCGCTATATTTTTTATTAGAAAATTTTTGCTTTCAAAATTTATAAGTATTTATTTCATCTTTTCGAAAATAAAAGAATCAAATTGTTATTTTAGTAATATATAATATTCTAGTTGTTATCTTATTTAACATAGCAATTATAAGAAAAAAGTAAATGATGTAAGTACATTTTGTAAAAATCCACTTAAGTAATCCTACATAAAATTTTTATAAAATAGCTAAAAAAATAACATAAAATTTTTGCTACAGTTTTCATTTCAGATACTATGTATTCAACCGTATCCTAAGCAAGGGATGATATCAATCACCATCACATGGTATCCCCAGTTTAAACTAAAGGAATGATAACTTATTATTTTATGAGTATCACTGATGAAAAGTAATGTTGAATAATTGGTGATAAGTGCAAATATTTGTTGGTATTAGAAGTGATTTAAGCCACTTTGTTGCCTTTGTGCCTCCAGAGAGATACTGATGGTGACCATTTCAGGCATTGCCCCATTGTTTTAAAGCTTCTTAAAGACAATTTACCTTACGGAAGCTTATTTTAATTCTTTTTATGCTTTATTATCACTTTATTGCTCTGCAAGGGAAGTAATGGCAGAAATGTTGCAGACGGGCGTAAAGTAAAAAAAAAACCAAACCAAAACAAGCATACACTATAATGCAAATGTGGCTGAAAGTATTGTTACTCCTTTAGCTGCTGATTCGAATTAAGTTCTATAACATTTGTATATTTTCAACATGAATTAACATGAATCAGTAAACTTCTAAAATTGATTTCTATATCTTTTTGTTATATGGCAGTAGAAATATTTCGTAGAAATACTGAGCAAGCTGAAGTAGCATTGATTTCACAAAATGGATAATTTGTTCTGGAACATAATTTTTGTTTGATTTCTTTAACAAGATTTATACATTTTTACTAATGTGTCAAACAAAGTTATTGAAAACTCATATTCTAATCCTAGTATTTTAAACTTTCCATGTGCAAAACGAAGAGTTTTCTTGTAAAACGGAGACTGGAGTCCCCTGAATTGTTGTTTGAAATAGGGTTCACCAGATTCAAGTCAACTATAAATTGACCAACTTATTGTCAACAACAAAAATTCCTTCATGTAGTAAAATTCTGAATTCATTGATACTTTCAAAACAAGTTAGAAACATTTGTACATATATATATATATATATATATATATATATATATATATATATATATATATATATATATATATATATATATATATATATATATATATATATATATATATATATATATATATATATATATATATATATATATATACATATATATATATATATATATATATATATATATATATATATATATATATATATATATATATATATATATATATATATATATATATATATATATATATATATATAGGAATTATAAATTATTTTTTTTAAATATCAATATAAATGAAGTGAGTGCTCCAAATGATCACCATTTCAATAAGAGAAATATAACTGGAAACTTATTAGAAAATTGATATTTTGGTAATAGAGTTCCCACAATGGCGGAATGTTATGTTTATATTATCATCTGCACTGAAATTGACCGTTTCATTGTGGGTCTATCGTATGTGTATGATACTTTGATTGTCATGCGAGCTGTTTCTTTGCCTGGTGAGATTCTAAGGTTATATTATTTAGTGACATTTCATTTCTCGTGAAAAACTAGGTAAACTTATTATTCCAATTTTATGACAAATTTTGGTTTCTTATAATCAGTAACCAAGATTACGAAGTGTTGATCAAAAATTGAAAATTTTTAAGAAAAATCGAAGTTTTCTTTTTATACTCTTTGAGTAATATTTTGACAAGGCTTACGGGAGATATTAAAATAAAAAGAGTTTGATACTTTACTATATATATAAGAGATATAAATGCGTTGATAGATCTTGAATGACTTATCAGTTAAATAACTTATAATACATTGAAAGAAAATAATACATAGAAATGATACTGCATTTTTAAATTATCATACCAATTCAAAACTGGATTAGAATGCTGTAAAGTTCCTTCAGTTTTTATAATTTAGAAATGTTTGCACTTTGCATTAAAATCTAGAGAAAATTGCCTTTTAAATACTTGTTTATTTATTTATCTATTTTAATTATAAAAATCAAAAGTGTTTGTTCAACCTTTTCCTCAGAGAAATGTGTTCCAATTTTTTGACGCAAAATTATAAGAAACAAAAACAACACATGATCAGCATGTTGACTAATAAATTAATATCAGAAGTTATGTGTACACTGTTACTACTGTACTATTTTAATCAGGGATATTTAAATTTATTTTGCCTTAAATATTGTTTACAAAATTTAATTTTATATGATTCCTATTGAGGAAAATAAGACAATTTATTTTCAAAATAGATAATATGGCCAAAAATATATTATTAAAAAATTTTCACCCTCATCAATGACTTTTCCCAATTTTTCAATACTTCATATGAAGATAGAACGAATAATATGACTGAAATATGTAAGGAGTTAAAATATCAGAACTAATGGTAAATATTAACCTAATTCAATTTTAAAATTAAGTAATATTAGAAATGGAAATTTTACCTCCATTTTTATTGTAGTCAATTCGTAGCTACTAATGTTATAGAAATAATATTAAAAATATTGTTCACACTATTATTTATATTGTTAACAATATAAGCCACAGTGTACTAGACTGCTTTATATCTTTCGTAATTATTATTCAGAGCACGAAAAAATTCTTCTTTTATTTTATGGAAGTTCAAGAGAGTAAACTTTGTCTAAAGAGAGAGAAAATTATTTCAAGAGCATCTGGCTTGGAATAGATATTGTGTCTGAAGTATCTGCTTAATAATCACCATGCCATACTGCGAACTACGTGCTACGGATATCTTTCTTTTAAATCTAATTCTTTCTCCTTTAAAAATATTTCATTCCTGCTTACAAATTACTTTGTTTCCAGAGATTTTACGAAGACTGAGTATTGAAAACATGGAATTCAACTAGATAGTTTTTCAAAAATTCAGTTAGTGAAATTTTTTTAAACGTTACCAAGAATAAACAAATAAAAAATTCAATTAGCTTGAATAATGATAAGGAAGAAAACATTTGAAACATTAACATTTTAAAATAATTTATGAAATATAAAGACTGTGTGTAATTTTCATATTATTTCTAAGCGATCATATATTTTTCTTAATCTAACTGATTAGTCAGTATATAAAGAGAACGAGTAGATATTAGATAGTTTAAGTAATTTTGATCAAGAAAATTCCTTGGCATGCATTAAAATAAGCATCATTTTAAAGAAGAATTTCCTTGTAGAAACATATAATTTGTCCTATTTCACATCAATTAATGGCCTTATATGATGTGTGTTTTACTTATTATTTATACCACAAAAGATATTACGAAACAACTATAACTTAGAAGTTTGCATTTAAAACTCAGTTTTATGAAGAGTGTTGATTACAAGTCCTCACTAACAGTTCTTTGTGAGGAACTTTCAAAAATATTTTTAAATTCTTTGAAGCGAGTGATATTTTCAATCCAAACATACGATAATTCACAATAAATTGTAAATTTCTTTTCATTTATAAAATGTAAATTATTTATCATTTAAACAGACAGTTTAAAATAAAAAAAATTAACTTTTACTATCTATGAGGATTTTGTTGTTGTATTTCCCCCTGTTAATTCTTTTAGAAAGATTTCCAATGAATTTAACAGACATTGTGTGTGTGTGTGTGTGTGTGAAATTATTAGTGATAAACTTGCTAACAGATAACAGTTAATATTAAGAAGAATCAGTTAAAAAACATTTAATACAGTTTTTTTCCAGCTATAAACTCATTAAGTGCAGATACAACTGACAAGAATGATTTAATTTGTTTCATGTGATATATTTATGTGACAATATGTAACAAACAATAATTATTTTGCAAACTAGCATAAAAAGCGAAGCAGCTGAAGAAAGTTTTAGGATACGACTAGAATAGAGATTTACGAAGAAAAATCAACTATAACCGATGAATATCAAAACCAAATATTGCAAATTTATGAAATATCAAAGTTATATACCAACACATTATACATAGAGACTTGGATTTATAAATGCGTGATTAGGAAAAATATCATAACTTTTTACCATTACTGTACAAAGAAGAATAAAATTGTAGCAGTAAGAACAATTGCTTATTATGATTTAATGTCGTTTTTATCTATATAAAAGTTTAAAGATAATTTTTGTGTTATGAATTAAAACATAATTAAATTATTAAATTTACTTAAAACTCAATTAAATTATTAAAAAAAATTATTTATGAAAATTTAAAAATACGTGAATTTAATAAATATTCTTAACTTTTCTAGCTAACAAATTATACGACTTATAAAAGATTATTTATTTATATGACATATAAATATTGATGTTATTAAGGAAAGATCTCATTTTGATTGTCAATGAGCTTGACTTATTTTAATATTAGAACGAAATAAATATTAATCAGTTGCGACAAAGAATTATTGAAAAATCAGGGTATTAAAAAAATTGAGAAACATTGTAATTCTATATAAATGTATTTTACGGAATACTTTTTAAAGCAATTGTTTTATGCAATTACATCAAAAATGCTCCAAATTAAAATTGCAAAGAACATTAGTTTTTAAACGTTGAAAAATCAGAAATATGGAATTTAATTATTGTACTACCTGAATAGCTACTTTACGAGGTAATATATAATTGCCATAAAAATTATTATTACTCTCGAAATGTTTTTAATAATTATGAACACGTAACCATCATTGACAATACGAATGATGGGATAAGATAAATTATTAATTTATGAATATATATTTTTCCGTATTATAATAGTTAAAATTGCATACAATAAGGATTCTGTATAATTTAAATTAAATAATATATTAAAGAGCTTTCATTTCAAAATAAATTTAATATACGAATATGATGTTCATGATTCAATTAGAAAATCAATATATATATATATATATATATGAAGCTAAGAATTATAAACTAAACTTTATAACAGAAATTATAATCTTAATTTTCTAAATTCATTTATGGTTTAACTGGGAATGCTGTAATTATTTATTAATCTATGCAATATATTGAAATTTCTTTTTACAAATTTATATAATTATTGTTACTCCCTTATATTCCACATTCATGAAATAAAAAAGCATGTTGAATGCAATTATAGTATTAAGTGAGACGGGATGTGAGTTTCAAGAATTGGTCGTCTTAATATCGGTCACACATGAAAACACCAGAAAGTCATAAGTTCAAGGATATCAAGTTTTAATTGATTCTAGTTCTATGGATTCTTTGAACTCAAAATAGAAAAATCTAAAAAGTGTGTGTTTGTGTGTGATCGTAAAAGAATGTATCACTTAAAATAATTTTCGAGACAAACAATAGTTTTTACTAGAAAAATACAGATCTTTTTAGTATGTAGCTCATTACAGGAGCCATTTCTTATAAAGAGTTTTTTTATATATTTATTTGTAGTATATTTTTGCATATCAATAATTGCTTTATTTAGTAAATGTAGTAATTTATATTGTTCATTGAAAAAAATAATAAATAATGTGCCAAATTTACTTTTCAAATAATACTGAATTTTAATTCGAATTAAGTATTTCAATTTAAAATTTGGGGTCAAAACTTTAAAACTACTCTTGAGAATTGACAACTAATGATATATATAGATAGTGGTATACATTATAAAGAGTCTCATTTAAACATCAGAAAAAACTTATAAAATTTGCATAAATGCAGTACAGTATACTGTACTGCATTGTATACAATGATGCAGTACAATCAAATCTTATTTTTTCATGTTAATTTATTTAAACTGAAATATTGCTTTTAAGAATAAATGACTTAATTTTATAAGTTTAAAAATAATGAATAAAACAATGCATTTTAAATCAAGCATCAAAAATAAAATTTCCTTTTAGATTGTAAGCATTTTGATATTTGAGAATGGAGTTATTTTGTATCCCTGAAGTATTCTTGCTAGTAAATAGTGAAATAAGTCATGAAATCTGTATGTCATTATTTAAGAATTTCTTGTGTTGATAAAAGAGACATAGATATGTATTACTCAAACATTTCATTTACTGTGACACAAACAGAAATTAAACTTTATAGCAAGAAAAACTCTTATTAATGAATGTATATTTCTTTCATTTCAATATTTGTGTATAGCAACAATGATATAAAAATAATTTAAAATCCTTTGAAGAATTTATCTAAAATAAACGTAAAGACTGAAAAATGATTAAATTAACTTTATATTTTTTCATTAAGGATTTAAAACGGTTTCGCAACGATTTTAAAGAAATTATACAAATTAAAAATCGCAAATGATGATGTATTAGCTATGTTGGAGCACAAGAATGAGGCAAACTAATGAATTAAACATTTTATCTCATTGTATATAAATTTATTTTAAATAAGTTTTAAAACATTCCTTTTCATCTTTATTTTGTATTCTGCATGTTTGATAAAATATTTATTATCATTTGAATTAATATAAACTTCTCTAAGCACTTTCAATAATTTTATAAATTGACGATTTTATCAATCTTTAAAGGTTATTCTAATTACTTAAATAGCTGGAAAATTGAAATAGTGTCCAATTGCTTTCAAATTTTAAAACTTTTTGAAAATCTTACTTAAATATGACTACATTTACCAAATAAATTTTCTAACTTAATGCATCTTTATTGTATATTTTATACTGTTATCACTAAGATATTTAAACGATAGTTGAGTTTCTATTTCTGTGACTTAGTAGGTAATATACAGAATACACAGTTTAGGTTTAATATGCAAGAAGTTCCTTAAAAGTTTACGTTCTTTAAACATTTCTGTACAAATAATATATATGGTTATACATTAATTATCACGATATAATTTTAGCATTTCCTTAAACTTCATTTTAATATGCTTAACTATTATTGTAAGGATTTAAAATGACAGATTTTTCATTATAAGTTTCATGTTCACTGAACTGGATCAGTTGTTTTTCATTATCTAAAGTATCCAACGAATTTTTAAATGATGAAGAACTCATACTAATGCGACGTGTTTAAAGCATTCCATACAAATCTTCCACATAGAAATAATACTCGTATATTTCTATTTATGTAACAATAAAATTGAACAATGGGTTGCTGGTGATAGTCTGGGTCATAAAATAAACGGCTGATTATATTACTATAGGAGGAAGTGAAGTACTTATAATCTATTAGACCTTTCTTCAAGAATTCATACCTAGATAAAGCGGATGAGAAATAAAACAATAAAACGATAACACATATGCAGCCTTTTCAAAAATGCATCGTAGCTGCACGTGTTAATGATGTAAAATAGCCAACTTTTCAAATATCTGTAACATATATAGATCTCTCGATGAAAATTACTCAAGATGATATTGCCTTAAAAAGTAACGGATATAAATTTGATCATGTAGAAATTGTCAATTGCAAATTTCTGTACTTTTTCCTACTATTGTAAGTTAAATTTAATAAAAGTATTTTCACGCAATTACATCTAGAAATGAAAAAATCCTTTGGTGTTTGACTAAAATTGTTATGAAATATTGAGTTTTAAAGCTGAGATAACATTTTTCAATTTTTAAACAAACTGAATCACACAAAACTCTTAAGTTAATAAAGAAAAAATATAAATGTTACTTTCACTTTGTTTCCCATTTTCAATCACTATTTCCAACACTAACTGTATTTTTTGATAAGTATCTGTCTCAGTGTAGAGTATATATTTTCAAAATGCCGAGAATATTCATTACCGAATAAAAGCAATCAAAATGTTTTAAGTATTATACCTGGTTACATATATGGATTGCTCTTGTTAAGACAGTTCAATCGTTTAAACATATATCTCTTAATTTTAATTGTTCTACAAGAAAATGTTTTAACTGCTATAGGTCGTAACTTATAAAGAAGTTAATAACAATAGACAGGGAGCGACATAAATATGGGCAGAATGATTGGAGATGATGGTAATTTTTAATTTTTGTTGGAATATATTTCTTAACCACAACAATTTCAAGAATATTGTATATAAATAATGTCTAGTATACATGTATACTAGATACACAAGATAAATAATGTCTAGTATATATATACTAGACATTATTTGTTTGAAGAGCACTGAACACACACTAATCCAACAACTATAATAAAAATTATAAAACTGGTTTTAGAAATTGATTAAATGCTTTGACATGACTGCAATAAGTTTTTTAAGAGCTTCGATTTATTGACTATAACTTTAGAAAATCTAGATTTAACAGTAGCTGTATATAACGCGTTACCAGGCAAAATATACATATGATGAAATACTTTAAACATAACCGAGCATAACTGATTAATGATTTTGATATATGAATCCATATTGATTTCGAGTTAAAAAGAAACTATAATTACAATGGTGTATTAAGGAAGATTTGCTGATGATTAGTTAAAAATACAGAGTCTAACAAACATCAAAAACAAATTCATAAATGTTAAATAGTTTTGTGTAATATTTACGAATCATGATACTGTTTAGTTTTATTTATTTAATGTTAAATAATTTATTTAGTATATTCACATAATTTGTGAAAAATAAGTTCCCCTCATTCTGAAATTAAATTTTCAGGGCAAAATATCTTTCAGAATACACTTTAAATATAAAATTATATTTCATATCAGCTGCAAAATACTAAAAGCTATTTTATATTTTAATCAAAAATATGGGACAACAATAACTATTTAAATTTTAAATCAAAGTGATTAAAAAAATGACAGTAGGTAGAACAGATCAATTAACAATGATAAAAGTTGATTAAAAGAAAAGGAGAAAGGAAACTAAAATAAACAACCTAGAGAAAATCTATTTAGAAATCATTTATTTAGCTATAGGTAGTTATTTAGTTATAGGTTTTTAATAAAATTTTATTAATCTTTTACAACCGTGATGCAAAATTGCAGTTTATTTTTTCTTAAAATCTCTTAGATTTTCTAGCAATTTTTCAGGTTCTTGAAATATCGTCTGCATTAATTTATCTAATTAGTAACACTTTTTAATCTGAAGAGGTATCAAAAAATAATTTTGCAGAGAAAAATTTAGATTTTTCAATATTAAAGAGAGACATTTATCTATGAACTCCAACATTTTTATAGATGGAATCATTCTTCATCGTTCATTACTTGTAATCGATGAAAACATTTCTATACGTGTCTTCTTTTTAGATACATACTGCAGAAAATATAAATCTATTGCACTTTATACAGCTTTTCACTAATGAATATAACCTTGCACATTATCTTTCTTAATATAAATTTTGCCATAAAATATTCCTAATAACCCTCGGCTAAAACATAAAACGGGAATTCCAATGACGTATTTCGAAAAATATCTGAAAAAAATGTTTTTCAGGTTATTCTCATACATTTTTATGCGTTATTAGAATAATTAATGTTATAATTTCTTAAACCTGTGTGTTCGCAGTTATCACTGAAGTTTTTGAAACAGTTTACACTGATAAATTTAAATTAAGAGAAAAATTTTAATGATTCCATTAATATTTTAATTTTTTAATTTTAGTTAACATAATATTTCGATATACTTTTTGTATTTAAATACAAGATATTTTTCCAATTCTGTAAAATAAAAATTATATATATATATATATATTATATATATATATATATATATATATATATATATATATATATATATATATATATATATATATATATATATATATATATATATATATATATATATATATATATAATATAAAATTTTGTATAAAAATACAAATTTTAGCTGAAAACGCTCTTTAGACAGAAAAATCTGTTCAAAAGATGTTTAATAAAGAATTCAAATGCAGGGTTAAAACTCAATCTTGCTTAAAAAAATTTAAAATCTAAATTTAAAATTTGCGAAAATTCCATGCATAAACTCATACATTTTTATTTTAAGATTTATTTCGACTAAATTGATGAGAGCCACCTGATAAAAAGAGTATAAAAGAATACTAAAATGTGCTTCAATGCCACAAGTTTTTAACTATTAAGTTGTGGAATAAGTTCGTAGCAAATACTTTTATTTAAACAAAAATCAATGAATATAACAATAAATTATTCAAATATGAATTCGACATTGCTTTTTGCGGCCTCCTCCCATCTCTGGACCAATTTCTCGATACCGTTCCAACACAAATCATCTAGTCTGGTAAAAGTTGTTGAGGAATCGTTGATAAAGATGGTAATCCATCGGTGCTAGGTCAGGAGAATGTGGTGGATGCTAAGGATCTTCCATTCGAGCTCTTGGAGTGCGACTTTGACGACTTGCGCAACATAGGGTCTGGTGTTGTTCTAAAGGAGTATGGTTTTGCCTTGCTTATGGGGTCTTTTCTGTCGAATAGCCTTTTTCACGCTGTGTAGCTGAGTTATGTAGAGCTCCTTGTTGACAGTGGCATTCCTTTCAAGCATTTTCCAGTATAACCTGCCTTCCCAGTACCACAAAACGCAGATCATTGGTCTTCTTTGAATGATGGTCAGGAATGACTCTCGGATTCGGCGTATCTTGCCTATGGCACCTTCTCCAAATACTTTCCTAATGACCCGGGCCTGCTTCAGCAAATGTTAGGCCTAGATGAAAAGCGAAGAAGAGCAGGTGTCGAAAATATTGCTTTTTACCTCGTGGTTTTATTTCTAAGTCCTAAAAGTAATAAAAAATTAAATTAGTCAAAAAGATTATTAGCACAGTTTTATAGAGCAGAAAGTGCTCTATTGAATGAATACTATACACTTCGTAAAGCAGCAAAAAAATGTCGTAAAACAAACGAAAAATAAAAACGCTGCAAACTTATTCCCCAATTTAACATATTCTAGATTCAAATGTTTTTTGGTATTTTAAGGAGTATTTGATTAATTTTTGAATCTAGTTTAAAATAAAACTGTTTAATCGCTAAATTTATGATATTTTTAATTGTACAGTGTTTTTTGTATTACATGTTTTGCATTTTATTCTTGGGTGAAATTATTTTAGAGAAACATTTATTTTTCTGCGTTTATTATAAAATTGTAAGTATTTATTTATTTTTTAATATTGATAAACATTTTTTGTAAATCTAGCAACGTGGAAAACAGCGGTGCTTGTATTAAATTTCAGAATTTGCTATTTTCTTGAATGCGATATGGCAAGTAGGGGCTAATACAATACAACACGGAATAAAATATATTTAGAAAAGGTATGAAAATGAGGGCTCAAATTTGAAGAATATCGATTAGTATGAAATTTTAAAATTTAGTTTTTCGTGGTATATGTATGTCATTTCACTATATCTTATAAAATGTAACAAAACCTACAACTTTTATCTAAAATCAATCAACACGAAAAACTCAAATACCGTTTAGAGTTGAATAAAATGCTTCAATGTATTGAATAAAATTCACTTTTTTTTGTGCAATCATATTATACGCAATATTATTTTTTCTTATCATTTATCCAATCATTTTTTGAATGCTATTTTATTAATATGAATTTAATAACGAAAAAATTATGCTAACTGTAAACATTCCAACATTTTTATCATGTAATTTATTAAGCAATTTGTGATGTTTTAAATTATAAGTGTTAAATATTTTAAACTCATAAAAATTACACGTATCATAAGAATATAGGAAATGAATAAAATAATCAACCAAAAAAACTTGACCATATGCATTTTAATGCTCAAGATTACAAATACAGTAACTCTTACTTAAAATGCAGTAACCGGAACAATAATTGTTCATGTGGAAAGTAAATTTGGAAGCAGACGAGGCATTTAAAAAGTAGATATATCACTTGATTTAACGTCAAACTTTTTTTAACACACTTGTTTCTTTCTAATGACTTCCTGCTTCAACTGAATAACAAAAAAGTAACTAACGTTACTGCACTTTTAATAAGCTTGCGTTATGAATCGCTCTCCTCAATAAAAATTAAACTTAATTTAAACAAAGCTTTTAAAAAATTGTGATGCTTTGCTTTTCTTAGATAATAAAAATCTTAATCTTTTTAATTTTCTACTTTGCTACATTATTTACATATTCAGATACAGCCACAAAAACATACAATGTTTTTTTAATATTGTATTTTTTTTATTTTATCTTCCTCAGAATAAAAAAGATCATTGTAAAATAACTAGGCAAACATTTTAATACACACGTCAAACTTTCTTTTAAATATTTAATACTCCTGTGGTCTCTTTTATTATATCAAGCAATTATGTATTAAAATAATGACAAATCATTATGAATTTAACAGAAATAATTTATTTTTTAAATATTTTTTTATCACTGTTAAATTCGAAACAATGTAGGCTTTGTTTTGCTTAGCAATTAAAATGTAAAGAATCAAGTAATCTTGATTAATAAAAGTTTATAAACCAAGAATTTATGGTAATCAAGATTTTTTATTTATTTTTTATTATATTCAGTTACAATATATAAATTAATAATGAAATTCCAACATCATTATTAACTTATGCTGGCTTCTTTATTTTTACTTATTACGTTTTCTCTAATTTTTTTATGATTTTATTAGTTTTACTAATGTTATTTTTTGTAATAATTTTTATTTTTCATAATTATTTAACTTTTATGATTATACAGGTATTATTCTTCTTGATAATTACTTAGTCACTCTTTTTATTTTTAATTTTGTTTTTCTATGTTCCAATTAATAATGCTTATTACTTTACCTTTTATAATATGCATGCATATTCTTTTTAATGAAATGCAAAAATTTGATTTTTTTTTTATGAAATTCACGTTATTTTAACAAATAAATACTGAATTCAGTTGTTATCGTCAATGTAGAAAATAATTATTTATATTCTTCAGATTGATCAGGACAAATAAAATTTTTTACGTAAAAAAGATTACCATTGTGAGTAGGAGCTTGGTCCTCATTTATCGTAAAAATGTAGATTTAAACACATAATTAAATGAACTTCTCTAACGTAAAATTATGTTTACATTCATGAATTATCCAACTTTCTGAAGAATTCTTAAATATTCTATTTATGTGAAAGTCCATTTTATATTCTTCAAATTCTTAAATGAATATCACCCAAAAATGGTATTTACTTTCACGTGTTATTTTCTAAGTTAGAATATATAAGCATTTTTAGAGTCTGATAAATAGTATTTGCTGTTTAAATCATTTTGATTCCAAATTATAAATATTAAGAGAAAATTTATTAAGTAATGAAGCTTTATTACCACAAAAAGTAATTGAAGCAATAATCTGGAAGTTAATAATAAAAATTTCAGATAAAAGTTAAAAATTGTACTTGGGTGTTTCATTTCATCACGTATATATTGATTGAAGGAAATATTTAAATTTAGTAAATGAAATTTTCTCTTAGAAAATCTGGAAAACTATACTAAATTAGTTTCTCTATCACCCTATGCAAACATCAAAAAAGAAATTGAATATTTGCTCAAAATAATTTCAGTGTTTTTTTTATCTTAAACATACAGATGTCAATACTCAGTCACTCGTTAAGAAAATAAAAACAATAGCCTGGAAACACTTTTCCATTTGATGACTCAGAATGTTACCCTCACTTTTTTGAATTTCTCGTGGTAAATACTGAATACCCGGAAGAGAGAATAGTTCATCAGAAGTGTGATGAGAGAGGCGGAGGAGTCCCTCTTTAAGCTTTTTCGTTTTAATTTCCGGATGCTTGCCTTTTACTCAGGCATGTGGCTCGGATGAGAGCCTTTTTTTAAACTTTTCTTTCACAGATCTAAGAGTAAAAGTCTTTTCTTTACGTTTCAGATTTTCCGATTTGCTCCGCCGATTTCCCTTAATTTTGACTTCTTTTTTACGCCTGCTTTTTCACGAGTAAATCACTGCTCAAATGGCATCAGTTGAAAATCTGTTTTTAATACCGACAGTGCAAGAAATAGATCTTTGGTGTAGGACGGAAGAAGGAGCTTTAAATATCAAAAGAAACCTTTGTCTACCATCAAAAATAAGCTTCTGGGAAAGAATTGCCTCTTTTTAAATGCAGATAAGAAATGAGATTCTGCACACAATTGAGTTTAATGCATATTTTAAATGTTATTATGCATTATCCTTTGTATTATACATTTGCTGACGTGGTTACTATCAAAAATAAACTGAAGGCTTATGCAAAGCATCCATGTTGATTTTATATATGACTTTATATGAAATAGCTTTATTTAAAGCAAAACAAGATGAAAAGATTATTATTTTCAATTTCTTTTAAGTTAGCACATTTCTGAAACGAAGAATATTTTAAACTTTTAAATTTGTTTTAAATAAAAATTATGAGTATATATATATATAAATCAGAAAAATCTGAAATATAAATATATTTCAGAAAGTAAAGAAACTTTGTGTAATTTATACTAGTCTTCCAGAATATGAGATGGTTATTTAAAAACAGCTACTGAAAATCACAAGAAAATAATAACTGATTAATTTTAAAATCTTAAAAATGCTCTACATATTACAATTTCCTTTGAATAAAGCTTAACCATTTAAACTTACTAATATAAATATTTTTGTGGGTTTTCTCAAAATGATACAAAAAAATTTTGTTATCTTTGTCCAAATATAAAATTATTTATTAATATAAAACATCATCTACGCAATACAGTAAACATCTAAAATTACCATTTCCGTTCTTAATGGTACAATCAGGGAAGAGCCTAATTCTACATTCACATTTATCACATTTGCTGAGTGTATGTACAGGAAAATAATAAATTACAAAAATATGTATTATCACAAATATTATGTTAGAATTATTCATACAGGTTTTTTGATGTTCATGAAGGTAAAATACTAAAAAGCATTTCTATTGTGATGCTAACGGGATATTTGAATCAATTTTAAGTTGAAATTCTACACATTAGCAGCGCTTCATTATTGTTCATCAGATTAATCGGTAATTTTAACAGGAATTTAAACTTAATCACTAACATCATAAAATCTTTTTAATTAGGTCTAATAGGAAATTTTTGATAAAATCATCTGGATTTGGTGAACATATTTTTAATTGCTGTTAGAAATGCTTTAAATTATTTATGCTTTAATTTATGCATGGGAGTTCAAGTGTAGCATATGTTAATACCGGGTAGGATTTATCATTGCTTGATAACTCAATTTACCATGTACAGTAACAAGCCACAAAACATCCATGAAAATACATTCAATCATGATTTCTCAATGATATTTTGGAGTTAATTTATTATTTCATTTATAATAGAATTATTTGTATTAAAGCCAAGCATTTAACTGATTTCATGCCAAAAACTTGATCCCGTTAGTTTCTTATTATAAATCAAAATAGCTAAACAACATGTTCACAATGGTTCCAATAAAATTTCCAAACATTAACCAAAAACTAGTAAAGAGCATCAATAGAATCAGTTTGATCACAAGTCTCAAAATTCGAAGTATAGTTATGTGTGTGGGTCACATTTTTATAGAGATATAATTTTTCAGTGAATTTTACAGTGAATTTAATTTCAAAGCACACACATATTCACGAGTATAAAAAAAGAAATACAATAACACTGCATCGGAATGCTGCGGGTGAATTTCTTGCTGCCAGTGGTGCATTATACATGTTTTGTAAGCATTATTTTGATTACATTGTTGAACATCACGAAAAGAATTTTTAAGTTATTAATTTCACGTTATTTTTCACTCAAACTCCAATAATTCATGTGCGAAGACTTTTCAACGGTTCTATAAGAAAGCTATTGATGATACTGCATAATTTGATATGTAGTTAAATCTGGGTGATAATAGTAAAACTCCTAATTAAATAATTAATTATTATTATTTATAATTATGAATTATGTAATTGAGAGTTTTATTATTTACTGTTACTGTTCTATATATATATATATATATATACTATTTTTATTTATCTGAGAGTACATAATTACTTTTAGTTCTGTAATAGATAATTACGATCAGAAAATATAATTTTTAAGCTATAATAAGGAAATTTTAGTTTTTGGTATACTTATTTACTATGTCATCATTTTTAAAAAATATGAAATATAAACTTATTACTTTTGAAATATTGTTATGCGTGTTGAGATGTGATACACAAACAATTTTATACTAAAATATATAAATGATCTTTGACCACACAATTTACCGGATTTAAGCACACTCTATAACATTTGAAGAAAATGTTTTCATTGTTTTGCATTAGTTTGATTCTAAAGAAGTCATTTGGAAAAATAGTGTTACAGCATTAAAATATAGGAAGCAATTAAGTAACAAATGAATTTAGTTTTATTCATTGTATTGTAATTTAATTCAGAAAATTTTAATATTTTGTTACAGTGTGCTCATATCTACGAAATTTTTCACACAATTGCTAATAACAGCAAAATTTTCAGTTATGCTTTCGAATAATTTTGTAAAAATACTTAAAACATGCTATAGATTTTAATGCGTTAAATGTACACATTCTAGCAGTTCATGTTTTCTGCTTTTAATTTTTTTAATGGAGATTAAAATTTTTATGATAAAAATTGGGAATTTACAATCTTTAAAATATTTATTAATATCACTGTTTTACTGAAAATATAAAACATAAATAACTACATGATAAGCTTCCACAATCATTAAATCTTACATAGCCGAAGAAGTTTATTAGCATGCTGAATTAAATTATAAGGAGAAGTATTTGCAACGTAGCCTCGCCAATAAAGTCATTATCTTTTCCTCATCATGATAATTAAAGTCTCAATAAAATTAGTATCCAATGCCTTGGGAGTTTATCTGTGATAAGAATCGTTAATAACATTCTATCAGAATCCAACTGAAATGATATCAGAAGAGTAATCATAAACTCACGCGACAATCGTTAGGATTGTGGCGCCATTAGTACCTATATTAAGAACACTTATTCAAGATAATATTTTTATAAAATATAGTTCACTTCTCCCATGCGTTAACAGTCTAATTTTAGATGTCAGTTAACAATGGTCGAAGTGTAATTTAAACATTAATTAGTTGTGCTACATTTTCCAGAGTAATTAGTTTTATTTTTCCATGAAATTTAAAAATGAAACTTTCCCTCAATGTTCAATAAGATTTTTTTTTCATTCGAATGTCATAGCATTATGACGTTAATATATGAGTGGTTTTATATGTGTATTTTTTATAAGTGATTTTTTTTTTTACGTTTTTATTTATAAATAAATAAAAGTAAGCAAAAATAGTTTTATTTCTTAAGAAAATAAAAAAAAATATAAGCAAATGTTTTAAAATAGAGTATGGCATTTGACTAACTAAAAAATATATAATAATGAAAGAAAATTATGAGATTATTAAATGCATTTGTTCGATTTTTAAGTACATATCTTATATTCTGCAGTCAGGTATTTTTGAGTAAGACTTTTTTATGTTTCTTTCTTAATTTAGTGCATTTGTAAATTTTATGTATAGCAAGAAAAAATTAAAGCTTCATTTTGTGCAATTATTACGGAAAAAATTATATACTCACTACATTATAGTTAAGTCGTACATTTTTGAATACAAAAATTTCCAATTCAGAGCTTTTTTTCTTTGATTTATATTATTGAAGAACATTTCCACAAGAAAAATATTATGTATTTAAGCAATTTAAAATCTTAAATATAAATTTCAGAATAGGAGAACTGCAGTATTTATACAAAGTTTACTGCTTTCATAATTCCAGAATTCTATCAATCAATAAATTACTTTCAGCAATTGATATTATATAAATTTTGTTTATATATTTATCAATAGTTAAAATCAAAATTCTTCTGAAATATAATGTTGTTGAAATGAACGTATTGAACCATGAGGTTTTGCTGCTTAGATGTTTCCTACTCAATATTTTTAGATAGGTACTTGGTAATTTCTATCATATTATACCTTATCGTGCATCAGTATGGAATATATAAAATATCTTTCTAGAAATCATGAAAGGGAACTAACAAATAAAGGACAACTTTATGCAACAAGGACTTCATTAAAGTGATGTTACTATCTGAAAAATGAAAAGATGATGGCCTATTAATCAAAACTTACTGAATTAAAGATTCCATGAGAATAGTTTATCACTTCTAAAATATCAGCAATATTTTATATTTTACAACTTGCGTATGCGGAGTGATTGAAGGTCGAGAGCAATTAAAAATTTTCGTTTTGACTTATGAATACATAAGACATTCAATAAATTACAACGACAGATAACAGGCTCTGTATATTCTATCTACCATTTCAAGAGACTTTAATCATTCTACTGCCTTTGCTGTCATGTAAGACAAGCAATTTGAATCAGCCGGCAGGATACTGTTAATTTGAGTCAAGTGCAATACTATACTTATCATTAGAGAGGAGGATTTCGATCAACAAGTAATGCACTATGTAATTTTATGACAAACTTACTGATCACCAATAATTAGGAAATCAGAAATTAAATCCATAAGTAAATCTGGGATTGAGTTGCCTACACGCTTGAAAATATCGAGGGGAATTTCAGTCAAGTGGAGGGAATTTCAATTCATTTACTACATTAAACGCAATCAGTCTTAAAAGGTTTAAATTAACTTTTAAAAATATCGTGGTGAATCCAATCTAATCGATATCAAAGTTTTTTCATTCTATTAAATATCAAAAAGGATTTATTTAGTATTTTAAATGGGAGGTAGAAAATTCTGATACTCATTGAGTGCTGAAAATAGACTGATTTTATAAGAATATATAAAAAGTCTGTTGTTGTTATTACTTATGACAATTGGATAAGCCAAGCTCGCTATGCCTTGGCTATGCGAATTTAAGTCAATAGGGAGTGTCTTTCGTTTTAATCAGAGCACCACGAAGGTGAAAGTACGTCTTTTTTCTTTAAATCCTCCGATAGATGGCACCATCAGAGGATCCACACCCCCAATTTTGACATTGATCTAAAGGATAAAAAGTCTAATTTACAATTTAGAGTCTCTGTAAACAAGTTTGGTTAGGATGTTTTCATTGTATAATAATGGACTTAGGGACAGTTAAAAATTGTTATTTTACAGCATTGAATATTGAATATAATTACAGGCTTTTTATGCATTGAAAATTATTATTATTTTATGAAAATGGTAGTCGTTTATTAATACATATCAATTCTAGCGTCCATTGTTAATAAAATAAAACTTGATATTAATTCTATTTATTATAGTTGAAAAAAGTTAGGGCTGAGGTTATAAATGTCTATCAATCTATTAACTTCATCTGCTCACTTGTTCATCCAAGTAACTATCTGTTTCTATTTACTTAAGCATTAATCTCATAAAATAGCCCTGTATTTTGAATGATTATTTTTGATAAAATGATTTTTATTACATATATATAAATCAATCTTTATTTTAGCTACTTTTCGCTTTTTTAGAATATAAGGAAAATGCGACAATATGAACAATGCCTATATTTATTTCTTGATCCTATTTTTATCAATTACACAAATAAATTTTCTTAAAAGGATTTTTTACTTTTGAATAATCTTATATTTGAACCCACACATATTCTACAGGGACAAAAAAATTCAGGATAATAGCTGAAAATTTATTCTTCAGATATAGTGTTTATTTATAATGTATTAAATAAGGAATGAGTATGTATATATATGAGAAGATACAATTAGTAGTATGTAAAAGAAAATAAAATGAGTTTCAGATATATGAACACTAATGAAAATAATATAAAAGATTTGAAAATTAATATTTCAGTGCATTAATTAAAAGAATTTTTTTTAAAAAAATTACCGTTAAAAGTGTTTAAAAATCTAATCCTATAAAAATTCTAATCCTACAAATATAAAAAATAAATTTTGAAATGTATTTTAATGCAGATGAATATTTATTTATCAATATTTAAATTTAATTTTTAGATTTATTTTGATTTTCAACTGTAATAAAAAGTAATATGAATTAATGTTTATTTTTATTAATAGAACATTTCTGAAATTAAATTCTCATATTAAAACAAGCATTTCAACTTGAGTAAAGTAAAAAAAAAGGGTAACCATCACAAAAATGTATTTTCGGCGTTTTTTTCTTGTAAGTTTTTTTTATCTTTCCGCTTCTTTACACAATTTGCATTACGAGTGTTTCATGGCCCATACGAAATAGTTTTAATTTTGCTGCCATTCTGGTTTGAACCGCAGAATTCTTATTTTTATGCACGGTATACACTACATATTACATGAAAGTTCAGCCGAAAAAGAAGTAAATCCAGAAATGCGTATTTATTCTTTTTTCTTTTTTTCAAGAATTGGTCTGAGTGAATTCTATTTAAAACTTTCGAAAACAGTTACGTGATCGAAAGTAGTAAAATTATTTGAAATGTCTTTAAAAAGTTTGAAAACAGCAGGTGTTAATGGTACGAAAACGTTTCAATCCTTCTTCTTTGAAATTTACTCATGCGAAATATTTTTCTGTCATTTGTTTATAACTCAGTGAACTTAGCGGAAAGAGAAATAGATCGAGTTATAGAGGGTAAAAAGGGTGATAAATTTGAAATAACAAGATCTTATTTGTAGTATTTTAGTGGAATATATACACGGAAGAGATTTGTATAAGAGAAGGAAAATATTTACTTGATATTTTTTTATAAAAGTGTTGCACTATATCAAGATAATAATCCCACTAATAATTCATTTATAATTACTTTAAATAAAACAATTCTTTTAAAATCTAATATGCTTTTTTTTTAAAAAAAAGTAACTTTTTGTAGAAAAATCTTTTTAAAAATTTTTCATCGTATATGTAAAAAGAAATAGTCAGTTTACTAAAACAGTTGATACAAATAGTTATGATCTCATTTAATATATTTAAAATTGTTTCTATCAAAAATTGTAACTATCACTCAATTTTTGTAAAACTAGTATCCCAACTCCCCGCTGAATTGTTAGTGCTTTTCCTTCGCGAGCTCTAACGTTCATAACTCACACACACCTCAAGCGTGTTTATTTTCATTGATTAGGTAACCAATAATAGTTCAAGATCACGATGCAACTAACTATGGTTTCCAAATGTGACTAAAGAATAAGAAGCACAAAGCCAAAGAAACCAAACCTTTAAGAACAGCTTAAAGTAGAAGACAGTTATACATCTGTTCAACATTCCTGTTTTTGCTCTTTTTAATTGAGGAATTTTTCAGAGACAGTGAGCTGTGCAAATATTGCATGCATAAAAAATATGTGAAAAGTTTTCAAGTACTGATTCCGATAGAAACACATGTTGCGTTTCACTTCATTTTGTCGTTGCATGAAGATGAAAAGCAACATGTGTTTCTTTTTATTTCTTTGTATTTAGTATAAATTCTTTAACCTTCTTTTCCAAAGAATATTGCATAATCAATGTCATGGTAAGCTTTGTAATATAATTAATTTTAGTTCATAAAGTTTATTTTAAACTGGCTAAATTTTTCCTTGTGCTAACGATCTGAGATCAACATTTAGAGAAATCTCACGACAAAAGCGTTGTTACATATGTGTAAATGTTGGTGATGGCAATAAAGAAGTAATCGGTAACGTGTTTTTTTATGATTGAACAAAATAATTCTTTGATTAAAGTTGAAATATAACACTTTGATGAACGGTAATAGATAGCTTAATAAATAAACAACGGTTGTATTGCTTTTTTAAAAATCCACAGTAGAGCTTATTTTGAATTCTAAATAGATACAAACCTTATTCATTAGTCAGTAAATTCATGAACTTTTATACTGACTGACGAGCATGTAGAATGTAGAAACATAACATTTGCCTCTTGTTGTTCAACAGGCATCTATCTTTTGGCACTCAACAGGTACGGTACAAGTACGTACTAGTAGGTAGGTATCAAACTTCATTTTAATACTTATACATTAGTCAACATTCTTAATAGCTTATAGGGGATCGATTATTAAGAAAGAAATCATGCAATAAATGGACAGAAGAACAGATTAATTTTTGAAGAAAGCTTCCATTATTCACCCCAACTCATTATCAAAAATCCAATCATTGAGGAAATATGTTGTTTAGTTATACAGTTTTTTTATAGACATTTGTAACGAGATGAACTGTGTTTTAAAGCAATACTGTTACATCTATTCTCCTTGTAGTTAATATTTTTAAGTCTTACGGCAATATGTATAAGAACAAACTGAATACAAATTTCATATTTTTTCTATAAGTCAAAATTTATGTTTTTCCATATTTTTATAGTACAGCTATATACTCAATTATTCTTACATCGAAAATAACGTTTAAGATAAAACATCTGTGAATGAGTGTTTTTAAATATTAGAATTTCGTGGCATATGTATAGCCTGTTAGATATGATTGAACGATTGTTACTAAGCAAAAATGTTTGAAAAAAATATTTCAAAATTATTCTTTCGTCTGAAATTGATTTTTATTGCTTTTGTGCGATAAATATTCTTATGTATTCAAACTAAACTGTAATTATTACTATACGCTACTAAACAGATTCGTATTTGGATATAATAGGCACTAGTCATCTAATTGATAGGGATAATGTTTGATCTGTCACTCTACTGTCATTTTTTCCTCTGAAGAGAAATACTAGTTCTAACGGTCTCAAAACTATTCCTAAGTACGACAAAAAACCTTATGTAGGAATGAAAAAAAAATGGAAAAGAAATGCACTTGTTAAAGGGATATTAAAATACAAAAATAGCAAATAAATAATCTTTTCTGTAAAAATACATTTGTTAATTCATTAATCCTCAATAATGTGTTACACAAAAATATAACGATATATTCATCGATGATCTTCATAAAAAGTTGCATATCGACATTTTTGTACTGAATATTTAAAAGTAAATGTCTTACAATTATTTAAAAATATATGTAATATTGTAGAAATTTACTAAGCTACGCAATTTATGAAACTGTCAAGTAATACATCATGTTTCTAAATAATTTAAAAAAATAATTTTAATGCTAATCTATTGAAAAACAGAACTAATTCATTTTAACATTAATAACATTCACTCTGTTACCCAACATTCCCAAACGTAACTCACGCAGCATTTGTAATTTTCATAAATTAATATCTAAGTTTTAGGTCAAACTTAAAATTAATAAAAAAAACATTGAAAAATAAAGATTTATTATCGAGTTTTTAACCTAGTTATTCAAAGTAATTTTTTAAAAATGTTTTTATGGAACACTTTACTAGGACAAAAATTATAAAATAACGATTTTTAAGTTATGTGCTTGCAACAAATCTAAAACTTAATTATTAACTTGAATTTAAGATGAATTTTGGTATTTTTTTATTTAATTTATTAATAGTTCTCTCCTAAACCATGTATTATTTATTTTCATACCACTTATTATTCGTTGTCATTATAAGAAACGGATTCTACACTAAGGAAATTTCTAAATTTTATACGAAATATATACTAACGAACGTTTTGGGTGTAATTCAATAGTTATGACGGAAGATTTGAAGGAAAATGATTATTTCATTTGACTAAAATTTCCAATACACATTTTAGAAATATTTAATTTTGAATTGCATTTCTATTTGAATCTGTATTACATGATCAAACTCGTGTTGTTTAATCGATACAAGAATAAAATCCTATAATATTTAACCGAAATGAGAAAAAATTATGATTTTCTCGTAATTTTTTGTATACTAGTGCTGCCATCTATAGGTAAGTATAAAAATTGTACATGTATAACAAATGCAATTAAGTTAACACTTGATTAAATTATTATATGTTTCACGAGTTTTATATTTTGTTTTGAAGGTAGGAAACGAATCTGCCATATAGGCTTTCTGAGAAGAAAAATATATAACACACTTACAAAATTTATTTAAACTTAAAATTTTGATTTAAAATAATATTTTGATGTTTGCACAAGACATAACAATAAAACTTTACATTTCATTGCATATTTTGACATAAAAATTATATTTTATTCTCCCTTTCAGTACAAAAGACACATTAGAAGCTAAATACTGTAATCTCTTTTTAATGTGTGGGGAATATTTACTTTAATTTCCATAATATAAGAGTTTTTCGATTCTAAAGTAAATCGAAATATTTATGATATTGGATTGTTAATTGCAAATTTAACACCTTTTAATTATTTATGTTTAATTATGAGTGTGTGATATTAAATTTTCACTTAACTTCACAAATAATTTACATCACTTTGAATTTAGACAAAAATTATATAAATAATTTTGATTTTCTTGATGATTAAATTTAAAGGTCATAAAAAAGAAAAATATTGAGGGAAATTGGACATCAAAATCTAAAAATTATCTTTCTTTAAAATGGAAGCAAGAAACACATAATAATAATTATTATATTTATCTGTATGATTTCAGTTTTTAATCAAAAATATATCGATAAGTATTACCTCTCACATAATTTTTAAGCCGAGTAATTTCATCGCAATCAAGAAAAATTTAAGGCCTAAAATATGTGTTATTAATGTGACTTTTGCTATTATTAATATAACATGAAATAATGTTAAATTTAAAATTATTTTAATTCAATTTACCAAGGTTAATATAACAGAGTATTAGATTAATAAATTACACATTATCATTGCGTAGTTTCTTAATGGTTATATATATATATATATACATACATATATATATATATATATATATATATATATATATATATATATATATATATATATATATATATATATATATATATATATATATATATATATATATATATATATATATATATATATATATATATATATATATATATATATATATATATATATATATATATATATATATATATATATATATATATATATATATATATATATATATATATATATATATATATATATATATATATATATATATATATATATATATATATACATATATATATATATACATATATATATATATACATATATATATATATACATATATATATATTCTATCACAGAGACTGTTAAGAATCCAAGATATACAGATTTCCAACAAATTCAATTTCCTAAAGAAAACTGAATTTGTTCATGAATCGCGTACATAATTTCAAAGAGAGCCGTGTGTACCAAAGTTATGTTCAGAAATATAGTAGACATTCTAGATTTTGTTTGCCGATTTCCTTTTGCTTTCATTATGATTCCCTTCTTTGCGCAATGATTTTAATTCTCTTAAATCATAAGCAGTTGATTCCAATGCTCCATGGCTGCACACAAACTCTAGATGACCCGGCAAAAAAAAAAAAAAAAATCTTCTGCTTCTTGGATGCTTTTGATTCTCATTTATATTCATTGTTTTAAACACGCTTGTTCAAACATAAATCTAGTATTAGTAAAAAAAATAATAATAATTGATAAAATCCTCCGAGTTTTTTTTAAAAATTAAATAAGCATCTCATAGTCAGGCTTAGTTTTATTTCCTATTACATTATATTTTTTCAATTAATTTATCTAATATTTTTTGAAATTCTTTCCTGGTATTTATTTACCTAATTGATTATCATTTAAAATTTTTCAAATAAATTTAATATTAAGTAAATGTATTATTATTTTCACATAAAATACTCTTATGTGGATGATGAGAAAATTTTTATTGTTACGAGAATTATAATATCAGGAATTATTAGAAATTTTAGAAAATCTGGCATCCGTTTTACCAGGAACTTTAGTGTATATATGGTCCCGATGAACTTGAAAATTTAATGAAATTAAAGTGAAAATGTGCTACAAAAGTTTAAAAGAATGATTTATCTTAGAACAAATCATACATGCTATACAATATATACGAACAATAGACTTATCTTTTAAACAATTTACACTTGTAGTATATTTTGTGAATTTTGAGACTATTATTTACTCATTTAAATTATCACCAAATCAACAAAAATTTTTCGTTCATATTAAAGTAAATTATTTTATGTTTCTATTGCTCTTAAAAATATGCCAAAGTAAAAACTTTTTATCAATACATATATACATATATAGTGTTCACAAAAATTTACTCAACACTTTATAACAAATAATGCTTACTTTTTAATGCATTGCTTTTACACAGTTGGAATTAATTAAAAACATTAAAATAATCTTTTTAAAATACAATAAATAAAAAACTTGAAAATTATACAAAATAAGTTTTTGTGAAAATATAAAAATTTCATTTTACAAATATATGAACTCACTTTAGAATATGTGAATTTCTTTATCCGTTATCCTTTAAACTTCAGATACTACAGAAATTTGAATGAAAGTTCCAAAAATATTGACTACAGGAACGGAAACCACTTTGAAATCAGGAAAAGGATGATAGGAAAACAGGATATTTCGGAAAATATGATCTTCGTTTCAGCTTCCTCTTCCCTTATTGGTATAGTTATTTCTTATTTTGATTCCGGAAAGAATATTCTTTCTATGAAAATAACACTGATACGTCTACATTTTTGCAGGTGGGTCGTATTTATATTTTAAATAAAAATCAATTCGAAGTTTTACCCACGAAGAGAATTTTCCGTGGACAAGTTTTCAATTTTCCGTTTAAGTATCCCTAATATTTCCCAGACTGAAAAGTTATATTATTATATTCACAAGGAAATTATATCTTTGAACACAAATTCTGATTTAATTCATAATTGCTGTGTTTGATAGAAAGAGGAATTTGATTTATGGCAGTATATCTTTGTTTATATAATCCAGTAAGATATTTATTTTCTATTGAAATTAAAATATAGCTTAATGATGCAAAAATTTTATCATAAAAAGTAATTGTTTTTGGTGATTATAATATTTTTGCAACATCTATCTATCTATATCTATCTATCTATCTATATATATCTATATATATATCTATATATCTATATCTATATATCTATATATATATATATATATATATATATATATATATATATATATATATATATATATATATATATATATATATATATATATATATATATATATATATATATATATGGTTCATATTAAAGAAATTAAAGAATAAAGGGTAGGTAGACAATAAGAGTGGGCAATGTATTCGTTAGTTTAACTGAATTAATACATTAATACTGTTTATTGTGACGCGATAAAATCGACCAGGAAAGTCTTAATCTTTAAAAATGCTACTTTAAATGCTATTTAAAATGACTTTTCAAAATAAAATATATATTTTCTGCATTTAAATAAAATAAATCCCAGCACTGTAAATTACTTTTTATCTCTTTTAAATTTTTAAAATTAGATTTTTAAAAAATTGAAATCGAATTTTTGTAAGAATATAGTCTCACATATATCCCTTCCTATTAAAAAAAATATAAAAAAGAATTAAAAAAGTGAATGAAGTTATTAAAATTTGAAAGAAACCTATGCATTTAAAATTATGTAATTACCACACTAGAGCTTTCCAATGAGCTATTGGTGATTATCTGGATCGAAGCTGACATGTTAATAAAAAAATTTCATAAGAAAATTATATTAAAATATCCTTACAATAGTTAAATATTCATTTGAATCTGTACTAAGAGATGTTTCGTAAATTCAGATGTTACATTCAAACAACCTGTTACTCATCTTATAAAAAAAATCATGTTAGAGGAATGATTTTAGACGATGGTTTGATTTTATTGGAAAAAACCCAGTTTCCAAATTAAATGTCTCTTTGACTTTAATTTTGATTAACCAAAAAATGTTAACGATGCCAAAATATTTGGAAAATAAATGACAAGTGTAAAACCATGATTGTGAAGGTACTGTTTTGTATGAAAAGAAATAAGAAGATTAATAAACATTGGAACCAAGTTAAATTTTTTAAGTTATAATAATGTAGGAAAAAATGGAATGACTTAAAAATTCACACTTGACCAAAGTCTGAGCACAAATCATATGATTCAAATCATATGAATCATACAAAAATATGTATATCTCTCGTAAACGAAACCAATGAAGTCAGCGGAAGTGGTGAGAGAAAGCAAGTGGAGAAAAACAAATTTTGAAGAAAGTGATAGGAAAAAACTTTACTCTTAAAAGGATTAATAATTTATAATAATTAAAGCACAATATCAAAATTTCAAACCCTGGTCAACTTTTGAAACGAGCCTTTTTAAATTTTTTGCGAATCGATAAACCATTAAAAACCATTAAAGTTCATTAATATAGAATACAAAAGGACAATTTAGAAGTAATAAAAAGTCAAATAACATGCAGTTAAGTTGATGTAATGGGTTTGCGCATTGAAGTAACAAGAAACTATACGTAAACGTAAAATCTACTCAATCCAAAAATTAAAATATTTGGGAAACAGCAAAATCTTCATATCATAAAATTAGAAAGATAATAGGAAAAGAAGCCAGGATTAAATATGAGTGCGGCTCAAAATAAAACAGAAAATTTCCAAACTAAAAAAAATTTAATTAGAGTATAATTAAAATTTTTAAAAGAAATTTGAAAAAAATATGGCTGCAAAGAAGTGAAAGCAGTAAAGAAAAGCTTCGCTTAGCGGTATTATATACACATTATATCTATCTATCTATCTATCTATCAATCTATCTATCTATCTATCTATATATATACAAGCTGACCCAGCCACGCGTTGCAGTGGCTGAGTTTTTAAAATACATTGAATCAATTTTTTACTAATTCTTGAGTTCAATCAAATTAATATTTTCTAAAAAAATTTAGAATAGGTTCATTCATAGGAGATTAAAAATAAAACGTTTCACCAAAATTTAATAGTAATAGGTAAAGTATCGAAATTTTGAAATTAAGCACAAATCAACATATACTTTCTGAATTTACATTTTATTCATCTTATATTAAATTATAGTTTGTAATCAGTGACTTACTTATAAAATATACTATATAAATTAAAGACATCTAAAAATAAATTGTTATAAATGAGGTAGATAACATTGACATCGAACTATTATTATTTTAATTTTAAATTATATCAAAACTAAAAATTTTTTCCGCGGCATTATACTCAAATAAAAAAAATTAAAAGAATTTATCATTTGAATAAATAAATTAGATCAAAATGTTCTACTGAATAAATTAATAATTATCAAATTATAAAATAAAAATAAAAAATAATAAAAGGCTATCAAGAAATACTTACATATTTTCGAGGTGGTATGAAAATTAGTAGAGAAAAACAGTAATAAATAAAATTTTATTTTACTATTTATAATATTAAAAATATTCAAACTGAATACTGCACAATAATAACACAATACAAAGTATAATTATGAAAATGATTCACGAAAAATTGTTATAGTATCATTATACATCATGAAAATATATGTAAATTCTATATTTAACCACGCGCTTGCGCGCGCACGATAATTTTCTCGAAGATGGTATAATCTAGAAAAATAAACACGTCGCCATCTGCCGAATACCTGTGCAACTTAGATGCTAAATCGCCATCTATTAGGAACTTACAGAACTAACCAAAAAAATAAAAAAAATTTAGGGTTGTACTACTCCTAACATTTAGGGGGATGAAAAATAGATGTTGGCTGATTCTCATAGATACCGGATAAGCACAAAAAATTTCATCAAAATCGATCAAGCCGTTTCGGAGGAGTATGGCAACGAAAACTGTGACACGAGAATTTTATATATTATATATATATATATATATATATATATATATATATATATATATATATATATATATATATATATATATATATATATATATATATATATATATATATATATATATATATATATATATATATATATATATATATATATATATATATATATATATATATATATATATACATATATATATATATATATATATATATATATATATATATATATATATATATATATATATATATATATATATATATATATATATATATATATATATATATATATAGAAAATATAGTAATCCATAAGCTTGAAGAAGATACAATTAGCTTATAAAAACTATTATTGCCAAAAAACCTTTTATATTATCCGCAAAATTGTGGAAGCATTATGTTATGTTCAAGATAATCATTAGACAGTTTTTTTAATAAAGGAAAATAATTATATACATCTTATCTAAATATAATTTAGTGTCTCTTCTAGTTATTTACCCAATCACGCTATAATCATTAAATTTAGAAAAATATGTTTAAAGCTATAAAGAGAAAAAGTATAGCATAAAATAATTGCCAATTCATTTTTGATTGTTTGTCAGTTATTGTAACCATTTTTGTTAACATGAAACCACTATTAATTTCTTGCTAGGAATATTTTAATGCTCGTTGTTATATATTAGCTTTTCAGAAAGAAATAGGTAAAAGTAGTGTTTATAGTTTATAACTATAGTGAAAGTGATATAGTTTTTGAAAAATTAAATGAAAGTATAATATATTAAAAATGTGGTATAAAATATAATAATTATATTAACTCGTTTCATACAGTGCAACAGATCTAAAACCAAAAACCCAAAGATAATAGGATAACGCCATCTCAAAAAGTATCAGTGTTAAATATTTATGCAGGTAAAATCCTGTAGCATTTGAAGAGAACTCTATAAAAAATGCGTACACTCATGCAGAGGAAAACGCGTGGGACTGTTGAAATACGAAATTGAGTTTTAAATTTTGATGATACGATTTAAATCTCAACCAAATTTAAATACTTTGACAGAAAATCGTAATAAATACGCTTAGAAATTTAATAAAATGTTTTGGACATAAATAATTATGCGAAGTTTCATATATCTTAGTAATTCCTATGATATATATTTTTAAAAATACATTTTTGAAAATTTATTTAAAATTATAAAAAACATTTTAGATAAATTTTTCTCGGATGTTATTAGAATAAATTCGATTAGATAAATTTTTTTAACAGACTTTCATTTATATTAGGCAATTGTTCGAAAGAGGAAATAACTTGCCGTAACAAGAAATGTGTATTTTCAAAATACAAATGTGATAGAAAAGATGACTGTGGTGATGGGACAGATGAAGAAACATGCGGTAAGCATTTTTTTGGTAGTCAATTAATTTATATGTACATTTATAATGAAGCATTTAAATTTTTATCTATCATAAAATTTTTTAAAAATATCTGCTCGAAAGAATTTATTAAAATTAATAATTTTATTTTAATAATCACTATGTATCTTCAGAACAGTTAAATTCTATATTAAAGCAAAAACAGTTAAGAAAGCAATTACGACACTTTTTCCTAACTCATCTTAAATTCTTTTCAAGACAACGTGTGTCTTGTATCTACCGAAGTAGCAGACACATGTAAAGAAAATCTGACATTTCATATGCATCATTGTAATAAAACTTCAAATATTTTCTATCAGATTATTGAAATTTCGAGGTTCGAATCCCAGTTCGGGCATGGATGTACTTTCTCTATCCATCCTGTCTTTGTCCTTTCCTTGTATGAATGAGGTGTGAATGGTTGCCTACCCTATAAACGGGTACCTATGGCCTGTGTGTAGAGCAAAGTCGTACTTTCACCTTCAAGGCGCTCTGATTAAAACGAAGACGCTCCCTATTGACTTAAACTCGCATCGCCAAGGCATAGCGAGCTTGGCTTGTCCAAGTGTCATTAGTAACAACAACAACAGGTTTTATGCGTGTACAAGAAACTCGGATTTTGAAAGAAGGTATTAATATTTTTCCTTTAACAGTTTCTTTTCGACGTTTTGGTTTCTAATTTTTGTTGCGAGCCTCAGCTTCAATGGATATTAAAAGTACAGAAAAGTATACTGGCATTTCAGAGAGGAAAATTTAGTCTGTGTTTAAATATCTTTAAAAAAAGATATTGCACAAAATTCCGAATGAGTTTTCTTTGTTTTTGAATAACAATTTAAAAATGAAATCTAATACGTTATTTTGCGTTAATTTGATTTCGTGTTTGTAAAGAGAATTTGTTTTAGATATTAAATGCTATTTAATTTTATGCCACTTTTACAATAAAATACAATCTACTTGTTTCCATTATAAAATATTTTATCTATTAAAAATTTCAAACTTCAAATTCAATTACTTTTATTTTCATTAAGTTTAATTCTTTCTTATCTCTATACTGTTTTTATTCCTATGGCTTGATAGAACAATAAAAACATTTCCTTCGCACATTTATCAGACATATTAATATCCATTGATAATATGCAGAATATAGTATAAATAACAGCAAACAATGCAAGACATTCTTGTGAGTCGGAACTAAATCGTAGTTATTCAATCAGAAGAAAATAGCATTTTGTTTTTGTATCTTCTTACCAGTTAGCTAACTCTGGTCGTCGTTGTCTCATATTTAAGAAAATAGTTACTGTAGACATTTATTGTAACATAACTTATTATCGTTGGTATAAAATATTTGACTCTTGATAAATTATTGAATTCTAGTTATTTCAAGAAAATGGAGGTTTAGTGTAAATATTTCAAGTCAATATGACATCTGTTTTTCTCTTTATTAACTGTATATTAATGTAACTTCTGTGTATGTATAATATTAAGAACATATGTGACCTGTATAATGAGATATGAAAGTTCCCACTGAAAATAATAAAAAAGTACTTTCAGAGATTCTTATCATTGTACGTTTATAACATAATATTTTAAAATATTTTAATATAATTAGAGTGTATTTTTTATTTATTTTACTATATATATACACACTATATATATATATATATATATATATATATATATATATATATATATATATATATATATATATATATATATATATATATATATATATATATATATTAGTAATTTTTTGATTGTTTCAAGTCATTTATGACACACAAAACTAATTACGGTTTTTTTTAACTTTTTTTAACTCACACTTTTTCCTAAAATAGTTTGGATTATGTAAAAGTAATGCATTTCATTTATCAATAATTTTTAAATATTTTATGGAAAATTTATGCATGCTATTCTTACAATAGTGATAGTAAAAATAAAACACTTTCATTTTCTAAACATTTTAAAAATGTATTGATTTTTGTGATATGCTCACTTTCGTGAATCAAACAGAGAAAAATCACAAAATTTATTAATTTAAATATCCAGTTTTTCTCCCCCGGAAGAGTTCATTGTTTAGAAATTATAATTTTTAGTAGCCTATATTATTACATTAAAATATAATGATGACATTTACTGACAGTAAATTTTATGTGCCGAAATGCAAACTATATTAATATTTTAGACAATGTACATAAAACAGCATTTCTAAGAACAGAAATGTAGGATCCATGATTTATTGATATTGAATATAAAGTATCTCTATATGAAATAGACCAATTACATTGAAAAACAGTGCCTCACATTTTTTAAAACCTACAAAATGAGAGTTATGTTTTTTTAATTTTTGAATAATTTTCGTAGTGTTAGAGAGAGCAATATTCTAGGAAAATCAATTTTTATTGAAACAATGTTATTAAGCCATATAATTTATCTGTAAATATTTTGTTGATTTTAAAGTAATATTTTAGAAATATAAATGACATATCTGTAGACAGAATTCCTCCAAGCGATATTACATGCAGTGGATTTTATTGATATTAAATGTTTAAAAATGGTTTGGGGGCTCCTAAGTAGACTAATATCTGTCATTTTAATGAGGAAGAGTGAGAGAGAGAATTTTCCAGTTACTGAATTATTTCTAGGAGTAATTAGCAACTAGTAACTCTTCTCCCTAGAATGTTTTAAACATGCCTATATTATTGGTTTCATATCTGGAGAATATGTAGTGCATTTCTCATTTAAAGAATTCTTTATTTGAAAAGGGCATTGCCCACTAATTAATCTAAATATGTCTAGGATTTAATTTGATTTGATTTTACTGGCGCAACATCCTCAGATAGGATAAGCTGCTTCGAAAACAAAATAATTTTTAATAAAATTAAGTGCTTTTTCGATATTTATATAATATATATAATATATAATTTCGATATAAAATTAAGTGCTTTTTCAATTTTTAATACTTTTTTCGAGATTTTGGTTTTTTAATTTTGTATCATCAGTCTATTAGATTTATTGGTAATTCAAGTAGATTTCTTTGTGCTATTAGAAGTTGATGGTAAAGTGGATTTAGATGACAAAGTTGAAAGTGCAGCAGATATTGGTAAACTACTCTTATTCGCTGGATTGTTATTTATTTTTTGAATCTGTTTGTAAAGTAGAAGAATAGGAAACGCCAAAATTTGGTGTTCTGTTTTCTACTATTTGCCTTGCTTCCGGGAAAGTAATATTTTGTTTTATCTTGATTGAAATTATCTCTTTTTCCGAGATCCATATGGGGAATGATTTGGAAAATACAGCATGTGCACGAGAACAGTTACAACACTTGAAAATTTCTGAAGTATAAGCAATAGTTTCATGACCAGATTGTGTGCACATTTTCCACACATAGGATCAGTGTTCCTATATACTAGTTGGGCATACATATCTCTGACATTTAAAACATTTAAAAGGGTTAGAAATGTGCAGACGAAGATTGCAATTCATATAATCTGCTTTTATGCAGCCTAGTATAATACTGGTGTTTGAAAAGTTAAAACAACATGTTGGGGAAGGATAATTACACCGTCACATCAAATATGTATACGACATGCAGCAAAAACTCTTTGATCACGTTGTCCTTCCAAAAATTTTGCGTCTGTAACATGTATGAATTCGGGATTTGATAAAACACCACAAGACTCATTTAAAGTTTTATAAAAGGATGTTCCGACTAGAAATGAACCCAAAATTTTTAAATTACTGATTAACGAAGCTTTTTTTGAAAGAACTTGAACAAAAATTCTACCAATCGCAATTCGTAACCAATCGTAATTTTTTAATATTTTTTAAGTTACCAGTAGATGACGGGAGAAGTTTTTGTATCAGAAAAGGCGATAATGCATGGAAATTAGTTGGTCTGCTTATCAACATGTAATCAGTAGATAAACTGGTTTCAATGACCCGAGAATTAGAGCCCATATGATTATTGTAACGGTTCAGGTTCGACGGTACAACCTACCAAGTACCCCTACAATGGATGACAGCCACCGGTTCTGGTTATTTCCGGCCTCGGCGCTTACCCTGTTGCTTGTCGACATCCATACTTTGGGACTCACCCCCGGAGACAGTGACTACCCTTAATGACAAGCTCAAGGATGTAACCCTTTCACTTGATCCCTAGGAGACTAGCCACGAGTGTAGCTAGGTACCAGCCGATTGATACAGTGGAGACCACAGTGTACCCTTCGTCCAAAGTGTTGCCACGCACGGATAACACGTGGGGATCTTGATTGTCCATGATCAGCAAGAAGCAAACAAAGATGCTACTGCTATTCATGGAGAGCTAATTCACTTGCTGTAGAGGCATAGTAAAGGTAAGATAAAGATTAGAAGAAGAGAGAAAAAACCGAGAATATAGATCCCTGGGTATCTCGGGATTGAGACACCCGTACTCATCTAAAGAAGGTGAGAACTATGTAGGGAAATATGATTAGGATTGCTATTCAAGAAAATAATTTTGTCACTCATTGCTAAAACAAAAAAGATCATAATAGATTTGAGGGCACACCGATGAGACACTATAAGTGTTCCATTTCTGATAATGCATAGGTTGATGTCCCCATTGTGAAATTAGACACTTTCATGCAGAAGTGCAGGATAATTGCGAATATTACGTTCTTTCCTGGTGAAAATCTGCCTATTATCAAGATGTATACAAAAGCAGTATTTGTTCAGATATGCGCTTTGTTCTATTTATCTTATCTTCATCTGAAATACTCCTGTTCCCACTTTCTTGGAGCAGCTCGATGTTCCATTGTCAACAAAACATAAACTATAGGAACGAGAGTATATAAACTGATATAGAGAGTCATGTCGGTTTCAAAAAATTTTAGTTTAAAGTCTGGAATATATAATACTCTGATTGATGAAGATGCGTTTTCAATAAATCTGCATTCATAATACAGTTGATTATGATCTCTAGAGTTAAATAAAAAACATCCTCATTTTGTGTTGTTGAAAGTTTACGATTTTGTCCCGATCTTCGGAGAACGTTTTCAATTTCCAAACACATCAAGTCCATAGTTTGAAAATACAATTTTGAGAAATACCAGAAGCTTCTGCTACTACAGATTAAGTTTATAAAGTACCTCTAAGCGGCCAATAGTCCTCCCGGATAATAATTCAGCATAGTTATGTTTCTAAGACATAATGTTCATGATTGTAAAGCATTCTACATATGTCTATTCGTTTTGCGCTACTACTTGAGAGACAATGCTTTAGCATCTGAAAAAAAGTCATCAGTTTCCTACGTAACAGATAGCTCTTACATGTATATAATATAATTGTTATTTCATTTGTAATTTTTCTTTTTAATTTCTCCTATTTCATATCTATTAAGAAAATTTCAGTTTATATGGCGCTATTTCATATCGATAATATAATATCCCTTATTTGTTTTAAGAAGTATATACATATATATATATATATACACACTACTGGCCATTAAAATTGCTACATCAGGAAAGCGGCACACCACACACGTGAAATTTGCATGACAGGTAGAACTTGCTGTGATATGCAAATGATTAGATTTTCAGCGCGTTCATACAAAGCAGGCGACAGTGGCGACATCTACAATGTGTATAAAACCAAAGATTTGACAGCAGTTTTCTCACATTCAATTTCCGTTTCAACGTTGTTTCTGGAAAAGAAAGTTGTTGTAATGCCTCGTGTAAGAGGAAGAAATGCCTATCAGCACGTTTCTGACTTTGATCGAGGAAGGATTATAGCCTACCTAGATTGCGGTTTATCATACCGCAATATTGCTGCTCGCGTCAGTCGAGACCCCATGACTGTTAGCAGAATATGGAATCGATGGGTACAAGACAATCATACGGAATGTCATGCAGGATCTCAGCGACTCCCCATTACTAACAGCAGAGAAGACAGACATCTTATCTGCATGGTCACAAGGGATCGTACAGCCACGTCACGAACCCTGAGTCGAGAAATGGAGTCATTTGCAAGGCAACAAGTTTCTGCTCGAACAGTTCGACGACGTTTGCAGCAGCATGGATTGTCTGCACGGCAAACATGGCTTCGGCCCCCATTGACGCTGCGTCACAGACAGGAGCGCCTTCAATGGTGTGATCAGCGACGAACCTGGACGCGGGAATGGCATCACGTCATCTTTACAGATGAATCTCGGTTCTGTATACAGGACCATGATGGCCGCATCCATGTTTGGAGGCATCGTTGGAGAACGCGCATTGCCAGCTTGCATTGGACATCGCCATACTGGCCCATCTGCTGGAGTGATGGTATGGGGTGCCATTGGATACATGTCTCGATCACCTCTATTTCGCATTACTGGCACTTTGAACAGCAACCGTTACATTTCCGATGTGTTACGGTCCGTGGCTCTGTCCTCTCTTCGAGGTCTCCCTAATGCTTTGTATCAACAGGATAATGCACGACCGCATGTTGCCCGTACTGTTCTGAACTTCCTTGATACAGAACAGGTTCGACTGTTACCCTGACCAGCACGTTCTCCTGATCTGTCACCAATTGAGAACGTGTGGTCAACGGTTGCCGAGCGATTGGCACGCCATCACTTACCATACACACTGTCGATGAACTGTGGCATAGTGTTGAAGCTGCATGGACTGAGATCCCCGTACATGCCATACAATCTCTGTTTGACTCCATGCCTAGGCGGATAAATACTATTATTGCAGCCAGAGGTGGCTGCTCTGGGTACTGATTTCTCAAGATCTATACATTCTAATTTCCTGTAAATCTAATCACTTGTTCTTTCCACTATAATGTATGTGTCCAATAAATATCGTTCTGTTATTTGCATTCCTTTTTGGTGTAGCAATTTTAGTGGCCAGTAGTGTATATATACATACATACGTACATACATACACACACACACATATATATATATATATGTATATATATATATATATATATATATATATATATATATATATATATATATATATATATAAATGCAAAGTTAGATGTAGAACTAAAAGCACAAGAATATATAAAAATGTTTAAGTTTAGCAATACATAGCATATGTATATATTAAATAATTAAGTTTAAATAATTGAAACATAAACACACACAGAAGAGATTTTAGAACTTAGCTTAATTACTGATCATATCACAAAAATAAAAATTAAATTATTACAATATCAATTATTTTGAACCTCTCATTTTGATATAAAGAGTGATAGATCCAATTATACTATAAAAATAAATACACTCATTTCCAATCTAATTGCAAAGAAGGATGAAAAACTGCAGTTTCATTTCATTTTCTATCAGATAGAGGTCATGCAGCTATACACACGATCACATTTTTACCTATTTTTAAGCTAAAATTATATTGTATGGTGTAGTGAATTAATTCTGATGCAATACATTTCCTTCTCGAAACAGCTGGGTACTTGGAGCATTTTTTCCTCTCAGCAGTGATTTTGTATATCCTTATAGATTTTTATCTGAAGTTTAAATTCTTTAAGCATATTTTCCGAGAAAAACAATTTTCTATTTAAGTAGCATTTGAAAATCAACCATTTTTACCAATTAATAAGTAAATTAGTGAAATTGTTTTTAATTTATGAATAAAACTCATTTGAGATTCACTTCATTATTGGTAAGTATTTTATAAACTAGGCATATTTTAAAAAAATGTTTACAATGGTCTATCTTTAAACATGAACTAATCAGCAGCAGCCATCTTTGTCTCATATTTGTGAAGTACAAAGGAATTTCATTGGATAAATGAAAATTAAAAAAACATGGATATTTAAATATGCATTATTTACCTTAACTTTAAATAAAGAAGTCCTTTATAATAGAAAATTTTGTTTTAATTTAGTACAGTTGCTGTCATAAGAAATTTAAAATTTGTGAAAAATTTTACATTTCAAAGAAAATTTACTTTCAGAAGAATATAGAATGACTCTATAGGGGATTGTCATCGTAACATTATTGCATATATTCTATATTCTCTCTCTCTATAAAGTTTTGATTAATATATTATGACTGTATAAGAAATATATTATTTTATTTAATCATAAACACATTCCCTGAAAACTATAGAATATAATTTTTTTTCAAATGTATGACTATTACATAATAAATATTTTTATTTTTGCAACACACGATTTTGAAAAAAAAAACTCATTAATTTGTTTAAAAGATAATTCATTATATGACATTAATTTATTTATAATAATTCAATTAATATTTTTATGAGGTTTAATCAGAAAAAATCATGATTAAACATGAAACAAACATTTATTGTTAATGAGTTTTTATTTTCTCAAATGAATATGGATGACTAGTTTCTTAAGTGAGTGTTTTAATATTTTAATAGAATACAAGGTTCATCAATCAGTAACATGCGGTCTTGCGCCTGTACCTCCTGATACTGAAAATGGGGATCGAATTGTGGGTGGAAAGGCTTCTGTACCAGGTAACTGGCCTTGGCAAGTTTCTTTGCGTTTACGAAAGAGCCCTCTTTATGGACATGTATGTGGCGGAGCTTTGTTAAATAGCCAATGGATAATAACAGCTGCTCATTGTTTTAGGGAGTGAGTGAATTAACTTCATTAATATTTAATATTCATATATAATTACTTTAAAGATTTATTAAAATAATATTAAATATTTATTTAAGTAATATTATTAATGAATAAAGTTAAGATTTTTTAAGAACTATTATCCAAAAATGATTAAAGTGGCCATCTATATTAATATAAATATTGGCATTTTTTGCATATTTTAAGTCTCTCCATACAGTAAATTTAATACTTGTGAGGTTTTGACTCGTTAGAGTATTTCACGAATATGTAGAATAAATGATTTTCGAAATTTATTTTCACATTGTTCCTTTGTAATATATTAACAAATAAATATCATATTTATTTTAATATTTGTGCTTATTATGTATATAAAATTCAGAGTATCACTATTATCAATTAAACTATTAATTTTAAGTGTTGTGATTTGAATAAAAATGAAATATGCATACTACCTAGTTATGTAATTCATAACACATAAACAAGAAAATTTATTCATTTTTTTATATGGTAAAACGCCTATGTATACTTTGAACATTTTTTATAAAATAATCAAAAACAAAAAATATTTACTTCAAATCTCGAATCAAGGAATGCAAAATGCAATTATATGACAATTCAAAATTAGCCCCTTATAAGACTTACTTAGATTTATATTTTTCGAAGCATATTTTATATTTATGTTATTTCTGATGGTAATAACGTACAACTAACGTAAAATATAAAAGGACAAGTATAATATTATACATTCTTTTGGATAAATATTTATTGAGATAAATAACTACAAAAAGTTTAGTTTATGTTTTTTTATAAAAATGAGTAAGCTATTGAAACAGTATAAATTAATTAAAATTCGCTGTACCATAAAAATGAGAAATATGGATTCTTAGAATTAAATTTATTTTAAATAAGATCACACATAATGTTTGTTAATACAGTTTACGGCATGATTTTGTACAAAAATATCAAACTCAATTCTGTCAAAATATAATTTTGAATTCAGTTTTTTTAACCATGTGTTGATTAATGTGCTATTTTAGAGAAATTTTTAATAAAAAAAGATAAAATTACACATCAAAATTAAGATTGGATTTAGTTAGTGAAATTAAAAAATGTGTCTCGTGCTTCCTTTTAACAATGCAGAAATATATATGAAATTTTTAAATAATTAAATATAATTTTAAACTGCATTAAAAAAGAGCTTAAAACTAAAAACAATAAATTAAAAAAATACTTTATTGATGATAGTATGCAAAGGTAATAAAGAAATATTTCCTTAAGATAATTTTAAATGGACTTAAATTTTGAATGTTATTTATTTTGTAATATTCCAACATTATTAGAAATTAGCATATTAGAAATAAGCCAGCCGATACCGAAGTAATCATTTTTATTTTAAGATAACATGTAGTAATATTTTTTGAGGTAATTACCACCTTAATTAGAAATATGAATGAATTCCTTAAAAGTCCACTGTCTTTAAGAAATCAACAAATAATCATTATGTGACATTATGACTTATGTGTGAAAATCAAATTTACATTATACATGCAATTTCAGTCGAAAAAACGAAAGCCTTTGGATAGTTTACCTCGGAAAATATTTTAAAGAAAAAGATGAAGAAACGCAACAACTTCGGTATATGAGCGAAATTATTATTCATCCCAAATACTCAGGATTTAGTGTAGATATGGTAAGTGTTATATACTTAAATATAGAGATTGTTCCATTTTCGTCTAACAAAAAAGAAAGTTTTATAATTTTAACGTTATGAAGGAGTAAATATGTATGTTTTAATTTCGTTCTCCACTACCTTATATGAAGAAAATATCAAATATTTACTTAGGATACAATTAGTGAAAGAAATTTGCAAGGAACATTAATAAATCAAAGAAATATTTGCAAGCATATGACTTTGAGCAATTTACTATTTTAAACCTTTTATACAGTAGGAAAATCAATAAAGGTATAAAAAGATATGAGCATTTACCATTCAAATCTAAGGCCACGGTGCCTGGTAGGTTAAAGCGTCGTTCTCCTTATCGGAAGGTAGTGAGTTCGAATCCCGGCTTAATTGAAGATCCGTCATGTTTGCTAAAGGTGGCTGGAACCTGTTAAAACTGGGTGTAGTTGCAATGTCTTCCAAGTGAAAAGATATATCTCGGGGTTGCAGGCTAAGTATTGGTGGTATTCTGCTTGTTCCCGACTTTAAAATCACGAAAACTCTTCTATCTAACTGGTAAAGCTGAACTCTGGTCTAGGTACAGAGCAGCCTGTAGTTGCAACAATCACTGAAATCTATCCATGTTTCCTATGAATTTTATATCTTTTCATGACAATAGTTATAAATGTCATAAACAAATATGCTATCATAAGATTGAAAATTAATAAAACAATCAAATTGTTCAACGTTTTTTTTATAAAAAAAAATCAAAGTATCTGAATTTATTGATAAACATTTTATTTTTTGTCTTGTACTACATCCTTACAACAAAAATATTTTAGCCTTGTGTGTGTGTGTGTGTGTGGACTATTTTAAAAAAGAAACTTTATTCTAAAATATTCAACTTTAAGATCAATGATGTGAGTAATTTACATGTTTTTCTATTATCTAATGGTTTTCATTGAATTTCAAGATCTAAAATTTTAATTAAGAATATACATTGATCAGAAATAAGTATTAATTCTAAACTGCACAAGTTCATTCAAAGAGTGATAATTATTTTTTTTATTAATGAAATATTGCACTTCATATTAGATACTTCATTTCATCAGTTGGAAGCAACGCTAGTCCCAGTCACAAGAATATCAAAAACTACCAGCAGAAAGATATGCAGCGCAGGATGAAGAGCGGAGGACTGTAAGTTTCTATGGTCGCATGGTGAAGTTTAATCCCAAGTACAGTTAAAATCTAGCTGTCACTGGTGGGAGCTACCTGGGGCATTGGCAACACGAACTTAAATAGTGCAGTGATGTTAATGCTCAGAGGCGTTATTGTAGCGCCATGATGAATAGTACCTCACTGAAATAGTATCTCACTAAAGCTGGCGGTATTCAACATGTCGAGAGCCTCTGATGTTATTGTATATAAAAATTTTGTTGCTGTATTGATACTATGTTTATTCAATGTTTTAGTTAAATTTTATGATTTAAAGACTCACACAGAGGATGTGTTGTTATTATTCGTTTTTTGCCAAACTAACGAAGCTAAAGCATATTTATCAAGGTAAACCTTATATACCATCCAGCAACTGAAATTTGTTGATCACATCATCGGTCTCTCTCTTGTTCGCTTATAAATCAATTTATTCTAAATATCCTTTATTCAGCATGAATACCGGAAAGAAAATATGTATTATTCTCCATTTTCTAAAAATGTATTCTACTTGATTACTCTCAGGATAAGTTACAGCATAGTAAAATTCTCTTTTATCTAGTAACAAAGTATCTAAGCTTAAAATGTTGTTATGTGAAAGGATTTTTAATGAATGAGTTTTTTATTATTAAGTTTATATACAAATACTTATAACATTAGTCTTAAAATTAAAGTATTCATGAAGGAATTGTATGAGAATAGCTTCCTGATTTTGCCGAAGATACTATAGGCGTTAAATTTATTGCAGGCTTATTTGGTGACTGTGACCAAAGATGTAATAACAGAGGTATGCTAAAGGTGTATAAGTTCTTCAATTTCACGCTGAAGCTCACAGAGGAGCTTATTCAATAGTTTACTAAAACATAGTTTCCATGGAATATATTTTTACTTGACGATTTTTTAAAAAAACACAGCTTTTATCTATTCTTGTTGAAAAAAATATTTTTAGGGAGGTGCGTAAATAATTCCTCTGTCATTGCGCAATTTTAGTATTGAAAAATATCTTTAAACATATGATTATGTATTTGAGATATATTTACTACTATCGTAGTATAACTTAAATATCAATGAAATGGAAATACATTCTATTTTAAATCTGAAAATATATATAAGAATTAATCTCAATGTAATTAATGTTTTTTCCTTCTTGATTCTCCTAAATTAATTTGCTAAGAATTAAATAGCATTGCTATCATCTATGCCACTCCAACGACTGAAGTTTTTCCTGTTAGATTAAATGAAAATTTGTTTTGTGTATTTCAGTTCATAATATAGTTTTTATATAAAAATTTATATTAAAATATTATACTAATTTCTGATTAGTTGCTTATAAAATATGGATGTTTGTCTCTATGCTTTGTATGTTTTTAATCATGAAATTTGTTTTAATCTGAACCTTCGGCTTAAGAGGGTTTCGGAAATGAAATAAATATTCAAGACTGAGACAAGACGAGCCCATAAAATTTAGCACAGAAACATTATAAACCTTCAATTAGTAGCTGAGCTCAAAAATATAAAATATAGATAATCTTTCAGAATTTGAAATGATTGCAATTATTTTCTATATCGGTAAAATTTTTTGTTTTAAATGAGATATTAAGTCCTTAAAATCTATCATAGTTAAAAATTTGAAAATTTTGTTTGTAAGTAAATAAAATACATTTAAATCTTATCTTAAATTCTTATACGTCTGATTTATTGGACTTGTTAGAAATTTAGATAAATCCAAATACAATGATTTTAAGCTCTTGGGAATGAAACCTTAATTATTGAGTTTTCAAGATTAATTAACTATAATTGGTATCATTGGTTATCAAGTAACTTATCTTTATTATTATTTTTGCTTATAAAGTGTTTTCTTAATAATGAAAATATTGATTTCCCTTAGTTATTTCTGAATAAAAAAGACAGTGATGTTGCTCTTGTGAAGTTGAATGCTCCCGTGGTAATGACAGATTATGTACGACCTGTGTGCTTACCACCTTGGAGGGTGGAAGTATTTCCAGGAACTCTTTGTCATGTCACTGGTTGGGGAGAAACACTTGGTGGGTTTTTTATTATTCAGAAAATCTTGCTCTTCTCTTTATTAAATGAGATTTTAAACTTAATAGATATGAAAACACTCATAATACAAAATGTTTTTAAATCAAGATCAACCTTACAATTGACGATAGAAACTATCTCAGAATATCATTCGATTAAAAGTCATTACTTTGCATAATTTTCAAAACATTCAGGAATATTTTCCTAAATTTTATACTTTAAACATATATTTAAAGTTCATCCCATAATTTTTAATCATCAAGTTATTATAAAGAATAAAATTTCACTTAAGAGCGATTGAATACTGATAGCTAGGGTACGCAAATTTTGAATCGTACGGAAGCCTGGAAGTGACTTGCAAATAAAGTAAACAGCAGTTTTACTGGATCATAAGTGTTGTTCATAGTACCAGTAATAGATAACAGCTGAATGGGAAAAGTGTGGAGGACATTTAATTCGAAACAAAGTGTCGGTTTCCGAAGAATAGAGTGTATATTTCGAAAGTAGTATAAACTCTCGGATTTTCACGCAGCACTTATGTTAAGTTGTACCTTAAACATGTAGGTTTCGGTAAAACCATCCCTTCCAGGATAACTAACACAGACAACAGTGAGTGGATGACAAAGGTCGTCGACAGTTAATCAATACGGCTCACTATCTATGAATGGTCCTTCCAGAAGGCAATAATATGGTAGATTTTAATTTGCCGTACAATAGCCTAAGAACACTTGTCTGTCCACTGCGTAGTATCCAATATCATATGAAACTCATCAAATACCATATCATACGAAACTTTTTCTTCTTTGTGGAGTAATCGAATACCTCTTTTGACTGCACAAAACAGAACGTAATGATTAGTATGGACATGAGAAATTTCCGATGTATCATCGAAAAGTGGAAGAATGTTGCCTATGGGGATGATTTGGCACACACAAGCTAATGGTAAAGTACCTGTACGACGTAATTGACATAAAGTAATGAATTCTTATTACGTGAAGTGGAGTCTTAAAGTTAATGTAAGTAAAGATGTTGTTTGGAGAGAATGCAAATAGACTTATAAGTGTAATATCCTAACAAGTGTAATATCTTCCTTCACAAAAATACATTTTTGGGAAAATCCTTTATGACCATTTTTCTTCGATATGTTCGAATTCTACAGTCTTCTACGGAAGTTGTCTTTCAACAAGACAATATAGCTCTATTTTTAGTAAAAATGGTCGGCTGATCATTATGCAGACCTGCGCGTGATTTCCTGTCTATTAAGTACATCTAGCCTGACTCCAATTAAGCACACTTGAGAAGTAATTAAGAGAGAAGTTCGAGGCTTCAATTATTTCTCTCTACTCTTTCTAAATTGTGGAATATTGCTCAGAAGTCATGGATACATATGGCTTTCTATTGCTTCCTGTGACTTGTTGAGTCCAAAACAAAACGAATCTCAACTATTATCAAGGTGAAAAGGGATCCTATGCACTACTATGCAGTTTCCGAATTATCTTTAGATGAAATCATCAATTCAATTGCTCTTATTCATATTTCATATTTATTTATTTTTCTTTAGAAATAAACAGTGATACAAAAGATGAACTGAGTACGTTATATGTAATCAACTTGTAGGCCGAAATGAAATGAAGCCTTTGATATTAATCTTAATTATATGTATTAAATATGTTTTACTTCTGATTGTATGTAGTAATATATAATTAAACATACAACATTGTAATTATTTTCAAATTATAAATTTGGCAAATTATATATATATATATATTATATATATATATATATATATATATATATATATATATATATATATATATATATATATATAATTAATTAATTAATCAGAAGAATGTGTTTCCAACATACCAAAATTATTTTGTAAATTTTTAAAAATAGTTATCTATTTAAATTTTGAAATATTATCTAGATTTCAGGTTAATTTAAAAATGTAATTGCAAATAAAGTTTAATTCCATTCCTGATATTTTTAATGACATAGCTTTAAGATTTATTGAAAAGAAAGTGTTTGTATGATAGATATCATAACAATCAAGTATAATGCATTTTATAGCAATGCTTGCGGATTTAATTCTGTTGAAATTTAATTATCCACTTGGCCTAATTTAATTAATGCATTAAAACTTTTATTTTCTCTTTTAATTATTTTAATATTATAATTAAAATAAAAAAATTATTTTTAATATTATAATTCTTAACATTTCAAGACCAGTATATACTAGCAATTAGTTAAAATTTCTTTCCGCTGTATTGAATTTTAAACATTTAAATTAAATTCTGAAAATCAAGAAAATCCTAAAGAAGAGACATTTTTGTAATGACTTCATTAGTAAAAATCTTTTAAATATAATTAGTGAATAATTTCTTGCTAAAAATGTAGAACTAAATGAAATTGATTTAAAGGAAATTTACCAAGGAAAGAAATTGAAACAGGAAAACTGAATTTTTTTTTTGTTTCGCTTATGAATGTTTACAGATTGTACCACGATAAAAGATTTATAAATTTTTTGCACAATATTAAGTTAATCCTTTACGAACTTTGAAATAGTGAAATAGTATGCAGATTTTATTTACTTTAAGGACCATGATATTAATTTTTAAACATTAGTTCATTATTTTTTAATAAATTTTAGGCATTTTGAGCCGCTAAAATATAAGTAATATAAACTTAATGCATACATAAGTATAACTGATAGAGCTGATAATTTTAACTAAGTGAAAAAAGATGTTAAAAAATAAATTTTATCTTGTACTTAATTCAGAATGATTATAGTAAGAGCTGAGTTATTTAAATGTAACCTTTTATTCTTCAGTCCATGAAAATATTTTCTTTTGTTTACAAAATATTCTAAAAAATTCTTTTTTTTAAACATTTGACTGAATAACATTTGCGTTTTAGGGTTAATTTGTCTTACTCCTTAATAGATGTGTGAAATTTTTTGGGAAAACTAAGTTTTTTATTGTTAAATTTTCTGGTTAGGATACATTTAATTAACTTCAAATAATATGTGAACATATCATATAATACTGCAAAAATAACTAGATAATTTTATATAGATTTGTATAACAATTACAATCTATTATTTAGGTAAAGTTTTTCGCTACATTTAAGTTAATAATAGTGAGAAAAATACCAATCGAGAATAAATGCATGTGGTCATCCAAATAATAGAAACAGCTGTAAATTAAAGCTACATCTTTGAATGCGTTTTGTAAACATTAAATAATAATAGTTACCAATTTTTTTGTAAGCAGAAATGCATATATCTTGTTAGACTTTATTGAGATTCTGTTAGTCATGGATTTTTTCAAAAGCGGAAAATATCAGAGCTATCTGATTTTCGAAAACGCCAAATTATGGAATCCCGTCTAGCTGGAGCAGGTAGAAAAATCTCAAATTTAATTCCTTTCTAGATGTATGTTGTCTAAAGTCATGACATCATATGCACAACGCAGCAAGACAAATTCGGCAAAGCAAAATAGTGAAAAAGAAGCCCAGTGAAAAGACCAACGAGTGTCAATGATTTCTGTTAGAAAAGCACCTTCATAAGCAAAACATTTAGAGTACAGCAGCAATTACAAACCCAGTTGTCACAGATGTTAATGCAAACATCATCTATGGCGTTGTCATATTCATAAAACCCATTATAATGATTAGTGGGGAAATTTATCGTTTTTACTTTTATACAACTGCTATACAACAGGTGCACGCTATACAACCCTGCTATACAGCAGGTGCACGCTATACAACCCTGTTATATAACAGGTGCACGTTTGGAGGACAACTGCACAAAATTTTGTTAGTGATTGTCTCTTTCCAAATGCCAAGTATGGTAGTGGATCTGTTAAGGTGTGAGCAGCCATGTCTTAGTGTTTTGATCTGAACTAATAGTAACTATGAAAAAAAAAAAGAATCACTTTAGAGAAACATAGAGAAATTTTAGAAGGACATGTCAAACTTTCTTTCCAGCATAAGATGGAATTTTCCAGAATGATAAATAACCTATCCATTAAGCGAGACTGGTCCAATTATAGTTAGATGAATACGAGAATGAAGTTAAACTTCTACTTTTGCCCACAGTCACCCAAACTTAATATAATTGAACAGTTATGGCCTATTTTAGAAAGTTAAATAGGGATTCGTATCGTCCTCCTAATCTTTCCAGAAATTTCATAATATCTCCATGAAGAAGGGTGTAATATTTTTCTAAACACTATTTAACACTACGAATCGATTCCTAAGCGAATCCTAGCTGAATTACATGCAAAGGCGGTCTTACACCATACAAATGAAGAATTTTTGATAAATGTAAGGTGTTTCCATGTTTTAAAAACCACCTGTATTTTTCTATTAAATATTTTGTCTTTCATTTTGTATTATTAAAAGAATTAAAAATCAACAAGTGGAAATGAATTATTTAATAAAATTCTAAACAATCAATGTAAGTTTCTTAAAAAAGTTTTATACATCAAATTTGGAAAAATTATCAGAAATTTTAAAACAAACATGTTATACGATGTTTTTTAAGAGATGAATGAAATATTAGGCGATATAAATTTGTAGGTGCAAATATTAAACCACAGAGCAAAAATCAATTTTAAAACAAGCTTGAAAATATTTTACTTTTTATTGACAAAAGGTCCACCGAAACAAATATCGGCAATTATACTTCACTCGATTTTGTGTCACACTTTACTTTGTAATGCAAATTTAAAAAACATAATATGAAACAAGGGATAAAAATTTTGACTGTAAAATAGCATTTAAGACTTTTCTATTGCTAATAAAACTCGGTAAATATATCTCAAGTGGTCTAATATATGCTGTATTTTTCACTCTAAATCCATTTTTTAGCCTTGCTGTTATAAACAAAAATATTCGATACCTGTACCATGTAATGTGTTTAATAATGTAAATTTGAAGAAATAAATGCTAAACTAGAAACTGAATAGGAATTATAAAATAAATTTTAAAATATATTTTTACAGGCACCGGAAGTGCAGATGTTCTTAAGCAGGTTGCGGTTCCTGTCGTATCTCTCGCCTCTTGTCAAGTCTCTTATCCTGGCATCACGATTACGAACAAAATGATATGCGCAGGTTTCAACAATGGTGGGCATGATTCATGCAAAGTAAGGGCAATATATATTTACTAATTAAATTCATTGAATTAATATGTGAAATCATATGTAAATGTGATTGTGTGCAATAAGCAAAATCAGAGAGATTAATCTTCCCAGCTAATTAGTATTAATGTATATAATTATTAATAATTTAGTTATGTAAATTATTTGTTTACAAAATTATTTGTAAATTATTGTTTTAAAAATTATTACAAATATTAATAAATTACTTTATTATGTTTCCATAATATATATCTTTCAAACAAGGGTCCTTAAACTATGGCCGCGACTATTGTTACTTGGCTGGCGGTAATGAGACTAACATACACGATATCTGGTTCATGTATATATATATATATATATATATATATATATATATATATATATATATATATATATATATATATATATATATATATATACATATATATATATATATATATATATATATATATATATATATATATATATATATATATATATATATATATATATATATATATATATATATATAAAAGTCACATGCATATTTTTAATTCTTATTTTGCATAATGAAATTAAATTTTGTGTTTTCAATTAATGACATTTATGTGTCGTAACTGCAAATTTATATTGAGAACTGTTTTGAGTTATGTGAAATAAATTATTTATAGATATTATAAGGACTGATTTCAAACACTCGTCAGTTAACTTGGCTTTGTAAATATTTTTCTATGTTTCATTTTAGCACATATTTTTCCACACAAATATGTACTTCTTAAGTCGAAAATAAAGCCATGAGCAAATTAAGGTAATCTATCAAACTGCGTGAAAGCAAGATTTTTAAAGCTTATGCTGTGATGAATATTGAATACTTTCCCTTGGAACTTATGTGAAAGATACTTCTTTTAAGTTGAAATATAATGATGTATTTGTTGCGCTGAACTCAAAGTATGAAACTGTACAACTTTCGATTGTATCCTTTGTAAGTATCCTGCGTCATTGGAGTTTATTTCCAAAATTTATTCAGATGAAAACACGAAACAGCAGTGAAATGTCCTGATTGCTTGTCACTATTGCAATTAAGTATTAGAAACGGTGTAAATTAATTTTTTTCTCGTACTCTGTGCCATATAATGGTTGGTGAATTACGAATGTGATTCAAATTTGAAAGTATATCACGGTATTATGAATTAGCTAACGGAACTATCATTTCAAACTCCTGCAGAATGAGACAAAGAAGGTAAAATGTCTTTCATAGAGGTATATAAGAGAATTGAAATTCCTTGAAAAATAATTTTGAAACCATGAAAAACGGATAGTTTTTTTTAAATTACAAAAGCGAGAACGATAATAACTCTTTTCTTTTTTCTAGTCTTAGAACTTAGATAAAAGGCTTGGCTCTTAGAACTTAGATAAAGATTGTGTTCGGCCCTCAGGATAAAAAGCTTGGAGAACCCTGCCGTAAAACAGTTAAATATTATTCTAAAAATAAGTTTTAATATGCTTATTTTCCTGGTGTTAATATATACTTAAATATACTTGATAGAATTATTTTATATACATATTATCTAAATCTAATTTGGTAAAACTATTCGTTAAATAGAAGATTCAAAACTCGTTTTCAATATGCTGAGCATGGAAATCTCATTTCACATGTTTATATCTAGACCTCTAATTTGAAACAATTACTATTAGGTTGGTGCGTATGAAATGTCGGATTCTTAAGTGATTGTATAAAACTGCATATCTTTCTTCAAAAGCTGTTTATTTAATCAAAGTATGCTCCATTCGCTTCAATACACTTCTCCCAACGAGATTTTAAAGCGTAGATGCCTGTCTTAAAAAAATTTTGGTCTTTAGAATTAATAAACTCTGATATCGAGTTTTTTAGACTGTCTTCATTTTCATAGTGTTTGCCCCTTAAAAACAGCTCTAAATGCTTGAAAAAATGAAAATCGGTCGGCGAGAGATCCGGTGAATATGGTGGATGCTGCAATGATGAGCATACGCTTAACCGATCCAGCTTATTTCGCTCTGTCAGTGCGTGCGGTACCCACTTGTCCATCTTCTTAACCTTGCCAATCTCAGAAAGGTGTCTCAATATCGTTGTATGGTCAACTTTCATCCTGATAGCAAGTTCCCTCGTGGATACGGCTGGATCCGCTTCCACTAGAGCCTTCAGGTCATCATTCTTCACAGACGTTTTGGGTCTTCCGCGGGGCTCATTTTGCAGTGAAAAATCGCCAGTCCGAAATTTTTCGAACCAACGCTGCACTTTTCGATCGTTAACCGTATTCTCCCCAAACGCTTGGTTTATGTTGCGTGCAGCTTTTGCAGCACTATTACCAAGTTTGTACTCATATAAGAAAATGACGCGAATGTCGGCAGAATTCATATCGGCAATAAACTCAAAAGAAATAAAAAAGGGAAGACCTTCGAGAAAACCTATTTTGCTGAAATGAGTCTCTGGCAATGGACAATACGAGTATGAATGAGGTTATGCCAAATACAAAAGTATAACGAAAACAGGGAGGAAAACGTCCGCATGTAAAGAGAATCCGACATTTCATACGCACCAACCTATTACTCAAAATTTAAAAAAAATTAATATTTTATATTAAAAATTTCAAGAAAATTGCAAAAAATGAATAATTCCTTAATCAAAAATATCGAATTTTTAAAAAATTAACTAAGACTGATTTCTAGACTGTATTTGTTCATTTAAAAAATAATTAATCAGATATAATGTAAATTAAAGAATTGAGGTTGCTTCGTAATTTCCCAAGAGAGAGATTTATTTTTTTAAAAATAAATTATAAAATATACTATTTTTACAGGGTGACAGTGGAGGCCCGATGGTTGTATTGAAAAAGAATCACTGGTATTTAGTAGGTATAGTGTCCACAGGAGGTAGCTGTGCTGCTGCCATGCAGCCGGGAATATATACTAAAGTTTCATTCTTCAAAACCTGGATAAATAAAATGATTTGGACTCAGAAATAAAGATACATAATGATTCCCTATATCATGACATTCAGCTTGTTTTCTTTGAAATAAAACACTGCAATATCTGGATAAGAAATGATTAACAACTCAACAAATTTAAATATGAAATAATGTGGAATGAAACCGAAAAATGGAATGTTATTTGTAATTCACAAATGTAAATTTTAAATTTTTTTTACAAAACACAATAAAGTTTATTCATATGTAAGCAATGGATTATAGTAATGATGTAAACAAGGAACGTACATTTTCAATTTAGTTGTACTATTAAAAAGTAAGGAGTTTTACTTGAGCCCATAACTAATTATAGTCAGATTTTATTTCAAAAATTAATAGTATTAATTTGAACTAAGGTATAGAATTAACTGTCTTGAAAAAAGAATTTTATTTTTATTTTAATTGTATTTTTAAAACTGCATTAGTGCCATGCAATAAGTATTTTGAGCGATAGCCTAGAGTAAAATACTCATATATTTTTCGAGACTATCAGGAAAGTAACACCCAATCAATATTGATGTTTGCCCTCGACATTTAAACTTAATCTGATCGAAGGTGAAAATAGTTATTTACCCCCATAAAGCACCAAAGAGTAAAAATAAAGACTGCTTGGAGCTCTTTTTTATATATCACTGTAGAATTAAAGTTTTTTTACAGCCCACCTTTAGATATTTGATTTGCGATAGTTCTTTAATTTATATCTGACATGCTATAAATATTATAGAGTTTTCACAAACTGAGAATAATGAATATTGCTGCTATAATATAAATAATGTGCTCTCAACTTTTTAGAACTATGATTAACTAATATTCATCGTATAATAAGTAAAAAATGGATTGAAAATTTTTATTCAGTAAACTAATATACTCAAACAAAAAGTGAAATTTCTCTATTCAAGTTCAGGGGGAAGACATGAAAGTATATTTGGATTAAGATATCTAAATTTCAGCTAAAGTAACATCCAAAAACATAGTATTTTAAGAAAACTCCCCTCAAAATTATTATAAGAGAAAGTAGATCGATAAATATTTGTAAACTTTTTTTACCGTTTCGCGCGCGCGCGTATCTCAATTCGACGTACTATTTCTCTCTCTCTCTCTCTTTCTCTCACATTACCTTTCAACTATTTCTTCCATATGCATATCATTTTTGCTACTCAGTTGTTAGGTTTTTGCCATAATCTAACATAATAAAATTTATGTTCAGTAAAATGTATAACTTTGTTATATTTTTCTTATTTATTCTCATGGCTAAGAATTGTCCTATAATTTTACTAAACTTAACAAGAAAGTATAATCAAGAAAATTGTATTAAAAATTACATTGAACTGAAGAATTGTTTGAAGTAGTATACGCTTGACTATCCCAAAATTAGTTTGTGAAAAGTGATATGAATTCTCACTGAAAAATAAAATCAAAAATAGATACTAGTACAGAATCAAAATGCAAATTTTACATACATAAGAAAGAATTTTTAAATCCCCCATATTTAAAACAAATGCAAAATAGGAATCTTAACTAAATATCTCAAATTTTTACAAATATTTAGGACTGTTATTCAAAATGGTTCGACTGCTAATTTGCAGTTAGATTACATTAAGAATTTGATAATTTGATCAGGATATTATTTTGCCAATTCATGGTAAGTTATGGAAATTGGGATTTAATTCAGTTATTAAACTAAATGAAATTATAATAGAGCTGCATTCTCAGTTTAAACACGTAACATACATTTTCTTTTAGATATAATGATTTCGAAAACTAAAAAATATTATAAATGTGATTTTGCTGACAGTATATCGAAAGAACATTCATATAACAATAAATGTTAATAAAACTAAAATTTGATTTTACACAAAAACTAATTACTTTTTTTACTTTAGAAAAACTATACTAAAATATTTTTCTTATGTTAGAGTTGTTTTTAATATGAATTCTTCAATTAAAAAAATATTGACTTCATATTTTAAAAAATTGATCCCTTGACTTCAATCAGTTTTAGTTTCTGAATATTTCCCTTTATAAAAATGAAAACAATGTAAAAATTAATTATCGTTTGAATTTTTTCCACAAGGAAATATTTTTTCTAAATTTTATTTTATTTCAGTAAGGAGTATCATATTATTCAAATAAAGAGAAAGAAGAAACAGTTGAATATTGCATTACGTTGTTTTATATGTTTCAGTAAAAATATAATACGGTGCGTTATTATAGAAAGTGATTCTTATACAATATACATATCATACTAGTTACATATTAATATTACTGATATACTTAATTTTTTTCTGAAAATTTTATTTTTTAGCCTTAATACATCATTTTATTTTTTTAATTAGCTACCAAAAATTCCCTACTTATATGAGCCTGCTATTTTCTTAGAAACAGCTTATTGTTAAAAATGAAATAATTATAAGAACTTTACTAAATATTTTTAAAAATAGAATATATAACGTTAAAATATTTTAAATTTTCATAATCCACCCGACACATCATTACACATTTAAACAATCCAAAAGTTGACAGGAGCACATATTTTAACAAAAATAACAAATGATTATATTGCTAATTAACAGCAAATATGCTATCCATAATTTTTATTTATAATTCAATAAACTTCCTCTAATCAGTGATGATAAAAATAAGAAGAAAAATACTTAATATAGAAAACAATGTTTGATGAACTTAAATAAGCATGAAAAATTTGCAGGAAAATTTATGATATTTCTGTTGAATAGAAAAATGATAAACAAAGCAATATTTAAAAAAATGCTAGTTGCAATAATTTATTTTAATTCTAGCCATTATTTTGATATAGCCTTTAGTTATTTTGTATTTGCAAATTTATATAAGAACATAAAAATTTTCGTTTCTCTAAGATATAAATTTATCAACGGAAAAGAGGTTAAGTATAAAGCATTTTAATCTCGGAACTTATCTTTACATATCAAAATGCTTTCTTATTTATTCAATAAAACTGCTTATGAAATTAAATACAAAAATATTTATAAATGTACAGGTATATAATGATCTAAAAATACTTTCTTAAATAAATAGCATATAAGAGTATTGAACAATACATTAGAATAAATTTCGTTTATTTTTCACTAGATTCCCCCCCTACAAAACACATGATGTAAAATTTCCTGTAAGGCTTGAGCAAATAATTTGTTGTATATTGTGGGTCCAAAAATACAAACCAATGCGATTTTTAGAAGCTTATAAAAAGAAAAAATGTAGTCACATGACTCGTTTTTAAAATATCAATATTAGGCTGCAAATTTAAAATTTCTCTTGAGAGTTTATTCTTCCATAATCTATGCATTCATAAGGATGTTTAACTTCCAAAATGCTTATGTAGAGATGCTAGCAAAAAATGTCAATAACGTATGAAGAAGGTTATATAGTGAAAACTATCCATGTAACTAAACTGTATATTTGAAAAAGATTGAATTTTCATTTGAAAAAGATACTTTTTTACTAATTATGCAATATGAATGGGACAAAATTATGTTCACGGATGAGTCGAAGTGTTTTTTGAAACCCAATGACAAACTTATACATTTCTTGAAATTTCTAAACAACCACAATTAGTTTAATAAAACTATAGATCATTAGGCATTTCAATGAGTTAGGCAGTCATGGTCCAGGCAGGGATATCTTTTGAATATCGTAGCCATCTATAGGACGAACTACACCATCTATGAGACCAGTTTCTATGATGACTGTAAGAAGGAGATCTAAAACAAACCACATTGTTAAATATTTCGTAACTGTAAATTGTTGTTAACACTAATACCCATTTGCATAGAATTGTCAACCTTGACGATTAACTGGAAAATAAGAAAAATGAGCTTATGCTGTAAATGACATTTAAAGCCTATTGGATATTCTCGGACATAATCCGTAATCCGTAATATGTTTCCCTCCTCAAGTCACTCTCAAAAGAAATTACAATAACTTAATTCAGCTATAGTTGATCACACACACACATCATAGAAAGTATATTATAAATGTAATTGCTTTTTTGTGCCGTTACGAACAGCTGAAAGTAAGGAGGGATTTCAACAGTTTCGATTTTATTACAAATTTTCGATAAAAAAATTCATTAATTGTGTCAGTATGCCCATTTCTTTCCTCTTATTTTTCTTATTTTCAATTTTCTTATATTCCTTTTTTAAAATTATAATATAAGAAGCAAAATTTTGACATTATTCCCTCATAAGATATTTGTGTTTGAAACTGCTGTTCAAAATATAACAATTTACTGCATTCAGATGTATAAATATGTAAGTGATCATATCTTACGGATTATGCATTCAGTTGACGTATTATGGTTCACCTATCATATTAGTTACTGTAATGATTAATCTTATTTGTCTGTTGATGCAAGTAATATTCCAGATTAATAATGAGTGAGCAAAGAACAATGAGAAGGTGAAATGTGTAAAAAAATTGTATTTCTATCTAGAAATATATATGTGCAAATACATATTTTTAACTAGTATAATTAATCAAAATGTATTTTACTTGTTCTATTAGTAAATATTTTTACTTCTTGAACAGGAAGTTTATCCCATTAATACAAGTTTTATAAACATACTGCTTAATTAGTCTACAAATTTTATCAATGGAAAACCTATGCCAAAATTTTGGAGATTCCGTCTATTTGTAAAGTGTTTTTTTTTAAAAACTAGTATTAGATCTTTTTCTTATTCTATATACCGAAATTAGCAAAAACTCAAAGAAATAAAATAATCACTTTAGGCTGAAAATTTCAATTAAACATGTGAAAATATAATGTCCCAGGGTTTTACAAGTAAAATTGTGCACATTATAATATAATTAAATTAACACTCGGAGTTTTCGCCTTAGGCTGACCACCAAACCGGGATATATGCTTCTCACTCCAGGGCCCGCGATTAAGAAAACAGATATAGACACTGTAGGTCTTGGCCCACTTGGGATGTCGTGAAACAGGTATAGTTTTAGTAATTAACAACATCCGGAAACGATGTTTTGTATCACGAAATGTCTCAGTATAGATTAGCTAAAAGCAAATTTAATGAAGTGTAGAATACTTGGAAACCACTTTCAGTTAAAGATATTAAATATCAAAGTGGTAACTATTTTCATCTATGCTCTAATGTATTTATGACTGGTTAGGTATTGGAGAAAGCGTAAATGATTCGCTGAAGAGAGCAAAAACAATACTTTTTAAAAAATTGAAAAAATAGTAAGCATCGTTGTTTTAAAAACAATTACACTGTAAAAATATAGAAAGAAGGAGTCATCCGATGCCATAAATAATTTTTCTTTACTTCCAGTAGAACAAATAAATGACAATTAAAAGAAAATTAAAAAGCTACAAATTTCTTTCTTGCAGTTATAAAAGATCCAGAAAGGAATGTAGATAATTTAAGTGGATTGTATCGTGGTAAGTACAACTTTACAGAAAGTTGAAATCAGTGTTAATTATATTTTAAATTTGTAAGAATAGCAGTAATCAAAATTTCAAAAGAAACATAGTTATTTTAAATTAACAAGAGACAGACACCCTGATATAAGTTTCAATCTATTTTGTGCAGGCATTCTCAATTAAATCCCCGATAAACATTCGCTGGACAAATAGAATAAGGCGTTTTACGATATCGATTGTTTCTTTAAATTTCTATGAAATATTTTTCTATATATTGCTTAAGCTTATAAGTTATCGGGGAAATAACACCTATATAAAATAAGTTAATTTTTTTCCAAATTTCTAAAAATTTACTTAGGGGAATTTTTCACTGAAGATTATATGAGGCTCATATGAATAATGTGCCAGTACATGTAAGTGTTTTCTTTATAAATTACCCTGCTAATCATTAAAACTGTTGCTCCGAAGAGGCACCAAGCAAGGAGTTGAAATTTATACATTAAGAGGAAGATTATCTATTCAATATATTCATGTTAAATAGGGTGTTGTATCTCAAGATTATTTAAAAAATTAATTCAACAGCAAGCTTCTCATCCATAAATTTCATTTAAAAATTGTCAACAAGATGGATTTTTTTGGTGAAACATTTTTGAGATTTCTTTTGAAAGAAGGAGAAATGCTTACCAGCATGCTTCTAACATTTTAAGCGTTTAATTTGTAACCCACCAGTAATACGGTTTATTGTAACTCATCTTTGTTTCTCGAGTCGATCGAGATATCATGACTCCTTACAAAATGCGGAATCAATTCGTTCATGATAGTCCTACAGATATATCTCAACCATTCACTATTATAAGCAGCCAAGAAGACAGCATATAACACACATGGTTTTACTGAATCGTACTAAACGTCATGAGCTCTGTGTCAAAAAAATGGAACCATTTGCAAGATAATAAGTAGCTATACGAGCATTTTGATTAAATTTGCAACAGTATAGACTGTCAGTACGGTAACCACGGTTTCGGCTAACCTTAACACTATATCACAAACTAGAGCATTATCAGTTATTCAACAAACAACGAACTTCGACTCAGCAATAGCATGCAGTCGTGTTTTCAGACGAATTCTATTTCCGTTTACATCTTTATGGTGGTCTCATCCATGTTTTGCCAACACTGTTTTGTTCAATATCTAGAGTGTTGATATAGTATGATACTGGATACTTGTTTCCCTTGTTCGTATTGATTGAATTTTGAATGCTTTCATTACTGTTCTGTTTAGGCCCATGACTATAACTTTTATTCACGTCCTGCGAAACTTCATGTTACAAGAGAACAATGCATGATCACATGTTACCGATACTGCACAGAGCTTTCTCAATACGAAAATGTTTGATTACTACTTTCATCAGCTGTTTATCCAAATCTCTCACTAATAGAAAACGTCTAATTAATGGATGTAAATCAACTGGCTTTTCACCATACGTCACTCGCAATGGTTGATGAATTGTGATATCGTGTGGAAGCTGCCTGTACATGCTATATCTTATCCCTTTCTTAGTTGATGCCCGAAATACAAGTGGTGTCATTGATGCCAGAGTTGGTTCTTCTGGGTACTGATTTTTTCTGATCTGCTCTTTCAAGTTTCTTGAAAATTTAATCCCTTGTTATTTCAAATATGCTATATTTGTTCAATAAATATCATATTATTTATATTTCTTCTGGTTTTAACGATTTAATTGCCTTTGGTGTATTTATAATACATTTTCTTGGAATTTTAATTGCTATATCAATAAAGAAAGAAGTAGTAGAATTTTATTTACAATGCATAAATAGTTTAATAAAATAAGAAGTAATATGTTTTGTAGGTAATTAAAATTATATTAGCAATAAAAGTAAATGACAAAGCTGTTATACTTATGCCAGAAAGAATGATTGTAATTCAAGTGAAATGAAATTAAATCCATTTCGTATAACAGATACTAGAGTTGGATTCCATTAGTTTACATCTGTTGTAAAATACTACGAGTTGTAGCTTCAGTATCTCTGGAAATCATGATCAATTAAATTCAATATATTACTGATCTGGAGAATGAATTGTCAAGGACAATAATTGATAATCCTTTGCTTCTTGTTGAGGAAGATTAGAACACTAAGAAAAACATGGAGTCATATTTTATATTTTTGAAACTAAGCTTCACACAGATTTTGAATAGAGTGTGTCTTGATTGGTACTAGCATATTAAAATATGACGATGATTGCCTTTATATTCTGTTAGGCAATTAGATGGTTAGAATTCTTACCTGTAGTATTTTTCCAAATGTTAGACTAGTATGATGATGCTAAATGGAAACTGTCAATCTTTTTCATTTTCTGTTTATTTATACTTGCAGAAATCACTCACATTGAAGATCTTGTACTTCATCAAGAAGATGACATGACATTCATGAGTCCAGCCTCTTCTTGTTTGTTCAGCAATCGTAGAAGAGTTTGATTCATCTGTAGTTTATGGGTAAGCCTCAAAAATATTGAACAAACAAGAATAGTAACATGAACGTAATCACTACAGAATTGAGGTACATGCGGTAACTTTCACTGCAGAGGGTTTAATAAAATTAATGGAAAATATGTGCACTTTCTCAGGTTTTAGATGTTCTATTATTATAAAGACTCTTTTTATTTCTTGATATTAGATAGATTTCTTGAACAGATAGATATTTACTTCACAGTCTAGGGTTTTCGAGTAACGTAAGTAACAATGTATAGAAATCATAAACATTAATTTTCTAAACAGCTAATTGTTACTATGGTTGAATTTTGATATGTATTAGTAGAGTTTCTACTATTTATACGAGATGTGATATCAAGAAAACTCACATAAAAAATCACAAATTTGAAAAACAATAATAAGTAAGAACAAAGAGAAATTAAGAGAGGAGAAAACGAAATGAAATGATTCTACATTACTAATAATTCTGTGTGCGGCATCTTTCTTTGGTAACTTGGTAATTAGTCTAAAGATTGTGTTATCTTAACTCTTAATGTTGCTAAAGTAACTAGGTACTTCAAAGGAAAATAAAATTATAGCTCTATAATATTTTTTTAAAAAATTTCTTCATATGAAACATACCAAAATAACCGAATAAAGATATATTTTATTGTATTTCCAGCAGGAATCAAATTTGGGTTGTTTTTCTAGAATTTTCTTCTTCTCAGTAGGAAATAATATCATATGGGAGCTTCTGTGAGACCAGTCCCTGATGACATACTCTTTTATTATCTGAATTTACACCGAGCTTAATTCTTCTATTTCTTTATATTTTTAAAAATATTTATATTTCATAAATTCGTTGTTTGACATATTTCTTGTGTATGTACCTATGTGTTTCAAATCCTTTTGTATAATTTAATTCATAAAACATACTATTTAATTCCATTAAAAAAGTTAACAAATTACCATGAATTACACTATTAGTGCACTTTTCCAGACTCTATAATTGCAGGAGTTAACTTCACTTAATCACATTGTAATGACGATGAGGAAGAACAAAAGAGAATATTGATAATAGTTACACGAAAAATTTATGAAATTCTTATTTATTACAGAAGCGAGAGCTTTGTTAGTAATAGGAAGAAGATGTACTTTTACCATCAAATACTTATGATAGTTAAGCTTTGTTAATTATGATACATGATATTCTATTGAAATATTTATGCATATAATAAGGTGCATGTCAGGGTATTTAATATTTACTTAATTTAACTGCCACAACTTGTTTCAGGAAAGAAATAAAGTGCTAAAAACCAGTTTCTGATTAAGAATTATAGACAAATTAAGCCATGCATTTTTAATAAATAAAGGTGAATCCACTGATTAATGCATCGATTCCGATTTATTTAGGAAGTTTTTTTTTTGAATATTAATTAGAACTTTTTTGAGTTTTAAAATGTGTTGTTTAATTGTTGTTTCATTTTGATTATTGTTTATCTTAAGTTACTAAAATAATTTTTTAATTAAATTAATGATCTTTTTTATTGCTTATTTAGTCTACAGAAGTTTGTAGGATAGTTTTAACTTGCTTGTTGACATTGAAATTGTTCACTAAATATGCAAATTATTCATAACTAAGCTGTGATAGTTATGAATTATTATGCATTATGAGCCAGGAATATATTTACAAGATTCATGTGATTATTTAAAATTAAGTTTTATATAAGATATTAAAAATTTGGTGCTAGTTACAATTTTAAAGATTTTTCTGCGTGTTCCAAGTACGAATAAAAATTAAACTGTTTAAATATATTTTTTCAATTCCAGCAGGTATCCGTAAGGACATTTCGTATTTAAAGCTTTACATTTGATCTCAAAGCCAGAGCAACTACCTTCCCAATAAAATAAAGATAGATATGTAACCTCTTTTACTTTTCGAATTGTAAATTTATATTTCAATTATTTTTTTTACTAGAATTATCGGTAAATATTTTTGCTTACATTATATATATTAATCATTTCTCAAGTAGATCTCAAATGCATTCAGGCAATATACATAAAATAACATCACATAATTTTAGGACACACTCAACAATTCTGAGAAGGTGGAAGATTTATTCAAAATTAAAAAATATTGAAGTATAGATATAAACACTTCATTTTGTATAGATGAAATAAAAAACTCTGACAAAGAAAAATTTACAAAGAAAAGAGTTAGGCGTTGATTTTGACAAGCATTGAATAATATTCAATTAAAATCTCACTTATTTCAAACAAGTGATAATTTTGCATCACCCACTGTTATGATTTGTTTCATATTTTCAATTTTTAAATGTCTTAAAAGAAATTTACGTATAAAACAGGAAAGTAAAATATCTTTTATTAATCAAAAATTTATAATGTTCCTTAAATTATAACAAGAGACTTATATAAATTATGCATTAAAAGCATTAGAGAAAAAGTGTTTTATAAATGTTAAGTCATAATCATTCCACACACATTAGCAAATGTAAAGGAGTTAATTATTTTCTTTTAACATTAATGAAATTTTAAATATTAAAATGTAGATTCTAAACATGTTAGTTTTTAATATTACAAAAATTTAACCAAGTATCCATAGTTAAATTTCTTAGCTTTCAAAATCTCATTAAAACGTTTGGTAATAACTTAAATTCCTTCAACTTTCAATAATTTTAACTTTAGTTTCTAATTACGCAAAATCTTTATTTATTTTAATATTAAAGTTTCATTTTGCAGAGTTCTCCCATATCAAAACCCAGAGATTTTATGTATTCATATTTCACGAATAAATAATGATTTTTCTATCAAAAAATGAGCATGTATAGAAAACAATGGAGAGATACGTTTAGTAATATAAGTAAAAATTTTAATGCAAGAAAATTTAGGCATCAAATGCAGTTTGCTATTAAGGTTTGGTTTGCAATTTACAAGTTGATCTGGGCAATATTTCACAATATCACGTCAACTGGTATACCTAGGCGATTCATAAATACTTGTGTCTTGCAGTCTACAACATGTATGTGTCTTCGGTTCTAGAAGCTCATGTAAATGATTGTCACACATTGAAAATGTTTAAGCTTTTAAGAGCCTGGTATAGGGGAATTTGTTGGAGTTTTACTGTCAACTAGTTAATGATCAGAATGGAAATTCTCAGCAATTGAAGGAAGTTTTATCATTTATATATCTTGTTTAAGAATCTTCGTCCCTCATTGATGATTCCCTTCTTTCATGGTCTTGTTTAGACAAGATAGCTGTATGAAATCTTATATTTTACCGAATAATCAATATTTACGGTATGCGCTATGCTCATAAAATGGTCGCATTCGGAAATTCCCATTTCATCAATATCCCAGAAATACTATGCCCCATATCTCAGAGCAGATATTTCAGATATTTATAATTTTTCAATTGCACAATTTTTTTATAAAATGTTTCTTTATCATATGCTAAAAAGTGCATTATTTACTTTCTAAATATTATAAGAACTTAATATCCGTATTTAACACAGTACTTTCACACATTAAATTTTAATATTATGTTTTCTATCTATGGCTGGTCTTTTCGATCAGTTTCAACCAGGATCATATTGTCCAGATATTGAAACATTTTTGATGCTGTCAAAAAGAATAACAGAAAAGTGAAATTTGATTTTTTCACTGCTACAGAACTTAATAAATTTAAAGTTATTTATCTCACATAAATGTGTATCTTCTTTGCGCTTCTTTTAAAAATTTTAATAAGGAGTATTTCTGTGCAATTACGAATATTTAGCTGTTGTTTGTGTATAATCATACTACAAGAATTTTAAAAATTGTTTCCACAAAAAAATGCCAAATTTTATTAAGTGGTTAAGCAAGCAATTTTTATTCTCATTCATAACTTTAAAATTATTGAAATTTAAATGTATGTGCATTAAAATTATTGCTTATTTTAAATAAGTTTCTTTAAAAATACTATGTTGTTTGGGTTTATCTGACAAATTATAATTTTATTTTTATTTTCCAGTGAAAGAAAATTCATTTTTAAGCATTAAAAATTCCAATTAAATACATTATCTTTAATTTTATTAAATTTCAATAGAACTTTTTTTATAAGAATAAAGTAGACATGCCTGAATTAAATCTAATTACATTCATTTTTCTGTGTAATAATAAATTTATGTATGTTTATCAGAATCTAGTTACTTTTATAAGATAAAAATTAGGCCATAATTAAATCTATTTATAATTTACATACTGTTGTTATTATTTTTTTGGTTTAATGGACTCACTTTAAATAAGTTTAAATTCCATATTCCTTAAGATCACAAACACAGAAATGACAATACTTAATAAGTTTCTTTCTTTATTGTTTGTAATTATTAATTTATATTAGAGTTTTATTATATAATTTATTTACTGGTTAAAATATTATTTGTGATAAATTGTTTTTAAATTAGACATTATGATTTATATTGCATTCAAAGAAATTTTCTTCGGTGTTCCTGTGCATACTTTAGTTACTATGCCCCATTTAATCAAACATCCCTAAAAACTTTTTAAACGAGAGTTCAGAATTTACTACTAAAATAAAATGTTCCAAGACATAAAGCATTGTGAATCATGAATAATCAGTGATTTTTCTCCTAATATATTATCTCATCATGTGAAAAATTTGTAGTAATATTTCATTTTATTCTTTGAGGTATAATTAACGCATTATGAGGGTAAAAATAGGCATAATTTATGCATTATGTATTCATACAATGTAATTTAACCACTTCATGGATCATGAAAGAGCAATTTATTTTATCCTGATGTAATGCATTTTCCCCAAAAACTTTGAATGTTCTTTCTTTTAAATTACCACATCATCTTAGTTTCTCTCCTTCTCTTTCATTCTTGAGGATAAATTTATCTATATCTTTAATATAAATTTATCAATGTTTTAGGATATATTTATTCCTGATATTTATAGATGGAAAGTTTGTAAAATGGATCTTAAAATTTTTTTCCTTAGTTTCACTGAATATTTAATTGATTTGAAACAATGTTTGAATTCAGTATTCATAAAAAAAGCAGTTTAATTTAAATTTAACTTGAAATTAATTTGATAAGTCATTGTGTTTATTATATTCTAAATATTTCAGAGTTAATTTTTTAAATAGTATTCCAAAATATATTCTATTAATCTGTGATGTATTATTCTATTGACTTTCATAGATGAATTGTCATTTGAGAAATACACATCAAATTCTTATAAATACACTTCCAAACATAAATTTCAATGCCACGAAGGAAATGTTATACAATTAAGTAAATTCTTAGAATTCTGGGCATAGTTAAGATATGCAAATATGTCTGATCAAACATGAATATGCCCATCTCCAACAAACAACTTTTTGGAAGGATATAAATGATTTTTGATTGTCTTTGGGGAATTTTTAATTAATAGGAAAATTTTTAAAAACGGAAATGTACCAACTGTCATAATCAGCAGCTACTGGAGGGAAATATAATCTGAAATAAAAAAAAATGATTGTTTATTACTTTGGCAGATCCCTGTATGTTCATAAATGGTAGTTACCATTGTTTTGTACTATTTAATCGGATTGTCATCTGAATGACAATGAATAAAAATTTCAACAAAAAAAGACCAAAGGTTAAATAGCTGAATAATCTCTAAAGTATGATCCAAATATATTTAAAAACGCATAAGTATTTTTATGTCTTTGTTAGAATTTTATTTATGAGACATACTGTAAACATCTGATTTTTTAATTTCATATTATATTAAATAATAAATATTTTTATAATTCCTCTCAATGCATGTAAATTTCTCACTATTTCAATAAAAATAGAAAAATAACTATGGCTATGAGAAAATTTGGAAAAATCCAATAGAACTTGTCATTGAAAACAAAACTGGTATGGAACTTACAATGGATATCAAATTTATTTTCACTCAGACAAACCGTCTCTCCTCTATTTAGATATGATACTAGAGAAGTATTTTCGGTGTTCGGAGTTTCAGTCAATAGAATTTTACCAATTCTCAATGGATAGAGAATACTTCATATGCATTTGCTCTATATCTTTTGATAAAGAGTTGAACTCTGTGTCCATCATTTGAAACAGCATCCTCTTTGGAATCTTCAGTTCACAGTTTACATACAGATGTCTTTCAACAAAAATTTTCACAACGTGAAGAAATAAGCAGTTAAAAGGAAAATAAACTTTATTGTTCATTATTCAGCACGGGTAACAAAGATATTTTTTTCATTTAACAATTAATCTTAACATTCAATTCAAACATTGAGTTATTTAACTTGGTTTCTCAAGATTAGTGAAAAAAGCTCCATTATTTATTTCATCAACTTATTTTCACATAACTAATTTTAAGGTATTTTCCACAAAGAGATGCTGCTGCAAAGTAAATATTGTAATAAGAATTTATCATCGCTTTCAGAAATAATGTGAGTTAAATTATTCATATTTGTAATAATTTGGATTTCTATGAAGCTGAGTTTGTATATTTTGACTTAAATATATATATATAAACACACAGAGATATTTAATATTTATTTCATTACATTTGAAGAATTTAGTTGTTCATATATTTTCAAAATTGAAAAATTATATATATATATATATATATATATATATATATATATATATATATATATATATATATATATATATATATATATATATATATATATTGTTAATAGCTCAGTTTTAACTCAATTAACACTCACTCAAGGACTGTATAAAAACACAAACTTTGTTTCTCCGACTCTCAATGGCTATTGCCGGTTTCTTTTTTAAACTCAAAGGGGGCACTGCGCTTGCAGGCGCCAACATTCCGCCCGGCGTTGACATGGTACATTCAACAATTTGAAATCTCAAGAAAAATATTAACACACTTTATATAATATATAACACACAATATAATATATGAGTACAATGATACACACTATTAATAATAAACTACACTAAGTATATAATGATACACAGATATATTTGATAGAGTTCTTACTCCTTAATTAGGCAATGGCAAAATACAAATTTTATTAATGCTCCTTTTAAAAAACCCATTCTTCGTTTTAACTAAAACTACTCTCACCTTCTTATCCTTTCCTGGGAATGTTTGCATTATTCTGCCCAATGGCCAGTTAAAAACCGGTACATTGTCCACCTTTAAAATTACCATAGTGCTAACTTGCACATTCTCTTTGGCGAACCTTCACTTTGATCTTTCTTGTATTGCACTTAAATAATTGTTAGACCAATGCTTACAAAATGTCTGCACTATCTTAGTTAATTTTTGCCATTGTTTAAATTTATTGTCTTGTAAATTTAGGATGTTGGGTTCTGCAATTGCTGTGATAGGTCTGCCTATCAAAAAATGGCCAGGTGTCAAGACATCATAATCATTTAAATCAGATGATAAGGGATGCAATGGGCGGGAATTAAGAATTGCCTCAATCTGATCAATTACAGTTAAGAATTCCTCAAAGGTTAGTTTTAAATTGCCAACTACACGTTTAAGATGGTATTTCGCGGATTTGACACCCGCCTCCCAAAGTCCACCATGATTCGGGGATGTAGGGAGAATGAAAGTCCACTCAACATTTTCTTTGGACAAATAATTACTCAAGTTTTCATCTGGACTGCTAATTTACTTAATTTCTTTAATTCGGAATTACTGCCAGCAAAATTAGTAGCGTTATCAGAAAATATGTGGGCACTTTTCCCTCTTCTGCTAAAAAATCTCTTAAGTGTAGCTACAAAGGCATCATTAGAGAGATCTGTTACCATCTCTAAATGACAAGCTTTATTCACAAAACAAATGAAAATACACACATAAATTTTTTTATACATTCCTTTTCTTTGATTGGGATATTTTATATAAAAAGGACCAGAAAAATCTACCCCTACACAATTGAATGGAAAGTTTGGGGTTACTCTTTCTTCAGGTAAATGCCCCATGAGCTGTTGACAAGGTACTGGTTTTGCTTTAAAGCAAACAACACAATCGTGCACTAGTTTTCTACAAAGGTTACGTCCACTTAAAGGCCAAAACCTTCGTCTAATAAGAAACAATAACCCTTGTGGGCCAATATGTAAATAGTTCTTATGAAACATTTCAGCAATCATCACAGTCAATTTATGATTGGCAGGTAAAATTATAGGGAACCTTTTATAAAAATTAAACTTACTATTGGCTAGTCTTCCACCAACTCTTACAACACCCCTTTCATCTAAAAATGAAAAAAAGATTTTTTAACTTACTCTCTACAGGCACATTACCATCCTTCTGAAGGCCTGTAATTTCCCTTTTAAAACACTCTTGTTGAACTAATTTTACTAAGACAAATTCAGCATCTTTAATTTCCTTACATTGCAGGGGGCCAGTTACCTTTGGCTGTGATTTGCAATTATTAAGGAACCTATAAAGAAAAGCTAAAACACGTACAAGTTTAGTATAATTGTTAGTAATACTAAGTAACTCCTCAGTTAAAGAATTAAAAGTCACTAGGAAAACAGGTCTCTTGAACCTTCGTTCACTCTTAACCAGTTCTGTATTAAAATGTTCTAAGTCCACGTTAATTAGTTCTTCACAATTGTTAAGCGTCTCTACTTCTTCGATGATAAGTAGTGGTCCATGCCACCACAAGGAATTATTTCTCAGTTGTGCTGGATTGCAGCCACGAGAAGCGATGTCTGCAGGATTTCGCTCCGATGATATATGCCTCCATTGTGAGACACCCGTCAGAGCTTGTATTTTAGCCACTCTGGTAGCGACAAAGGTTTTCAATTCGGCTGGAGACTTCTGAATCCAGGACAAAACAATTTTGCTGTCCGAAAAATACCAAATTTGATCTATCTTAAGTTCTAGGGAAGTGCTTATCTTTTTCATCAATTTCGATAGCAATACACCTGCATACAGATCAAGTCGTGGAATCGAAAGTAATTTGATTGGTGCAACTCTTCCTTTGCTGCACACTAGATGTGAAGTTAATTCACCACTCGCTGATTCGCATCTTAGATAGACTGCTGCACCGTAATAGTCCTCTGATGCATCCGAGAATCCAAAGAGTTCAATTTTTACAACATTCTCTGGTAGCATACATCGATTTATTTTAATACTGTTAATGTCACACAACCCATCAGAAGACTGTAACCATTCTTGTACGACACCTGATGGCAGTCTTTCATCCCAGTCTATTGATTACCTCCACAGACGTTGCATAAAAACCTTAGCCTTTGTAAGTACAGGTCCTATCAAACCAAGTGGGTCAAAAATGCAGGCAATTATGGACAAAATTTCTCTCTTTGTAACCATAGAAGCATCTTTTTGGGGCATATTGTAGGAAAGCTCATCACTCTTAGCCTTCCATAGCAACCCTAATGTTTTTGTTTGATCAAAGCTATAGTCATTTGAATCTTCAGAAAATTCTCTTAACTCTGGACAGTTACTTTGCCATTTATGTAGTTCCATACCACAAGTTTTAAATATTTGAGTTAATTCTTGCTTTAGACATTTTACACTTTCTAAATTTGACCCTCCACTCAATATGTTATCCATGTACATATCCTTCTGTACTACTTGAGAAGCCAATGGAAATTTCAGTTGTTCATCAGTACCTAACTGTTGAAGACATCTCTGAGCCAAATATGGAGCACTAGTGGTTCCATACGTCACTGTGCATAATTGATACGTTTTAATATTCGCTTCCTTACTATCTTTCCATACAATTCTTTGCAAGTCTCTTTGTGCAGGATCAATCCAAATCATTCTATACATTTTTATGAATGTCGGTAGTAAAAGCAAAAAGATGTTTCTAAACCTCAATATTATAGCAAATAAATCATCTTGAATTACACCACCATTTAGCTGTATGGAATTTAATGACTCACCAATTGAAGTAATTTGTGAAGCGTTGAATTCTACTCTATTCGTACTCGTTTTCTGTGGTTTATAAACTGCATGATGAGGTAAATAGTAGACCACTTCAGGTTCTTGCGTCATAGAAACTTCTTGCATATGATTCAAGCACTCATATTCACTCATAAATTGACGATATAATGCCAGAAGTTCTGGATTCCTTTCTAACTTATTCCACAAAGAATTTAATCTTTTGACTGCAATCTCTCTAGACTCTCCCAGTAATTTCGGATCTTTTTTAAATGGCATCTGTACCACAAATTTTCCTGATTTATCCCTTTTATGAGTTTTTATAAAATGATTATTAGCTTCAATTCTCTCAGCAGTTTCAAATTTCTGTGTTTCTTCAATTTGTTCTATTTCCCAAAAATTCCACATAATTTTGTTTAAGTCGGCACCCTCGTTTATAAGCCCACAGTGTAGTTTAGTCTCAGTTACTATTGGTACACTACCACTCACTACAAATCCGAATACCGTGTTTTGTAAAATTAATTTAGTATTATTACGGTAAATTCTGTCATGTTTTAATAGTCCATAAAAATTCTCTGCTCCCAGAATTAAATCGATTGGACCTGGAACATTAAATCCCGAATCCGCTAACTTAATGTTTTTTAATTCCGGAACGCAAATATCAATTTGCCTTAAAGGGGTCAAATTTGTAACACTGGGAACAACTTAAAATTCTAAATCTAATTTGAAATTTCTTATATCATTAACAATCGTAGCATTAACTTTAGATTTAATTGTCAGAGACATTCCATTTAAACCTGAAACTCCAATATTTATTTTTTCCTTTTTTAAATTAAGCTTGTCAACGCAACTCTTAATCAAAAAATTAGCTCTGGCTCCAACGTCTAATAAACCACGAACGCGTAAAGCATTTCCCAAGTCATCGGTTAAAAAACAAATAAAAGTGCTAAGTAGTATAGACTTCGAATTTGCTGACGAAGTATAACTAGTCGCCGCTAAGCAATTTTGATCCTGACCACGTGACTCTTGTTTATTGCCAGTAGGAACGAATTCTAAAGCTGTGAGGGAGGGGAAGGAACTCCCTTTCGGATTGAGAGTATTTACATTCTCATTAGGCGCCGATAAACGTTCTTGTTTTTGCTCTGACTGAAAGTGAAGTGTGGCATGATGACGCCGCCTAGATATTGCACGAATGTTTTGATTTACAAGTCGTTACTCTATGATTATTCCCCAAGCAATTAAAATAGAAGTTATTTGATTTTACAAACTCAATACGCTCATTTACTGACATATTTTTATAATTAGGGCATTTATATATGGGGTGATTCTCATTACATGATAAAACACACTTATTATTTTTAACTTCCGAAAGGAAAACGCTCGACGTGTATTTTGACTCGGACAATTTATTAAACTTTGAGTTTTCCACCAAAGTCTTACCTCGGGAAGTAAAATATAAATCAATTTCTTTCCCTAATTCAGAGGGTTTAAACCATGTGTCAGCCTGTCTCATATTAATATGACACATAGTTTCTTTATCTGAGGTCTGGCATATTTTATCCGACACAATTAAATCTTTGAGAGTTTCGAAATTTGTTACCTTCCTCAATTGTAAATAATATTTCCAGCTCGTCGTTAATCGCGATGCAAATTATACGTATGTTTCATTTGGTTGGCGGTGGGCTTTCTTAAAATGTTCTAAACATGATTGATGGGTAGGCTCAAATTCTCGAAGTACTATTGTTTTTACTTTAGAATACTCATTTAACTCGTCATCCTTTATAAAGTTATCACATTAGCCGCCCTTTCCCCTAGCAAATTTAACAAAATCTCCACTTTGTATTTATCAGGGACGTTTTTTGAAATAAAGGCCCTTTCTAAAGATGCAAAAAAATAACTCCAACCCTCAGGTCTACTAAGAGTTTTAATAGTTAAAGTACGGACACTTTTTATGAGAGAGTCTAAAGATTCAGTCTGATTATTTTCAACATTTTTACCTTCTGAATTTGACTTAGATTCCGCTTTCACGCGAGCAATTTCTAATTCCATTTTCGTTCTTTCAAGTTTAAGTTTTTCTAATTCTAATTGTTGAAGCTCTTCAGATTTTCTCTGTTCGAGCTTAATTTTCTCTAACTCTAGTTGCCGCAACTCATCGGACCTTCGCTCTTCAATTATCGTATTTGTTAATTCTACAACGGAATCTTTCTCTGTCACGTACTTCTGGTTTTGTTTTATAATACTGCTTAATTCTGAAACAGTCATTTTCTCATTGACATCTTCTCCTAACTCAATAGCAATTAATATCAAATCCTCTTTTTTTACGCCTTTAAACATTTTGGATAGTTATTAATACTTCAATATATATATAAAGATCTATTCTCATAACAAGAAAATTACTCAGTCACATACCTCAATTACGTTGACGATACTCAGCAGAAGCGTAAATTATCACTCATAACCATTATATAGATCCATAGGTTTCTTATTTTCTCCGGTGAGACTATGACCAATGTTAATAGCTCAGTTTTAACTCAATTAACACTCACTCAAGGACTGTATAAAAACACAAACTTTATTTCTCCGACTCTCAATGGCTACTGCCGGTTTCTTTTTTATAACTCAAAGGAGGCACTGCGCTCGCAGGCACCCCAACACATATATATATATATATATATATATATATATATATATATATATATATATATATATATATATATATATATATATATATATATATATATACAGTAAGACCCCGCTTAACGCGGGGGATACGTTCCATCAAAGTAGAGCGTAATGCGAAACAGCGCTAAACGAGGCTATCTTTACATGTAAATATTGGGGTTAGGGGAAGATGGCTAGGAAATTGGTTAGGTATTAAAATTAAAAAGTATGTTTTTTTAATAAAAATAAAACCAAACATTTATTTCTTAAAGCCCAAATTAATACCACATTATTATTTCTTGCAAAAATAAAAACAAAATATAAATAACAAAACGAATATTCTTAAAGAAAAACAAATAAAATTCTAAGTCAGTCATATTTAGTTAGCCTTCCGCGTTTCCAGTGTTCTGCCTTTTTGTGACAAAAGCATCTAATGTTGTTTGCCTTTTTCTTTTGCGTTGTTCTATTAAAAGTTCCTCATAAACGGATAGAGCATCTCTAACACCACGCCTTACTTTTGAGCTCCTGTCAAAATTCGGATCATTTTCAATGAATTTATCCATTATTTCAGTTATGGTAGACAAACTCCTTTTACAAACGCCATCGAAAGTTCTTTTTGATCTTCTTCTGAATCACTGTTGCCAACATTTTTGTTTTCTTCTTGTACAGTTAATTCTTTGAGCTCATCATTAGAAAGACTAGCCGCTGCTTCTTGAATTATTTCTTCGACATCTTCCACATTTACCCCTTCAAAACCGATTTGCTTCGTTAATTTCACTATCTCTTCCACTGTTTCATCCACATCGACAGAGTTTCCAGCGTCATCGCTCTTACTTAAATCCGGCCAAATATTCTTCCATACTCCTTTCAAAGATCTTTCTGTTACCTCATTTCAAGAAAGGCCTATGTTGTCTACAGCATCCACGATGTTGTAGTTTTTCCAAAATTCTCTTATGGACTGGTTCTCTTCTCCGTCTGTTTTTTCAAACATTTGCTTAAAGGTTCGCCGCATGTAATAAGCCTTAAAATGTGATATAACGCCTTGGTCCATTCGTTGAATTAAGACAGTTAGTTGTGTTAGGCGGCAAGAAAACCACTTCGACTGGAATGTATGTTGTTAAGTCTGATAAATTTGTTGGGTGGCTTGGATCATTATCAATTAACAGAAATGCTTTTTGTTCAAGTTTTTTAATTTCGCGATAACGTTTAACAGACGGGCAATAATGTTCAGTGAACCAATCCTGGAAAATTTTCGCAGTTATCCATGATTTTTTATTAGACTCCCAAATTACAGGTAAAGTTAATTTATATATGCCTTTCATCGCTCTTGGGTTTTTGGAATGGTAAATTAGTAATGGTTTTAATTTAAAATCTCCGCTTGCGTTAACACATAGTAGAAGGGTTAAGCAATCTTTTGCAGCTTTAAATCTGGTGTCCGTTTCTCTTCATGGGATAGAAATGTTCGTTTCGGCATTTTATTCCAAAACAAGCCTGTTTCATCAACATTAAAAACCAATTCTGGAGGATAGTTTCCTTCTTCAATTATTTTTTTAATATCGCTGGAAATTCAGCCGCCGCTTTTGTATCACCACTTGCTGCTTCACCTGTAATCTTTATGTTGTGAAGGTTATTTCGATGTTTAAATCTACTGAACCATCCTCGACTAGCAACGAAAATTTCACTTGTGTCAATTGTCTCAGCCTGAATGTAATTAAAAATTCTTCTAGCTTTTTCCATTATGATAGATTGGCTTAATGGCATATTGCAGTCAATTTCGTCGTCAATCCATATAGACAGTCAGTTTTCCATTTCCTCCATGATATTATTTCTAGAACGGGTAATTCTAGTTGCAGAGCTTGACGTAGTTGTAGTTGCCGATGACAGTATTTTTTCTTTATTCTTCATGATGGTCCTAATTGTTGAAGTTGGCAAATTCAATGAAGCACTAATTAGAGTTTGACGTTCACCAGAATCTAATCTTCTAATTACTTCCATTTTAATTTTTAGTGAAATGCTTTTTCTGGTTGCTTTCTTTTCTTTTTCATTATCACCCATAGTAAAAACTAAAGATCAAAATATTTGACACTGTAATATAGTGTTAAATATGTAAATTAATACCTACTTACAATAATGTCAACAAATGTTTCCAATAATAAAAATATGTCTGTACAATACCGTACCAAACAAAAACACAAGTACACTCTTTCGGATATGTATTTGAAACCTATCGCTGCATAATATTTCGGGGAATCCCCGTATGCTGCGAGCGATTTCGTGGAATCCTCGGGTTGAAATAAAAGAGCGCTAAGCCGAAACAGCGTTAAGCGGGGTCTTACTGTATATATATATATATATATATATATATATATATATATATATATATATATATATATATATATATATATATATATATATATATATATATATATATATATATATATATATATATATAGGAACTACGTCTTCATGAAGAGGGGCATGTTCAGCTATGCAAATTAAACACACTTTTCTGATATGCCCGAACGACATATGCCTAAAAATCTTCCAGCAGTTTCTCCGAAGAGTGCTTGTAGTAAAGGAAAAAAACATAAATATATATAAAAATATATCAAAGCAAAGTAAACAAACCCATAGTAGAAGTAACTAAAGATATATTTTCAAAATAGCAATACCAGAGCAAATCAGAATCTATTTAAAAATTGGGATTAAGATATAGTTGTGCCAAAAGTAATTTGAAAAATTACTAGCTAAACTCAAAAAGCTATTGTAGCTAAAAAATCATGCATTAAATTTAAAGTTAAATTTTGTTTAAAAAGATTTATAGTAAAATTATGTTTAAAGAAATTTAAAGTGAAAGTAGGTATTTTCGGGATTCTTGTAAGAACTTTAATGCTAGGGTGGCTCTTTTGTAGTTGTAAAAACTATACGAATTATTTCAATTTTACCGATTCCATACTTCCTACCTATTTTAAAATAAAATTTACAGGAATATTATTGTCTTTAAGATGATAAATTAAACGTTTTATTCGATTTTTAGTGAATTTATAATTATAGCAAAAATTGTAGATGTGGCTTAATTCATTAAATATAATATTCATATAAATTTTTAAAGAAATATTGGAGTTCTAGTTTATTTGTTTAAGGATTCACAACTGGTAAAATATTTATAATTTTAATATTTTTAATTTTTTTCCATTTCTTACAATATATTGTCTGTTTTCTACATATTGCGATTAAAACCTTCTTAAGTAAGAATGTTCCATCACCAATATTAATTTAAGTTTGATTAAGATATTTTAACATACTTTTTTATTACCTAGCATAGATATTTTTTACTATAAAAATAGGCAAATTTTATTTATAATACTTTTTTACCATAAGCTTACTCCATGCTCCATGACTAAAAGATTTTTTTTTAAAATAACAAATTTTCAGGTGATACAGTCAGTCACAAAAGTCTACGTACAACCCTAAAAAAGGGCACATTTCAAAACTGAGTTATATTTTAATTTGCAAAATAGAATAAATATTTCCTTTTTCACTAAAAACTGTAATTTACACAATTAAAAAAGTTTCAAACAATCATCTACTGGGAAATTTTATGAATATGTAAAAATTAGCGCGTCACAAAAGTCTGCATACACACGATTGGTTGAGAAGAGAAAATTTACATATGAAGATTTGTTGAAGGTTAACTAACTACAAAACTAACTATAAAAGTTTGAGGTGACACTTTTGTAGTTAGTTCATCGTTAGTATTTTCCTTGATATTACAATATCAAATTGCTTTAAAATGAGCCAGGGAAAGGAAACATCCTTAGAACTTCGAAATTTGGTAGTAAAATTGAAATGTGAAAATAAATCTTACTCCGAAATTGCCAAAATTGTAAGCAAAAGTCGGTCAATTGTGCAAACAATCTACAGAAACTTTGTTAAACGCGGACATGTGCTCAGAAAATCTCGATGTGGTCGTCCAAGGAAGCTCAATGATCGAGAAGCAAGAGCCATAGTAAGAAAAGTGAAGAAAAATCCAAAAATTAGTGCCCCAAAATTAGCGGATCAAATTGAAACAGAAATTGGAAAGCAGGTACATCCAGAAAATGTACGTAGAATTCTTCGATCGGCCGGCTACAATGGCAGAATTCCCAGTAGGAAACCATTGGTATCATCTGTAAACCAAAAGAAAAGACTTGCCTTTGCTTCTGCACATATTGACAAGGATTTTGAGTTTTGGAAAACAGTTTTGTTCACCGACGAGAGCAAGTTCAACATTTTTGGAAGTGATGGCCGCGGAAAAGTTTGGAGGAAAAAAAAAACACAGAAATGAACCCCAAGAATTTGACTCCCACCACAAAACACGATGGAGGCAGTGTGATCGTTTGGGGTGCCATGGCAGCAGCTGGAGTTGGCAATCTGGTTTCCATCGAGGGTACTATGGATCGGTTTGGATACCTGAAGATTTTGCAAGTCAACCTACATGAATCAGTCAGAAAATTGGGACTTGGAAGCAACTTTGTCTTCCAACAAGACAAAGATTCTAAGCACACAGCAAAGATTGTGAAGGAATGGCTGCTCTACAAGACGCCCAAACAGTTGCATTCACCTCCACAGTCTCCAGACCTTAACCCTATCGAACATATTTGGGAGGAATTCGACAGAAAAATAAGACAACGACCCATTACCAGCGTCGAAACCCTAAAGAAGGCTATGCAGCAGGCTTGGTCCCAAATTTCACCTGAAACAACAAAGAAACTGGTGAATTCGATGCCAAACCGAATGCGTGCAGTCATTGCTTCAAAGGGAGGGCCTACCAAGTATTAATGGTATTTTTATTTTTGCTTATTGCCAAAAATTTGAGTTTCCTGTCTCTGTATGCAGACTTTCGTGACCACATAATTTGAAACTTTTGTTGTTTTCATTCCGTTTTAACAAATATGTTGATAATTTTATTTATTTATTCTGAGTAATTATGAGAAATAATTGTGAAAATAAAATTGAGTTTTCGAAATTATGAGTTATGTGCAAAATATACAAAAATCAGAATGTGTACGTAGACTTTTGTGACTGACTGTATGAATCTCGCATACACCTGCGCAACTGTGATCATTAGCCTGTAAAGGTCTATTTTCCTGCCTGATCTAATCTTCCATTCAATACCTAAACATTTCCGCTTCTAGCACTTTTCTCAAATTGGTCCTTTCCAGTTACTTACAGTGAGTGTAAAAAGTATTCGTACAGTACGACAATTGATTTAAAAGAGATCCGTTCATAAAAATTATAAACATAAATTCCATTTTAATTAATAATAAATACATAATAGAGCATATTTTCACTAGTTTCATGTGAAATTTACACAAAAATAATTTTATACATGAATAAATATTTACAAAACTATCACAATCCAACATCTTGTGGTGTAAAAAGTATTCGTACACTAAAAGAAATTCAAATTTTTTTAGTTATATTTTGTGATTGGTTTACCCATTAAGATGTAGTTAATTGACGTCATCTTGTAAGTTACTTAAAAGGTTCTTCAGTGGAAATTTTAATGTAGTGAGAAACTAGAAATTCTGTAATTGTCGTAAAAGTAAAGAGACAAGTGTTTCCAAAAGAGAACTGATTTTAAAGCTCCGTAATAATGGTAAATCGCACAACAAGATTTCTGATCTGGTTGGTAGACCCCGTTCAACTGTGCAGTCAATCATAAAAAGTTTGCTGCCACTCTAACGGTTGAAAACAGTTCTCGTACTGGGTGACCATGACTATTGACATCGTCTGACAGACGGTTTCTGGTACATTCATTAAAAAAGGATCCCAAAATAAATGCTCCTACATTAACATCAGAACTAAAGAACATGGGAACAGTAGTCTCTGTAAGTACTATTCGAAATGCATGCAGAAATGAAGGTTTCCATGGCCGTGTGCGAGACGAAAATTCTTTGTTAGTGAGAAGAATCGGAAGCTGCGATTGTCTTTCGCCAAGCAATACGTTATTAAAGGCCAGATTTCTGGAAAAAGATTATCTTTACAGACGAAATTAAATACAACATATTTGGATCTGACGGGAGACGAATGGTATGGAGAAAGCGCAATACAGAAATGCATCCTAAGAATTTAGTGCCAACAGTGAAACAAGGGAGTGGAAGTCTACTTGTTTGGGGGTATAAGAGTGCTTCTGGGGTGGGCAAATTAGTCTTTATTAAAGGAATTATGAATCATCAACTTTATATTGATATTTTAAACAATAATTTAGGACCTAGTGCAACAAAAATGCGCTTGAATGGTGATTACGTTTTCATGCATGATAACGACCCCAAGCACACACCCTTAAACACAAGGCTCTGGATACTGTATAATATCCCAAAGTTCATGAAATTTCCTCCTCAATCACCGGACCTCAACCCCATCAAGAATTAATGGGACGTTCTTGATAAAATATTAGATCCAGACACATATTTCTAATAAAAATGATTTGGAATCGGCTCTTAATCAAGAATGGGAGGCCATATCTAGCTCAATAGCAGCAAAATTGGTGGAATCGATGCCAAAGAGACTCAAGGCAGTTATTCGAACTAGCATTTTGCATTTCTCATTCATGTTTCTTGCATTTTGAGTAGAACTATTTTGTTATAAATTGAAATTTATATCCCAAAAAGAAATACATTCATATTGTTTTAATTTATAAAGTTATATTTTAAGCAAAGGTGAAAAGCGGAAATAATTTATATATATTCAGTTATGATAAAATTGTTATAATATATTAAATATAATATATAATGAAGTATTCTATAATAAGACATCAAATTGAAACTCCGATTCTTATTTAAAAATCGATAATGTATTAACAAAACTATCGATTTATTAAAATAGTCTTTTATATATTTTACTGATATCAACAAAATTTTAATTTATTTACTATACTTACGATTAAAAAAATAACAATGTTGGAAAAAGATTAATTGTAAATATTGAAGGAATCATCAATTTTTTTAAACTTACACTGAATAGAGAAAAATGTTTTCCTTCAGCTAAATGTTATAGTTCTAAAATAATGATATTACCAAAACTTTTTCTAAAAGTATCTGTCATGGTGCTCTAAATGTCTTTGAATAAAATCATGCACGAATTAATTAACAAATGTTCACATCAATAACTTACATAGAAATGAAAGTAAATTTATTATTTCATAATTTTAAATATGAGAATTTTCCCGATTTAATTTTAACTATATACAATTGATAATCAGATTTTAATACATAAGATAATTTGGACGCATATTCAGTATTTGACACTCAAAAATGAATTCAATAAAATTATCTCAGCAGGAGATGATTTGTCTGTGCCTGAGCACTTCAAATTGCATTTCAAACGATAGATTGAATTTTGCGATTCATCTCATTATTTTTAAGAGTGAATGATTTTAATTCCTTTTATAAAATATTTCGAGGCTCAAGTAGCTTGCTTATCGAAAATGAATCGGATGCTACTTCCATATAATTATCGAAATATTATTTAATTAGGCCTAGATTTTTCAGGCATAATCTTCAACTATATTACATTAATTTCGTTAAATATCACAAGAATTACTTCCGAAGCAAGTGGCTAAAAACTAAAAGTTTTGAACATTTATTATAAATATGGATTTATATTACAGTTATATACTTTTTCATTTGTTTCCATTAAAGTTTATATTGAAATAATTGATTAAGAATCTAATATCAATATTTCTTCTACGTATTTACTTAAGAATTTCTTAGCAAGAAGTATATAATTTTTTTGATGTATAAAAAACATGTTTATATAAAGTGAACAGCAGGCGATTGGCGTAAGTTAATGGAATCAACAGTGCATGTGTAAGATAACAGTAGAAGAATAATTAGATCTGTTTTCACTGATGTAGTGGCAAGTTGTTAAGAATTAAGAGTCATCACGAAAATAACTTGGAACTAGGTGTTCATGTAATGAAACATGTTATTTCAAAAGTATAGATGTATGTTGATTGTTTGCCCATGACCTTTTAAAAAGACTCTGCTATTAATTAATACTTAGTTAAAAGGAGAATTTTACACTGAAAATATATATCTATGAGACAAACTGCTAAATGCGGTAAGTTATTTACCCAATTTCATTTACTCGTTCGTTCAAATGCATGAAATGAATGATGTTAATGCAGTAACACGTTTTGACATTTGGGGAAACTATAACTAGCACAAATGTGTATTTTTATCTATCTAGCTATAATTCAATGAATAATTCAAATCTAATGTTTGGTTTTATTAAATGGTATTGTTCATAAGATATGCGATATTGTCATCATTTTACTTGGGAAATTTAAACGTTTAAATTTTGCAAATAAAATTGATTTTATGATACTAATCATATGCGTATTTATTTTTACAACCCTAAACAATTATTTAAAAATATCTTATAAATATTGAAATCCTTCATTGTTATGCATTTGTAAAGAAAAATACATATTTCTTAACTATAACATTACTATAACAGAAGATAAACATTACTAAGAAAAAAATTACGTTTGATTCTGTATTTAATTTTTATTATTTTCTTTACAGCCAATGCATATCAATTCAGTTCACAAATTTATTTTTAAATCTACTTTATACAAAAATTTATTATTTAAAGCTCTTTGAGACATTCATATAAAGATGCATAATTTATAATTCATTGAAAATGTGATTTTACACCACTTTATTTAGAAGTGATGTTAATACATTAGATTTCATTCTATTTAGAATTAACGTAATTTAAATTTTTGTCTTTTATAATAAAATATTTGTCTTTTTTACAAAATAATATTGAATATTCAGCGTAAAAATAAATGTATAAATTATACATTTTTGAACATTAGATTATTTTTGCTTTGATTTTTATATTATTTCATTGACTTGATTTCATTAAATAGCTTAGCCGCATTTTTGCCCTTTTCTTGGATCAAATACTTTTGTTCTTGACTTTCAATAATTCACACTGTTATTTGGTCATAAAAGCCCATCTTTTGAGGAGAAATCTACACTACAATTCTCAAACACATTGTAAAATTAGATTTATGATTTAAATTTACTGATATTATTTTTTAGGGATACATTTTTTAACAGTGTGAAAAAGATGGTCAATGAATGTTTTAACTCACACAATTCCTTAACACATCTTCTTACATTGTTCACACACAAATGTTATGATCCTTCTTTAATTTATTAAATTTTCATTGGAATAAAAGGTATATTCAAATAGATATAACAAATGGGCGATTGTGAATGAAGGTGCAGGCAAATCGTGGAAGAACCATCTGTATGTATAACCAATATTATCAAAAGCGTTAACAGTCGTGTGCTATTTTCAAATGGTGTTAATTTGTTGTATTTTGGATGAATGAATAAAAATTCAAGAAAGGGAGAGAACTTTTTTGATCAGAAATATGTCAAGAAATGTTTTGCTGTAAAAAACACTTCCCAGTACACCTCATTTGCATAAAAACTGTTGTTTGTTGTCATATAATGTCTAGCTACAAGGAATTTCGCCTTTTAGCACTACAAGGAGAGGAAATGATGGCACCTTTTATAATGGAGCACACAGTGGAAGTCATATCGTAGCCCATAAAGTGTAGCTTCCAAATTTAGAAGCAGGGATAAAGTATAAGACCCTTAGACTTGGCCTGCCACCCTCAGAGGTATCAGTTCACATAGAGGACAATGCGACTACGATATATTTAAAGTGATCCAGCCTCTATTAGAGAACACGGTGGATCTTTGATTGCGTTGGGATTCGAACTCATCACCTTCTGATAACGAGAATGCAAGTTCTAATCACCCAGGAAATGTTTTCCCCCATTTTTCTCTAATTTTAAGATGTGAAAATATTGATATTTTTTTAAAACAAATTTATTAATTTTATGGTTCCTATCACAATTATATTGCCTTTTATAATATAAACGTTATGTATCTATATGTATGATTACACACATATGTATATATTATTTAGTATTACCTCTGCTGGACATTAGAGCTTTCCAAAATATTTACTATTCTATTTATTAAGAACATAGTTAGATTAATTAAACTGAAAATGGAAAGACAACATTATTTGATTGAATATTATACATAACTAGACACAACTACATAGTTATCTTGGTTTTAAACAAAAATATGAAATAGAGCTCTAATGTTTAATGGTTCAAAATTTTCCAATTACCCATATTTTTTCAGAAGAATTACAAGATCTATTGTTGTTGCTGTCGTGTGCCAGCTAGGCTGGCAATATGAGGTGCGCTGCTCCACTTTTTCAACTGAACCATATTTTGGTGTGGAGTCCGACTTCTTCAGTACACACATGCTATAGGGACCCGTTTATAGGGTAGGCAACCATTCACACCTCATCCATACAAGGAAAGGACAAAGACAGGATAGATAGAGAGAGAAAGTACATCCATGCCCGAACCGGGATTCGAACCCAGGACCTCCCTATCCGTAGTCAGGGATTCTGATCACTAGACAAGGGCGGGCGGCACAAGATCTTTGAGCAGTATGTAAGCCCAAAACTATTGGTTTCTATCAATTATCGTAAAAGGTTTCCTTCAAGCTTATATTTTCGGAACACATGATATAGTTGATTTTAAGCATAATGGATAGAATATACTATCATGTTAATATAAAGCCCTCAGAATGAAGTGACAATGTTATGAGCTTATTATTAAATTTTATATAAGTATAATTCCTCTTTATGATTTCGTTTCTTGGGATTACCATTAATAATAGAACTGGGCTTTCCAGAATGGAAGATCTAAGGTTCGATAATAACCATTGTTGAACAATTTGCGAGGAAAATAATGAAAAAAATTGTTTAACAACTGTGATGTTTTTGATTTCTGCTTTCATATGTATGTAGGTAGTCGCATGATAGTTTTCGAGTTAATTTCTTTGAAATGTATAAAATGTCACTGTATCTATTAAAAGTCTTTTCAGAAAAATATTCTGTATACTGAGAAAACCTTACAAATGATCTTTACTGTTATATTAATGGATTGCACAACGTGTTGCTATTTATTGTTTTCTTTTATTTTTAATAAAAATTAAACAAATTTTGTAATAAATACTCAATGAAATATTGTATAAAACAAATGACTAATTTCCTTAATAATTCTTGTAAAATTTACTGTGAAAACAAATATGGAAAACTTCTTTCACAGAAATTATCTGCTTAATAGTTACAAAACACACTTTAAAAGCGAAATATATTTTTTCTAAAAATAATCATTAAAGTAATCTGAAATACTTATAATTACTGAAATACTTATAAATATTACAGCTTAAAATAAATCCAAAACAGGTTTAATCAGAAAAGTATATTTTTCTTGTATACTTTCAATAAAAATACACTAGTGTACTAAACTGAAGAAACAGGTGTTTTTGCCATAATTCTACGAAAAATCATCTGAGGGACGTGAAATTCATGCGTGAGAGTTAAAAGTTTAAATTTAAACGACGAGAAAAGCATAACTGAGCAAAAATAAATACAATGATTTTAGTATTAAATAAAAAAAAAAGGCGACATTGTGCTTTTAGTGCATTGCACATCATTGGCCTAGAAGAAGATTAACAAGTAGATGTTTCTTAGAATGAGGTATGTCCTCTCCATACTGCAGTGGTGGCCTTGCACCGTCTTCCCGTAGTCAGCACCTGATTGAACAACAGCAGATTGACTTCCATTCCTTAATCAGTAACTATCTGTATTTCAGTTGCTTGGAGTTCTCCTTTTGATGGAAGATTTCACTTGAACTTGCAGCGAATGCCTTTATTTGCATTTCCGTCCTTCCATCTGTTATAGTCTTAAGCTGCAAGCGCCTATCACACGAGTTTTTCACATATTCAGGCAGCCTGTGACGTTTTGTTCTTGACATCTGCATACGCATGACATTTCTACTGAATTGCATATTCAGGGTACAGATCGTCAGATGACCTATTCTGTAATTTCATGGCCATCTACTTAAAATTTACAATGTTGCTTGAAATTTGCATGCCAGTCTATGATGTATGCATGGAAATTTCATACATGTGTACAAATAATTTTTTTTCAACTTCAATTTTCGATTCATTACTAATATACTTCTTGATAACATCTATACTTTTTTAGTCATTTTCAAACATCTAAATGTGAGAAATTTCATGCGCACGCATATTTCCCCAAAATATTATGAAATAAAAGAAATGAAAAATCTCCACTTCTGTTCAGTAAAATTATTTTTCAATCCTAATATATCATCGAGCTATAAGTAGATGTGATTTTCATCTAAACGAAAATATAATGTAGGAACATATTATATTTAAAATTATTATATTTCTGATTAAAGACTTTTCTCAGTATAGTAGCAGATTAAATAAAATTTTATGATTATTCACAGTTTTGTACTTATACTGTAAAATAATCATTAAGTTTTCACACTATTTAAAAGAAAGTGCAACATCTAATAATGAAATATTACTTTAACTTAGAAAATATTTAAATTTTCGGTTTTTCAAAATTAACTGTGCTTAGTTAAATTTACAGCGTCATTATTAAGGAAAAGGTGACATTTACGATTAAGTAATATTAAAATTTGGGATTTTGCAGCAAATGTCTGCTTTAATTTTTCTTTGAATTCATTCCGAATATGATAATCAACTACAAATTTCATGCTGGGTGAATATTATTTTGAGAAGCACAATGAAAAATTTACAGTATTCCTTCCTTTGAAAATTATTTAAATTTTCATGAGTATTTGGCTATTTACGAATTTAAAAATATATATATATATATATATATATATATATATATATATATATATATATATATATATATATATATATATACAGGGTGATCTTTTTTAAAGTGACAGTGTTTGGAGCGTACTGTAGTGCGATCTAATAGCCAATATGACACCAAACTTGGTATTTAGACTAATCAAAACATGGAAAAAAAAGATTCCGTAAAAGATAATTTTAGTTCCATTACGCCGCTAGGGAGTTTTGTGGCGCTGCTGTAGCTTACAATAACGAGAATTAGCATAAAACACGGGTATCAAAGAAAAATGCAAATGTTGTGCGATGACGGTGTCAGTAATAGGGCTATAAAAGCAAACAGTAGACAGCCCCGACAAATAATCTCAACTGAAGTAAACGAGCTCCAGTGGCCATACCTCTCACGTTACTGGAACGTGCGTTTATGTTGGTGGAGTATCAAATTTGTCGATTCTAAAGGAGAACATAACGAAAACAGTGCGGAATATTCCTCGTGATATGTTACGTAAGGCTGTGGAGAACGTTGGGCACAAAATGTACGGTGTTAATTCTGAGAACGGTGCTTACACATTGGTTGTGGTCTAATTCCTCACCGGGGAAGTTAATGTAGTAAATAAACATTAATACAACTGTACCATTGTATGTATTAGTATTAGTCTTTTCTCACATTTTATACATTGTAAGGCGTCACAAAATACCCTTGCGGTGATTTTTGGAACTAAAATTTTTGGAATTTTTTAAATATCAGGTTCAGTGCCATTTCGGCTACATTAGATCGCGCTACAGGGCACTCTAAACACTCTCATTTTTTAAAAAAGATCACCCTATATATATATATATATATATATATATATATATATATATATATATATATATATATATATGTACGAATCTTTAAAAAATATAAAAATAAATGTATATTAAAAAGTGTACGTTTTTAAGTCGAATGAAAAGATTGCTGAAAAAACATTTAAATATGAAACACTAGGATTTGCTTACTGATTTGTGTTCATGTCACATTATTTAAAAAAACGTTTTAAAATTCTCATCACATTATTATTTAAAACGAAAAATAACAAGTACAGATGGAGTAAATTTTAAGACATTTGAAATCTGCTTAATATCCTAATGGGAAAATGAGGTAGTTGTGCTTTATAGTACTTTTTATTTGGACTATTAAATAATTCTGTGAATTGAAATGTTTTCGAGAAAATCTAAAGCTAGTTCCTTATTTTTTAATTTCAATTATTTATTCTTCTCGACTTACATGAACATATGAATTAAATTACATATATTCATACAAGTCAAAATGTCAAATTGTTTACAACAGAATACTTTCGTTAAAATCCAAAGGTTGAAGTAAAAAACACGCTTTTTAATGTTATAAGAATTTATTTCATTCATTTACTTTCACCGAAGTGTATATGGAATAAATTCAAACAAATTTTAATTTAATATGAAATTTCAGATTAATAAGAAAGTTTTAATAAAGTATCAAAGTGTTTTTTATTCTACACAATATTTTACTATGAAACCGTAAATTTATAGGGCGCAATAATAATAGATTAAGTGTGAATGAAATAAAAAAATATTGAATTAAAACTGCCGTCATAATAAGTGGAGAGTTAAAATTACTACAGAGAAAAATTAAGAAATAATAATTTTTTCAAGATTTTCAGAGCATTATATATATAATAGATTAAAATAAAAAGATTCAAAAGTTAAAATTTGCAACCCCTAGAAAGTAATATAAATTGAGGTTTATAATTATAATATTGGGTATTTTTTGAGCAATATAATTTTATATTAAAGAAATTCTAATTTAGATATTTTTTTTGATTTTTAAATTAAATGAGTGTAGGCAAATACCTATGCATTTAGAACATAATTGATAATTTAGAACATAATTGGAAAACTTAAATAAAATTTAATTCCTAAGTAGATAGATTTCAAATGCAATTACAAATACAAAATATTTTTTTCAAGCGTCAGTCATTATTTTCATACAAATTTCATGGAGCTTTTAAATTATATTCTTTAATGAAGAGTTCTTCGTATATTAAATAACTTTAAGTATAGAATAAGAATATTACCTGAATATATTTCACTTAACTGGATATTTCCATCACCAAATTTTATCTACTTTATATTTATTTGTATAATTTGAACAAAATTATGCAAGACAGAAAATGTTTTTGCTGGAATTTAATCGGTGAAGTAAACATTAAAGTCTGGAGTATTTATCATTAGGGAGAAAATATGAAAACCGTTGTATACTGAAACTAAAACAAAACAAATCAAAGAAGCAAGACATATAATCAATAAGCGAAAAATTGAGCAGGACAGAAAAGGCAGATATATGTCACTTTAATAAAACTTGGTTATTGGTGATAAATATCGCTTCAATATACGTGAGTGTCACATGAAAGTAGGTTTTTTTCGGTAGTGTATTAGTCATTTTTCTGTCCGCTGTCATACTTTGTGTCTGTAATCACTCTAAGGAAGGCCTTCTGGTCTTCCCTCAACCATTCACATTTTTACAGCATGTTGATGACAGTGCTATTTTATTTATGCCTCTCTGGATCGAATGGTAAGATGATCAGAAACTCATGGTAGTACATAGGCTTTTCGCACAGTAATGACGGATATGACAAATGCACGTTGTACGCAGGAAGTTACATGCATGCTGGTTACTTTCCGATTTTGTTTTTTTAATAGTAATATACTGATTGTGCACAGGGATTACAACCATTTCTTAAACGAGCTTAGGTTTTCAGACTTAGAATTGAAATTGTGCTCGACTGGTTTGGAATTATCGTAATTTTAAAATGGTGGAATGATGAAGAAATTAAGAAAATCTTTAATCTTATTTCCCTGCTTTCAAAATAACACTGTCCGATAAAATGCAGACAAGCTGTTAACTTGTCTTCTGACGTTCAAACAAAAAACGTTCTCATAAAGCATTCTCATAAAAAAAAAACGCTTAGCTCTAAAATAAATTATTTCAAATTTTTAAACGTGTTTTTATTTGTACTTTCCTGCAAAATATATAATCCTTCAAAGTAATAATTTTTTGTGTTTCTTTGCATGTTTTTGATATAAGACATATCGATTACGCCATACATGTTCTCAAATTTATCTTCTTCTGCCGAGAATTGTAATTTATTAAATTCAGAAATTTCCTGAGTGATTTTGTTTTGAAGATGAATTTAATTCTCATTTTTATAAATCTCTTTTTAAATATATACATATGAGTAAGTTAATGAAACAAATTACCTACACATCGTTTAAAAATTTTCATTCTTTAGAATATTTTTAAGAATAACAATCTGATTTTTTCTATTATAACATAATTACGTAATTAAACATGGGCCACCTTTTTAGGAACTGCGTGTTAAGCATTTTATGACTTTAATTAAAAGCGTCCTAAAGTTAACAGTATTTCACACCGTCTAGCAGAGAAACTTAGATTGGGAGTTTTATGGAGAAACATGTTTCTGAAGGTACATTTACTTTTAAAGTAGGTGTCATCATATTTTAAATTGTGTCGGAGAATGTAGTATAATATGTTCACTATAAGCCCTTCTTACGCTAATGCCCTGTGAATTGAAACAACATTTTTAAATATTACTCAAGGCTTACATAACTTGAATCTTTAAATTTAATAGCAGGAAAGAAATTATTAATATGTTCATCATTTTTACTAGAAAATTTGAATTACTTGTACTTTTTGATAAATTATGTGTTTTAGAAGTTCAAGTGTTATTCATTAATATTTATATCGAACATAAATCATTTGTACACAAGGTGTGAACTTATAGAATAGAAAATAATCAAAAGTTAAAAAAAATGTACTATTTTAACGGCAATATTTTTCTGTGAATTGCTGTATCAGTTTAATGGTTTTTTTTTGAATGAATTAGCTTTGCTAAAGAAATTAACATAAACACTGCATGCTTATAAGGATAGTCCAAATACGACAGAATATTAAAACAAAAATACATATGTACACTTCATTTTTAATAAATCGGAGTACCTTATATTAGGCGTCTAAAATTATTTTGCATGAATACAATTTCATCTTTTAATATAAATTTTTCTTTATGCATGTATTTTTGTTATTCAACTTTTATGTTAAATGCACTCTTTTATTAAGTTTAATATATAAGTATTGCATTCCATCATGTTTAATATAAATTTCCAAATTAAGTATGTTAGCTTTCAAATGTTAAGAATGCAAATAATATTCAATCGAAAGAATAAAACTGTTGATTATATAATTGACATTTATTAATAAAAAATAATACGCGAAAGACATTTATTTAAATTTATTAAAAATTCAAACCTTCTCTTTTCTTAAAAATGATTTACGAAGTAATATATGATATCAAAATCATTATATAAACAACTCATTTTTATACGTTTATTTTATGTCATTAATATATGTGTGAAATTGTTCCTTTGTTGTGTTGCGAAATTATTATTTGCTATGTGACTCCGATATTTTAATTAATACATTATAGGGATAAACACTTAAGGAAACCTTCATAAACTCCATTCAGATTAATTTCAATTCTGTTTTGTTTGCTGTGTCGATTTGCTTACTGTTGTATTAATTTGTTTGGTTTGCATAGGTGACTGTTACAAATTATTTTGTGTCAATAGGAAACACGAATATCCACTGCTACAATCCATATGTGTTTTCCAAATAAAGTAGCTGAATGTTTTACATAAGACCAGTACTCTCCATCTATTATTTTAATGTAGTCGAAAGATTAAAAACGTTAAAAATTAATTTTCCGGAGCGTAAAAATTTACAACTGTTCCCTTTACTTTTAGATTCAGGTGTAAGTAAATTTAAGTATTCTGAAATTTACGGAGGAACTCATTAGACACAACTGCTCCAGCATTAATTAACAAATGATTACAATGTTTATGGGTATATGGTTTATTCTAAAATCACTTTTGGATCTCTTACTTAATTCATGCATGCCACAGGAGAGTGTAAAGGAAGGAAAAAATCCTGTAAGTTTTGATAAATATATGAGCAATATGCTTCTACTTATCATCGCTGATAAATATCAAATTGGTAATTCTTCACACGCTCATAATTTACTGTTTTTACTTATTATTCCTGTGGAAAAATTAATAATTTATTTTCGCGGTCAATTATAGCCATAACCAGGTACATTCAAATTCCATAATATTAATTGCATGCTCTCGAATTTTTGATTGAATTTTGAAATAATTTATTCAAACATTGGTTGAATTACACAGCATTTCCATGATATTTCTTTACTCCAGGTTTTTGAAAAACGGGTGATGGGTATTTGTTTTTTTATTACTACGTGCATCTCTGTCGGAATAAATTATTAAAGAGTTTTCAAATTAACTTTTTGGTGACAAGTTACTATGGCTCCTACTCTATGAAATAAACTACCTGAAGTCAAAGTAATGTGTGGATAGTTAAAAACCCTTACAGAAGTTTCACACTGTTAAGTAATCCACAGTCCAGTGTCAAATTATAAGCACACTGTGTTCAAAATATTAACGTGGTATTCTTTGTATAAAATGAAATATTTTGCAAATTTAACATAATTTTAATTTAACAAAAACTCAAAAATGAAGAATTCCATTGTAACTTTGATCATTTTTAGCGATATTACCTATTTCACATATTCCATTTGCCCAATATTTCTGAATAAACAGTACTCTGATTAAAATGACACTGATTACATTATTTTTGTCTATAAATGGAAACAAAGCTTTGAATACAGCACTAATATAAATGGTTTTTGATTCTCTTTATTTCTGATTCATTTCACTGTAATATGTTACATTTATATTTTAAGTGAGTTATGGTAATCAAAGTTTGATTATTATGTTATTGTGCAGCAGTACTGAATTATGCTACCATTCAGTTTTCAGGGAAACGGGTTTTTTTTCTTTTTAATATTTGTATAAAAACACTGTCAAATTTTAATAAATCTTGAAGTCAGCGTGATGATTATAATTTTTTCATTATTTGATTTTAAAATTTTAAACTTTATAATTGAAATACTAATTTATAAGCAAATCAAAAATCTTTTATTTAAAAATGCATCATTTTTTCCGAATTTACATGAGCCCAAAATGCATAAGAACTAATGAGAGATGATATGATATAAATTTTTAATTTTATATGTATTCAAATACTTGCAGAGATAATTTTCGTATTTTGCTTATATGAATACTTCCACATTTATATTATTAGTTTCCGAATATTTTAGGATTTCCTTAAGCCATGCCTCATCGCCTCTGATTAAGACATCATCCGAAACTCAATCTAGAAGTTCCCAGACTTAGGTTTGAGAAGTTATCGGAAAAATCCTTATCTGAAAGTACATTTCAGCGCAGTGCTTTTTGCCATTTGTAAAAATCATTATGTTTTTAACTTTGTCTATGAGTTCTTGAGTTTAGTAAAAGATTTTCCAAAGTACTTGTTACAATCTAGTGTTTGACTTTCTAAAAAATTTAATTAAAATATTATTCATTATGACATATTAAAAGATTATGCATCTGTTCACGAAACCTTGGTTTAATTATTGTTCTATGTTCTGATTCTGTTTTAAAATGATAGGGAAAACGTTATGGCAAACATAATACTTCTCTGTCATTCCCTTTTAAAATTTACAATGTAATGAAATAACACAAATAAATTGGTACATATGGCAGCAATAAAATATATAATTATCTCTTAAAACAATTCACTTTATGGGTTACAAAAATAGCATATGTGGCTGATTCAATGTATGCTTAAAATATTCATAATTCAATAAAATTGAGGAACTCTAGGATATTTTACACTGCAGTAATTAGGATTTTATATTTTTTGCCAGATCTCTTCCAATATAATAATATCTTAAAAACCAACATTATATTCACATTATTAAAATTCAATGTAAATATTAATCTTTTTCTTATTAAAGATCAATAATTCTTGTGACATGCGATTGCAGTATAATTGTGAGAATATTATCTTCAAGAAATTTCCAATAATAACCCTGCTTAAAAGGCTGTATGACATACAATTTCATAAAATGAGAAATAACCAAAAGGAGATTTTGAAAATCTAAAATCTAAAATGACATAAAATGTATCTTGATAGCATAATTTCATGCAATTTTAGCATATTCGAAAAATCTTATTTACAGCACATGCTGAAGAAAGTCATCATTAATGGTCTATTAAACTTAAATTAAGAATTGTTCTCTGGGATATATGGCGAGACATGAGATTAATCGGTTATTTCCTGCATTGTGGAGAAAGCTCTACAAAGATAAGTTTCTAGTATGTTTTGATGTACATGCGTAAAATGTATTAATTTCTGTGATCCTCCTAGAATTTATACAATGTATATATCTAAATGGAAACATAGTATATATATAAATATGCATGCCAGCAAATGTTGAAATAATTTAAATAGGCTTACCAAGAAACGTCGATGCAACTATTTATAAAATGTTGTAAACGGTATCTATAGATGACATTCCTTTTTCAGTAAGACATTCATGCTGAGATTCAAACAAACATTATGAAGTACTGAATAATCTTTGTGTGAATAGATTTTAAAATTAAAACTGTCTCCAACATTGTTTTTCGATATGAAAATCATATTTGTTGAAATACGTCAATTCAAATAGTAAACGTTTTTTACTATGCCATTCCTTTGATAGACTAGTTACCATGTACATTGTGAGAAACAATAGTTTGGATGAATGGATGGATGCAATGATGGATTGGAAATATGAATGGATATATAAATGGATGGATGGACATGTAAGAATTTAAAAAAATTTAAACAACAAATTTGCAAATTTAATTGATAAATGGATGAATAGAGGCTTGGATGGATGGATGGTTAGATAAATGGATGGATTTTTGGATGTATTGATATATGGATGGATAGATGGTTTGAAGAATGCATGGAGGAATGAATGGATGGATTAAGGGTTAGATCGAAAAAAGGAAGTGTACATGGGAATCTGAAGTCACTTGTGTCACTTTGGCTTGTCCGTGTGAATATTTTGCCAATGGGAAACTTAAAATTTTACGACAACAAGATTTAATTTGATAAAATAAGTCTTATTACAGAATTTTATGTGAATACTTAAATAATTTTTTGTGGGAGATTGAGTTCCATTTTTGCTGAAACTATGTGAGATGATCTGTTACTTCGGTAGACTACAATTTGAATTCGATTAAAATCTAATTTACGTTCAACTGCCTCTTCATCTCACATAACGACAATTTTCTGGCTCGAACGTTACGTTCAAATGGCAGGAAAAAAATTTGCTGCAAGATCTTCTCTATTATAGATATTAAATTTGTCTTTAAAACCACTATTTTCAAAGGAATGTGTTAAAAAGCTAATCATTTTTATATCACAGCATATTCTATTTGTTTTGTAAACTTCAAGTGTATAGTGTTCAGTCATTTTAGTGTCATTGTCATGGTTCTTATTGTATAGATGGAATCATGTGAAACAATATTTTTTTAGAGCTTAAAAGAGAAGCATGGAAGATAATTAAGAAGAAAAGAAGAAAAGAGTCATTATATATTGTATATAGTAAGGTTAAAAATTAATGTAATATTTTGATATGCCTCTTTTAAAACACTGTATTTTCTAATTTTTTTTAAATAGTTGTATTATTATTATAAAAATTAATGAATGAAATGTTGCTTAATATATATTTTCCACATTCTATTGTTTCATGATCAATGTATCACAAGTTTTTTGACATAATGAAGGGCACATTTGATCATAATTTCTTGTGTTGAAATTATTTCGAGTTTCAGAAGAAGTGGAAATACAAAAGATGAATGCATATGTCTTCTATATTCCTACTTCTGTGTATCAGTTCCTCTTTTTGATGTATCATCATCTCCATTACCGCAGATTAGTTTAATATATATAAGTATAAACATAGTAATTTCTCAAAAATTTTTGAAAATTTCTTAAAATTGAAGTAAAAATTAATGTAGCTTCAGGATTATTTTACAGGTAAAATGACTTGTTTTTATGCTTCTCTATCAACATGCTGAACTTAACTAGTTTATAAAACTGTAATGCATTAAGAGAGTAATGGAATTCTTTATATTAAACAAGTATTAGAATTAATACTACAATTGATAAGCTCTCCAGCATTGGGATACGGAAGGGATTTTCTTTTTTATTGAACTCGAATAACTAGATAATAGAACTATAGCAGATGATAAGAAGTTCGAAGCAAAGATTCAAAACAATGACTTTCTCAGAATGCCAAGACGGACTTTATCTTCTATACAGAAGCAAAATAAAAGATAATTACTCTTAAACCGTACATAAATATTTGTCTGATAAGCCATGTGAAAAGAAGAAATCCCAAAGTGAGGCACTTTAGAATGACTTTGTTTTACTTTTTCATAAACTAACTACGTTTTTATTTCAGAATAATAAATTTAAATTGAAGTAAGATAATCAAATATAGTGAAAATATAAAATTTTTAAATAATAAATCGAGAAAGTTTAATTTTTTAATATAATCATCAACACCGATTATTGATCATAAATATTTTGTAAGTCTGCTTTATCAATCGAATTTATAAAAACGACTAAAGAATACTGCTACATTAAAACTATTAAATATGCATTTTTAACATTTAAATTTTTGTTCTGTAGATACCGAATTTTATTTTGAAGAAAACAATTAATTTTATAAACAAGACTTTTCTTGAGAAATTAATTCTCTAAAGTTAACAAACACTTTCATGTTTCTTTAAAACTTGCGTTATATTTATAACAGTTCTGATGCTGTTATAATTTTAGGTTCTTTTTCATAATTTAGGAGGCTTAGGAAGAATAATTAATAATTTCTGATAGAGATAATATTGAAAAATAAGCCCTTAAATTAATATTTAAAAATTTATATTTTTAGATTAATTACTTATTTTATTGAATATGTTTTTTTAATATTTAATATTTTTGTTAATTAAATAACAGAGTTAACACTTGTAATATATTATTCTTTTTATGAAGGAAATTTTTTTGCAGAACTGTATTTTCCTATAGTTAAAAAGCATTTTTATTTTCTTAAAAAGACGTGTGTTCTACATCATTTATCTTTGATTGAAGCAAATTTGCTTTTGAAAATCTTCTAAAAGCCTTAAATAATATATTTTTTAAGCATTTCAAGAAAAAATTTCTTTGCTAGTAATCAAATTACGTAAAATAACCACAAATTGCAATGAGATTCATGTTATGAGAAAATGATCATCATTCTGCACATTTTTATAAATTTGCTACGCCTTAAATGAACATAATAGTTAAGTTACAATTCACAAAGTCCAATTTTTTTCCCTATATTTATTAACAATGGCAAAAACAAAGATGATGGGTTATATTAAATAGATTTTCTCCTAATACACCGTAACTCGCAGAAATTTTTATTCAAGCATATGAACATTCATGATTGACACTTTAAGAATTATATATAAAAAGAACATGAAATAAATAAGAAATTATGCTACATCAGATAAATTATTTCATACCCTCTTTTTTTCGAGTATATATATGGAATTTTATATAAAATGTAACCGTTAAAGAATTAGAACTTTATCCAAAATCTTATGAACATATAAATGGTTAAAAAACTCACTACAAAAATAGTACGATATTACAGTTAATATTGGTTACAGCATTTCAGCAGAGAATTACCCAAAGGAGCTTAAATTTAATTCTCAACTATTATTTTTAGGTTTTACTCCTGGTTACATATAAGAAAAATTCAAGACAAGCTAAACGTGCAGGTACGTAGTAATGTCTGATGGTTACTTTGTAACAATAAAATTTAATAGTATTCTTTACCCTAGATTAGTTGCTTGTGTTTTATTTTACTCTTTACAGAAAATATATATTTCAGTTTATAAAACAAATAACAGACACTCCCTAATTTCTGATAGTGAACTGTTATATTCAAGGCTTTTTCAAAATAAAAAGTTTCGTCTTTTTCTTGCTATTTCCTTTTTCGCTTTTTGGACAATTTTTTTATTTATTACATTTTTTAATGAAATTAAATATCAGGCTTTACACATTTAATGAAAGACGATGAGCAAAATAAAAAATATCGCAACTTTAACTTTTTTTCTCAAACACTGTGCTGAAATAAATGATCAACTGTTTCAAATTATATATATTTTGACTTGAAAATGTATCTTATATAAAATAAAAAGTACAACAGTCTTATAAACAATGCAAAATTTATTGTTCCTTCATTCTTACAATGATATTTAGTTATGTTTATGGAGTCTGAAATATTCACATAAAAAAATAACATAAATGTCCTCCCAAATTATTTTCACTTGTAAGACGAGACAGTGATTTTTAACTTTTTTGGTTAAATATTTAACTTCTTCTGTGTTTCAATACTTTTAAGCGATAATTTTTCTTCCTTATAGTGTATTTCATAATTTAAAATTAAACTAATTTTTGTTTACATCAATGTAAAAAACCAACAAACAAATATTGCAAACATACTATTTATTTACTAAATACTTTGATTACTCGTATGGTATTAAAATCTCGTATATTTAATAAATTGTAATTACTTGTTATTACTCTGAGTTACAAATTCAAGTTATTAAGGGAAAGATCCTATAATATATAGTCATGAATTAAATCTAAAAAATAAGTTACTTCTTTAATAGCATACACTTTAAAATAAACTAAAATTATTCTCTTCATAAATAAATTATTTCTTTTAGCATTCAAGCCCGATATTTCACTTAAAGTATTTTCACTTAAAGTTAATTTCATAAGATAAAATATTTACAAAATTTTTTCTTCCTAGCATATACCTTGTACATTAGAGCACAATGATTCATAAAATCCTTATATTATATGAAACAATTATATTAAATACATAAAATAAATGGAATAAAAACCTTTCATCGTTAAAAATTTAGAATCAATCTCTTTTTTGTCTGAAAAGAGAAATTTTAGTCATTTTTAATTTATTATAATATTATATTTCAATATGATATAAGACAATGCTTGAATAAATTTTCATTGGATCATTTTGCAACATTTTGCTATATAATATAAAGCAAAAATTCAAATAATTAATATCGGAATACATGTACTGAAATTTAATGATGCCACACATCATTTAATATTTGTTGATAAAAGTTATTTTTGTTGTTATGTTTTGGAAATAATATTTCATTATTATTTTCCATACTCCCAGTGTTTGAAAGATATTACAAAATTAAAATCTATTGTCACAATTAGTAAGTTTATTCTTTATTTTAAATAATAAAAGCCTTTAAATGGGTAAATAATTTTATTTGTTTTCCACGATTGTCTGTTAAAAAGTATTCTAAAACTGGATATTAGTATACAATAGGCAATTTTAGTGAATATAAGAGATGTATCTCTTCCATTCTGTCATATTATTCGTAAAGGCTTTCAGAAGAATTAAACATCAGAAACGAAACTAATCTTTCGTCTAATCCAATATTTTTATTTCTCAAATACTTTGCAAAATTAGAGATATAATAATAAACTAAACATTGCTTCACTTAAAACAGGCTATTTAAAACGCAATGTTATGTAAAGTTGAAAATAAGGATTACTTTTAAACTTACATTGTGTTTTCATATTTTTATTAAATTCACATTTTAAGAATTAGTAATAAAACTTAATGTCATCTTTTTATGCATGAAACTTTGCTAATGTGATCTTTAAGAAAAAATTTTGCCAGATAGATTCACTTGTTCATTTTGAAATATGGATTGCTGGTAATAATAGGATTTTCTTCTCTCTCTCTCTCTCAAGTATTACTTTAATATTTAACGTAAAAAAAAATGTAAGTAAAGTTTTAGCAATTTTATGTTTTCTCAAAAAGTAAAATATTTTTCGATGGTTCGAATATAATTTTTATACTAAAAAGTTTTAAATTAAAAATCATTAAAGGAAGAATTAGGAAATTTAAATAATTGGAAGTAAAATCAGATAATTCACACACAACACAAATTATACTTTTATGAGTGAAAATGTTTTTCTTCAAGAATTTCCATTTCTATGGAAATTATCTATTTGGTAGCATTTATTTGCAAAAGTCATTAATTTGATGAAAAGACATTTCACATTATTCAGTAAATTTTTAATATTATTTTAAATAAATTCTTAAATCTTACTAATTAAACAATAAAGGTATCAAATGAGCATTAGAGTCAAATGAGCATTAGCATGAGAATTTAATCAATGTCTTTTTCTTTTAACAGTTCTTTTATGCACACAATGCATATACCAAAGTTAAAAGTGTTGGCATTACTAGAAAAGAGCATATGTAATTGAATACACTAAAATCATTCTTAATATAGATTAATTAAATTTAGCAATGAAAGCTTGCAAGTTTATGCATTCTTTAACTGGTTGTCAGTTAGAAAATCTGTTAGAATATATTTTAAATAATAATTATAAATGGTTATCACACCTAAAAGTGAAAATATTTCTGTTAAAAACAAAATATATAAAAATAATTAACTTCTAAATATAATGATTTTAAAATTAAATTATATAAACATTTAAATGGAAATGTATAAATAATACATAAAAATTTAAAAAATACATGCATTGTTATGCTAAAAATCTATTTTAATCAAATTAAATAATTATTAATAATTTATATCTATTAAGTGTATGGTGCCTTGATAAATTTTACTTAATAAATTCCATTCAATTACTCAAAACTGTTAGATTAAGACAAATTGTCAGATTTTGAAATGTATATTTAATTCAAATTGACATTAAAATAATACATAAGGTGTGGCAGGTTTTTTATTTCTCAAGTCTAAATTGGAAAATTACCATTTTTGTTATTAACCTTAAGATTAATATTTCTTTTAAATTAGTTAATTAGCTAAAACTATTTTAAAATAATGTGCTACTGAGAATAGTTTCTTACTGTATTAAATGTGCGATTAATGTAATGTTTGTCTGAGTCAGTTTGCAATGAACCAATAACAAATATATGGAAGTTAACAGCAAGAAATAAGGTTATTTTTGTTTTAAATTTATAGGCTATTTATCAAAAAATAAATTATATGTATGCCTATACGCTAAAGATAGTATATTCAAGTTAAATATCGTATAAAACAGATAAATCTTTTAATTTTACAAATATTAATTCTCAAGAAAACTCTTTTAATTTTAAGAATAATGTGATATATGTTCTGATTTACTATTATTTATTTTATTAATATGAAAAATTTTTTATTAGTTGTAAGCATATTATCATATGAAAATAAGTGTCATATAGTTCAATAAAGCTTACAAATATTATTGTAAAAATTTAAAATTCTTTGTATATGTTCTCTTACATAGGCATGTCACCATATTTTAAGAAAAGTATGCTACTTGCTAAATGTGCTTCAATATCTGTGTAGTTACAAAGAAAAACAGAATATAAAGTTAATTATAAGTAATTTTCTTCCCTCCTGTAATAAAATACTTGAAGTATTTATATAGAACTAAAAATATCCAAGTTATTCATAAATCCCGATGTTACAAGTATTTATAATACATGGAGTTATTCTAGCATAATCATAATTAATAGTTGGAAATACTTTATCTTATACTCACCCAAAAAATTAGTTTTATGCAATAAATAAAGCTTTTTGAACCTTATGCAATAAATATATTTATCTAACATTTTCACTGCTCAGGTGACAGTTAAAAACGTTTTGTAATGAAGGTTTTACGAAAACATCCAGTGTTATTCTAACATTAAATTAATATACAAAAAAGTTACAGTATATTTACTTAGTTACCAATAGTGACTAAACAGAAATAATAACTTAAAATTTATAGCTTCTGGAGGGAGGAAGTACAGTAGCCACCATACAGTAGTAGGAACTACAGTAGCCATCATTCTGCTCAGCTGCTTATGACAGTTAAGTATAGAATGAGATAATTTGATACTTATAAGTTAAAATTTTTCTTATTGTAATACAAAAGCACTAACAGTTCAAAAGATTTATTTATTATATAAAATTCATAATAAATTATTTAAAAAATTTATCCCTTTGATGCATTATAATGAGCAAATATAATATTATGAACAATTTGTTAAAGAATTCTAACTAATTACGATGATATGCTAAAAGTTTAAAAGTTTATATCATTCATAACAATAACAATTGGATGCGTATATGGTAGGCTATACATGACTTTTGTTGTAATTTACTTAATTGGATTTATTTAATTGGGGTTTACTAGGAGGAGATATATGCATCTATACAATTTATTCAATCTATATTCTGCAGTGAAGAAATGTCCTCTATTTATCCTACCAGCCCATTTGTGGTGGCCATTACACGTCATGATAAATTTTCAATGTTTTCTCTTAATAGTCTCGTTGGCCCTAATGCCAAGTTAGACTGTTATTCTACCCGCAATCTTACCACCTTTCTTATGTTACCAACAGAGGAAAAGCTTTCATTCTTTAATATTATATTATTGAACTCTTTCTTCATCACCGAAATTTTTTTGCAATGGATAAACATAAAAATAAATAATATAATTCTCTCTGATCCCAACATTTTTTTTACTATCTTCTTGCAGAAATGGTGCCCCTTTTTGTATCACTTGTCAGAGTTCCTATCATCATATGTAGTGTAAAAACTTATTTTAATTAACTTATTCTGAAATATTAAATAATAAATTTAAATTATTTCTTTCGAAAGATTTTATGAGAGACAAATTAAAGTGAGACTAACATTTTAAAATGTAATAGAGTTAATTAAAAAAAGTTTTACCTATTTAGAGTGAAAATTAATTAAACAGAACTAATAAGAATGAAAGAAAAATATTTCAAGAATGAAAATTTATATTATTAATTTATTTTAGATTTTATTAATCGAATGATCTCAAATTTTTTTTAGAGTATTGAGATAGTACAATGAATTTCACAATCATTATTCTCTACTCTAGATGTTTCTTTCACTATTAAGATAATAATATTTTTTTAAATGGAGAAAAAGAACTTTGGTGGATGTTGCACCTTAACAATTTTAAATTATGAACAACATAATTGCGTACATTAACGTAATTCAATGTTATTAAGCAATACATTCCTGCTCTTAAAATTTACTAATTTACTGAGCTTTGTGCAACATAATTGACGACACCATTATTATACGATAATTCTTCCATTATAGTATTCCCAATTTAATTGATTTAGAGAGATTGAACTTTTCTATATAAGAATTCATATAAATCCATTCATTATTTAGTTGGAATTAAAATGTTTGCAAATTTGCTATATTCAGGTCTCGTTTATTTAGACTGACCAAAAAACACTCAACGATTTATTAAATTAGAAGAGATTTCATAATTTAAAAATATCATCTTGAAAATCAAATTTAAGAATTTTTTATGCATTAATTATTGTAATGCGATCTCTGAAGGTGCTAAGAACTTTTATTTTTTACATTAAAATATGTAAAATAGTAATTATTCTTAACCTATATCTTTAAATCTTAAATATATCAGCTACCTTTATAAATATAAGATATATTTTTGAAGATAACTTTAAAGAAAGATATACTTCTTCAAAAATCGATATCATTTTCTTTATATTCTGTATTCTTTTGTATTTCTTGCTGGATTTCTTTTTTACTAATTAAAAGTGGTTACATGGATGTCTTATCAACTGGAGAAAATATAAAAAATTATCTACTGGGCAAGTTAAATGCAAGTTCAAACAAAACCAAAATTATTTTTGATCTCATCTTACAAATATAATTAATGAATTTTGTGAAATTTGTCTGCAGAAAATATGTTGTTAAAAAAATAAATGAAAAGAATGAAAAATATCATCGAGAACAATCAGTAAAGGTGCCAGAGCATTTTGGATAAGCTTTACAATTTTAAATATGCCAAAAAATCTTAAGTTGATTTATACTGAACTTAATTAACCAATTATATCTGAAACATTTTCTTAAAAAATGAAATGCAATTTTAAATTTAATTAATTGTTAGCAAGATATGTAAAAAGTTTTAACTGAATAAATTTAAAACATAATTCATCTTTAAAATCCTGTTATGAATTTAAACAAAAACAAAGCTTACTTTGTGCATCATTTAACTCTTTTATAACTAGCACTATACCAAATAAATATATTTTTGTAAAATTAATTTCAACAAATCCTTTAATGTACTTAGTAATTCATAAATTTAAGAACTGAGTGCAGTTTTACATATTTATATAGGAAATAAATCCTCAAAACTTTAATTATTTAAATATCTAAATTTTTATGTGAATATTTTATGTGAATTATTTTCTTTTTTAACTATACAAATTAAAATATTTACATTAGAAATATAATACTCTTGTTTCAAAATTACTTTTTTCATTCTCTTAATATCATTAGATAAATAAATAAATACATTCTTTAACGACACAATTATTTTTAAACATTAATAAACTGAGGTACGTATCAAATGTAAAACTGCTTTTAATCTTTAAACTTTTTCAATAATATTTATGAACAAGATATATACATACTTTGCCGAAAAATTTTTTCAATCAGTCAATTCTAAAATAATAACTTTCTTTAATGCTGCCAATTTAGAAGGTTCGCGTATTTTTTTTGCCCTAAATTAGATGGACTTCATGTTCTTCATAAACGTTTTATGACATGTTTCATTCTGTATTAAGTTTTTAGGGATGGAATAAAATCTAGTTTAATTTAAATAAGCAACGACTGACATATAACTCCTCCAGTCAATTATTTTCTCACAAAAGAAAGTATTCATGAAAGGAATTAGCCATCCTGTCCTCAAATATATAGTGTTTAGGCTTTTTTAGAAAAGGCATTTTAACATACAACTTTTCTCTGAGAACCCCTTAAGGTCTGAAAACGCTCACAGTCCAATAACCAATCAATAACCTTGCAATCAATAATCAGTCAATTCATAAGTGTTCTAGACATTTCAATTATAATGTGCGTTACCGAAATTCAAATGTATATGTCATAATTGTTGTCAGGTAATTTCTATTTGTGTTATATCACCCTTCAAACCGAAATTTACTAAAATCTATCAAATAGTTCTTTAAATAATTCAATAAAATTTAAAATTTTGCTATTATTAGACACTAACGTAGTACATAGTACTACATAATGTTGGGTCTTTGTACTTAGATATACATTGGAAACATTCGATAGTTTGTAAAATAACATGAAATTCTTTGAAGAATGTTTTAAAAAAAGTTAAGCAAATAATATTCCTGAATGCAAAACTTTTTAATTGATTGTTTAATATGAAAATAATGATATGCTGTAAATGTTCCATAAGACAAGGTAAATACATTTTTCCGTTTAAATTAATTACAAATGTATACTGAAATATTTCTGTTTTATTGGATAAAGGACTTAGTATGTACTTCTGTCAACACATTTTGATATACTTCTACATGAATAAATCTTTAAATTGTCTTACATATAAAAATAAATTTCATATAAATTTTTAAAAGTTTATAAAAATTAAATAAGTTTTAAACTATCAAAATAATTATCATGTGTTATTATATGATTTGTTGTTAAATAGAAAGATTAATAAATTTTTCAGTGTTAAAAACATATAGCAATGGTATTGCTTATGACGAAGTAATTTTTAAATTTAGCTATGAATACTTTTGAATATACTTAAAATAATTCTGTAAAAAACCTAATATTACATATCTAAGATAGTCACAAGGAAACTAAAAATGAAACATAATAGGCTTATGAACTGTTTATTTTAAAGCTTTAATCATAAATATCAAAATTATCAATTTTCGTTCATTTAAAAACAGAAGCAAAATTGTTAATAATTGCTGATTTTTTATAAATTTATTTATTTTTTCTATTTATTTAACATACTCGCGCTATTCAGGGACCAAACTCTAATTACAAGTTGTCAGCAGAAAGTTTGAATAGAAATTTATGTTTACTGACTTTTTCTGGCTTTTGCTAATGGTATATCAATTAGAGATGTTAAAGCATACTTCATTAAGCAGATTGCATTCTTTTCGAATGTTCATTAGTTGAATATATAGCTTCCTGTTAGAAGAGGAAAACAATAAAATTAGTTATGTTTATTACCTTCATGACCACAGTGAATAAAAAACGATTTGGTTGTGTTGTTGGGAATGGCAACCAAAACTGCTTCCAAATGTAGCTGGAATTAATCGGATATACCAGTTCGCATACAGATCTAGGTAGATGTGACTAATGGAAGGCAGAATTAGAAAAAGGCCAGTCAAGTAAGTAATGTTGTTTGATTGCTAAAAAGAGATTTGGGAGAGTACTTACAATGTTTTTGTGTTGTCGTGTCCAATCCTTCAGGATCTAGTGGCAGCTAGATCAAATCCATGATTCCATGCACCCCAGCAAAATTAAGCACCAGGAGAGGGCTGTTGCGAACATCCTCTAAAGTGAGCCCCAAGCAATCGAGAATATGTTGCGGGGAAACCGGCAGCAGATGGCACTTGGGACACGTTGCAAAAACTTTACGGCCGGATTCAAAGGACATGCATTTCAGGCGCATACTGAAAAGTCTTGTGATAGCCGTTTGGTCCTGTCTGCCAGCCTCAAAATGTAATGCTCCTCCTGGTTTTGACCTACTGTACCAGGGATGGGCTGGAAGAGAAAGCCAAACTTGCCGGTTTCTATTTTTCGCCACGGAGAAAATCTCTTCAAAAGTTAAGTCATAATCAGTAGTGGCCGTCGCAGAGCAGCCTCTTTTTGCTAAGGTATCCGCAGATTCATTTCCAGGAATGTTGACGTGGGAGGGGATCCACTGGAAGTGGACCTCCCTGCGCTTTGAGAGAATTTTAAGTATATTGAATATTTGGATGCTTACAAGGTCATTTACACGACTCCAGTCCTGTAGATGTTGGATTGAGCTGCGGCTATCTGTAAAAATCCAAATGTCGCTAGAGTCTGTGGAGAGGAGAATGATGTTTAACCGACTCAGCGTCCACGACGTATCTGTTACGTGGCAATAAACTGGTCAAAAAGCGGTTCATGACGGCAGGGATACGTCGAAACATTCCTGTTCGAAAGCGGCCTGCGACGGCAGGGATACGTCGCAGAGTTTTCACCGAAAGCGGCCGCGACGTATATTTTCGCATAGTAGAAACCACTTATTTTTGCTTTCCCCCTAATTGGTGGTTTGATTGATCGGTCTTAATCACTCAAACCACACTCCTTGGAGACTTTTCTTTAAAAACTACAACTCAGCCTGAGTTTTACGCCAAATATATAAAATACTGATTATTTTTTCGCCAAGATTAAACTTTAAAATTTAATAATCTATAAATTTGTTGCTTTAGAAATAAAATGCAAGTTTATACATTATTATTTTTAATTTTAGTTTCTAAGCTAATTGAATTAGACGATTTTATTACACAAAAATTTTAAATCCATATGTACTTTTAAATTACTAACGAGCTTGCCTTCTTTTCTAATTTAAATTTTAATAATTTACCTGCTTATGCTAATTACTTCGTACATCTTACTTAATTAAATTCAATTTTTATTGTTTTTTACGGAATTTTTTATCGACTAGTTATGACTGAAATAAACAAATAAATTTCGTAAATGGAAATGCTACCATCTAAGCAATTAAATTTTTAACCTACAGAAAATAATTATTTAATTACAAAATTTATTTTTAAAATAAGCAAATTATTAATACGTTAGTTTTACAAATAATTATCTTTTAACGTGATCCATATTAGGTATAAAATAAATTTTTAAATATAATAATCTTAACCAGAGAATTTCTTGTTGTAAAATGTGGTTATATATTTACTTTACTCTTCTTATTTGAATAAAAAATTAATTTTTCTGGTTTATCTTTGAAACATAAAATGGTATATTCCATATACGATTGATTGTGTTATTTAAATTTAAAATTACAATAAACGCATTATGTATTTCAAATAAACTTCTTTTTTAAAAAATTAAAGTTTTGAAAACAAAGAACACACATTCACTTTGAAAAATCTAAATGAAATAGTATGCTAAAGCTATATGACAATAGAAATCATAGAATGTTTAAATTTAGTTGTGTTGTTACAATCTGAATTAACGATAACAAGATATAGATGACATAAATATGATTAATTATATTAAAAGGACAAAATTGATTACAGAAATAAAATGAAGTTTAAAATGAGATATTGTGGCTTAGAAATAAATTAATTAGCTGTTCAAATTATGAAAAAATATATTTATTTTCTTAAAATACATTTGAATTTTAGCTAGCATAATCATTGTTTATTATAAAATATAATATATATATATATTAATACAATATTTAAATTGCTAGCTCTTTTTTATAGGAATATGGTGTTATTTATTTGAGTAAAAATAAACCATATTAAAGAAAGTTAACAAATTCAAGGCAAACTTATAGTACATTAGTTAGATGATGATCTCAAAATATATAATTATAAAAAAAGATTCATTATTGAATATTCATTAACGTTCATAAATCTGATCAATTTAGAATTAAATGCTTGTTCTGAATTTTTAAAAATAAATAAATAAATAAAAAAGGAATCTTTCGATACCAAACATAACTTTTTCACCTTAAGTAAATTTGTTATAATCTAAAACATTAATGTTTTTCTAAACTAGTAATAGATAAATATTTAGAATAGAAAAATAAATGCTTATAAAAATTTTTGTTGTTTACATTTTCAGTTCTTAAGAATATATCCTCTGTCAATTTAAGTAATGATTACTTTTTCAATTTTGATAATATTTTTCGATTTTTATTCTTGATATATAACTTTTTGATATTCATTATATTGAAAGCATAATACTGTTTTAGCACATTATATATAAATATTTTTGTACACCGGCTCCCATTTCAACGACCTTACAATATAGAAAAGAATACTTGTATTTTTTATAGGTAAAAATTCATTTGAATTTTGAAAACATTTGAGATAATTTTTAAAAAAGGAACTATATGATTAAATTCAAATTTTCAGACTTAACTTCGGATTTAGGTATTTATCTGTGAAGTCATTAAATCGCTTATTAATGTTAATGTTAACAATACAAAATAACAAAAACTAAAATAAAATTATTCTTTCAAAAAATAAAATGTAGATGAAATGCACTCAAGGATATTAAATTTGAATTATTAACGCAATTTTTGAAATTTTCTGTTTTCAGAATTTTTAAAATTTAAAATGAATTGCTGTTTGGAAATTTTCTATCCAAAATTCTACCTTACTTATATAAAAAAAGAGAATATAAAGTTGAAAATTTTTATAGGATTCCTGTAATCTTTCATGATTTGATAAGCAAAATTTGTTTTGTATCATTTTGTTTCTATCATATTAATACTACTATATTTTTTGTTATGCAGCAGTAGTTATAAATAGCTCCTATAGTATTCAAACATTTTTCACTTAATTATTTCCTTTCCTTAAAACCTTGCGAAGTTTTTTTTTATCACAGATAGTTGAATACTAAAGGATGAGGTGTTAAATTTATTTTCTCTACAATTTTTACAAGTATTCGACTGTTAACAGTATTGTTTCAAACAGCTTCTCCCATATATCCCCTGTATATACGTCAAGACTTCGTTTCAAGGAAGATAATTCAATGCACATGTGGCTTCCTGTGTGGTTAAAGATGTTTCCATTTAGTTACAGATGGAATGAAAGGGAATTTTACCGATTACTCTAGTTGAAGTAGACATATGAGAAACTGCTTTTTCTCACCTTATTTCATTCCTCTCAATCTTAACAATTCTCAATTATAGATAAAGTCTCTTTAATTAGGAAACTTTATATAGTAAAGATATATGATGATTATATAAAGGTTTTGCAACTTGTAATACAATAAAATATTACCAATGCAATAACTTTTCATAAAAATGTTTTTATAATGGAGTAATAATAGCTTCTTAGCATTTTATTACATATTATATTATGTAAAATTAAATATAAGCCAATAGAAACTCGTTATAAAATTTTAAGTTTCTTTCGTACAGTAATTTTGCCAAATTAAGTTGTAAAGATTCTTTTGTTTTTATTTATAATTATACATAAAGTTCAATTCATAAGCGCTAGATTAATATTTAAAAAATAACTCGAGTAAGCATTTGTGAAACCAAATATTCCATTTACATTGAAATAAATTAAATGTAACAGTTTACGCTTCTTATTAGTACATGCACTGACATATATTTTAATTCAGATTGACAAATGAAGTTAATTTTCATGTATTGTTACAAGTGATATTTTATCTAAAGTTGTTCAGTTATGAGTAGAAAAAATTAATTTAGCAAATAAATTTGGGCTTTAACGCTTTTAAATAAAAAAACAAAATTTATCTATGAAAAAAGAACATTAGTAATATATATTTTTAGTTCTGCTAAAAAATTAAGTAAATTAATAATTTTAATATATTTCTAATTCATTTAGACTGATGAATTATAGAAACGTATAAATAATCTAAATCAGCCTTGCTATGTGTGCTGAAAGTATTATAATATTGTGAAAGGGTTTGAAAAATATTTATTTACTTGCATTAAATAATTATAAAGTTTCTACTTCTGCAACTTTTAAAATGGAATAAATGAGACTTCATAACGTTGCTTGAAGTACATTGCTAACTTTTTTTATCGTTCAATGATATCAATTGTTCGCCTTCATGTTGCATATCTTCTGAGTTTATAGGTAACACACCAACTCTTATATTAGTATAAATTACTAAATAGCAGTATATATATTTCAAACCACTATGAGGTCTATCAAAGTGCTTAACTTCAAGAATTGAGAAAAATGTATTTCCAGATGAAAGTAAATATATAATAAGGACGGCACACAATAATCTCTCTCTCTTCCTCTCTCAAATAATTTGAAGTGCTTAGGAAAAGCTTTCTTAAAAAAAGGTTGTCACATATATTGAAAAAATTTAATTTAAATTCTTTTGAATTTCAAATTCATTTTCTATTTCACCAGATTGCTTCATAATAATTGAATATTATTTTGAGTTAATGAGAATAAGTATATTGAATACTTAACAAATGTGTTTTAAGCAATTTATTTTTCGTCCATCACTTGGAATTCTTTTCGATTAAAATACAACTTTAATTTATAATAAATATCTTGTTAAAAATATCTAAATAATGTTTTTTTAATATGAAAGAAAAAAATTGTAAAAGTAATAAATGATTTTATAATATTGTTTTAGAATGTAAATATATAAGAAATATCATAATTAAGAAAGTACACAATCAGCAAATATAATGTGTTAAAATTTCTTATACAGAACAATTTTAATGCAAGTTTATCTACATGTATTTTGCATTAAATAGTTTTATTTTCATATACAATAATGCAGAAATGAAAATTAATCCTTTTTTTGTAAATATTTATTTTTTTGAGCTAAAAAACTTTTCCAAATATTTAAATATAAAGTGAAAGTAATTTTTCAGATGTAGTATAAACCAATAAAATTACACACATTTATTCATAATGTTATGCAAATTTTCTAATGTTATGTTTAATTGTTTAAACTCAAAACATTTATAGATGAATAAATTGAAAAGCTTTAATTAATGTTTTTGAAAATAACATTATAAAAATTGAAAAACAATTAAGCCTTTTATTTTCATATAAACATCACACTAATTACTACATAGATGTATTCATAAAAAGTAAAAATTTGTTTGTGTTAAGAAAAATATAATGTGAGAAAATGTATTTTTACTAACATTATTTTATCTTACTGTAATAAAAATTTGAAAAGCTTCTGTGTCTCATTCAAAAAGAGAAATTTCCATTATACAGAAAATAATAAATATACAAGAAAATGTGACAAGCAACTTTCTTTAAACTGCGTAAGAAATCTAAAACATCATAATTTGTGGATACCGTTTTTCTTTGAATTTCATATTATTTACCAAGTCAACGTAAAAATACCGAGGAATATCTTCAATCATTTTCAATTACACAAAAAACAGTTACTTATTAATAATTTTTGCTTTTTAAGTTTTATACAAAAAAAAGATATACGTTTTCGTTTTAACCACTTTCATTGGGATGTACAATTCTTTCTGGCAAATACATACAACCCTAGATAGGGTAGTTAGTAGTAAGTGACATCCCCTCCCTCTAAATTGCGCCATGTGACAGTTTTCAGGGGGGTAGGAAATGTTCCCAATGAGAATGGGAAACAGTCGACGATTTTTGTATAGTTTAGGAAAGGGAATAAAAGTAGTACATCTGGTTTTAAAGAGGAAACATTTTTCGCAGATTCTTGAAATTTTCTGAGCCGCTGAGTCGGTTAATCCACTAAGCAATTAATTCGCTCCTAAAGACCAAGCAGTTATCTAGGTTGCGTCGAGAGAGCCGTACCGCAGTGTTCGCAATATAAATGCCACTCCCAGTGTGATTTGACTTGTCTTTACTGCCATCTGCATAGATAAGAGTAGCATCACTCGAGGCACTATTTATGACCTCAATGACAGTTGTCGTAAAAATTCAGGGACATCAGAGTTTTTGATTGTCTGGGAATGAAGTTCAGATTGGAAGTGAATTCTGAGTAATCCCTCTGTCGGGTTAACACAGGGTGTTAGAGATGAGTACTCCACCGATTGGGAAATGATCTCCAGTTTATCGGCCAGTCCAAATGGGTTATCCCTTTTGAGTCTCTGGTTGTTACTCCACTTAGACAGATATGCAGGTGTACGGTTCTGATTTCCATAGATTCTTAATTTGTTGAAGTATTTCACCAGGTTCGAGTTTCTAACAAGACTAAGAGGTGGGAGATTAGCCTCGTAAAGTACAATATCGTTTGGGCAGCTGTTTCTCACGCCTGTTATAATGCGACCCTCCCTCAATTGCATTCTCTGCAATTGGAGAAGGTTAGATGTCGAGGCGCAGAAGCATACCGGGAACCCATACTCAAGGATAGGCCTAACAAGCGCAATATATGTTGACCTGAGCGTTTTGGCATCAGCGCCCCAGTCTCTGCCATAGATGTACTTGAGGATATTCAGTCTCTTGCGTACTAGATTTGAAATGTGCCCGTTGCTCGTAATCTCCTGATCCAGGACAAAGCCCAAGTACTTTGGATGTTTAACATATGAAAGAGGCTGGTCTTGGAAGAGAACCTGGGGGTGGTAAGAGTACAGGTGTTTATTGGTGGTAAAGAATCCAACATATGATTTAGTGACATTGAAACACAACTTGTGGTCGTTTGCAAAGTTCCGCACATCCATTAACGTAGAATTTAAGGTTAATTCAATATTTTTCACATCAGGGCCGGAGCACCACAGCACAATGTCGTCAGCAAACACATTCCGACATCACACACCTGAGAAGTGATCGCTTCTAATCCAGCCACAAACAAGGAAAACAGAGTTGGGCTGAGGACGGTACAATATCGTTTGTACCCCTGATCGTTCGGACTCCCTGATACGTTTTGTACCAACTCGAGAGACTTACAATGTGAGAGCATGCATTTTTTTACAGAAGGGATGCCATGGGAGAGACTTGGATGTAATGAAAAAAATTGACTAAAAGATTTCAAAAACACAGCACTAGCAAATAAATGTGCAACTAAAGTGTATTTTGTGACTGAGGGAGGGAAAATCAACACCACCTCAACAATCGGTACAGTACAGTGCTGCATAAAATAACAATTTAAAATACGTTTATCAATAATTCTCCAAATTTCTAATTGATATCTCTGAATAGTTATTGTGATGTAATTACAATGTTTTTCTCTAGCATTTATTCTACTATCGTCTCTAGCATTTATTCCAAAGTCAAAGGACTTTGAGTTAAAGTCAAAAATAACCAATGATTAGATGAATTACAAAATCTGCTACAATTGGTATTGAACGTTTCGTTTTTGACAATGATTGTTGAAAAAAGGTTTCATTGTAATATAATTGCAGATGCAACTGAGTACTGTATCCAATACTAAGAATAGAATAGGCTAAGTGAGTAAGTGAGATGAGATTACTACAAATAATACTACGATTAGTACTTTTCTTCTCACTAATAATTCCATATTTGTATTACTGTCATTTGGTTGTTTCCATCCAATACTGTTTTCTTTCAAAGATAATCCAAGATTTTGGAGTGAAAATACTAGCTCAATAATTTTTTTATCCATACTGAGAGGGCTTCAAACACGGAAGATAGCTGAAAAAAATTATTCAACATGGCAATGTGTTTTGTTTTGTATAGTTTTTAAGAGTTACTACATACGCTCCCCCATTTTGCCAGATATAGAAATCAATATTTCGTCCTAGTATATGCAGGGCGAAAATATACAGTAGATTGGATAATTTTTTGTATTGCCTTTTTGTAGAAAACTGACCTTTCTCATAGTTCAAATGTTCATCCTTTTTACTACAAAACTGTGCAGGCATCTAGAAAAATGTTGAGATTTTTTAACGTTCTTTTACAGAAAAAATATCAAAAGAGCTAGAGATATTTTTTATTCAGGAAATCAGCAGAAAATGCTAATGTAAAACAATGGGAAATGTGTTTTACGATATTATTTTGTTATATTAACAGCGAAAGGGATTTTTAGCAATATTAGTTATATATAAATTTTTACAATTGTAAAATTTATGTCTTACTGTGCAGGCCAAACTGGCTGCTAAATAGTTAACATTCTGGCATTCAGTTCAACAGTTCGAGGATTCAAATCCCACCTTGGGCTTGGTTGTTGTTAGAGGCTTGGAATCCACTTAAAACTGTAGATCCCGGTATAATTGGATTTTGTGTGCAAAAGGGGAACGTTGAACTACAATCACAGCCCAAACTAAACTACTCTACAGAATTTATAGAGTAATACTACATGCGTTTTAAAGGCTATTTTCCTATATGCTATTGTATTTAAATATGAACATGTAATAAATGTTAGTTATTTGTAATTGCCGACCAATGGCTGAATGGTTAGCGTTCCTGACACCTGAGCTGTGAGTCCCAGGTTCGAATCCTAGTTTGGGCATGGATGTTACTCTCTCTCTCTCTCTCTCTGTTTCTCTGTCCTTTTTCTGTGATGATGTATGAATGTGGCCCATCCTATAAACGGGTTTGTGGTGGTATGGCGTGGGTAATGCTACTCACTTCCGTGACTTGGTTCACAGGTGCCCGCTGGGTAACAACAAATGCGTAGCAGTTTCCGGCCTTGTTGTGGCGAAGGGTTAGGCACTGAGTGCCCACCGTTGAAAATAATTTATTTGTAATTAATATATTATTTATTTAAATGAGAATATCAAATATAAAATAACATAATTTATATTTTATATTTCTTTAATTTGAAGGAGCAATGTATATATATGTGCAACGTTAAGTGTCATACAGGGCCTAAAAGATACAAAGCCAATGAAAAATATTTTTAAAAAATTATTCTTTTTAACGAAAAGAAAACAAAAAACATTTATAGTTTCTGATATATGAACTTCTGATTTTTATTTTGCGCAGATAACAAACTTTAAAAAGTCTTGAAATCCTTTTGAAAAATCATATACGTAAGTTTTAGAAATTTTTTTTACTTTTACTGAGTTGCTGAATAAATAGTTGAGATTTAAAAAAGAATCTTTCAAAAAGTTTTTTTAAAGAAAAGTTTGTGTCTTTTTAGAAAAGAAAATCTCCGATATGAATTTCTCAGTTTATTGTAATCATTTTGTCATATATAAAATGCTCATTTTTTTTATTTTGAGCAGCTTTTTATTACAAATAAATTTTTGTATACATATAAGAATGGAGAGCATGACGTTTGTTTAAAACATTTTTAAAAACTATGCAGAAGCTGGTTTTTGTTATTTATTTAACTTTGCATTCACATTTATAAAAACATTTTTCTAATGCCCGGCTGCCTTTAGGATATACCTATTCAGCCATGTAATGGAATCTGCGAAGTTAATGGCATGTGATGCATGTGGGCGTGCTATTTTCGTCCCGAAAGTGAAGGGATAAAGAAAGACAAACATAGAGAGAGAAAAGAACATCCATGCCTGAATCAGGATTCGAGACCGGGACCCACTGTTTCGAAGTTAGTGATACCAATCTCTCCTTCATCAGTATGGACGATGGAAAGAAAGAATAGTTAAGAATTTTTCAACGTTGATGGTAGTTTTTGGGATTTCTTCAAGTCCTTTCTTGTTAGGAGCTGCTTCAGAATTTCATTTGAATAATGTTCCTATACAATACAAAGAAACTGATCAAAAACTTTTGAAATCCTTTTATGTAGAAAACTGTGTTTATAGTGAAATTAGCGAATTTTATTCAGGAATCCCAAGAAATTCTTAGTACAACAAAATTTAATTTAAGAGGGTGGAGCATCCTCTTTTCAAACAAAGTGAATCTGACTAAGCTGAAAACAAAACTGTTCCTATTTTGGGATTAAAATGGGAAAATAAAAATGAAATTTATCTGTTGATTTAAGAGATTTTGATCCAATTTTAGAAGATCAACCAGTTACTAAAAGTATTATTTTGTCAATTGTTCAGGAATGCTTGATCTCCTTGGGTACATTTGTTCCATAACATCAAAACAGATGTTACAGAAATGCTGGAAAATGAAATTATCTTGGGATACTGATTTTCCACCTTGTGGATGGTAAAGAAACTTGTGAAGTGCAAAAATCAACTCAAAACTTTAAATGACATTTCAACAACTAGATGTTTAGACACATATGAAGAATATAGAAATGTTACACTGTACGTCTTTTGCAATGCATCAGAAATGGCACACGCTGAATTCACATTTTTCAGGAGTGAAGGAGAAAATTCTACAGATTGCCAACTGATACAAGCTTAGTTTAGTGTCGCTTCCATTAAATATATATCAGTAAACTAGAGCTTCTAACATGCAATAGAAGCAAGACTTTGTCCATCTGTGAAAGAGAGATTAGGAATGGAGAAAGTGACTTAATAATATTGGTCTGATTCCAGTAAAGCTGCATAATGAATTAAAAAGAATGAAAACTGGGCTACTTATTTTTTCAATCGTATCAAAGAAATTCGTCTTTTGAGTGATCCAAATGATTGACATCATATTTTAGGACAAATAATTAAAGCTGATTTACCATCTCGAGGATGTAGGTTTGAAAACTTTGCGAAGTCTATTTAGTAACTGGGATCTTCTTGGATAACAAAACTTCTTGAAGATTGACCTAAATCCGATATTTTTTATGATGAAGGGATTATCATTGTTGAAAGAAGAAAAACAGTTGTTAGTGTCACAAATGCAGAAAAAAAGGAAAAATCTACAAACTTTTCTTCTATCATCTTAAACTTCTCTTGATTGTATAGTGGGCTTATCGATTTTTTGTTAATTGCAGGGTAAAAAAATATTTTAGGAAATTTAGAAATATAACTGTCGAAAAAAGATATAGATCTGAGATTTTATAACTAAAGTTAACACAGCGAGTCTTTCACAGGACCACAAAATAAAAGACTTCAGAAATTTCAAATTTTGTAGATGAAAATAATATTCTGCGAATTAAGGAAAGACTCTCATTGAAGGAAGATTTAGATAATTTTAAATTTCCTATTGTATTACCTTGTGAGCATCCATTTGTTGAAAAACTGATTTGATTGAAACACTGATCTTCGGTCTTGCAGGTATTCAGATAGTAATGACCTATCTGAGTGTCAAAAAGTGAAAAGGCGAACTAATAATTTTTGACTTTAACCGCAACCAAAATCTTCGAGAGAAATTTGTTTTTGTAAACAGATGAATGAATGTAACGGAAAGAAGAAGTTGTCTGAGCATTTGATTATGATTTTATATTTGTTATGTTTTAACTCATTAAATTTTTTCATTAAAAGAATGAGTTTATTCTTTTAACGGCAAGCCTGATTTAAAATTATAATGACATTTTATTTAAAATGGAGAAGCAATCTTTAGCAAGCGAAAATTGAAAGTAAACTAAGTAGGATTCTTTCTGAAAATCGAGAAAAATTTGTAGTACAAAAAGGGAAACAGGTAAGTTGATTTTACTTTTAATTAAGATTTTTATTTTTATTAGAATAAGAAAAGTACGTAGGAAAGTTTTATAACTTTTTTGTCACTCAGAGAAGAATTGTGGATATTGAAATATAGGAAAACCTTATGCAAGGTTACCAGAAATTGCCTTATTTGCAGGGAATTTGATGCACTCCCAATACAACTCCAACAGTTCCATTACTAATAAATAATGTCAGAGCGGCATCTGTGTTGGAAATAATTGAAATTGACTTTGCGGGATCGTAATCCAACAATGAAATTTTTAATTTATATTTGTGCTATATATATAGAGCAGTTCATCTGGAATTGACCACTTCACTATCCATAGTATAATTTTTTCAATCATACCGTAGACTTACACTACGATAAGGAAGACCAGCTATTGTCTGCTCAGGTAATGGGCAATCAAACATTCCCAGAAGCCACCCCACCATCTACATCATGGTGGGGTGGCTTCAGGGAATATTTGATTGGAGTAATCAAGAGAATACTTCAGAAAGTTTTGGGACAAACTTTAAAGAAATAAGCACTGTTTTGTGCCATCATCCAAATGACTTAGAACCTCTTACTCCCAATATGTTTTTGAAGATAATTAAAGAAACTGGTACAAACCTAATTTAGACCTCTTGGATAGTAAATCTTTAAATAAAAGGTATGTCTATTGCCAACGATCGCTATATGATCTTCGGTATTGGTTTTGCTACGAATACTTAAGACAACTCAGGCAGTCTGTAAGAAAGATACTATGTTCACCACCCATTAAGATGGGAGATGTTGATTTAATATCCAGTGACATGAAAAGGCTCGACAGGCCCTTAGGAAAAGTGATCGAAAATTTTTACGTCACCAGATGGGAATATTAGACTTGTAAAATTGAAGACTAAAAATGGAGTAGTTCTACTTCCAGTGTTGAGACTATATCCTCTAGAAGTAGGTAAGAATGAAAAAGAAGTGTTCCAAGTAAAGGAAACGTCTGTTGAAAAAAATTTACCTACTATGATACTAGTGGAGTTAATAGGGATACTCTCGACAAGACTGAACTTGATGAACGAAACTCTCGATACGGTAAGACGATAAAACAAATAAAATGTCTTTTTTGTGTTATAGAATTGAACTTTTCTTCACATCAAAAATTTTTATCTTTGGACTTTATATAATATTTCAAGAACTTTATTTCAGAGCTTTAAGATGTAATGTTAAGAAAAAAGTTTACAAATTAATTTCATTTCATCGATAGTTGAATTATTTTGTTATTTCGCTATTTTCTTATCATTTGAAGTGCATTGATTTATTTTGAAACTTGATAATTTGCATTGTGATATAGAGAAATTTTAAATTTTAATTTGAATATTGTGTTTGAGTTTTCTGAGATGTAAAATTAAAGGTAAGAGGATTCTGAGAATATTGTGGCGATCATCAAAAAACAATGTCCCTTTTTGCTAATTAAGAATTGATGACGTCAAATAGAAATCCCATGCTCTCACGACGTAAGAAAGTAAACAGAATGCTACTATGTTTTGATCAGTAAGACTGCTTGTGTTCACACAGAAATTAAACCTTGTATATAATTTCTTGTAAATATATCCTCCTATAATGTTTCTTAATAATAAATAGATAAATATAGATATTGGAGAATTTTTCTTTGATCATTTATATAGAATGTAGATGAAATACTCCGGAATCTGAATCCCGAAACTAATAAGGTAAGAGTAAATTTTGTCTTACAAATTGATTACTTTTGGTAAATAAATATACAGTGCTATTACCAAAACAACTATATTTTTTACGGTGTCCTATTTGTAACTATTAACATTTCATGTGCTTATTGTTTCCTTGCTCACAAAAAATTGCATTTATCTAAAAGTTTTCAATATGTATTACTTTCTGTAAAAAAATATTATAGAAGCACAAGGTGAATGAAACTTGTATGAAGAAAAATCACGAAATGATAAGCTTCAAAATTAATAACTTAAATATGCTGAGAAATATGAATTTTTATGATTATTTTCCCAATTTTCTGGTTATATGAAAAATAACTAACAAAAACACAAAATTCCTTATAAGCAGTTGTATTTTTGCCCAAAAACATTGATTCCGATTTTTATATAAAATTAAATGAAAAAGTAAAAACTTTTAATTTTATTTCTTAAAAAATTAATATCAAATAACTAAATGGCGCAGATAAATGCAAATGATATCTTAAGGAAATTATTCGTTAAAGAAGCTTATCTATGTAATTTTTCTGAAGGTATATCTTTGTATTTGTATCTAACTTTTCCTCGATATTCTGGAGGGAATTCTTATTTTTTATTTTCTGTCTATTAATAGGCCGAGCTGGCAGCTGAATGGTTAGCGCTCTTGCCTTCGGTTCAACAGTTCGTGGGTTCGAATGCCACCTTGGGCATGGATGTTTGTAGTGGTTCGAAATCCACTTTAAGCCGTAAGTCTCGGTCTAATTAGCCCTCGGCCTAATTAGCCAATCTGTCTATTAATAGATATTTTAGGTAAATTATTTAAAATAATTTTAAAATGTATCATAAAATTTAATAATGTATTTCAGTTATTATCATCAAGTATTTTTGTTATTAAAAATTCTGAAATTTTAAATAAATTTAAGTAGTAAAATATTTTTTACTGAAGAAAATGATTTTAGGTTATAAAGTTACCTAAGCATTTACTAGTTTATAAAATTTTGAAAAATTCAATTGTTCGTGGCTAACTTTATGAACTTCTGAAAAAATATTTTTGACAAAGAAAACAACTTTACCATAACTAAAATTCCAACAAGATTTTAAATAATTCATTTAGAAATAAAAAACCAATTTATTTTCACTTCATAATGCATATATTAAGAAAATCAAAAATCTTATAAAAGAATAGACAGTACTGTTATTTATTATAAGAAAAAACAGTATATCAATAAAAAAAACATCTTGTACAATCCAAATCTCGAGTTTTAAAACCAGGTTTTGTATGAAGGGGAAAGAAATGTTTTCTCCCCTTCTAGAAGAAACATCTACACTTGAGTTTTTTGCTGCCGCGTACCTTTATTAGTCTTGAAATTTGAATGCTGATACCAGAAATGATTAACTAAAAAGCCTAGTTTTAAACTAAAATATTTGCGTTGCAGTTTTCAATTGCTTAATTGAAGGAGAAATGATACAGCACTTGTCGAAATATGTAAAAATTTGAAAAATACATTCTGTTTTTCAGAATTATATTTCATCATTTTCAAATCCGATTTTGGAATTTGAATTCTTTCATTAAATGTATTTGTATCGAGCCCTTTTAAATAAATTAGTTTTTTGGCGTTGAAGTAAGAGTGTTGTGTGGAATAAAGTGAATTGCGTATATTTGAAAGTTTGCATTTAGCTAAGCTGTGCTTCATTTCCATATTTTGTGTGTGTGATATCAGTATCAGAAATTAATTTAAACCGAAATTAATAGTGATTTAAACTCATGGTATAGTTACTTATGCCGTGATCCACACCATTTCGGGCTTCTGTTCTTTTCAATAAAATAAAATATTTTTTCCTCTTTAAAAATCTCACTGTAGGCAGGAAAAAGTATGTACGGTACTGGATCTTCAATTCTGGTCTTCGATACATAAACTTGTGGATTCGGTTCCCTTCTCGGTTAGGGATATTTGTAGCGCTCCAGAATTCGCCTTAAAGAGTAGGTTTTCGTTAAATTAATCCTTCAATGAAAACGTAATTGCTTAGCGGCAAACATTGACAACATCCCACAGTAAAATGAATTTTCTTATCGGAATTTGGAAATGTATTTAATGGGAAAACTGTCTTTCTATATTTCATTTTACTACATCATTATGTAAGTGCAATATACAATTCTGATTTAAAACTTTATCAAATTTTTAGTTCAAAATAAGTGCTATTTTAGAATTATTGATTTAGTGGTATAAATATTTTATAAATTATGTGAAACATATTATTTATAGGGTTTAATAATGAATTCAGTTTTTGCTGATGACATTAAAATTATTTATTTTTCCAAATAATTTTAAACATTAAATTGCTTTTTTATATTTTGCATTTATATCTGTCGGATAACATTTTTTTATAAAATATGCAAATATTTCATAAAGAGCTCTCACGGTAAAAATGTTAATAGTAAATTAATTCTTGAATATTTTTCCGCGAATTTTTGTAAGGGGAAGGATTTAGTATTTTCCAGTACTCTATTTACATTCGTTGAAAATAGTCATTGAAATTATTCATTAATTTTTCTCATGATGAATTATTTCGTGCATTACTATTCAACGGCTTACCCATTTACAGTAGGCAAAATGATTATTTGTACACCACTTTTTTTTAAAGTTTAGAAAAATATAAGCAGCTATTTTATTCCTTGCAATATGTGAACGAGAGTTTGTTGTTTATTTCTAAGTAAACGAAAAAAAAAATATTTTGAAATAATTGAAAATAAAACTTAAATCTTACAAACTTGGGAAATTTCTTGCAAAAAGTATATTTGTACACCTATATCTCTGGTAAGTATTACTATCATTTCATGCAGTTTTTCACATGATAGTTAATGTTTTGGATAGTTTGTATTTATTGAACATTGAAGATTATCTTTCTTAACAGTGAAGGTCACTCGTAGAGAAAATTTGAGAAATGGCCACGAAATCAAAAGAAGTCTCTTTAGACATGAGAACTCGTATTGTTAACCTAAATAAAAGTGGAAAATCTTATCGCGAAATTCAAAAGATGGTTTAGTTACCCTTTACAACTATTGGTTACATCGTAAGAAAATATAAAAATACTGGACGCGTTGATAATGAACGCAAGCCAGGTGGCCCGTGTAAAATAACTTCAAGAAATGAAGGTAGTATTGTTAAAGCAGCTATTAGAAAACCACAAATTTCTGCTCAGAAAATTGCAGATGACCTTCTGGCATCTTCTAACATTAGAGTGACCGCTCAAACAATAAGAAATGTGTTACATAGTGCTGGTTTAAAGGGCAGAACTCCGAGAAAAAAACCAACGATCTCTGAAGTTAATAGAGAAAAGCGTCTAGAATTTGCTATGAAATACAAAGACAAATCGATTGACTTCTGGAAAAAGTTTATTTTTTCAGATGAGAGTAAGTTTGAAATTTTTTAACCCCTAGTATCCGAAAAATCTGGCGAAGAAATAAAACAGCCCTTCAAAGTAAAAATGTACCTCAGACCCTGAAACATGGGGGTGGAAATGTGATGGTTTGGGGCGATGTAGCTCATGGTGGGGTTGAAAAATTGCACTTTATTGACACAAAAATGACAGCTTTAGGTTGCATTGATGTGTTGCGGCATAACTTATTAGACAGTGCTGGAAAATATGGTATCGGAGACACTTTCTTATTCCAACAAAATAACGATCCAAAACACACTACCATAGTTACTAAAACATGGTTGCTTTATAATGCGCCAAAGCACCTTGAAACTGTTTTACAATCCCCGGATATAAATCCAATTGAAAATTTGTGGATGCTATTGGATGCTCAAGTCGAAAAAAGCCGAGCTGGCAGCCGAATGGTTAGCGCTCTTGCCTTCGGTTCAACAGTTCGTGGGTTCGAATTCCACCTTGGGCATGGATGTTTGTAGTGGTTCGGAATCCACTTTAAGCCGTAGGTCCCGGTCTAATTAGCCCTCGTGTGCAAAAATGACCGTTGAGCGACAAACAAACCAAACCAAACCAACCAAGTCGAAAAAAATATTACAAGTAAAAATAGTTTGAAAGAGAAGCACTCATGTGAAAGCTTGGGAAGAAATAGATCAAGGAACCACCAAAAAGACAACAGACAGCTAAATATATTAGTCTTTTTGAATACCTATCACAAATTTTTTTAACCTGTGTTATACGGAAAGTAATTTTGAAAACTCATACATTCACAATGAAAAATGTACATGTTGAAAGCATGTACATTTTCCTTTCGCAGGGTACGATTATATCAGTCATGGGCTAGGGAAAAGGATATTCGACATCTCGAAGTATGCAACTTAACCATCGATGACAGTTGTAAGTCATTTTCACGCCCGCCACGTCTTTTTTTTTTATTGATAACATTCATCTTTTGTAAATATTTTATCTATATAGATTCTTTGAATTTTTCCGAATTTCCCTTTTAGCAATTCGATAATTTGTCTCACAACTTATGAAAATTATTTCTAAAAACTTTGATTTGTTTGTCGTTTAAGGATTTTTTGTGCACTGAGCCTTATTAAACCATGACGGAAAGTTTAAAATGGATTTCGAACCACTACAAACATCCATACCCAAGGTGGAATTCGAAATCTCTCGTAGTGTTTAATCGAAGGCTATATTTTGGTGCCACCTCGCTAATTTTTCTAGGAAAGTGTATGCAATGAATATTTAGATAATATTGGATGCCTTTGTGTTTGGTGTTCCATTTAAGAAATTCTCTTACATTTAGTATAGACAATAGACATGGAGTGGATCGATTAAGAGCTTGAAATAGTATGAAGTTAAGAATAGTGATAAAGTTTGCATTTATAATAAATTTGTTACTTGAATTTTATTGAATATTTTCACATTCAAGCTAAAGAACAATATTTTTCATAAGTTGCAGCCTTTAAAATCTGCTTATATTTTCCCTATTATTTTACTATGAATAATTGCGTATTACAGAAATATAAATGATATTGATTTTGCATTAAATTCAGTTTTAATGCATTGCTTGGTTTATTAGGCCTCTGTGTTCTGGTTAATTTACAGAATTTTAACATCCTGCTCAGTCCCGAACGCTATTAAATGTTTGAACAGTCGCTTTTCGGCTTTTCATTATGTGTTTTTATAGATTGTGAGCTGTATTTACTAAGCACGAAACCCGGAAAACTCCCTTGCAGTAACCCAGACAGTCTTACATGCAGAAAATCTAAGTTCTATTTCTATTGAATAATTATAAACATCAAATCTGAGACTTTCCATTCCAAATGTCATTTTATTGCCAAGTCCCGGTGAGCTCAGGTAATATTGTTATCGTAAATAAAATACAACCAATGACTAAAAACTGTCTTATAAATAATTAAATTCCAGTAATTCATAAAACAATTAAATGGACAATATGTCAATCTTTTCCTTAGCTATCATGTGTGTCATGAGATTCTCAACAAAATTTGAAGCAAAATATAGACAAAAATTTGGTTATCGCTATGGCTTTCTGTTCAACTGTTTGTGAGTTCGAATCTCAGCTTAGGGTTTAATGTTTTTTGTTGTTCGGAATCCACTTTAATCTAAGTTAGTCTTATTATTCATGTGCAAACACTGACCTTTGAGCTACATACAAACGACACCTTAAACGAAAAATTGACGTGAGTCTAAGTGCTTATCAATATTTCACTATACTTTTCATTTACCTTGAAATATTTTTATTTTGAATGGATTTGTGATTTTATTTTTAAAAACATTGTCTTCTGATTTTTTTGTTAAAATACTAGAATCTCTGAAGATTATTTATTAATATTGTTATTTATATGCCACATAACGAGATCCAACTTCAATATTTACTAACAGCGTAACTATAAGAAAGTTTTAAGTGCTCCACAACTTATTCTATTTCTTTTTGCTCATCAAAACCAGATTTCGTTGTGCAGAGCAACGTTTTAAATAAAGCAAAGTAAATTATATTTATAGATAAAAATATTAAATAAAGTTATTTTACTAAATCAGATTCCTTAAAAATCTGAGTGAGCATTTTCCACTGGAAGCTAATGCCCTTGGAAGTTGGCGTGTGGTTCCGTTGGCTTTTGCAGCTAGTCATATGTAATTTCCTATTAATCGCATTAATGCTAACCTGTTGATTAGATTGAATATGTGAGACATCCAGTACTTTTAATAACACAAATTGTTCGTTGTTGGAATTATAAAAATATCTACAATCATTAGAGATCACCTTACATAAATCAGAAATTTGAGTATTAATTCATTTTTTTCCATTTGAGTAAACTGAACTATTTTTAGACAGTCAAATTTTCAATTCCTAGTTTAATTTTTTGGTTAAAATAGGCTAACAATGAAATAATTTTAGTTGAATAAATAATTTGAAAATAATTTATCATGTAAAAGAATTATAATTGAAACTTAATTTTTACTTTAAAACTTAGATATTTTTAGAATACCGTAGAATTTTTTTAAGTACTTAAAATGCAAACTTGCTTTTCAAAACCCGAATTTTCAGCATTAAAGGTAATAGTCCTGAAATAAAAATAATTTAATAAGGAATTTTTAAAGATATATACTTCTTATTTTAAAACACAAATTAGTCATTGTTTTTGTTATCTTGTCCATGGAAAAACAATATGCAAATGGAACAAAGTTCGGTCAAAAAGCTTTGTCAATATTTTAAGCTTTTTTAAGTAGGGAATGCCAGTAAAGCTTTTTGTTATGAATGAAATAAGATACATTTTATATTTACTTGTGTATTTAACATCTTGTGAAATCTCTTCTATAAACTCACACTCGTCCATTCACTGTTGCGCAATTATTCTTAAGATTACAAATGCTGTATTTTTGATAATGAATATACACATTTATTTAAAACTCACTTTCATTATTTACAGGCTAGTATTTTGGACAATAAAAATATACACATAATTAAAATAAAAATGCGAACAATTGAAAACCTATGCAATTAATTACCAAGTGTTAAAATTTTAATTATCAATCAGAATTTTAAAAAATATTTAAATTTATTCCGTAACAAAATTTATTTTCAATATAATTTAAATAAACAAGAAAAGTACATTTAAGTAATTTTAAAAAAATGAATTTAATGAGTATATTTACTTTTTTTTTGCAGAATACGAACATCTGTTAATGTGCTTACCATTTTGCTGATTTAATAGGGTAAGTCACTTGATTTTTTGCACTAATTGTTTTAATTGTGCAGAATTAAATAATTTATTTTTATATAAATTGGTACTACCACTATTGAGATGGAGTATATTTGAAAACTTAGTTCTTATAAATATTTATGGTTTAAGGTCTTGATGTTTTTTAATATGAAATTGTTCTAAACTTTGATGAAAATTTTAGAGTTAATTCTAATTTTCAGAATACTAATAAGCTGCTAATAGATGTTCATACATTCTTATAACATATTTTGGCCGAGCTACAGCCGAATGGTTAGCGCTCTTGCCTACGGTTCAACAGTTTGTGGGTTCGAATCCCACTTTGGGCATGGATGTTTATAGTGGTTCGGAATCCACTTTAAATTGTAGATCCCGATCTAATTAGCCCTCGTGTGCAAAAAATGACTATTGAGCGGCAAACAAACCAAGCCTATAACATATTTTGCTTATTTGTAAAATAGCAAATTTTTAAAAAGGATTTGAATTTTATAATTTCATGCTTCTGTCATAAGTTTTATTTTTCTTACAAGAGATTGTAATTAAAATTTTGACAAAATTTTTCTTAAAGGGATTTCCCCAAATTGCGAAAGAGTGACCTATAAATTTTGGCAGGATCGAGTAATTTTAGAAATCAAACTGATGCTCTTTCTATAAAATGTTAAAGGAGTTTTTTTCTAATCAACGAGGCTCCTCAAATAAAGTTTTTTATTGAAGCCACTTTTCATAAAAATCTAAGATGATGATGCATGAAGAAATCTACCGTTGGTTTCTTTATTAAGGAGTTCAACAGCAGTAAGAAAGATTGTTTTTATCCTATTCTTTTAATGTAAAAAAAGTGCTCAACCCCTCTCCCCACAATCTGAGCTTTAAAATATAAATAATTTACTTTTACAAGTACTTAAAATAATTTTGTTCTTAGTTACAGTATTGAGAGCTCCTGTACTAGACTTGTTATTCATATTACAATAATTTGAATGCTGTTATTACAAATTAATTTAGTTTATATTAAATTTTATAATGTATTTTACTATAATAAAATTCAAGAATTATGAAAAATGTAATTATGCGTCTTTAAAATTTTTTTACCCTTCTATGAAAATTTGCAGCTGCTAAAAATATCATAGTACGAAATGGGAGGCTTGTTTTTATTCATAAATTCATGTTCACTGTAAATAGGATTTAACAGTGATTATTTAAATTCATTAAATTCAAAGGTTAATATATTTGTACTTCATTGTTTTCATTTGTCTTTTTGTGAGTGACTATTAAATATGAAAATAATCAAAATAAAAACGTGAATGAAAATGAAATATTGCGTTATGTAATATTCCAGAAAATTAAGAAACACTTGTTATTGTTTTCAATAGAGAACTTAATGCAGCCTTATGCATCTTTATTGAAAAATGAATTAAAACCCGATTAAAATTTTAACTTTTACCTATTAAAAATCCCAATTTAATATAATTTCTAAAATAACAACATAAATACGAATTTCTAAATTGCTAAGTTTATCCTTTTGATATTACATTGTAGACTGCCTAAATATCAAGGGCTCTTGAAAAGGAGTTTAATATTCACTTCATAAACTGGCTTCCGAAAAAACATTTTATAAATAGAAGACCATTTTCTCACGTCAAAAGGGTGGAATTCCTGAAGTAACCATCCGAACAGAAATACATTAAAAGAAAAATCATGAAATTTATCTTACTTTCTTCATTCACTGGGATCCAAATCGAGAGCTTTCATTCCAAAAAACAGTTTTCTATTAGAACATAGTAAATCTTACTAAATTTAACCTTAAATCTGTTTAAAGGTACTAAAATTTGTAACAAACATAACGTCTCTATAAGTATCTATATGTATAAATAAAATTCTTATTTTCTCTCTTTTAACCGCCGAAATATTGTTATAATTTGAATTGAAAACCGCTGCATGAAATGGAATGAATGTTAATCTAGTGTTTATCTCTAACTAATTTTACTGGTGTTTATCTCTGGTTAATTTTAAATGAATATCATATATTATTTGGAAAATTTGAGTATAATTTTTGGAATTTACTTATAATATAACTAACAGGGGCTTGAACTCTCTGAAGACTTTGGTTCATTTAAAAATATTGAAAAAGAAATTCTTGCTGCAAGAACTAAGACATGCATTTCTTTATACTACTTTTAAAGTTGTGTTCTGCTCAATTCCTGAGGCAAAGAAAAATATAATCTTTTATTCTATATAAAAAAGTACAAATTTTCTTTAAAAAAAAGGTTCCTGTTTGGAAAAATGTTTTTATTAATTGTAACAGAAACATGCATTGTTTTCCATCATAAAGCCAATAGGAAAAGAATTGAACGAAGAGTTTATAATTTCTTGATTAAAACCAAACTAACATCTCCTAACGAAAACGAACCCCCAAACACTCAGTACCTCGTTATATCTGTATTTAACCGATCTATGTATAACACCTAAATTCATAAAACAATACAATTCTTCATAAATACAAAGTAAATACTGACGTTAATTTTCATAAAAAGAAAATAAAAATTTTCCATTTGGAATTACCTCACAAAAGAGATGTTGACAGTTGAATGAGTAGAACACTTGCCTTAAATTAAACAGTTCAAGAAGACCAAAAGGACCAGGATCTTGCGAGTGGATGTTTTCAGCTACACTTAAGCCTACAAGTCGGAATTGATAGCACTTCTGGAATTATAGCTTAGACTTTAATAGATGATTGTAGAATAGTAAACAAAACTAAACAACATAAATGCTAAAAGGAATGATCTGCTAGTTTCATAAATATTTAAACAATATTCTTATTCAAAATTTATTTCCCACTGCTAAAACTAGGTAAGAACGACTTTCGGAAAAATGGCGCTTTACAATACGTAAGAATATTCTTAAAATTCAAATAATCAAATATATATTGAATAATTATACTGTATCCACATAATTGCCTTTTGGCAGTTGACTTGTAAAACCCAAGGGTACTTGTAATGCTTGTTGTATCTTCCTGACATTAATTAGTAATAGGAATAGTTAACAAAAATACAATTCTTAGGAAAGTTAAAATATTAAAGAAATATTTCCATGTTTCCTACATTAACAGAGAACTTACAACGATGATCAAAAGATTCACTTAAGAGCATTTAAGGAAAGATATTGCATTAAAATATGTAAGAATATTCTTAAAATTAAAAAATAAAATGTAATTTGATTAACTGTATTGAATCAAGACCTGCTTTCTGGCAGTTGAATTGTAAACCACATGGGTATTAATAATGCTTGTGGAATCTTTCTGATTTTCATGAGTAATAGATATTAAGAAGAAAAAAGAATATTCTTATGTAAGTTTAAATATTAAGGAAATATTTCTATATTTCCTGCTTTAAGAGAGTACTTCCAGCGATGATTAAAAGATTCGCTTGGGAGCTCTTTAGGAAAGATATTGCATTAAAATATGTAAGAATATTCTTAAAATTAAAAAAATCAAATATAATATGATTAACTGTATCGAATCCATACATGCCTTCTGGCAGTTGAATTGTAAACCCCATGGATATTTATAACGCTTGTGGTATCTTTCTGACTTTTATGAGTAATAAATAATGACAAAAAAGAATATTCTTATGTAAGTTTAAATATTAAGGAAATATTTCTATATTTCCTGCTTTAAGAGAGTACTTCCAGCGATGATTAAAAGATTCGCTTGGGAGCTCTTTAGGAAAGATATTGCATTAAAATATGTAAGAATATTCTTAAAATTAAAAAAATCAAATATAATATGATTAACTGTATCGAATCCATACCTGCCTTCTGGCAGTTGAATTGTAAACCCCATGGATATTTATAACGCTTGTGGTATCTTTCTGACTTTTATGAGTAATAAATAATGACAAAAAAGAATATTCTTATGTAAGTTTAAATATTAAGGAAATATTTCTATATTTCCTGCTTTAAGAGAGTACTTCCAGCGATGATTAAAAGATTCGCTTGGGAGCTCTTTAGGAAAGATATTGCATTAAAATATGTAAGAATATTCTTAAAATTAAAAAAATCAAATATAATATGATTAACTGTATCGAATCCATACCTGCCTTCTGGCAGTTGAATTGTAAACCCCATGGATATTTATAACGCTTGTGGTATCTTTCTGACTTTTATGAGTAATAAATAATGACAAAAAAGAATATTCTTATGTAAGTTTAAATATTAAGGAAATATTTCTATATTTCCTGCTTTAAGAGAGTACTTCCAGCGATGATTAAAAGATTCGCTTGGGAGCTCTTTAGGAAAGATATTGCATTAAAATATGTAAGAATATTCTTAAAATTAAAAAAATCAAATATAATATGATTAACTGTATTGAATCCATACCTGCCTTCTGGCAGTTGAATTGTAAACCCCATGGGTATTTATAACGCTTGTGGTATCTTTCTGACTTTTATGAGTAATAAATAATGACAAAAAGAATATTCTTATGTAAGTTTAAATATTAAGGAAATATTTCTATATTTCCTGCTTTAAGAAGAGTACTTCCAGCGATGATTAAAAGATTCGCTTGGGAGCTCTTTAGGAAAGATATTGCATTAAAATATGTAAGAATATTCTTAAAATTAAAAAAATCAAATATAATATGATTAACTGTATTGAATCCATACCTGCCTTCTGGCAGTTGAATTGTAAACCCCATGGGTATTTATAACGCTTGTGGTATCTTTCTGACTTTTATGAGTAATAAATAATGACAAAAAAGAATATTCTTATGTAAGTTTAAATATTAAGGAAATATTTCTATATTTCCTGCTTTAAGAAGAGTACTTCCAGCGATGATTAAAAGATTCGCTTGGGAGCTCTTTAGGAAAGATATTGCATTAAAATATGTAAGAATATTCTTAAAATTAAAAAAATCAAATATAATATGATTAACTGTATCGAATCCATACCTGCCTTCTGGCAGTTGAATTGTAAACCCCATGGGTATTTATAACGCTTGTGGTATCTTTCTGACTTTTATGAGTAATAAATAATGACAAAAAAGAATATTCTTATGTAAGTTTAAATATTAAGGAAATATTTCTATATTTCCTGCTTTAAGAAGAGTACTTCCAGCGATGATTAAAAGATTCGCTTGGGAGCTCTTTAGGAAAGATATTGCATTAAAATATGTAAGAATATTCTTAAAATTAAAAAAATCAAATATAATATGATTAACTGTATCGAATCCATACCTGCCTTCTGGCAGTTGAATTGTAAACCCCATGGGTATTTATAACGCTTGTGGTATCTTTCTGACTTTTATGAGTAATAAATAATGACAAAAAAGAATATTCTTATGTAAGTTTAAATATTAAGGAAATATTTCTATATTTCCTGCTTTAAGAGAGTACTTCCAGCGATGATTAAAAGATTCGCTTGGGAGCTCTTTAGGAAAGATATTGCATTAAAATATGTAAGAATATTCTTAAAATTAAAAAAATCAAATATAATATGATTAACTGTATTGAATCCATACCTGCCTTCTGGCAGTTGAATTGTAAACCCCATGGGTATTTATAACGCTTGTGGTATCTTTCTGACTTTTATGAGTAATAAATAATGACAAAAAAGAATATTCTTATGTAAGTTTAAATATTAAGGAAATATTTCTATATTTCCTGCTTTAAGAAGAGTACTTCCAGCGATGATTAAAAGATTCGCTTGGGAGCTCTTTAGGAAAGATATTGCATTAAAATATGTAAGAATATTCTTAAAATTAAAAAAATCAAATATAATATGATTAACTGTATTGAATCCATACCTGCCTTCTGGCAGTTGAATTGTAAACCCCATGGGTATTTATAACGCTTGTGGTATCTTTCTGACTTTTATGAGTAATAAATAATGACAAAAAAGAATATTCTTATGTAAGTTTAAATATTAAGGAAATATTTCTATATTTCCTGCTTTAAGAGAGTACTTCCAGCGATGATTAAAAGATTCGCTTGGGAGCTCTTTAGGAAAGATATTGCATTAAAATATGTAAGAATATTCTTAAAATTAAAAAAATCAAATATAATATGATTAACTGTATTGAATCCATACCTGCCTTCTGGCAGTTGAATTGTAAACCCCATGGGTATTTATAACGCTTGTGGTATCTTTCTGACTTTTATGAGTAATAAATAATGACAAAAAAGAATATTCTTATGTAAGTTTAAATATTAAGGAAATATTTCTATATTTCCTGCTTTAAGAGAGTACTTCCAGCGATGATTAAAAGATTCGCTTGGGAGCTCTTTAGGAAAGATATTGCATTAAAATATGTAAGAATATTCTTAAAATTAAAAAAATCAAATATAATATGATTAACTGTATTGAATCCATACCTGCCTTCTGGCAGTTGAATTGTAAACCCCATGGGTATTTATAACGCTTGTGGTATCTTTCTGACTTTTATGAGTAATAAATAATGACAAAAAAGAATATTCTTATGTAAGTTTAAATATTAAGGAAATATTTCTATATTTCCTGCTTTAAGAGAGTACTTCCAGCGATGATTAAAAGATTCGCTTGGGAGCTCTTTAGGAAAGATATTGCATTAAAATATGTAAGAATATTCTTAAAATTAAAAAAATCAAATATAATATGATTAACTGTATTGAATCCATACCTGCCTTCTGGCAGTTGAATTGTAAACCCCATGGGTATTTATAACGCTTGTGGTATCTTTCTGACTTTTATGAGTAATAAATAATGACAAAAAAGAATATTCTTATGTAAGTTTAAATATTAAGGAAATATTTCTATATTTCCTGCTTTAAGAGAGTACTTCCAGCGATGATTAAAAGATTCGCTTGGGAGCTCTTTAGGAAAGATATTGCATTAAAATATGTAAGAATATTCTTAAAATTAAAAAAATCAAATATAATATGATTAACTGTATCGAATCCATACCTGCCTTCTGGCAGTTGAATTGTAAACCCCATGGATATTTATAACGCTTGTGGTATCTTTCTGACTTTTATGAGTAATAAATAATGACAAAAAAGAATATTCTTATGTAAGTTTAAATATTAAGGAAATATTTCTATATTTCCTGCTTTAAGAGAGTACTTCCAGCGATGATTAAAAGATTCGCTTGGGAGCTCTTTAGGAAAGATATTGCATTAAAATATGTAAGAATATTCTTAAAATTAAAAAAATCAAATATAATATGATTAACTGTATCGAATCCATACCTGCCTTCTGGCAGTTGAATTGTAAACCCCATGGATATTTATAACGCTTGTGGTATCTTTCTGACTTTTATGAGTAATAAATAATGACAAAAAAGAATATTCTTATGTAAGTTTAAATATTAAGGAAATATTTCTATATTTCCTGCTTTAAGAGAGTACTTCCAGCGATGATTAAAAGATTCGCTTGGGAGCTCTTTAGGAAAGATATAGCATTAAAATATGTAAGAATATTCTTAAAATTAAAAAAATCAAATATAATATGATTAACTGTATCGAATCCATACCTGCCTTCTGGCAGTTGAATTGTAAACCCCATGGATATTTATAACGCTTGTGGTATCTTTCTGACTTTTATGAGTAATAAATAATGACAAAAAAGAATATTCTTATGTAAGTTTAAATATTAAGGAAATATTTCTATATTTCCTGCTTTAAGAGAGTACTTCCAGCGATGATTAAAAGATTCGCTTGGGAGCTCTTTAGGAAAGATATAGCATTAAAATATGTAAGAATATTCTTAAAATTAAAAAAATCAAATATAATATGATTAACTGTATCGAATCCATACCTGCCTTCTGGCAGTTGAATTGTAAACCCCATGGATATTTATAACGCTTGTGGTATCTTTCTGACTTTTATGAGTAATAAATAATGACAAAAAAGAATATTCTTATGTAAGTTTAAATATTAAGGAAATATTTCTATATTTCCTGCTTTAAGAGAGTACTTCCAGCGATGATTAAAAGATTCGCTTGGGAGCTCTTTAGGAAAGATATAGCATTAAAATATGTAAGAATATTCTTAAAATTAAAAAAATCAAATATAATATGATTAACTGTATCGAATCCATACCTGCCTTCTGGCAGTTGAATTGTAAACCCCATGGATATTTATAACGCTTGTGGTATCTTTCTGACTTTTATGAGTAATAAATAATGACAAAAAAGAATATTCTTATGTAAGTTTAAATATTAAGGAAATATTTCTATATTTCCTGCTTTAAGAGAGTACTTCCAGCGATGATTAAAAGATTCGCTTGGGAGCTCTTTAGGAAAGATATAGCATTAAAATATGTAAGAATATTCTTAAAATTAAAAAAATCAAATATAATATGATTAACTGTATCGAATCCATACCTGCCTTCTGGCAGTTGAATTGTAAACCCCATGGATATTTATAACGCTTGTGGTATCTTTCTGACTTTTATGAGTAATAAATAATGACAAAAAAGAATATTCTTATGTAAGTTTAAATATTAAGGAAATATTTCTATATTTCCTGCTTTAAGAGAGTACTTCCAGCGATGATTAAAAGATTCGCTTGGGAGCTCTTTAGGAAAGATATAGCATTAAAATATGTAAGAATATTCTTAAAATTAAAAAAATCAAATATAATATGATTAACTGTATCGAATCCATACCTGCCTTCTGGCAGTTGAATTGTAAACCCCATGGATATTTATAACGCTTGTGGTATCTTTCTGACTTTTATGAGTAATAAATAATGACAAAAAAGAATATTCTTATGTAAGTTTAAATATTAAGGAAATATTTCTATATTTCCTGCTTTAAGAGAGTACTTCCAGCGATGATTAAAAGATTCGCTTGGGAGCTCTTTAGGAAAGATATAGCATTAAAATATGTAAGAATATTCTTAAAATTAAAAAAATCAAATATAATATGATTAACTGTATCGAATCCATACCTGCCTTCTGGCAGTTGAATTGTAAACCCCATGGATATTTATAACGCTTGTGGTATCTTTCTGACTTTTATGAGTAATAAATAATGACAAAAAAGAATATTCTTATGTAAGTTTAAATATTAAGGAAATATTTCTATATTTCCTGCTTTAAGAGAGTACTTCCAGCGATGATTAAAAGATTCGCTTGGGAGCTCTTTAGGAAAGATATAGCATTAAAATATGTAAGAATATTCTTAAAATTAAAAAAATCAAATATAATATGATTAACTGTATCGAATCCATACCTGCCTTCTGGCAGTTGAATTGTAAACCCCATGGATATTTATAACGCTTGTGGTATCTTTCTGACTTTTATGAGTAATAAATAATGACAAAAAAGAATATTCTTATGTAAGTTTAAATATTAAGGAAATATTTCTATATTTCCTGCTTTAAGAGAGTACTTCCAGCGATGATTAAAAGATTCGCTTGGGAGCTCTTTAGGAAAGATATAGCATTAAAATATGTAAGAATATTCTTAAAATTAAAAAAATCAAATATAATATGATTAACTGTATCGAATCCATACCTGCCTTCTGGCAGTTGAATTGTAAACCCCATGGATATTTATAACGCTTGTGGTATCTTTCTGACTTTTATGAGTAATAAATAATGACAAAAAAGAATATTCTTATGTAAGTTTAAATATTAAGGAAATATTTCTATATTTCCTGCTTTAAGAGAGTACTTCCAGCGATGATTAAAAGATTCGCTTGGGAGCTCTTTAGGAAAGATATAGCATTAAAATATGTAAGAATATTCTTAAAATTAAAAAAATCAAATATAATATGATTAACTGTATCGAATCCATACCTGCCTTCTGGCAGTTGAATTGTAAACCCCATGGATATTTATAACGCTTGTGGTATCTTTCTGACTTTTATGAGTAATAAATAATGACAAAAAAGAATATTCTTATGTAAGTTTAAATATTAAGGAAATATTTCTATATTTCCTGCTTTAAGAGAGTACTTCCAGCGATGATTAAAAGATTCGCTTGGGAGCTCTTTAGGAAAGATATAGCATTAAAATATGTAAGAATATTCTTAAAATTAAAAAAATCAAATATAATATGATTAACTGTATCGAATCCATACCTGCCTTCTGGCAGTTGAATTGTAAACCCCATGGATATTTATAACGCTTGTGGTATCTTTCTGACTTTTATGAGTAATAAATAATGACAAAAAAGAATATTCTTATGTAAGTTTAAATATTAAGGAAATATTTCTATATTTCCTGCTTTAAGAGAGTACTTCCAGCGATGATTAAAAGATTCGCTTGGGAGCTCTTTAGGAAAGATATAGCATTAAAATATGTAAGAATATTCTTAAAATTAAAAAAATCAAATATAATATGATTAACTGTATCGAATCCATACCTGCCTTCTGGCAGTTGAATTGTAAACCCCATGGATATTTATAACGCTTGTGGTATCTTTCTGACTTTTATGAGTAATAAATAATGACAAAAAAGAATATTCTTATGTAAGTTTAAATATTAAGGAAATATTTCTATATTTCCTGCTTTAAGAGAGTACTTCCAGCGATGATTAAAAGATTCGCTTGGGAGCTCTTTAGGAAAGATATAGCATTAAAATATGTAAGAATATTCTTAAAATTAAAAAAATCAAATATAATATGATTAACTGTATCGAATCCATACCTGCCTTCTGGCAGTTGAATTGTAAACCCCATGGATATTTATAACGCTTGTGGTATCTTTCTGACTTTTATGAGTAATAAATAATGACAAAAAAGAATATTCTTATGTAAGTTTAAATATTAAGGAAATATTTCTATATTTCCTGCTTTAAGAGAGTACTTCCAGCGATGATTAAAAGATTCGCTTGGGAGCTCTTTAGGAAAGATATAGCATTAAAATATGTAAGAATATTCTTAAAATTAAAAAAATCAAATATAATATGATTAACTGTATCGAATCCATACCTGCCTTCTGGCAGTTGAATTGTAAACCCCATGGATATTTATAACGCTTGTGGTATCTTTCTGACTTTTATGAGTAATAAATAATGACAAAAAAGAATATTCTTATGTAAGTTTAAATATTAAGGAAATATTTCTATATTTCCTGCTTTAAGAGAGTACTTCCAGCGATGATTAAAAGATTCGCTTGGGAGCTCTTTAGGAAAGATATAGCATTAAAATATGTAAGAATATTCTTAAAATTAAAAAAATCAAATATAATATGATTAACTGTATCGAATCCATACCTGCCTTCTGGCAGTTGAATTGTAAACCCCATGGATATTTATAACGCTTGTGGTATCTTTCTGACTTTTATGAGTAATAAATAATGACAAAAAAGAATATTCTTATGTAAGTTTAAATATTAAGGAAATATTTCTATATTTCCTGCTTTAAGAGAGTACTTCCAGCGATGATTAAAAGATTCGCTTGGGAGCTCTTTAGGAAAGATATAGCATTAAAATATGTAAGAATATTCTTAAAATTAAAAAAATCAAATATAATATGATTAACTGTATCGAATCCATACCTGCCTTCTGGCAGTTGAATTGTAAACCCCATGGATATTTATAACGCTTGTGGTATCTTTCTGACTTTTATGAGTAATAAATAATGACAAAAAAGAATATTCTTATGTAAGTTTAAATATTAAGGAAATATTTCTATATTTCCTGCTTTAAGAGAGTACTTCCAGCGATGATTAAAAGATTCGCTTGGGAGCTCTTTAGGAAAGATATAGCATTAAAATATGTAAGAATATTCTTAAAATTAAAAAAATCAAATATAATATGATTAACTGTATCGAATCCATACCTGCCTTCTGGCAGTTGAATTGTAAACCCCATGGATATTTATAACGCTTGTGGTATCTTTCTGACTTTTATGAGTAATAAATAATGACAAAAAAGAATATTCTTATGTAAGTTTAAATATTAAGGAAATATTTCTATATTTCCTGCTTTAAGAGAGTACTTCCAGCGATGATTAAAAGATTCGCTTGGGAGCTCTTTAGGAAAGATATAGCATTAAAATATGTAAGAATATTCTTAAAATTAAAAAAATCAAATATAATATGATTAACTGTATCGAATCCATACCTGCCTTCTGGCAGTTGAATTGTAAACCCCATGGGTATTTATAACGCTTGTGGTATCTTTCTGACTTTTATGAGTAATAAATAATGACAAAAAAGAATATTCTTATGTAAGTTTAAATATTAAGGAAATATTTCTATATTTCCTGCTTTAAGAGAGTACTTCCAGCGATGATTAAAAGATTCGCTTGGGAGCTCTTTAGGAAAGATATAGCATTAAAATATGTAAGAATATTCTTAAAATTAAAAAAATCAAATATAATATGATTAACTGTATTGAATCCATACCTGCCTTCTGGCAGTTGAATTGTAAACCCCATGGGTATTTATAACGCTTGTGGTATCTTTCTGACTTTTATGAGTAATAAATAATGACAAAAAAGAATATTCTTATGTAAGTTTAAATATTAAGGAAATATTTCTATATTTCCTGCTTTAAGAGAGTACTTCCAGCGATGATTAAAAGATTCGCTTGGGAGCTCTTTAGGAAAGATATTGCATTAAAATATGTAAGAATATTCTTAAAATTAAAAAAATCAAATATAATATGATTAACTGTATTGAATCCATACCTGCCTTCTGGCAGTTGAATTGTAAACCCCATGGGTATTTATAACGCTTGTGGTATCTTTCTGACTTTTATGAGTAATAAATAATGACAAAAAAGAATATTCTTATGTAAGTTTAAATATTAAGGAAATATTTCTATATTTCCTGCTTTAAGAGAGTACTTCCAGCGATGATTAAAAGATTCGCTTGGGAGCTCTTTAGGAAAGATATTGCATTAAAATATGTAAGAATATTCTTAAAATTAAAAAAATCAAATATAATATGATTAACTGTATTGAATCCATACCTGCCTTCTGGCAGTTGAATTGTAAACCCCATGGGTATTTATAACGCTTGTGGTATCTTTCTGACTTTTATGAGTAATAAATAATGACAAAAAAGAATATTCTTATGTAAGTTTAAATATTAAGGAAATATTTCTATATTTCCTGCTTTAAGAGAGTACTTCCAGCGATGATTAAAAGATTCGCTTGGGAGCTCTTTAGGAAAGATATTGCATTAAAATATGTAAGAATATTCTTAAAATTAAAAAAATCAAATATAATATGATTAACTGTATTGAATCCATACCTGCCTTCTGGCAGTTGAATTGTAAACCCCATGGGTATTTATAACGCTTGTGGTATCTTTCTGACTTTTATGAGTAATAAATAATGACAAAAAAGAATATTCTTATGTAAGTTTAAATATTAAGGAAATATTTCTATATTTCCTGCTTTAAGAGAGTACTTCCAGCGATGATTAAAAGATTCGCTTGGGAGCTCTTTAGGAAAGATATTGCATTAAAATATGTAAGAATATTCTTAAAATTAAAAAAATCAAATATAATATGATTAACTGTATTGAATCCATACCTGCCTTCTGGCAGTTGAATTGTAAACCCCATGGGTATTTATAACGCTTGTGGTATCTTTCTGACTTTTATGAGTAATAAATAATGACAAAAAAGAATATTCTTATGTAAGTTTAAATATTAAGGAAATATTTCTATATTTCCTGCTTTAAGAGAGTACTTCCAGCGATGATTAAAAGATTCGCTTGGGAGCTCTTTAGGAAAGATATTGCATTAAAATATGTAAGAATATTCTTAAAATTAAAAAAATCAAATATAATATGATTAACTGTATTGAATCCATACCTGCCTTCTGGCAGTTGAATTGTAAACCCCATGGGTATTTATAACGCTTGTGGTATCTTTCTGACTTTTATGAGTAATAAATAATGACAAAAAAGAATATTCTTATGTAAGTTTAAATATTAAGGAAATATTTCTATATTTCCTGCTTTAAGAGAGTACTTCCAGCGATGATTAAAAGATTCGCTTGGGAGCTCTTTAGGAAAGATATTGCATTAAAATATGTAAGAATATTCTTAAAATTAAAAAAATCAAATATAATATGATTAACTGTATTGAATCCATACCTGCCTTCTGGCAGTTGAATTGTAAACCCCATGGATATTTATAACGCTTGTGGTATCTTTCTGACTTTTATGAGTAATAAATAATGACAAAAAAGAATATTCTTATGTAAGTTTAAATATTAAGGAAATATTTCTATATTTCCTGCTTTAAGAGAGTACTTCCAGCGATGATTAAAAGATTCGCTTGGGAGCTCTTTAGGAAAGATATATGCATTAAAATATGTAAGAATATTCTTAAAATTAAAAAAATCAAATATAATTTATTAATTGTATTGAATCTATACCTGCCTTCAGGCAGTTGAATTGTAAACCCCATGGGTATTTATAACGCTTGTGGTATCTTTCTGACTTTTATGAGTAATAAATAATGACAAAAAAGAATATTCTTATGCAAGTTTAAATATTAAGGAAATATTTCTATATTTCTTGCTTTAAGAGAGGACTTCCAGCGATGATTAAAAGATTCGCTTGGGAGCTCTTTAGGAGAGATATTGCATTAAAATATGTAAAAATATTCTTAAAATTAAAAAAATCAAATATAATTTATTAATTGTATTGAATCCATACCTGCCTTCAGGCAGTTGAATTGTAAACCCCATGGGTATTTATAACGCTTGTAATATCTGACTTTTATGAGTAATAAATAATGACAAAAAAGAATATTCTTATGTAAGTTTAAATATTAAGGAAATATTTCTATATTTCCTGCTTTAAGAGAGTACTTCAAGCGATGATTAAAATATTCGCTTGGGAGCTCTTTAGGAAAGATATTGCACTAAAATATGTAAGAATAATCTTAAAATTAAAAATATCAAATATAATTTGATTAACTGTATTGAATCCATACCTGCCTTCTGGCAGTTGAATTGTAAACCCCATGGGTATTTATAACGCTTGTGGTATCTTTCTGACTTTTATGTGTAATAAATAATGACAAAAAAGAATATTATGTAAGTTTAAATATTAAGGAAATATTTCTATATTTCCTGCTTTAAGAGAGTATTTCCAGCGATGATTAAAAGATTCGCTTGGGAGCTCTTTAGGAAAGATATAGCATTAAAATATATAAGAATATTCTTAAAATTAAAAAAATCAAATATAATATGATTAACTGTATCGAATCCATACCTGCCTTCTGGCAGTTGAATTGTAAACCCCATGGATATTTATAACGCTTGTGGTATCTTTCTGACTTTTATGAGTAATAAATAATGACAAAAAAGAATATTCTTATGTAAGTTTAAATATTAAGGGAATATTTCTATATTTCCTGCTTTAAGAGAGTACTTCCAGCGATGATTAAAAGATTCGCTTGGGAGCTCTTTAGGAAAGATATATAATTAAAATATGTAAGAATATTCTTAAAATTAAAAAAATCAAATATAATTTATTAATTGTATTGAATCTATACCTGCCTTCAGGCAGTTGAATTGTAAACCCCATGGGTATTTATAACGCTTGTGGTATCTTTCTGACTTTTATGAGTAATAAATAATGACAAAAAAGAATATTCTTATGCAAGTTTAAATATTAAGGAAATATTTCTATATTTCTTGCTTTAAGAGAGGACTTCCAGCGATGATTAAAAGATTCGCTTGGGAGCTCTTTAGGAAAGATATTGCATTAAAATATGTAAAAATATTCTTAAAATTAAAAAAATCAAATATAATTTATTAATTGTATTGAATCCATACCTGCCTTCCGGCAGTTGAATTGTAAACCCCATGGGTATTTATAACGCTTGTGGTATCTTTTTGATTTTTATGTGTGAGTAATAGATATTATTAACAGAAAAGAATATTCTTATGTAAGTTTAAATATTAAGGAAATATTTCTGTATTTCCTGCATTAAGAGAGTATCCAGCGATGATTAAAAGATTTGCTTGGGAGCTCCTTAGGAAAGATGTTGCAATAAAATGAGTAAGAATATTCTTAAAGTTCAAATAAGCAAATCTTTAATAAATATCTATATTGTATTCATAAGTGCTTGAGTTGACTATTAAATCCCGTAGAAATTTACAATGCTTGTATCTCTCTGACTCTTATTTGTAAATAATAGATATTTTTTCAGAAAAAAGATCTCTAATATTAAATCATTAATAAATATGGAACAATGTTCCTTTTGAAAATGTTTCCAATGGAAGCTTTTTTAATACTCCTGTGAATTTAGTTGTCTAATATGTTGAGAAATACAATTTGTGTAGATGTTTCTTATAGAAAATCTCATATTTTGAAAACCCATTTGAGCATTTCAGTTGCATAATTATAATATTATATAATATTATAACTATGCATAATAATACATAATAATAATATAATAATGATAATAAACTGGACATAAAGAAATTTTTTTTATTTTTGAAATAGAGGAAATGTCCTTATATTTTTTCTTAAAATATATCTGAGTGATAATAAAATGACTCACATAATTTGAATTTTTTTTCTTAATTATCAAAAATATTCTTTAATTGTTTTAAAATATAGTGATGCTTCATTTCGTAGATTCATACCACCCAATCTTCCTGGTGAAAATCGTATGTATAGAAATAGCTGTCTGATATTATGTGTTTAAATATGTGTATTATTTAAATATACCTTTATTATTTCTTGCTGGAGTCTTTATTGCAATCTGCGGGCTCTCTCAAACTGCATAATAAAAAGGTAATTTATTTTATCATCTGAGAAAATTATTTTAATTTTGATTTTTGGAAGAAATGCTCCTTCTCATTACAAAATATCTGATTGGAGATAGATTCCCAGTGAACTATTTTATTTTTTTATAAGATATGAAGCATATTTTTTATTTAAATTCTAATATGTAATACAAATTAATGATGAACATATGGAGCTCTCTTTCTGGAGATAATTCCTATGCAACCGTCATTATAGTGTACTTGAAAAATAGCCTAGTGTCATGTGTGGAAGTGGGTTATTTTCATATATATATATATATATATATATATATATATATATATATATATATATATTTCCCCCTCAAAGTCTGATAATGGAAGCTTTCTTTCTGTATTATATGAGTGTAATTTATCTAATCGTAGAAAAATTTACTTTGAAGAAGAGATATCTTTGTTTCATAGTTTGGAAACGAAAGAACCAAGTAATCGTCAAGATTCATCTTATATTATATAATGTTTTACATCAAATATCAGTATTTTTTTAAAATTTCTATTCATTCCATTCTATGCAGTCAGTATCAATTCAATAATAGGCAATAATTTATCAAATGCACAAAATTAAGTTTTTATTTATATAAATTCAATAATAGTCAGTTTCTTAATACATATGTTGGAAGGTAGCAACTAATTTGGAATGGTAAATAAATTTGGGAATATTATTTTGCCTCTGAATTTATAGTGACTATGTTACAAATAACTGTTTGTATCGTTCTGCGAGCAGTTTTATGTTTTTGGTCATTCGAAAACTTGAAAATTATTCTTCCTTTGTAATAACCCTCTCCTCTTGCGATAATTAAATATGATATTCAAGTGTATCATTTCATTATTTTGAATGTGAGTCTGGTACAGTCTTTTAATTAATCCTACGCATTCTATTTAATATTAATTTATTTTTATATATGAGAGTTTCAGTCATGCATTTGCAGATTTTATTTATGAGTAACGTTATTTAACTTGTTAAATGCTTGCAGCATGTTCCTCATCAATTTATGCACCAAACTAGACTTCATTTATCAGTATTAAGTATAATAAGCTTTACCTTATATCTAGAAAAAGAACTAAAACGATAAGCATTTCACTACTAATGATTTTTTTTTGTTGAGTAGAAATGTGAGCAAACTTAATTGTTGTCAATAACTTATATTTCGAAGACTATTCTTTTTCCTTTTAATAAAGTTATTAAATAAAGAACTTGTTTTTATCTTGTTTAGCTCATAGTAACAATTTTTACGTTTCGTTTCAAATCGATTGAAGTTTTGTATAGATGCATCACACACACAATATTCAATTTTTACGAATTTATTGTACTGTATGCTGAAACATCATAAATGATAATTTGAGAGCACATTAATTTATTATAAGAAACAAAACTTATACCTCTTTCACACGAGACGACTTTTATCGTACTATAAAAAAATCGTCCGAAATCTTATGTTAAAAGTTATTAAAAAACCACACAATAGACTGGTCACACAATATCGTTTTCCGTTCAGTGTGAAAAAGAGCAGTCTATTGTGTGGTTTTTTAATAACTTCTCACATAAAATTTGGGACGATTTTTTTTATCGTACGATAAAAGTCGTCTAGTGTGAAAGAGGCCTTAAGCGCAATGTTTAATTTCATTTCAATTAAGCAAATAATGTTCAGTGAAAAAAGTGAAAATGGCTACCACATTTTTCTGAGTTACTTCCAATATATCAGATGAATTTTTTAATTAGCCATTTGTGTCCACTACTCCTTATTTAATGTTAACTTTTTGATATTAGTATTTTTGCAGTGTTGACTTTCTTGGAATTAATATTTCCTTAAGGATATCAATAACTTAAAATTTTTAACAAATGGACATTTTTAGCTACCTCGAAAGAAAATTCAAAAGATATTTTTTAAAACTCTCTTAAATAATAATTCTCTGAGAATTAAAAAAAAAGAATAAACCAATGAAATATTAGAAACAATATATTGAAATTGTCCTTAATTATTTTGAGATAACAATTGAAGAGAGAAATTGATTTAACTTTAAATTTATTCATGCTTTTACAGAATAATGTTAGAGTTTACAAAGAATTCCAGAACCCACAATGTTATGCTGTGACAATGTTGTTCTTGCTAAATTTTACAAATTATTTTTCTAAGTTTATTTCTTGTGTAAATATTTGATATAAAATTTCTAATAAAATACATACTTAAAATTAAAGAAATATAAGTATTTTACCGATTTTATTTTACGGCTTGAAATTAATTCATTTATTAATTTTTAATAATTAAAATTAAATTGACAAGTTCTGTATCATTTCTAGATTTTTTCCTAATGCCCTGATTTATAGAATTCAATCAGATTCAGCGCTACAAGGGTTGAAGGTGATGGCATTTTTTGATATTCGGGCACCCAGTGGGTATGCTATCTTTGCCCCGAAAGCGGAAGGATAGAAACACAAAGGACCGTCAATGCCTGAACCAGGATTCGAACCTGAGACTTATTGCTTTGAAGTTGTGGTTCCTAACCACTCCGCCCTCTGTCGGCTATAATATTTAGAAATTAATCAATAAAAAGCTCTAAAATCTTACAATATTCATATGATTGATAGATATTATCTTTCATTAGTAGTGTCCTCCAAAACGATACTAAATGATAATTTTTAATTCCATTAATTAAATTTAATTTTATTTGGTTTTGTTTCAAGTATAAAACTTTTTCAAACTGCGATGAAATTTTGATGATTTTATGCAACATATTTTCTTAATGTGTAACTGGTACCATACCGGCAAAACATGTAGTTAATTTTTTCTGAATACTTAATATCTTTCATTAACTATAATGTAATAATTCTCACATATAAACTTTTATGTACTGCCGCTTTTCCATTAATAGATTACCTTTCGTCATTTTATGAATAATATGGACTTTACATCGCTATATTTAATGGTTGGAAAGGTTTAATTGCTATATTTTGGAATTTAATTTTTATTTAGTCTATATATTCAAGACAATGTTGATACTATTGTCTAATATCAGATTTCTTTAAGGGGGAGAAATGAGAATACGCTATCCCTTTCAGTTTTTCAATCCAGTTGCCAGTGTTGAAAAAATTCATTGAAATAGATTTTTCGATAAATATATTTGATTGTAATTGGTATTATTTATATGAAATAAATTTGAAAATTGAAATTAATTCAAACTTATCTATAGAACGTCTATTTGTTTGCTACTTGCTTAGTTATGTGTTTCTGTGTATAATAACATGTGTGTGTTCATAATTTTAGTAACATTCATGCTTTAAATTTTTTCCTTCCATGTCTCTTCGGATGAGATTTCTGGGTACCACAAAACCTTCATAGAGCTGTTGGGAAAAGGAAATCTTGTAAGTGAGGTTACAACATTTTTTACGTTTTTGGAATCTAATTTTTATGATTTTAAAATTTAAATTGGCAAATCATCAATCTGCTGCATTTTTTTTTACCTAAGATAGAGTATTCTTAAAATTTTTCTTCTATAATAAATCATACAGCAATAAACTTTTTACAAAAATATTTAATTTGCATATAAACTTTATATTATCCCCTGATTAAATATTAGCTTTTTAGTATAATTTATTTACGAAGACAAAAATTTATTTTGAATGGATTTTTATTTTGTATTTAAATATATTATTTAAGAGTTATTGATATAAAACTTCCTCCAGAATAATTTCATTGTTTTAAAAATTGTTAATAAACTATTCCCTCCAAAAGTAATTCCATTCATGGATACATCTATTGTGAAGTCGATTTACTTAACAACAAAAATTTGAAAAAGATAATTAAAATATACATATTATTTTTTAGAATCCTTTTTTGATTAAAATTTAATAATACGATATAGTCTTTACTGCTGCACATGCATCTTTTATCTAGCAACATGTAGAAAGTGTAAGACATTTAGCATTTAAAAGTGGCAAGGAACCTCGTTCTGTACCTATTGGTTATCGAGTTTGTTCCCCTACATCACACTCATATTTATTAAAAAAACTATTTGCAAAGTAGGATGATTATATACCCACATCTTTAAGTACATGCCTGAAAATTAAAATGCAGTATATTTTTGTACATCAAGATATCTATCAAAAAGAATCTGAAACTATGATTTATTAATACATAATTGAAAATTTTAAGAATGTAGTACTATTATATATATACAGACGCTTTGGAACAAGTGGAATACAATTTACAACTCAAGTGACTATCGTTAACGGTATGTAACACTTGTATAGAATCAGGAGTAAGAAGATGGTAAAATAAATGTTCTATAAGATTATAATACATAAAAGTGTTCACTGTTTATAAGGGAATGAATTTCTTAAGTGAAGTCCGGATCTAATGAGAGTTTTCCAGCAGCTATATGCCTCACATCGCTGTCAGTACGCCACGTACACACCAGTTTTCTCAGATGGATCAAAATCTGTAGGACATGTTGGATGTGCTGTAGTTATTGAAAACAAAACTCTTAGCTACAGCCTCCATTCATTCTGTTCTATCTTCTCTGCTGAAGCAACTGCTATATATCAAGCTCTTCGGCAGATGAATACAAGTGATACCTTTAAATACTGCATTTACACTGACAGTTTGAGTGTGTTGGCAGCTTTGCGGAACAGTAGTTTTGACTGTTTTTGAGTAGTTTTCCGAGCATTAGATTCCCTTGCTGCAAGGGATATGACATTTTTTTTTCTGCTGGATCCCAAGTCATGTAGGTCTCGATGGCAATGAGAGGGCTGATACAGCTGCTAAATCTGCATCCGGCTAATATCTTCCATCCATTCCTTTGTTATATGTGAGAAAGTGTGTTAAAAAATTTACTCAAGGTCTTTGTCAGGAGTCTTGGAACATGCAGGTCACTAATAAATTGCATGCCATATTTCCATACATCACCACATCCGTTTTACATCAGTTTTACCGTTACGAAGTGCTGATGTTCGTCTGACTCGCCTTCGTATCCGACACACACGTTTCACACACAGATGTTTGTTCTGAAGCGAATTAAATCCATGGTGTAAAACGTGTGATGAACCATTTACTGTTTATCATATTTTAATTTCATGCCATGATTTTATAACCAACAACGTTTACAATTTTTTAAAACTGATTTTATAACTTTATTTGATATAATAGGGGATACACCCCATAAAAACCTATTCGCTTTCTTGTGGGCAATAAGTTACATACATTTTATTTAATTTGTATGTTAAATTTTAAAATTGTATATATTTGATTTTTCTTCTTTACATTTTATAAAGTTATTTTAAAATGTATTCACAGATTTTTGTTTTTTTAAAATTTTAAATGTTGCTTGGGTTTTTTGAAAAAAAATTAAAATAAAATAAAATAAAAATAAAGATACAAAAAACTTACCCTTGGCGCAATATGTCCAATTTTGGACCTTGCGCCATAAAATCCAACCAAGCAACCAACCCGATCTAATGAGCTTGATGTTTCCAAATTTGCCGCAGGCTGTCTCTTCTGCAGACAAACATCCAATCCTTGAACAGTACGCATCACAATGTCCCCCTCAGGGGGTTTACCTTCTTTAGGTAAACACGGGTGTCACAATCCTGAAGCCCCTAGTGAACTGTCACGTTTGCTACTCCTATACTACCTCAATCTATTAAAACTGGTTACCCAAATTGTAGTGTTCGCCCCTACATTCCAAATCCTTTACGTTACTTTAAATGTCAGCGATTAGGTTTTGCAAAAACTACTTGTAGGGGACATTAGACTTGTGCTCGATCTGCATCTGTTGTACATGACAGTAGTCAGTGTCAATTACAAGAAAAATGTGTCAACTGCAGTAGTGAACATCCCTCGTACTCCCGGTCATGCCCAACCTGGATATTAGAAAAGGAAATTATTGCTGTGAAAATAAAACAAAACAAAACTTATCTTACCCTGAAGCCAGACATACAGTGTCATCCAGTAACCCTCATCAAAGTATTAAATATTCACAAGCAATTAAAAAGTCATGAAATCATGTAGTATCCAAACATATTTCTTAAATTTTCCAAACTTATCCTCAAATATTTCTAATATAAATGTATCACCTATTCCGAAAGGAATTTCTTCACAGTCTTTCGCAAAATCTAAGTCTCAAAGATCCCTAAAATTAAAGAATGCAAGAGAAGGACTCCATAAATTATATTTAAAGAGTAAAAGAAGCTCAACTGCCTCTAAGACAGGTATAAAGAACGTAGATCCATCAGATGATGAAACTCTCATAAGTAAAGATTCATCTGTGAATCCCACAGATGGCTTGTTCCTATGCCGGAGCATTCAGCTTAGCTTAATGGGAACCTTCGTTTCTTTGAATTGTCGAGGTTTTCGCACTCATATAGAATATATAAAAACAATTACAAACCTGCATAACCCAATTTGTTTTGCCATCCAAGAAACATTCTTGGAACCTCTGTACAGTTTAAAATTGCTTGGTTATAATTGTGTGAGGAAAGATGTTAACCATGATTCAGTTTCTGGAGGTGTATGCATACTTGTGTCTTGTAATATTCCTAGCTCTATACAATCCTTTAACACTTCATTACAGGCTGTTGCAGTACATATACACTCAACATCTCTCATTACTATTTGTAGCCTTTACTTACCTCCACATGCGATCATCCATGAAAGTGATTTAAACAGTTTGCTGGATCAACACCTACACCCTTTATTTTCCTTGGTGACTTTAATAGTCACAACACCTTATGGAGTAGTGATAATATGAATCCTCGTGGTCACATAATTGAACGGTTTATTTCTAATAACAATATCTGTCTTCTAAATTCCACAGAAATAACCTATTTCCATCAACCACCAAGAACTTTTCATTCATTAGATTTAGCTATTTGCTTTCCATCAATTCTATCTTCATTAAATTTTAATGTTGATAAGGATTTATATAAGAGTGATCATTTTCCTTTAATTATAAGCGAAACTGATATAAACAGACCACAAGTCTTCCACTCCTCTTATTCTTATCATCGTGCAGACTGGTCTCTCTACACTCAATTAGCTGTGATTACTGACAGCATGGTTAGAAGTGAGAATATCAATGATGCTATGCAAAAAGTAACTGATACACTTCTAGATGCTACCAAAAACACTATTCCCAAGCGCTCCCCAATTCCACGAAAATATCATAAGACATGGTGGAACCATGAGTGCCAAGTGTCATATAAAAAACGAAAAAAGTTGTGGACTGTTTTTCGCAAGTGCACTATCATGGAAAACCTCATAGCTTTCAAAAAAGCTAAAGCTTTTGCTCGTCAAGTACGGCGAAATAGTCAGAAAGAATCTTGGATAAGATATGTTTCCTCCATCACATCAACTTCCAGAAAAGAGTTATGGAAGAAAGTTAAAGCTTCCAGTGGAAGTGATAATAAATTTTTTTTTTTAAGATTTCGAGATTAGCAATTTTGCAGCTTTAAATGCATACAAATCAATAAGATTTGCCCCTTAAGATAGCTACGAATGAGAAATTTTTTGCTATATAAGTATAAGCATTAATTATTTAAAAATATATTTTTTAATCATGATTGTAATAATTTTTATACATTTGGATTTTAAATAATTCTATTGTTAATTAACTGTTTATCATTTCAGGTTACTTCCAGCAACATTTGTTTCAATTATTGCTAATGCAGTTACTTGTGAAACTTTGCAACAATATTTACAGAAGATTTGAAAAAAATAATTTATTTTATGGATAAAGTGACATTGCACTGTAGGGGACAAATTTCAAGAATCTATAATTTGCTAAGATATCTTTAAAAGTAAATAACATTTCAAAATATGCATTGCATGCATACAGATACATGGACTATTTACTCAATCATTATGCTATATTTAATAATTAAGGTTGGCCTTTATTAAATTAAAATGTTTTAATAATTTGCTTTAAATTTCAGTAATGAATTTGTTTAAATTTTTTAAATTTGACAAGAATAAAGTAGTGATTTATAAAATTATCTTAGGACTAAATTATTTTATTTAAATGTTAACTATTAATCTATAAAATTTGATAGACTAATGTTTGTTTTCTTTTAATTTTCAGAATAATCTTAACAGCGAAGCATAATGTCATTGGATGATAAAGCTAAATTCTAAAAACAAAATGTACTTTTATAATATTTTAGTTATATTAAACTTTTTTTGGTGTGGTGTTTTTATTTCTCTCACAAACATAAGTATTTCTATTAAAAGTGTGTTCGGTACTTTTTCCATTGCACAGATAGGTAAATACATTTTCATTGAAATAAGATAAAAAAAAATAAAGGTACATGCAAATATAAATTAATCGTGATGGAAATACTTCATCTGATAAAAATTATTTTATGATTAATAACATAAATGTATCAAGCTTAAAATACTGTTTGATTATCAGTATCATAAATTGAAAGCGTATATGAAAGCAATTATAACCCCACGTGGTTTAATATTATTTCATAAGTTTTAAAAACTTTAAAAATGAGTATGATTTGCTCGTTAATATCTAATACAGTTCTTCAGTATTTTCTGCAGTAATCTCTTTATTGGTGTAGAATGACATGACTAGGGAAGGAGAACCAGCTCAAGGGCTGACCTCACCAATTTGTACTTGTTCAATTTCACAAACTTTAGTCATTGTATAGGCAGTCTGAAACACTGCAATAACCTAATAAATAACTCATTCTAGTGCTTTTTAATGACTAATTTTTAAATGTACCAATAAATTATGACACCTATTGAAATTTTAATTTTAAAAGCAATTTTTTTGTTAAAAATATAAATATATTATTAAATTAATTTTTTTTTGGATTACATATCGTTGTTGAATGTTATAGCAAATAACTTAATAAAGTTGATATCATTCTTGAAATATTAATCAAATTACACTAAACTAACTGAAACGTCGTTAGCTGTTATTTTCTATTGTCCCTAAAAATTGAAAATTATACATGTAAGAATACCTAATTATATCAAATTTGTAGATTAAATTTTAAAATGACACGTGTTTCGTATATGAATGTTAAGTCATTGGCATTATATATAATTTCATGCGAGTTTACATTGTTGCATGTATATTAAGTTCCACAGCCACCATTACAAAACACAGATTTCTTCTGAGTAAAGTTTAGTTTCCTCCAGAGGAAGAGACAATCTCGTCCACAAGTATATTGATATATTTTTATTTATAAATTAATGCATAGAATATTTAGACATTGCGGATATATAAATATGCTCTAATGTTAATATAATTGCTTCTATTTGATGCTCATATTTTCAGCTCAAAAGTTCGAGTTGAATTTTCGGCATGAAAGTTAATCTTTAAGTACGTAAAGTTTACGTAGGATGACGAGACAAATTAAATGTAGATTCAACGTTCACTTGCTTTAACATTTTTTTAAAGATAAATCGTAGTTGTGAAGCATTAATTTTTGCACACAGTCTGGTTAGGCCAGGAATTACAGTTTTAATAGACGACAAATAATAGGGGGATTGAATCTTAGAAGCGTGTGTGTTGCACTGAAAGTCTGAGCACTAAACATTCGGCTACTATTTCCGTGATTATAACTTTTAAAAATTAATTTGCTGCAAAATATTATATAAGCTTCAGTAACATCGAAAACACTTCTCGTCAATGTGTTTTTATAGCGACCGGAAATGATGAATATAACGACAGTACTTGTGATGCATATCAAAATCCAGCATTTCATCATTTTTAGCTTAATATTTTTGCTAAAACTACTAGGTGAATTTCACTAAATGAGTGACATAGGCAGGCTATATATCTTTATATAACTTAAAAGAATTTTTAGCTAAATATAAATATTTTCATACGAATGAAAATACATTTGTTTTGCTTTAATACGTTGGTAATTTTGTTTGAGCTGCAATACCATTAGATTTAATGAAATCTCTTTCGATATCAAGATTCAAAAACAGATTTGAAATCGATATTTAACGAAATCTTTTCTTATGGTGTGTACAAATGTATGCAATTACTTTGAAATGACCAAAAAATCTATATTTTTATTTACTTCATTATTTTAAGACCATGCGTATTGTAAAGAAGCAGGATGTGCAAATTCGAGGAAGAATAAAAATGTTTGTTTAAATATATTTGCAACATTCCAATTCAAGTTCCAATTTTTATTAATTTTACGTTTTCGAAGTTAAAAATGCACAATCTTATTTGTAAGTTATAATATACTTGAATATTAGTTTAATTATTTTAATCTATTAAATAATTTTGTTATTGCGATATGTTCAGTTGCCTATCGGATGAGTGAAACCACTTTCTTGAATAGCAGTCAAGTGTTCAATTTCATAAATGTGGTAGTATCCTCCACTTATTTTCATGTCATATCGGATGGGAAGTATTGAATTCAGATCGTTTTAACTTTTATATTCAATGATGTTTCCTTTAAATGTATTTACGTTTTGATGATTTTGTTTACTTTTTTCTCCGGCTTTGTTTTCGTAGTCAAAGTCAAGGGACGAGATCTTTACCTACATTGAAGTTCCTCTCTCTAAGTCAAAACTTAGGCAGAGAAGATTTTCTAAGAAACTTAAAAAGCTCACGTGGCTACCCAATACGAAGGCAAACCTAAATGAGGTTGCTACCTTCCGGATTCAAAAGAAAATTTTTTCATTACCAGGGATTAGTAACCTTGGGATAATATGGAAATTTAAGAATTATAATTTTGCATACGTATCAAAATGCAGCTTATGACTTGGTAATGTTGTGTAATTGTGCTTTTTTAAGCATATACAATAAGATAGTCTATACTTAAGTTTAACTTCAAAATTTATTCTTGATAGTCAGGCATTGAATTCGTAATGTCAAACTCGAAACTAGCTTACCATGGACTTACTTATACACTGTTTCGCACTTTAAAAAATCTAGTTTTCCATGGAAAATAATTTCTCTTTATATGTACATACTTTAAGTTTGCGTTATAGGTTTCTGGAGATCTATTTTTAATGAGATTTCTAATCATTCCCTATTTAATCTGGATCATGAATTACGATTATATGACGAGGTTGACCCATGAGTATGCTCCTCCGATCCAAGATTCATCCTTTACAGAAACATACGGAAAAAGGATATCATTTACAGACAGGGTAATTTTCAATTTTATTTCTACATACCATATATTTTGAAAATTTTAAATTTTCAACTCGAAAATGTGGATAATCCCAGTGATACGGGATTGCATCAGGGAAAGTGTTCATTAATTTTTAATTCTAAATATATGTTAGAAAATGGGGAAACACTTATTATGTTATGGAAATAGTAGAATGGCATTCATGTCAAATACGATTGGCATCGTTATTCTTTCTCATCATCAATAACTAATTATTTAGTTATTTTATTCGTAATTGTAGAATGTATCCATTTGAAAAAATCCTTATGGTTTTCCTTCGTTAATTTGTTAATTTATAGTAGTCGAATGTTCTTGCTTTTCGTTTAACAGCCGTGAGTTCGGAATGGTCTCAATTCATCACCAGATGACGTTTCTACATTCTACAGTAGGTACTTATCACGACAAATACCAATAGTCAATTGTTTTCATTAATATGTACATATATAATGTTGTAAAAATATCCCAATGTAATTTTATGTAGCAAATTAAAGGCTAAAGTTTTTCATTCAAAAATTCTAACTCATCAAAGGTTTATTTATTATTAAATGTGAATTTTTATAAAAGTCCGTCTGTGTGAGAATTTCAATAATAAATAAAAAGTATTTTGCTAAAAGAAAATAGCTTTATCGGGGCAAGTGAAATTTGTGGTCAGTATTGCTTTGTGTGAAATGGTGGAAGGTATGAAGCAAGTTGTATTGTATCATCGAAAGTTGCCAGAAGAACTACGTAGCTCAAATATAGTAGCCATTTTATACTTTACCAAAAAGTGTCAATAGTATCTGAGTAACGTTTTTAATTTCAATGAAATGCTGCCTGTAACCTATAAAATGCAAATTTAATAGAATTTATGTAGTAGTAGAATTTATGTAATGTAGTACACATCAAACAAGCAAAACAGTCACCTAGCCTATTTAAATGGGACTTTGACGTCACAAGAAATTAGTAAATTTAAATTTTAGGTTTCAGTCTGGTTAGCCCTCATGCGTAAAAATAGTTGTAGAGTGACAAACAAACTTTCTTTCATCTTGAAAAGCAGATTTTATAAAAAGGTGAGAGAAAGAAAAATTTATCATGCCATTATTCTAATATCAAACAAATGTTTAATGGATAACAAATCTCGATTAAGAGATAAATTAATCACATTTAATTTGCAATATGTGGCGGCTTATTTCTATCGACAAAAAAAGAAAAAAATGCTAAACATAAATCGCTTAAAACTATCATGCGCTGACGTCAATATGTGAGTAGACTCTTCTTTCTCCATGGTAATCCAGTGGAGAGACATAGGATACCATGCAACTTTTGAGTGTGCATAAGCCACCTCACAGTACGAAGGATATTCTGCAGGATCAAATAGAAATTTAACTACCTCTACTTTATAGCGACGCTTTTTCCCCATCAGATAATACTGTCTTCAATCAATTCTAATAACAAGAGGAAAAGGCCAAGGTGCTCTAAGCGTCTGTACACGGTCTGCATTGAAACTGTCGTACCGGTAGCTGAAGAGAGCTGACGAGACAGGTCTAATGGTGTGCTCCGTCTGTTTCTTTTGGCAGTAACTGCCAAATACTGGTCCTCATTCGGCGTTGTAACTCGGGGGGCGACCTGTGCTGTAACGTCCATTCGCATTACCATCATCTTGGAACCGTTGCCAAATCTTGGAGTTGACCCTCTATACTATTCCTAATACCTCAGATACTTCCAGCTGGGTACGTCTACATTCCAGACGGCCGATAATTCTACCACGTAATGTAAAACGTAATCCAAATGCTTCTTTTGTGCCATATATATGCGGTTATTGCACTGAAAGGCTTTTAAAGAGCTCGTGAACAATTTTATTTCTTAACCATTCCTTATATACCCCTCTTGCACTCTCGTCATTGTGACGTACAATTGGTGCCATCTGGTGGTTTCTCGTAATTTGCATATTCTTTAAGATGTGTGAAATTTTTATTTTAGAGTTCAATTTCTGTGTGATTCTGAATTATCCTTAATTTGTGGACATGAGTGTATTAATCGAACTCACAAACGACAATTCATTAACCATTCAGCTGCTCCAAAATGTTCAGTGAATAGCTTGGATCCTATATTTGTGATAAATTGGTAAAATATAAAATGATTTTTGCCGTTATATTAAATAGTCAGTATTTTGCTGGTATTTTTTTACAAAGATTGTTAGGCGGTCAATAGAAGAATAAGCTCCATTTTATAAATTATCTTATGTAATATGAAAATGGAATATTTACAATAGGAAAGTTTAAACATGAATACAAAAACAACTTGCATTCTTTTATGATATTCAAATATGGGGAGTAAGATATATACTAAGAGTATTTAAGGGGGAACATTCGAAATGCAATTTCGTAAGTTTAATGAAAGCAGAACATTTGTGCTTAGGAATCAAAACAAATCTTTTAGACTAATTACTTGCTGCATTCTAAATTTTAGGTGACTTCTAGTAGTAATGTTTGAAAAGACGTCGCTAAGCGAGGGTAGCCGCTTTTATATTCTACTCAAAGAACCGTCGTATTCATTCATAGAATATGGGTAAAATAGGTCGTGATACATCCAGGGGGGCAACCAAGTTTGTTGACCTTCAAGGTTCCACATTGGAAGTGGATGCTTATAGTGATTCGGAATCCACACTTTAAATTGTAGACTCCAGTCTAATTAAACCTCAAGTGTATAAATGGACCGTTGAGAGACAGTCAAATGTAGCCCACAAAAGCTTAACAGTATAGGAACGGCTTATGACAAAAAATTATCAATAATGCATTCATATAAAATACTCATACTGGCCTTATTTGATGCACCTTTCCCATTATCAATAATAAAATGAAAAATACTCATTTTTATTTAACTGAATTGAAAATTTGAGTTCTTGAAAAAACTACTGAAATTGTTTTTACGCATTTCAGTAATTTTTTCAAGTATTATAGTTCTGTTGAAAATGTATTGTTTTTTTTCCAAGTATGAGCAAAATCTGGATTAGTATTCGTTTAATAAGGAGCCCTTTCATATGTTGCTGACAAACTAGTTTTACTCGTGAAACATTTATTATCAAGGAAACTTAAAAACATTTAAAATTACTTTTATTCTCTTACATTAATATGCAATTATTTTCATTAAAAGTTTCAATTAATGAAATAAAGTTTGCCCCAAATAGTTTTCATTACTATTTATATTTGTGATTAAGACTTTTTTCGTAAATTTCAGCATAGTCGGATAAAATTAGAATAGGAATAAAAAATCAGTAAATTCAATTTCTAAATAGTACGTATTCACCATACTTTATCATGAACTGATTCAAAAGGAATAAAATTTGTCAAGGTAGATAAATGTTTGCCAAACGAATCCTTAATACACAAAGTGAATCTTTTATTTCTCTCGCCGTGCACTTTTATTGATTTCAAAATTTGGTAGTAAACAAAGAAAAAGATTAGTTTAAAAGCTGTTTACTTACCTCAAAGACAGTGTAGAATACAGTGAGTGTAAAAAATATTCGTACAATACGACAATTGATTTAAAAGAAATTCGTTCATAAAAATTAACATAAATTCCATTTTAATTAATTGGAAATATATAATAGAACATATTTTTTCACTAGTTTCAAGTGAAAATTACACAAAAATAATTTTATTCATAAATAAATATTTACAAAACTGAAACAATCCAATATCTTGTAGTGTAAAAAGTATTCGTACATAAGGCATATATTGGCCAACAGAATCATAATATTACAGTTAATACCTTGTAGGATATCCTCTTAGTTCGAATAACTGCCTTGAGTCTCTTTGGCATCGATTCCACCAATTTTGCTGTTATTGAGCTAGATATGGCCTCCCATTCTTGATTAAGAGCCGATTCCAAATCATTTTTATTAGAAATATGTGTCTGGATCTAATATTTTTATCAAGAACGTCCCATAAATTCTCGATGGGGTTGAGGTCCGGTGATTGAGGAGGAAATTTCATGAACTTTGGGATATTATACAGTATCCAGAGCCTTGTGTTTAAGGGCTGTGTGCTTGGGGTCGTTATCATGCATGAAAACGTAATCACCATTCAAGCCCATTTTTGTTGCACTAGGTCCTAAATTATTGTTTAAAATATCAATATAAAGTTGATGATTCATAATTCCTTTAATAAAGACTAATTTGCCCACCCCAGAAGCACTCTTATACCCCCAAACAAGTAGACTTCCACTCCCATGTTTCACTGTTGGCACTAAATTCTTAGGATGCATTTCTGTATTGCGCTTTCTCCATACCATTCGTCTCCCGTCCAGATCCAAATATGTTGTATTTAATTTCGTCTATAAAAGATAATCTTTTTCCAGAAATCTGGACTTTAATAACGTATTGCTTGGCGAAAGACAATCGCAGCTTCCGATTCTTCTCACTAACAAAGAATTTTCGTCTCGCAACACGGCCATGGAAACCTTCATTTCTGCATGCATTTCGAATAGTACTTACAGAGACTACTGTTCCCATGTTCTTTAGTTCTGATGTTAATGTAGGAGCATTTATTTTGGGATCCTTCTTTAATGAATGTACCCGAAACCGTCTGTCAGATGTCAATAGACATGATCGTCCAGTACGAGAACTGTTTTGAACCGTTAGAGTGGCAGCAAACTTTTTATGATTGACTGCACAGTTGAATGGTGTCTACCAACCAGATTAGAAATCTTGTTGTACGATTTACCATTTTTACGGAGCTTTAAAATCAGTTCTCTTTTGGAAACACATAATCTTTTTACGACCCATTACAGAATTTCTAGTTTCTCACTACATTAAAATTTCCACCGAGGAACCTTTTAAGTAACTTACAAGATGACATCAATTAACTACATCTTAATGGCTAAACCAATCACAAAATATAACAAAAATATTTGCATTTCTTTTAGTGTACGAATACTTTTTACACTACAAGATGTTGGATTGTTACAGTTTTGTAAATATTTATTCATGTATAAAATTATTTTTGTGTAAATTTCAAATGAAACTAGTGAAAATAGTTCTATTATGTATTTATTATTAATTAAAATGGAATTTATGTTTATAATTTTTATGAACGGATCTCTTTTAAATCAATTGTCGTAATGTACGAATACTTTTTACACTCACTGTAGTTTATAATAATTTTGAACGTAAAACAGTATAATATGTACTACAAAAACAACAGCACAATTATTATTTAAATCGTAATAAAAATTATATTTTTACTATATCAATTTCAAATATTTGGAGAGACAAAAGTGCCGCATCACAATAGGTGAGAATCATTGTTCTACTACAATTATATACAATATCCAAGATAATAATACGTAGTTTACTACAACCCGCTTATTTACACTTTTATAAGAAATATTTACTAAATTAAAAGAAAATAACACTCGTTTTCACACAGATGATGCAACTTCTATAGCATAATCCAATAGCGGTACAGATCCAAAAAATTTAGAACAATCATTTGCAAATGAAACATTTTCCCCTTCAGATCTTTAAAAATTATGAATACTTTCAAATTAAAGAAAAGTCTTCGTTTGGAGGTGTCATGTGATTAACAAATTAATAGATACTAACATTTAATGCAGAAAGAGATGATTCAAAAACCACATTTATTAACATAACTTTTAGAACTGCAAATCAAAGGAGTAATTTATGTTCATTATTTCAACATTTCTGACATCTTTTGCAGTCGTCGATAGTAAAGCAAAATGTATCCCCTCTGCCACGCTGAAGCCTAGGGTACGATTCCCCACCACTGTGATTTCAAAAACGGAATCTATGGTTCTGCCTTTAAAGATGAGAGTAACTTATTAAATAGGTCACTTTTAACCCGTGAATGTAATAATTTTAACAAGTGATCATGCCCAATGTGGACGATCATCGTTTTACTATGAAACCCCTTGATTTAATTATACATTAAATATAGTATTCACTGAATTACACTCATGTCCATAAATTAGGGATAATGCAACATCAGGGAAAGAAGGACAGAAGCAAAACAAATGTCACTTATTTGTGAAGTCTATTAAAAAAAAGTAGAGAGCAAAAAAGATGCTATGTGTTTGACAATAGTAAAAATTGCGATTCTTTATTCCCTGGAGCAAATTTCAAAAAAGAACCTTTTTACAAAAATCAATATAACATGGTTGGTATGATGTTTAATACAATAAAAAATGTGCCCCCAAGACGATGCAGTACAACACCTAAGCATGCTGAGTATCAAATTATCAATCTGATCTTGTGGAATATTACACAAGTCATCAAGCAATGCTCTTCGAAGCTCCGGTAGACATGTAGGAGGGAATGTCTCACACATGCTCTATTGGATTCAAATCCGGTGAGTATGCTGGCCAGTCCATGCGGGTGATATCCTCCGATTGAAGGCATGCGTCTACAGTGTTTGCACGGTGAGGAGGGGCATTGTCATCCATAAATAGAAATTCTGCACCTATGGCACCCCGAAACAAATGTGCATGTTCCAGAAAGACATCTAGATAGGTGTGGCCTGTCATGGTTGCATTCTGAACATGCAGGTTGGTTCTGTAACCCAGAATAATTCCTCCCCAAACGAGCAATCCTGCACCACCGTAACGGTTTCGTTCAATGGTGTTCTCTTGGCGGTAAGGGGTACCTGGCCTTCTCCATATGAAAGTCCAGTGAGAATCACACTGAAAACTAAGCCTGGATTCATCAGAAAACATCACACACAAGTCCGTTGTTGCGGTGTCCACAATACATGCTCTCTACTGCAGCCTAACAGTGAGTTGCGGTAAGGGAAACACATCTAACAGTCCTACGAGCATATAGACCAATGTGCCCTAAGCGTCTGCAGACGGCCTGCCTTGAAACTGGCATACCGGTAGCTGAAGAGACAGGTCTGATGCTGTGCTCCGTCTGTTTCTTTTGGTAGTAACTGCCAAATACTGATCCTTATTCGGTGTTGTAACTCGGGGCCACCTGTGCTGTAATGTCTATTCACATTACTATGATCTTGGAACCGTTGTCAAAGTCTGGAGATGACACTCCGGGATATTCCAAGTTTCTTAAGTACATCCACATTCCAGACGGCCGAAAATTCTACCAAGTAAAACTGCATCCAAATGCTTCCTATGTGCCATAACTATGCAGTTATAGCACTGAAAGGCTTTTAAAGTGCCTGTGAACAATTTTACTTTTTAATGCAACCTTTTTATATACCAGTCTCACACTCTCGTCATTGTAACGTACTATAGACGCCATCTGGTGGCTTCTTATAATTTGCGTATTTTTCTTCAAGATGTGTGAGATAATTCTGCATGCATGTAAATTTTTATTTTAGAGTTCAATTTCTGTGTGATTCTGAATTATCTTTAATTTGTGGACAAGAGTGTAATGTAATGTAATGTTGTGGTTATACCATAGCTGATGCGTCCTTGGCGAAACTGATTGGCATGTTTGCCTGTTAATTGAAAAGTTGATGGTTCGAGACCACCCGAGAGCATGTAGATATTTCGAATTACTTTCATTTGCGAAATAGGTAACTATTAACATTCTCTCTCATGCTCCAGAGGAAAAATATATTCTTCATATTTTCTCTTTCACAAAAAAATTAAGTTTTCAGATTCACAATAATAAGTTGGTTGGAAAATTAGAGTACCCTAAAAAATTTCTGAATTAAAATTATTCTTAGTAAGCAGTATTCGTGTTCTGAAAATTCAAACAATGGAGATTTATCATTTGATAATAAAGTATGTCATTCAGATCTAATTGAGAAGGGAACATTCTTTCAAAATACTGAAGTGTCTTCATTTTAATGTGGTATGTGTGAGAGAAATTGATAAATGTTAAGGTTTAATGCGGAAGGAGGCGATACAAAACCGATTAATTGAACATTACTGTTAAAATTTCCAAATCAAAAGAGTAATTGATGTGCCTTATATCGACATCGTACACGTCTTCAGCAGTCCTCGGTAGTATAGTGATAAGTATCATCGCCTGTCATTAAAGAGACCAAGGTATTACAGTTATTCCCAACATTTTTTGTCACTGCACACTTTTAACTACTTCAAAATTTGTCAACAAACAAAGAAAAAAAGTTTAAAAAAAACTGTGTTTATGATAATTTTAAATGTAAAATGATAGATACTACAAAACACAACAGTATGCTTATTACTTTACTGGTAATTATAAATCATTAATTTTTACTATACATTTCTAAAATTTGGCGACACATAAAACTGCCGCGACAAAATGGTTAAGAATCTCTGCCTTAATAGATTGGCTAATATAAGAGACTTGTTAGATTGTGGAGTGATATTGTCAGAATCTAACTTGTTTAGAACGCAAGGCCAGATAGTCTTGAAATTATCTTCTTTTCCATAGTATTCTTCAAATCATTAGTTAATTCAATAAATCAGTAGGATTTATTACTATCTGCACATTTATCCGTTTTCAGTATATGGATTATAATGGCTTTTTTTAAACATATTGTGTACATAAAAATTCCATTTTTGATTAAAAATGAAGAAAAGATTCATTTGAGTATTATATATCCTAGCTGTTTACTCAATAAGTGTGAGTTTTTCTAATAAAAAAACACGTACATCGAGAATTTATTAATCTTTTAAATTCTAGTCTAAAGTCGGAAATCTTTAGATATTTTGTGATCTTGTTAATTTTATCTGTGTAAAGAGAAAACTTTAAAATTATTAAAAATATCCAAAAGTAGATTATTCATTGGAACTCTTTGTGGCTGTGAAATTTCCCTTTAAAATGAAAGTAAGATGAACTACCAATAAAATATATTCTATAAATATTGTTTAAAGTTATTAGCAGCTGTTTATATAAGAGAAAAATGTGTAAAATCTTTTTATTATAACAAATAGCGGCAGAATTTTGAAGGATTGCTTACGTTACTTATTTGCATGTTTTAACATTATCAAGTTATCTCATCTATTATTTGAAATGGTAAAGTTCAGAAACTATTTTATTTTGATCATTCTATTCCCTGAATAATTAATGAGATTACTTTTATATACATATAGAAGCAATCTTTTTCTCCAAGATTACTTGATTTTAGTTTCTTGAGATAGCGAAGCAATTAATTAGAAATTTCCGAAGCATAAGATATTCTGCAGAAAATTTGCGGAAGTATAATTAAAGAATTAACAGATAATAAAAAACATATTAAACTGCGTAATTGATTGACGATAATAGCAGAAATCAAGTTTGAAAATACATCAGTTGTGTTAATATATAAAATTCAATTGTGAAATATTTTCATTTCTTCTGTTTTACAGATTTATATTTCCATTTTATTGGAATCGTAAATGATTGTAAGAAGGCTAAACGTATATTTTAATTTTGTTTTAATTTAAAAGAAAAGCATTCAAAATATGAAATGTTTCATTATACAATGTATTGACATCCAACCAGTAATATTGGCTGGATGTTAATAATCATTGTATTAACACACACACATCCCACCAATATAACTCTTTCTCAATTTTGTATGCATGTAGCGGCTTTCGTTTTCATAAGCTGATGTTACTTTTAATAAATAATATAGAAATGATATAGAAAAAAAACTAGGTTAGTGAAGACATTTTAATTATACAGAAAATAATGCATGCCGTATTACAATCTTTTTCAGTTGGTTATGTTGTTTAGAGAGAAAGTAAAAATTATTTGCTATTCCTTAATTATTATTGTTTGAGGAGAATCAATTTATATTACCAGTGAAACAAAAAAATACCTTTCAAATATTGCAAACAGTTTTTATTTCGTAACATTAAAACTTTTAACTTGTTAAATTTGTTAGTTAAATCCTACGAGTTGAATATTTTGCTAATACTAATGAAAGTTATAAAGAGAAAATTTAAGGCAGATTTTCTAAGATTTTGATGATCTAAGATTTAAGGCAGATTTCTGTGTGGTACGAGCGCATTGATATTTTATTATGGCTGTGTCAACAGCATAAATGTAAAGGAAAAATATGCATACTGACTTGGAATAATAAAATCTGATACTTATCTCATATTTATTGTTTTTGAAATGAGAAATTGTAATAATATGACATCTAATTACAAAACCACAATTCAATAAAGCATTTATTATGTTTGCTATCGCCAATTTAACTCAAATAACGTAAAAATATTCAGAAAAATTATGTAATAAAGATATCTTTTAAAAATAGTTTTCAGTACTAATCTAAAAAGAATTTAACTATGATAGACAATAGTTTTGAAATTTTCTATAAATAAGCTTTTGAAAACAATAGGCTATATATTATTGGGTGTACACATCATTCTCATATTTGTAATGAATTACTGTTTCCATATTAAGGAAATTACTGTTTTTTATGAACATAATCTATCAACCACAGAAAACTTCAGCATTAAATACTTTGAATACTGGTAATTTCATAGTATTAGTATTAAAAATTTTCGCTAAAGAGTAGAGATCCGTACAGAGGGTAAAATACGATAAGCAGGTGATAAAGTGGTGCGATAAGTTCGCCAAACTGGCTTAACGGTTTGGATTACGTATGTATGACGTGTTTTCGTTTATGAAGTAACGTAATCGCGTGACATGCGCGTTTTGTATGTAACCCTTGAAACTATTACAGAATAATCTTGAAGCATTGAGTTTCCATATTCGATTTTTAGAGTTTGTGTGTTGCTAGCGAAAATTAATAAGTATGGATGAGGATATATTGATTTTACGTTTTCGTGGAGTACATATGGGGAAAGAATCATCGGGATAACATAATAGATTTTTTAATGCTATAAAAACGGTATATTCGCCGAAAAGTAACGATTCGGAGAGCGAGGAAGATTAGGTGAGTTGTTTTGTTTTTCATTACAATATTTTATTCATATTTAGAAACTATATAAAGTTTTTATAAAAAGTAATGTTTCCATAAGTAAATGAATGTTTAAGTTGTGTGTGTGTATTGTGTGCATGTTAGTGTTAGAATGTACCGCGTACTGAAATTTCTTTAATGTGGGCATTTACGCCCACATTAAAGAAATTCGCTCGATATATTAAAACTCCAGTATAAACAATTTGTTAACGTTAGAAATGTAGCTTTATTGCCTGGTTACCACTGTAGTAGGTAGCGCTGTGAACTGGTGTTTTTTTTTAAGGTGGGTGCCATTACTCGGTATATTAAAAATCGGATTTAAATATAAAATGAAATTTGGTAACGTTAGAAACTTAGCTTTATTGCCCGGTTGCCACTGTAGTAGGTAGCGCTACACTGATGTTTTTTAGGGTGGGCTCCATTGCTTGGTACATTAAAAATCGAATTTAAATAAAAAAAAGAAATTTGTTAAGGTTAGAAATTTAGTTTCATTATCGATTGTCACTGTAGTACGTAGCAGTACATTCTTTTTTTTTTTTTTTTTAGGTGAGCGCAATTGCACGGTATATTAAAATTCGAGTTTTAAAAATTTCGTTTCCAGTTACTAGAATTTTAAAACTTCTATAGTACTTAATTATAATGAAATATTCAAATTTTTAATATTTGGAATTCGGAAAAGCGCGTGATTTAAAAGTTGAAGTTCGAACACGATCGTTATTGATCACTACGCGCGATAGCCGTAGTGATACATCACTACGGCTATCGCGCGTAGTGATGTAATTTAGGTTGGCGACAGAGCTGTAGAGCACTTGGCAAGAAAATTTGAAATCGCGCCAATCCTGTACGGGTCTGTTAACTTTTACCTTTACTTCAACATTAAATACTTTGAATACTGGCCATTTAATAGTATTAGCATTAAAAATTTTGAATATATATATATATATTATACTTTTATATTCATTCTTACAAAATGGATAAATCATTTTTAACTAAGATTGATTAAAACTATTCTAAATTAAAAAAATTCGAAAACAAAAATAGTTGCGCATCTCATATTAAAATGATTGGGAAATATATTAAACATATTTCAAATGGAATACCAATTTCAAAAAATATTTAATTACAGATTGAAATTGAAAATGTCTTATGAGTTAAGAAACAAATTACTGAAATGCTTAGAAACTGTTCAAATTTAACTCACGTATAATAATTATTATAATTTAAATAATATATATAGAATAATTTTAATTAAAGTTTAAAACTGAAAACAATTCATACACTTTTGACAATACATATAATAGTTAAGGATATGCTAAAAATTCCTAATAAATCACATTAATTTTAAAGTTATCTTTAATCTTAATGAATAAATTAAAAAAACAATATTTTAAATGTTCATATTTTTTATTTTCTACAAATATGTTCCTAATGTCATATTTTAAAAATATTTTTATTTTAATGTGAATAAAACCTTTCAAATATAAAAATTGTAGTTTATCTAAAGAATAATATTGTAAATAAAATTGAAAATAAATTTTAAACTTAGTGGGTTATTTATGCTTAAAATTTCAAATATTTACATGAATGTTGAAAAATAATCTTGTTTTCAACACATGATAACATGGCGATATTATTTTTAATGTTTATTATGAATATATATTTTGTGTTGTACGTATTTTTATGTTTAATATGTTTTACAAAATCAAGATTAGTGCCATATTTCATTACTATGTTGACTTTATTATTTCAATATAATATTATACTTAATTTAATATTCCATAAACATATTGGTAAATGTATTTTTATCAAATGCTAAACTAAATATTTAATATTTAAATTAATGAATATTTAACATAATATATAAAAATTGAAGTTATAACAGAAATAAAAATTAATATATATTTTGTTAAGTTCTTAAGACATTTATACAAAATTTGTCCATTTTTATTAATTTTTGCAGAGCAGCTTCATGTTTTAGAAGAATCGTCTTATATGAAAAGTTTCCTCCTACTTTTATTTGTTTTAAACTCCATTACTTAAATTGCTATTGAATTTCCCAAGATACCAAATATTTTTAATAATTTAGTATTCTTTTCACAAACTATTTAAATAAAAGTTTCTGTAAGTTAATTAGATGACAAATAAAAAAATGTAATTTCATTTGATACTTTACATATATTTTCAAGTTTAAATTTAACTAATTTCTTAAAACATTAATTGAAGATAACTTGTACTTTTTATATGACATTTATAATTATTTTAAACTAAATTATAAAACTCATAATTATGAGATTACGTTACAAAAACAGCCGCAAAGTAAAATTTGTAATCACTAAAAAAATTTTGATTAAGAATATTAAATCTAAAAGTATTTTTCCATCTAAAATGTGATAAAAACTTCATTTTTAAGTTCATAAGACTATATGGTTATTTTCTGATAGTGTTCACTCAAACTAAATATGCTATAATAAGCAAAAAATGATAATATTACAGTTTCAGTACGAAAAATTGAAACAAATAGATCATTAGTTATACAAATAAATTTTGAATGTTAAATGTTAAATAAAACAAACTGTTTAAGACATCAATGGTCTTTTACAATAATTTGAGCTCCTAAAATATATGTCAAAAATGTAGTGAAAACAAATATTCACAATTAAATAGTTAATGTTAATGGAGGAATCTTGGTGTAGAAAGTCAGATTTTATGAATAAGTGAAAAAGTTTTTATGGAAAAAATACATATTAATCAGCAAATAAAGTGACTGATATTAGTATAAGTTTAAATCTGAATTTTTTGGGTGTATTTCAAGTTATTAGAAAAGTAATGTTGAAAAAATAATACGCAATTTTTACTCAAAGTGATCTGAGAATTAAATTATCTATATACTATACTTTACGAACTATATGATTAGTTTATATTAATAAGTAATTACATGTTATTTTTTTGCCAAAATCAAAGTGTAAAATGTATCACTATAAGTTATTTTTTGGATAATTAAAATGGTTTCTTATAAACATAAAAAAGTCTATTCTATAAAAGGATAAATTTTTCAATGTTATATATATATATATATATATATATATATATATATATATATATATATATATATATATATATATATATATATATATATATACAGATTTTACTTACTACCTTACTAGTTATTGTACAATGTGTGGTATAAAATTTTGTTGCTTACATATATATATATATATATATATATATATATATATATATATATATATATATATATATATATATATATATATATTTTGTTTTGTTTAAAATATTTTGTTTAGTTTTTCTAAAGTTCCTTACTAATAGATTTATTAATAATAGTTTACTCATAGATATCTTAAAAATATTCATCCTTTACAGAATAAATAAGTGTAAATTTATATCATTAAGAAATGTTGTTAAACAGTAAAATTAATTATTTTAAATTTTCCATTTGATCTCTTCTAAATCTAGGAAGTTTCTTTTCCATTGAAAATCTTGTATATTTAATTATATATATGTTAGTATGTAATAACTTAAAAATATATATTTATTATTAAATTATTTTTTCAAGACGTGCAGAAAATTTAAGTTAGATTATATAAAACGAAATTAACTTTTTGAGTTATTAGATTTTTCGCAATAAATACAAGCACTCTAAAAGTACATACATCTCCAGAATCAGACAAGTACTGTGGCTTAGTTATTAGTACTTTAACTATTGTTCAAAAATGTACTTCTTTCATAAGACATTTTAATAAACTTCTCGAATAAATGTCCCCGAATCGAAATTTAAATTAAGGAATAACTTTATAGGCATTAAAATGATATAATGTATTTTTTGTTCAAATTAATTTTAATGAGATTTAAAATAGGTAAATATTTTTAAAGTAAGCCAATTTAATCTTTTAGTCAAAATATGTCGAAGAATTTTAATCTTATAATCAATAAAATGTTTCGTCTAGACACAATTTTCTCACATGACAGATTTTACTTCAGCTTCTCGTTTTGAAGATTATTTGTAAAGTTTGTTTTATAAAGTTGAAATTTCAAATCTAAGAGATTACTTATTACCTTAGTAACTAAGATATAATGCGTGATTTGAAATTTTGTTAAAATTTATATCTTCTATACAAATTAATCCTCTGATAGTAAATTTAATACAAATTTTATTTTATTCGTCTAAAATTGCTTATTTCATTAGACTAGTACATGCAAAAATATTACCATAAAATTTTCCTTTATACTAGCTTTGCTAAAATAAATGTTAAATATTTCTTAATTATCCGTACATTTCTTGGGGCAACCTAAATGACCAATCAATAAATAGCATGGAAGATAAATAATTTTCTTTAAAAAATGGATCATGTTATTTGTGTGAATTTACTTGTGTCTGTAATGGGAAAGACTGTTGATCTATGTGCCTTTGATAGAGAATAAGATTATAAAGGTCCGAAAGAATAGAAGGAGCATTTGGGAAATTGAATGGCTCGTCAGTATTCATAAGCTAGCATTGTATTTACACAAAATGGAAGAATGACAGCAAAATGAATAGCAGATGCCATGGTATTGGATGCTTACTCGTCATTAGTGACACTAATCATCGGAGGCAAATCTTCATGGTAAAATATAATTGGTGGAATTGTAGCAGACAGTTCTGCAGCTTTGCTTGGAAACATTTTTTATTTCATTAATTCAACCACAAGTTGCCATTGATCTTTGTTTTACCAATCGATTCATTTTTTGGCATTTTGTGTTGTTGATGATGTACTGAAGTTCAACTGCGTGGCTTCAATTACTGGTCTGTCAGTCTTTTCTCCAGTTGACGTAGGTGCTAACAAAAACTGCATACAAGCACCTGGCGAGGAAAACAGTTAAACTTCAGAAGATTTCGAGTATATATATATATATATATATATATATATATATATATATATATATATATATATATTTGACAAACAATAAATACATCTGGTCATTTTAAATGCAAATTCTGCCAATAAAAAACAGCTGGCTCGATTGTACATGTTAACACTGACAGATAGTTGAAAAATTGAATGCGTATTGATGATGACTAGAAAATCCCTCGGAGGCATTCAACTGTGCAATATCATGCGGGTAAAGGGTTACGTCTCTCTAACACCATCTGAATATTTATTGTAATGATAAAATATGTACAAACTGGAAGCATATTACTCCGATGTAGAAAAGCGGATGTAATCCCAGTAAAACTGGCGTAAACATAAACAAGATATAATTAGTATATTAATAAAGAGCCAAAATAACAATTAAAATAATTTAAGTCCAGTTAGGGGTATTAGTGTTTGAATGTTTATAAAGTTTCTATCCTAAATACTGATTTACCATATCTATTGATTAAATAGTTCACTGAGTAAATAGTACAAAATGGTTAGTCCAGAAATTTTTTATGATTACTCCAAATCGGATGTTTCGTCAGATTGCTATCAAAGGGAATATTAACATTACCGTATAGTTAGTTCATGCCGTCTCTTGCGGGTAAATGTTTCAGTAACCGGATAAGATCTACTTTGGAAAAATCCCTCTCCGGTGGCTATTTCCAAATCAGAGTTTTAAAAAATACTGTCATTTGCTTGCTCTGGGTTTTATCAGTAAGCTAAACAGTATTTATAGACAGAGGAACGAGAACGTATCCTTGAACTATATGAGCTTGGTTTACCATCACATGCGACTGCCCTTTGCTTAAAGTCATGTATACACTTCAGCAATGTATGGTAAAATAACGCAGAACAATCTGAGAACACAGCAAAGAGGAAGTGGAACATTCAATTGCACATAAAATAACACTATGTGTGTAAGACGAATAATTCTAGAAGATTTACTCAGGGTAAGTTATATTCAAACCTATTCAGACCAGCATGAGATAAAGTAACTCTTTGTCCAACAACTCGTCTCAAGTTACATGCGCTTGCTTTAATGAAAAATCTATTATAAGTCCAATGTAATATTAAAACTTGGTAAATTCATAAAGCATGAAGAAAGGTATTGCAAATGAGTTATATTTTTAATGCAGTTCCTCATATACTAGATTTGGCTTTGATGAATGAGGGTAGTCAAACGTTTCCGATTTTTCCATGTAAGACGTTACTTAAAGATGTTTATTGTTTATTTTTAAACTATATTAATAATCAAAATTAATAAGCAAAGTAAGGAAATGTGCAATGCAAATTGCTTGTAATTAAATGAAATAAAAATTAAGCAAAATAAAGTAATTTCTTATGATAATCTCAAACTGCCGAAATATTTTTAAATGGATTTAAGTTATCAATAATTTCCGTTAAAACTGAACTATATACATGCTTAAAACATTTTTTTATTTTTATTAAGTGAAACCAAGATTTTTATTTCATAACATTTTTGTATTTATTATTCCTGGTTGTTATATACTTCCAATGATGCAAACAGAAACTGAAAATCTGTATCTTTTAGATGTAAAGTCAGAGAGTTCAAGCTTAAGTTTAGCTCAGGTTGTGATAATAGCCGCATGTATTTATTTTTATGGGTCTATTGTCTTCCTTTTAGCTTTGAAAAATGCAGTCTTCATTTAGACTTACTTTTCCTATCAATGAATCGTGATAGTAATCCATTAACTGTAAGAAAAGGTTTGGAATCCTATTTCTTTGTTGAATAAATGTGATCTCTTGCTCAGTACATGTCTGTAGAAACAATTATTTTATTAGAATTAATATTTTTTTTACAAATTAATATGGTTTGATGCACACACAAAACATTTTAAAATAGAATCTTAATAATGAATATTAATTCTTATAACTTGAAAATAAAATTAATTCAATTTTCATTATAAATGTGTAAATGTTTAGTTTTTCTTCCAATAAAAAAAATCAGAATGAATAAATATCAAGGAAGTTTCAATAATGATGTTAATTCAAACTAAAAGGTTATAATTATATAAAACATTTAAAGCAATACTAATTAATATTATTAAGACTAATATCATGAAATTAAAAATTTCTTTCCTTCATGTTTAAATGCCTACTTTATATTTGACAATATGAATGAAAAATCTTACCCTTAGTATTAATTGTTTCTTCACATCATACACAGGCAACTATTATTACAAAAAATTATAACTTTTATATGAATGTTTTAATTTTGATGTAAATGCATGTAGAAAATTTTGAAATTAACTTAACTTTTCTAAATTTAAATAATTATTGCAAAAACAATCAGTGTTTTTATTTATGTTACAGAAATATTTTTGATTGAAATTTATTGTGGTGAATAGTGTATGGAAAAATGATATTGAAAAATCAAGAAAACAATGAAAACGACGAAAATTTCTTCTTAATCCAATTATTCGAATATGAAAACAAATATTAACAAAATTTTAAAACTGAAAAGAAACTCCGAAAACGTATTACAATTTTTATGTACACTTCATCTCTTAGAATTATTTGGAAAAGTTACATTTTAATGCCAGTTTACAAACTAATATAAAAATCCCTATCGTGCAAAAGCGTATGAAGTTGAAACAATTTGAGAGGGAACCGTAAAATAGTTTATGCAAAAGTTATTGAATGATAGAGAGAGAAATAATATTGTTTCTATATATAAAAATAATAATTACTTTATGTAGTAAGTTCTTTCGCAAATCAAGAACTTAGAAACAAATTTGTCTTTACTCTAATATAATGTATACTTTCTATAGATATAGCCTTTTAACCATATGATTTTTGATCGTAATGATACTTGAAATTATAAATGTAAATACACTCTGAATCTTTTTTTCAATGATAAACAAAAATATACACATTAATATAATGCTTTTGACGGCTAACTGTATATACAATCCGTAACATTTTATTATATTTTCTTGGTTGACACAGACAACGGATTTAACTCTCATAGTTACTTTTAATTGCAATCTGGAATCTTTGTAAAATCAGTCTTATTAGAGATAGTCTTCTACATCCGCATATCTATCTAATATTATGATGGTACTTTATTCTGATAACACCATGTGTATTTTCGATGTGGTGACATTTGCAATTATATCCGTTTAGGATTCTGAAGAGAATTGTTTTTCAACTGATGACGTTAAACTACAATTCCTGAAAATATTAGAGAGCTTTATTACCAAAACATTAGAGAGCATCAAAATGCGGAAATGCTTCAAGAAAACAGTTAATATAGAAAGAAAAATGCTTATGGCAATGAATGCAAACCTGAGGTAAGTGGTTGTCTTAATTGAAAACCACTTGAGGGTACCGGTAGGTAATTAGTAAGAATTGTACACATTTAGTCAATAAGAACTGATAAGAAATTAGCCTGATAGTGTGTGTTTGGTGATTAATCTTACTTAATAATTTTTTTAAACAGGTAAATATATGTAACAATAACTTCTTCATCAGGAATGAGATAGTAAGCTATACAAATTAAGCACTTTTTCTGACATGCATGAAGAACATATGTCTAAATATTTTCGAAAAATTACCCTGAATAATGTTTGTATAAAAGAAAGAAGAATAAATATATTTATATCAAAAAATAAAGCAAAAGAGTATATCAAAGCAAAATAAACAAACCCATAAAAGAAACTAAAGATATTCATTAAAAATATCAATACCAGCAAATCAGAACCAATTTAAAAATTGGGATAAAGATATTGTTGCCAAAAGTAATTTGAAAAATTACGAATTAAATTCAAAACACATTTAAGTAGTTAAGAGGCCATGCATTAAATTCAAAGTTAAATTGTATTTGAAGATATTTAAAGCGATTTATATAAAGAGTGAAGGTAGTTGTTTTTCGGGTTTCTTGTAAGAGCTTCAATGCTGGGGTGGCCCTTCTTCAAATTTTGT